>OY728137.1:242359729-243609729 GCA_963277665.1 Viscum album
TACAAAGATAAATTCCATATTTTTAAATTAATCATATTCATGTATCTTCTTTTAACTTCATATTATTTTAAACAGTATATCATTTTAAAATAAAATAGTTCTACCAACGAAAAAATATTCATTCATTAAATATTTCATTTTTATAGTCATATTGGAAAAGAACGCACTACTAAGAATCCGTGTGTTGTTTTTCTTTATTTCATTTTGATAAATTTCAACCTATATGGATTTTTCTTTCTCCTTTTTTCCATACTTTAATATATGTATTTTGTTTAGAAATGTGCGAGTCTCTCCTCTCTTATCTAATCATGAGTAGAAAATATTATTCTTCTTATTTTAAAGGGAAAATTTTGGTTCCCAAATTTTTTTTCATTGATATTAAATCCATTCTTCGTTTCCTCTCAAATAAATTATTTCCATTTTTTTATCTGTAATCAATACCTCTATGTCCAAAGTAATGGATATAAAAACAACATCCTCAAAAATATTTTCATATTTTATGTTAAATGATATTTTTCCATTCTAGTATATTCTCTTCTATTTTTCTATTCTATAAAGAAGATTTACACTTACTTATAATAAGTAATTATGCAACCTTTATAACTAAAATGTTGAGATTTCATTAAGTGGATATCTCTTCTCTTTATATCCACATTTTTAGGCTCTAAATTTATACTTTTTTATAAGACCTCATGGATTTAGATCTCTCTCCAATCATTTTTTATCCTTATCCATATCACATATAATACCATTATTTGAGGATTCACCTACAAAATCATTTCCAAATTTACCCTTTTTTGATATTTGTTTATTCAAAAATATCTCAATACCCCTCATTACACTTTTACCTTTAATTTTTCATTTTATAATCTTATCAATTTAATCTTCTCCATTGAACTAGATGATTCTTGTTTACATTTCAATATATTTTCACAATGTCACACCACTTCTTCATGAGTTTTAATAATCATTAACAACTCTATAATAAAATAGTTATGATCATTAATCACCTTAAACGTTCTTCAACATTTACCTTAAATTCTACTACGTCAATAAAATATTCATGATTATCCCAATGGTCTTCAACAACATTATTTAACCAAGTGATTTCTAATTTTAATATACCAATATACTATGATTACTATATAAGAAATCCATATCTTTTTCTACATTTCATTATTTTTATATTAATCTCCACAGGTGTGACTTAAATTTTAAATATAATGTTGAAAAATACTTTAAGTTCGTTTCCCTCTTCAGGAATAGTCTTAAAATTCTAAACTATTTCCATCATACTGCCTTCTGATGAAAATCTAAACATAGTGTCATATTCTTCAAAAAAATATTCCTCATCATTATCTTCCTTTATTAAACATATTTTTATTAAAATATATATCCAAAACTATTCCTAAATAGGTGTTATTATTTGGGGAAACCACTTTAATAGGTTTTTGGGATATCCAACCTAATAATCACATTGAACTTATTTATAGATATTTTTGTAATAAGCCCAACATTTCCAAAATAAGAATATATTAGTCATAACTTACATTCAAACCATCCTTTACATCATTTAAACATTATTTAGAAAAATTATTCAAACTCATCTCTTATATATTATACACCATCACCATATTCCTTAATATAACATTTATCCATGTATAATAATTAAATATAATTTGTAAAATTGGTTGATTCACCAACTATATTCACAAGAATTTTATAATCTATTAAATATTTGTGTAAATATTCAAGGTTTAGATCTACAATATTTCCTTCTCCATCAATTAAATACTTTGGATTATATGAAGGTGGAAATATTCTTATGATCTCCTTACGGATGTATATATCCTTTATCTCTACACCAAAATGAAAAATGGTTCTAATAACCTCAACAATTCATTTGAGTATACCATTAATAATTTTATTAGAACACAACGTTGGATCATCAAAAAATTTCAATAAAAACAAAATCACTACCTCATTTAGTGTATTTCCACCATTATAAATATTGAATAATTAATTGAAAATACCTTTTTAGGATTTCTAGAACATCACCATCATATAGACATGATTTGATAATTTTGAACAAAAATCATTATGTTCCATTATGTCAGTTTTGAGAAATTTCTGACCAAATTTAGTAATTCATAACCTTACAACATCATTCACCTTTATTATACATATAATAATAGAGAAAACATCGTATCTAAGAGACTAGATCAAAAATCTCATTACATTATTTGAGATATATTAAGTAAACCCATCTATTAATTATAATCCTTTTGTATTGATTGAATTTTCCGTGTTGTAATCTTCAATCAATAGATCTTTGAGGATCTAATACCACTTGATGCAACAAAAGGCCTTAACAACACCCTACATGGTTAATTGGGGAGTTATATTTTTTCATAAAATTCCATGTGTCATGCTCTTATATTTAAAGAAAATCATTGAGAATTTCTAGATAAAGTACATATCTATAGAATCAAAATTTAGAAAATAAGTGTAACAAACTGAAAATTTTATATTGTTGAGAACTAAAGGGATACACCAAATAGTATAAATTGATGATGTTTTGATTTACCTAATGATGAACTGCACACTATTGTGATAATAAATAGTTAAGAAAACCTAATTTATCTTACAATGGTAAATCTATCTACTTATCTCTCCACACACTAAACTAGGATAATGAACAAAAGAATAGATGATGAATTAGTGGGTACTAATAAATAATATGAGAATAGTCAACTACCAATATCTGTGGGTGCTTCTATTATGCTCTAGTTTTTCTGATAAAAAATTGAATCTTCAATGATGTTCTTCATATATATTTTCTTTGAAATTGTAAATTCGTTAATTGGATATCCATTTTTAAAAAAAAATTGTACCTCTTATAAGATATAACCTTTATATAATATTAATAAACTATTTTTCCAAATTTATCCCTCTTGTATTACCATATGTAAGCATTTAAATAGTCCTTAAAATAATCAATTATGGATAAATTAAATTCATCAAAAAAATTCAATATCATGAAGAAAATTAAAATCATCTTCATTTATAAAAATATCAAAATATTTATTGATCATAAAATTGGAAACCATACTATGTAAATTTCTTCCATAAATATTTATCTCATATTCCATATATAATTTAATGAAAATAAAAAATAATAATTTCTTTGAACATTTAATTCTTTTGAAATGACTCTATATCATGAACCATTAAATTATGGTTCTCCATATTCAATGTCATAAACCATGTTTCTGCATCCCAAGATCAAATATTCCTTACTAAAGTGGCTTATATGATCTATTTTTTCATTTTCATCCAAGTTTTTCACTATTCCAACTTAACGCCTCCCAATTGAAAGTATGTATTTTAAAAATAACGGTGGCCTATACTATAGTATGTGATTATTTGTCTTCTTGTTTCCAGCCTCATCTAATAACTATGATCATTACCATACTAACCACCATGATAAACCACAGTAAAAACAATCCCAATTTTGATTTCTTTATGACATCCACCATTTCATCATATAACATTCCATGGACAATGAATATTGTCCTAGATAAAACAGCTTCCACCATGATGATATACTATAAATCTCATTTTGATTGTCACCACCATCATATGATTTACATAATTATGAATTTATGTGACTTACCTTAAAAAATAAAACTCCAAATCATTCCAAGACTCCTCTATTATTCTCCAAGATATATAAAATGATCAATATTGCTTTAAAATGCATAATTTATAGCCATAGAGTAATAAAAAACCAAAAATCTTCAAAATATATAGATGTAGGATCTTCCATTCTATAACGTGCATACCATTGGTTCAAAAATAATTCTTCTATGTTTTCAGAACATCTTAATAGGCTTTATCATGGTAAAAAATGTAATGTATACTGTATGTATAATTAATAACTTAATAATAAACCATTTAGATAATTTCAAAACACACCACAAAAAAATTGATCCAGGTTTGTAAGATATTATAAAATAATAACATATTTCAAGTAAAAATATGGTAACTCAAATGGAATACATATAAATTAATATAAATGTTCTTAAAAATAAAAGAACTTCTAATCTTTCTCCATATACTTTGATAAATCCAAAACAAAAGGGTAATGTGTGTGATATTGAATTTGAAATAGGTACATTGATTAAATATATAGTGATTATATTATCTAACAAAAAATGTTTATAAAAGGATTCAAAACCCATTGAAATAATTATAAATGAAGAATATATGTCTATTTAGAATTCAAAATTTTTAAAGAACACTATAAAATCAAGGAGGGTAATTGATAAATGGAAAGGAAATAATTATTTGGAAGTTGGAACATTAATTTGTAATACATAGTAACATTTTACACTAATTATACCATTAGTGAACAAATAACATTAAAATGATATTAATAGTAAAATATTGGATAAATTTAGAAAATGTAAAAGTTAATATGTCTCTATTCAATTCACTGAAACAAACTCCCAAGTGTTAAAAATTATTTTAGGAGATCTGAAACCATCATAAAAATATTAAGGGAGATGTGGGAGTGAATGATCAATGAAATGTATCTTTCCATGTTAAACATACTCTATTAGAAAATTGTAGTGATATTGGAAACTTTACCATACCTTGTACCATGGGGATTTATATTTTTGTTATACCATTCTTGACTTCGATGTATTAATTAATATTATTCACCACTCGGTGAGATGTTTTTTACAAGTGGTAGAACTAAATCCATTACGAATTTCGATTCAAATGTCAAATGAGAGTACTTACGTAACTTTTGGGGTTAATGAATATATTATATTAGGAATTAAAAATATTTGTTCTATAAAAAAATTTTATGTTATGGATATGGATAATTATATTTGAAATTTTAAGGAACCCATCATATTTTGAGAAACATTTTTAAAAAATTATAAAAAAATACTAAATGTTCATCATTTAACTCATGAATTGGATTTTATTAATAAGTAAATTAAATTATATATTTTTGGAGTAATGAAACATTTTGTGGAGAATCATCATCATTTCTGTTATAGTATGAATGGTTAGTTTTCAACTTATTTATTCCCATTATTTACAAGAAATTATTTATCTCTAAAATAATTTTAATACGATTATTCATATATTATTCAAACGAGTTTGTGTGATTGTTATTATTATTATTCTAATTAATATTCTATTAGGGGAAGTATTGGACCTGAAATATTAGTTTACTATTATAATAAATATATTTAAGTGATTGAGTATTGATCTGATAAAAAAATAATATATTAACGTATATCGTTTTTATTGTGAATGGATAACTTATGGATGGAAAATGGGGAAATTTTGTAAGATTCTTTTAAGTTAGATTCACTCATGCAATCTAGAATATAAAATACTCCCCTTATTTATTTAAAACACCTTAATTGAATTTAACATATACTTTTTCTATAGAAAATTTATAAAATACCAATTATAATTTCCTAACACATACATTTACAAAATAACAAAAATCTATTAGAGTAGCTTTGAAAAAATAAAATAGTTTCATTTTTTAGAAAATCTACATGATTAATTATATAACATTGTATTAAAATAAATTTTTTGGACAAGGATACCAATATATTGGTGGAACAAGAGGTATATTCCTACAATTATAGAGGTTATTAAGAAAATGGTGATTATATTTCTTATTACAATAATTGTCTTCCAAAAAAATAGCTAATGGACAGTCCGAATAAATTTTTTCTTTAAAATAATATATTCATATTTGTAAAAAATGTTTTGTGAATTCTATCAAACTATGATTCATATTAAGTGGTGGTAATTTATAAAATATATAAGGTTAAATTTAATAACTATAAGATATAACTTAAATCCCCATTTAGTTTATTAAATTCCTGAGAGATTGGTTGGATAAACCCTCTATTATTTTCTAAATGGTTCTTCACAGTTTTTTCAAATTCACATTTCTCTTGGAGAGTATGAAAATTATCATTTCAATTGTAATTTTTGAGTTTTTTCTTAATGAATAATGGACTTTAAACTCTATAATTCTCCAAGGATGTTCTATATTTTTATGATATATACCTTTTATTATTATCTTTAGTAGTAAAAAGAGGTATCCAATGATGATTGTCTACTAAATTATATTTATTTTGAAGCAAATTTTTTAGGATTGGGTTCAACATTTAGGAATTAAATTTAAAGAATTATTGTTATAAATTTTAATAAATATCATTTTAGGGTTGATAGATTTACATTGAAATGTTTTATTGAAAGTACTAATTCAATTGGAAAATTTAATGTTATATTTTATATCTTCTCAACCTAACATAATAACTATGAGATGGGTGATGTATAATCTAAGACTTGTTTTTTTTATACAGAATATTTATAAAAATTTCCTATAAGATTTCTCTACCTATATCTAGTTTATTTAAAAAGATATCAAAAACATTGTTTGACGATAATTGAAATAATTATATTGAGAAATTTAATAAAAAACTATTTCCCCATCCATAATTTTACCACCTATATAAGAAATACCATTGGAATTGATGATATATACTGGTTAATTCCCACGTGGGGAAACATTATCTAAAAATGGATAGGAATTAGCATGTGATATCTAATTCATATAAGACTACTGATTCTAAACAAGATAATTATACAAACATTGAGAAGTAACTTCAATCCATTTTATTACTATTAGATATGTTTATGTCTTAAATGTTGTGTTCAATAGTTATTGTTTACATAGATATAGTTTCTATAAATTACCTATTAAGAAAATATTATGTTAAACAAAGGTTTATCAAATGGTTCTTTATTTTTTTTGAAATGTGGTATTGGAATTTAATATATTATAGGTTCTAGGAATATTGTGGTAATATACATAAGTATTATTCATTAGGATTCAAGAAATTAATTGATGTATTTTTATCCCATTAAATAAACTTTATTAAATAAATAATTACTTGTTGTTTGATATATTCTACCATGGATTACAACCATAATTAATTACAAAGAATTATTTTAAAATTTTAATTAGTTTAACAAGATTCATAATTCTATGATGAAATATCCATTGGATCAATGGAATATAGTGACCCAAGAAGTTAATATTCAAATATTACATAATTTGAGATGTATATTCAATACAACTTGCAACAATACACACCTAAGGACCGTAAATGATTAGTTTGTTTGCAGACTAAGTACATAATCATCATATCTCATAAAATATCTCTAATAGCACCCGCAATGTTCTTCTCAAATTTTCTCTTATTTGAGAAAATGTACTTAAAATATTTGATTATAACACGGGGAAAGGAGGTACAATAAAGGGCGGGCTAAGATTCTCAGTGAGGGTAAACATAGGAGATGTCAACAGATGATCATATGTAATAATAAGACAAGCTTAATGGTATGATATCATTATAATAACATATAATGTTCATACCAAATATATCATAGATCATAAATTCCATTTATTGAATAAACATTATTATTTCAAAATACATGAATCATAAGAGTAATAAATAATCATAAATCAAAAATTTACCCTTATTTTATATCATAATCATTTCAACATGTCATAGGAATTTTGGGTCTGTGTCATAAGAAAAATAATAATGATATCATCATTATTATATATTCATATAGTAGTCGTCTAAATTGGATAGTTCCAACATTCCCATAGGATTAACATATATCTAGTCAACTACATAATTAATTAGGTGTGTATTAACTATATCAACTATAATGAGTTTCATAACTATGTCACCCAAAGGGGTCTATTAAATCCACCGTATCATTGAATTTTAATAACTCTATCATCTCATAGGATTTTTTTAACATCACCGTATCATATGATATTCATAAAATTTTCATCATTAACAAATGAATTGGGTGGATATATAATTTAGGCCCCACCTATCACATAATCATAATCCATTCATCTGTATCCCACAGGATCATTAAATATAAACTATGTAACTATAGAATAACCCATATAAATGGGTTTTATTAACATCTCAACGTCATAATCATAACATATATAAATACATAATAAGGATGGTATAATTGGATCATATCACAATTAATGAATAAGTAACATCAGAGGATGTTATCAAAGATCGTAAATTTCTTTAAAAGATCACAATGGAAATTCATAGAGAACATAACCTTTTCAAATTGAAATTACATATTTAAAATCTAAAATTTCCAAAATATTATATAATACATTTTCTATAAAAAAACCACAAAAACCTATAGAAATTCGTCAAATATTGAGTGGTCATGATAACATAATATCAAATTTATGTTGAAATTATTTAGAACACAATTTTTTCCACTTTATTTAAGAACTACCTCATTAAGAAGATGAAAATATGATTTATTTTAATCCATTTTATGGAAAGTAAAATAATGTTAAAAAATAATTTCAATAATAAGTGGTTCATATTAAAAAATATTAGAAAATAATTTAGAGAATTGGATATGCAGGAGAAATATTCCTAACTAAAAAAGTGGACATAAAGTCATATTTTCTTGAATGCATTTTAATAATAATTTTGAGTACATAATAATGTAAACCTATACTAAAAACAAAAAAAATAAATAAATATCTAGAGTATAAGAAAATAAAATAGTTTTATCATAAAAGGATTATATAATTTTTCCATATGGATATTCAAGAATAAACAATCCTAATTAAAATAAGATTAAAACATAAATCCCTTACCTCATGTCTTATCTTGCATCATACATGTTCAAAAATACCCTATAATAAATTTAAATTAATTGTACATATATTCCGAAACCATTATAAAATATATCATACCATATATGACTTACATATATTGTATTTTCATCTGTTTATCAAAATATATTTAATAATGTAATTGTTCTTGGAGATAACCACTTTGTTTCTCATGTATGTTTCAGTTTGGAAGTCTCAGTCCTTGAACATTAATCATTGTTCCATTATCTACAGAAATTTAGTAATGTCATTGTTATTATATCTAATAATTATAAAAACTTATATAACTGGTCATATAAAGTAGTGATAAAAATTGAATTACATCAATTCACAGAGATGTTAGTCTATACGTACATAGAAGTTATGTTTCTACTTTTTTATTAGTGGATGAATTAAAAGTAAATAATAATTATAGTGTACCTAAACTTTTAATTAATAACTACTATATATTATTATCAAAATATTCATTTAATTTTAATATGATACGTACTATAACTACAAATGTTTAGTTTCTTTTGAAATAATTATATAAATACAAATGGAATATAAAATATATAAATTCTTTCCCATTTCGTTCTTCAATACTATAACCCTTATCAGACATATCATATTTAAAACCTTTCATCATAACCTAGGGAATAGAATCATAAGAAATGGTGAGCTCAGATACTTAATAGTGGTAAACAAAAGATATATCAATCAATTATCATAAGTGATCATGGGATAAGAATATGCGAATGATAAGATGATTTTAACATTATAAAATAATTCCCATAAATTCAATGAACATAATCATTAAACATGATATAATGTTTTATCTGTGAAAATAAATAAAAAAAAGGGTGTGGAATCATAAATAATCAATTATGAAAAATGAGAAAATATCATTATTAGGTGACATAAGTCTTTTCATAGGAACGTAAACATATAAATTCATTTCTTAATTCAGTCATCACATCCAAGACTATCGCATTAGATTGATTATACACTATATTCCATCATTTCCTTAGTTAACGTTCTCTCCCAAGAATAACTTATTAGATAATTTTTCTTATAGAACTATTTTCACTACATATTTAAATAATTATTATCTCATAAGATATCCATATTTACCCAATTCATTGGATGAATATAAATTTTGGTCCTAACTATGACATAACAAAAACCATATATATATATATATATATATGTATTAAGAGCATAAGAAATCCCACTAATCATCAAATTGTATCTAACGAAAAGGATATAGGTTTCAAGAAAATTTTATCATCAAAATCATAAAACAAATAGCTCATAATGAATATTGTAACATTGGATAATATCCACAATAAATCAAAAAGAACACCAAATTTTACTGTTATATATGAAAATACCTTCAAAATATCACTAGAGCATTTCTTGAGGAAAATAAAAACTTAGTTTTGAAATCACTTATTCAAAATATAAAATTTTACATATAATTTAAGAAAAATATTCCTTTTAAGAGTACCATGGAAACTTATAGTGGAAGCTGAAAAGAAAATATTATTCATGTTTTTAGATAAATATATTCCTGAAATTTAAGTCAAAACAAAAATTGCATTCAAATTTTCATAAAAGTGTAGAGGTAACTTGTTCAGAATATGAGATGAAGATACCTTTAAAAATAATATAGAAGGTAAATCATGGATAAAAATTAATATAATAAATATTTAGATAACAATGAAAAAATTATTCATATTATTTTAATTAAAATATTGAAATGAAAGAAAATATTCATGACTGAAGAGAAAAACATGTCTGATTTTCCTTTAAAACATTATCGAGACTATTTAGTAAAAAAAGGAGGGGAAAATGAAAGTAATAAATGAAATATATAGAAATAAAGATAAAATAATAAAATACATAAGATTTTGGAGAGATGGATCATACAATATCATCATGACAAATTTCGGCATAAATTGTCCCGAAAAAAAAATGAGATTATAACATAAAGAAATATTTGTTGTGGTAACTTTTGAATCATAACCCCATCAAGTTAAGCATTAAATATGATTATCCCATGTATATTACTGATTATATATATCAATGGGTTCATAGGTAAACCTCATAAAATAATATATGTGTACAACATTAGACATGTATCAATGAAATGAAATTGAGATGAAAAAACCTTACAACTTTAATAATTTATAAATCAAATGTTATTAGATGATTACATATCACATGGTTCTATATGTATATTTAATTTAATTATTAGTTTTAATAAAATGAATTATTAGGTTGTATATATACCTTAGAAATAATAATTTAGTGCATGCCATTAAATGTTTTCTCAATGAAGTTAAATTGAGACGAATCCCTTACTATATGTCTGACATGATTCATAAACATTCTAACCTCCTCTATAATAAATTTTTATTTATTATGACTATATTTTAGAACCATTTTCATGCTTATAATACCATATATGCTCAGCTTATTACATTTCAATACGTGTTTACTAATAATTATCTACAAAATTCTACATTTTTTTTGTTAATTAATTGGTTTTCATTTTGATTATTGTTTATATGTTTTGATATTTACTCTTAAATCATGGTTCTTCTATATCTAGATTGTCAAAAATGATATTAAAATAATATAAGTTCATTATATAAATATTTTTTACCCTTAATATAAATTTGTGATGGAACATCAATGACATCACTTTGTGTTTTTGGTAATTCATAAATACACATTAGTGATAACAATCCTATTCTTATCTCATGGTGTGACACCCCGATAAGCATGTTTTAACTTTAAACCTGGTAACAAATTTCTACTTCTTTCTCTATTTACTAGGAAAAAATTACCTTGATCCTGTTAGATTAGAATAAATATGTTGATTTTAAATATGGAATCTATTTTACCAGTTTTAATTTATATAATTTAATTAATTTAATAGTAAATATGTTTTTTAACTACAATGAAAGAATATTTTTATAAACATTTATTTATGCATAAAACATAATTTTCCATCATTAATTCCCTAGAAAACCCATAAAATGAATATTAAAATAAATTATTGATTATAATATATAAAAATATAATTAAAACCATTCATCTAAAATAATCAAATTAAATTATTATGATAAAAACAAATCATGCACATACAAATTGTTTTTAGATAAATTTTTTTAATCCTAAAAAATGAATTATTATTATTATTATTATTATATAATTAGTTAGATTTTTAATAATTAAAGGAGAAATATGTTAATTTAATAAAAAAAATTAAAACTCAAGAGGAATTTTACTTAAAAATAAACGATAGATTTTATAAAAATCATTATTTTTTATATTCATTAATAAATAAATCATTTTAGAAAAATATAAAAAAAATAGCTGAAAAAAATATTTACATGACGACTTAAAAAAATATACTAATTTTCTAAAAATAAAAATTTGAAATATGGTATAACTTAATCATAATTTTTTTGCATCAAAAATGACAAAAAATCATTTTTGATGAAAATGCATTTTTAAGGCATAAAATTATCTTACTGAAAATTGCGTTCTTATTTGTGATGAATGGATAAATAAATTTTCCTTTTTTAAAATATTTATAAATATTTTATTTATTTGATTATTATTATTTATAAAATCCAATTTAAGACCTTGATTATAATGGTATACTATATCATTATTCATATAAACTCAATGTTGCGTATAAGGAACACTACAAAACACTAAAAATTCACCTTAAGAAAATAAATTCAAAATCTCATGGTGTCAAACTATCCCTTCCACCTCTAAATAAATTTGAACCTATTAGTTTTTATCTTCATAATAAATGTTTCAATATTTGATAATACCATTGCTAAAAACCCAAATCATGTAAATGATGAATAAAACATATATTGAAAGGGGAATTTGGAAGCATAAATATAAACTTATATAAAAAATAATTGGGTTCCTAAATATAGAGATCACTATAGGGAAGTGAAAATATGGACATGGAGCTGAAAGATATTTTCCAAATATTCATATATAATATTAGATAAAATGTTAATTTGAAATGTAATGACCAAAAATCCATAAATTAGTTAGTGGTGGAAATGAACATAAAATCATCTTAACAAACTCTATAAAAGAAATAAAATAATTTTAGTGGTCATTTTTTTAAAAATTTGTGCTCTTATTTTACCATGGAATGCATGAAAATATACTTACTTATTTTCAACAAATACTTTAACATAATTTTACCCTTTTGTTTGTGTTTTAATTAGCTTCCACTCCTTTTCAACCATATTCTAAAAATATCATTTTTTTCCTAAAGCACTGATATTGCCTTTTAGTTAACCCTAAAATCTAAATTGGAATAAAAATTAATTAATTTTTTCTCGAAAAGTTGAAAAAAATGGTTAGCACAGTTTGTAAAATATGGATATATCATTATATGATGAAATACTAAATTAATCTCTAAAACCTAAATAATAAAACTCAAAGTTCACTATAGACCATTCAAAAGATAGTCAACCATGAAAATCCAAAAAAAAATGTTTGAAAGAAATTACCAAAAGAAATAAAAATAAAAAATATTTGATTTTTTACCAAACATAATATTTAACATTTATCACTAAACAACATTTAGTAGTTCAAAATGTTACACAGAAAAAACATGATTACCTAGAACATATATTATCATAAAACATTATAATAATTGTAATTTCAATAAAACCACAATGAAAATGCATATGATTCAAAAATATATCTCTTTAAAATTTTCAACAAATTAAATCACAGACTGTCACATATGTTATATATATATATAACTCAATAATCTTTATCAGAATAACATAAATCACTCTATCATAAAATCACAAACAATATTTAGGATCAATATTACTATCCAATACACTTTACAAAAACAATCAACTATTTATCCCAAATACACATTATAATCTCAAACTCAATCACATATTAAGAATTTTCTATCCATCAATCATGTGTTTTTCAAGAATATATCATTACCACTAAATCAATTTTCTAGGCCATCGGTACCGTTAAACGACTTTTTGAAAACCCTATAAGTAAAATACTTTGGAACAATACCAATATGTTTTATGATTCTTATAACTATAATAACATTAGTAAAACATTTATAGAATACAATTTTCGTATCATAATATATAATAACTTCCATTTTCTTATTTAATGACTGAAATAAAATATTCCCTTCCTTAGTTTAGGAGTTATCCCTAAGAATAAGGAATCGACTGAAATATTTTCCAAGTTCCCCACATGATATTCATAAAACTCAAAGTAGTAAATTCTTATGAACTTTATTTCATTTCATTGAACTCTTAATTTTCCCAGAAATTGCTTTTCTATATCCTCATTTTCAGTACATAAATCCGCTTCTCATTTTTTTGTGGAAATTCCCTAGGTTCCCCTTCCTATTTCTATACATATATGAATCTTAATATTAATTCTTGAATGATCTCTATAAAACTCCATTTTCACTTTTTTCACTCAAAAACTCACAGATATCCAGTTTTTAATCATAAAAGGATATATCATGTTAGGAAAAATATGTGGATTATTCCTTCAATATTAAATCTGATTTAGTTTCTTGGTAGGAGAATTAATTCATTTTCTATCATATTTAGAATTAACACAATTACATTTGGGGGAATCCATTTAATGAAATGAAAAATTATAGTATGAGAAACAATAATAATAGGAGAAGTCATATAATTATGAAAATCATTTTTATGATGTCAAAATTGTGACTCTAAATTTTCAATCTATTATATATTAGGTTTATTCTAGGGCACCCATGGTCATTTTCTATTCAAATCCATATTAATGGTACGTATAGAAATTTTGAATTAACATATTCATATCCCCATGACTGTTAAACTAGCTATACTTTGTGGGTTTAGTCACCATGCACCATAATGATAAGTGAGATATACTTGACCAACTCCTTTCAGGTTTATTATCACTATCTGAATCTATTCCAAAACCACAAACACATAATGTATCCATATATTGATGTATTCTATAAGTAAACACATACTTCATTCTTTACCATAACTTATGATGTTCTCCTAAACATATACTAATCCTAAGGGTTCTTACTAATGATTTCTCATCCTAGTTTCAAAATGTAATGAATAAGTTATCTAAAAATAGAAATAGTGTCCCCAAACATTTCATACATAAATACTACATATTATTATTTAAATATGAATTACATATTAATATGATTCACTGCATAAACAAAAATGTGATTGTAATGGGGAAATATTAAATGCTAGTGGGATAAGGATTATACAATTTTCATCACTAGAGGGACATTAATTCATCCTTTCTATTTAATCGAGCCCTAGTTGATGTTTTAGGACCTCATGTTAATATTTCAAAGAAGAAAAATTTAATAATTTGATAACAATTTAGATTCGATGCATGTTCGATGAAGTCCAATCATCGGCGACCACTTGACAATGTATCCAAATTTCAACTCCTCTAGATCATCCAAACATGAATCAATAGTCAAAAAATATGTTTCTCATAAATGTTTCGGTGCTAGAATTTATCTTCAATGATTCCTTAAATTTCAATGATATCACCTCGATATCATGTCGTCAATTTGAAAAGGCATTCATGAAATGATCGATTAGATAGATCCTTTCTACCTCTTGTATAAGGGTGGATGTACGAGCTCTCAATCCTGTGTAATGAATTGTAAAATAGAAATGAGATCCTACAAACTTATATAATGGATGACAGAAATACCCTAATTGGGTTCCCAAGAAACAATATATTTAACATACACTAAATTAGAAATAAATAAATAATGATTATAAACTAACCTCTTCATAAATATTATTTAAATTTTATTACCAACAAGAAATATATATTAAAAATATTACATGATAAACCTGATTCATTAACATGAAATTTAATTCCTTCTAATATTAAATAAACCTATAATATTAAAATTTTATACTTTAATATAATATTACAGCATGTATTCACTTAAAAACTTGTAAAAAATTTTAATAAATAAATTCCACTTAATTATTATATACACAAATAATAAGGAATTTATTTATTTGTTTTTATTATTAAAACATTGAAAAAACATAGACTCCTTAGAGGGATAACAATGTTTGGTAAACATATTTAGTATAATAGGGAATAATCATGAATGCACTATTGTGTGTGACCCTCCAGGACCTTATTTTTATGTAATTGATTTGTGTTTATAGTACAAGAGTGAATTTTATTATTCCATCAAGTACCATGATGAGATAAATAATAGTCATAGAAATGAAAACCTTTCCTACGAACATATACATTGAATTATAATCAATTTTTCATCAAATATCAAATATTCTAGGATTCACAATATATTTCATCATCAATTATTACATTATTGATTATTGATCTTAATTGATATATTTACCTTCGACTATCATGGTTGTGGATATAATGAATGTAATAAATTCATAATCAATTTGGCTCAATATATCTCTTCCTAAACATAGAAGTGAAATTTAATTTCTTGATCATTCAACCAATGTCATACCACCAATGACACAGCCAACCCAAGCTACCTCAACATGACCTAATTTACATGGTTTTTCCTTACATCAAAGAACATGGTCAAATAATACACATTGATAATGATATCAAGTCAGGATTCCAATACACATCTTCATGAAATGGAACAACCAATGGAAAAAGAAAGATGTGGTGTTTTCATTGGGGGTTCTATACTCATGCTCTTACCTATTATAGATCACCATGTATGAAATTCATGAGAAGAAGACTCAATACTTCTAATCCCCCAACACCTGATGGTCACACATCATCTATGTCCAATCAGTATGATGTATCTAGACCATAGGACATTACTTTATAATTACATTCACAGTATCTCTATGTTATCATTATCGATTTGGAACTGCTATATCCTTTTTATATGAAATGAAATATAAGGAAATTAATGTAAATATAGTGTATAAAAAAGAATCATAACTATTATAGCAAGATAAATACATGTATATATCAAACTATATACATATACTGGTAATGAAAGTATATACAGAAGTTGTGTATAGGGAACCCACATTCAACAATATCACCTTTACAAGAGACAACTAATAAAAACTCTAAAACTATTTAATCTCACATAAAAATCATTATTTTTTTTGAGATATGGGTTTTTATGTGTTCTACCATGCTATCCTTTATGGATTGTCTAATAATAATGTCTTCACCTCTATGAGAAAAATCCCTCATGATATGAATCTTCCCAAGTATAAGCTTTTTTGTTTGGTGTGGACTAGGATCCTTGGAAATTACCACTACTAAAGTATTATAAAAAATCGTAAAATGCTTTACACTTCTAGGAAAAACAAAAATGTCCAAGATAAATATGTGTATTCAGGCTGCCTTATTAATTGCATTAGAAGCTATGATATACTTTAATTCTCTTATAAAATCGGTGGCAATAGGTTTCTATGAGATTGGTCATCCCACTACACCATGACTAAGGAAAATACAAATCCTAGATGTGTTGTTTGATTATAATGATCTTTATGGAATCTACAATTAGTTTATCCTCTCACTACTAGTTCATTATCTCTTTCATACAATAACAACATATCCTTTTCATGCCTCAAGTACATCAATATTTCTCTGACAGCTTCCTAATACAACTCTCATTGATTATCTAGATATCTTCTAACCATGAATAAATAAGAGTCAACATCAAACATAGTATATATGATGATGGACATGATAGATCTCACTATTGAAGAATAAGGGATTCTATTAATCTTTTCAATCTAATCATGTCTGTGTGGACAAATTTTTTGGGAGAGATTTACACCATGTGACATCGGAAACAACCCTCTATTGGATTGTTCAATATTGTACCGTTTATATTGCTTTAAAATATATGTACATTGACTTAGACAAAGAATCCCCTAAGATATATATCTCTAGATCCTGATCCAAATAATGTAGGTTGATTCACATAAGTATTTCATGGGTAAGGATTCATTTTTCAAACACATAACTGACTATATAACATGCACATCACTTCCAACATTAATTATGTTATCAACATATAATAATTGTAAAATAATGGAATTCCCATTAACCTTATTATAGACACATGTCTCACATTATTTTTTAAAAAGTACAAATTCTCTTATGGCCTCATAAAAATGAACACTCCATGATCATGATTCCAATTTCAAACTATAAGTGGTTCTATATAGATTGCACACTTTTTTGGAAGTATATTAATTAATAATCCCTTCCTGTTGAGTCATGTTGTTTTATTTGAAAAACTTCACATTTATAAGATCTATTTTTACATCCATTTTCCAAATTTCATAATCATGGAAGGTTTCCATTGTAACTAATATTTTGATGGATTTCATCATTGCTACTGGTGAGAAGGTTTCATTGTCTTCTATGCCTTCAGGTTCCATAGAACCCTTTTGGTTCCAATATTTCCTTATAATTATTGTCCTTAGTATCCCTTTTAATACATTTCTTGAATATCCATTTTCACCTAATGAATTTTAAATTAGCTGGAGGGTCTACAAAAATCCAATGTTTACTTCAGTACATAGACTCCATATCAGAATGGATAGAATCTTTACATTTAGAACCATTATTGAATTTTACTTATTCCTTGTATGATATAGGTTCATAATCCATAAGGTGTAATGGGTCACTTGACTCTTTGACAAGAACAAAATAACACTCTAGTTCTCTAACATTTCATGTTAACCTACATATATCTTTTGTCTCACCAACATCTAAGCCTCCCCTATCTCTTGGGTATATTATTCTAGTATAAACCTGTGTGCATATAGAGTATCAAATTCATTCTCTCTCTCAATGTATTTACATTGAATTTTTTTCCCTTTCTAGAAATATGGCTTCTCATTCCACAATAAATTTTTTATATGAATGTTTATACTATTAATATCCTTTAGTTTCTTTAGGATAACCTATAAATATGCACTTCATGCTTCAAGAAGATGCTATTTCACTAGGTATAATATTCAAAAATTATCACAATTACATAAAATTATGTGTGACAAATTTGGTTTATTTCCATACCAAAACTCATATGCAATCCCATTTCTTTCTTTAGTTGGTACTTGATTTAGTGTATTTTCCATAGTGTACTTTTCATATCCCCAAAAGAATAATTGAAGATTTTCCTGACTCATTATAGATCTGACCATGTCTAGAAATGTCTGATTCATCCTTTTACAAACACCATTCTATTGTGGTGAATAATGAGTAGTGATTTGGGATACTATCTCACACTCATTTAAGTGATCATTGAATGCCTTGTTAATATACTCTCTCTCTCTCTCTCTCTTGGTCTGAGTGAAGTGCCTTAATCACTTTCTAATATGGTTTTCTAGTTCATGTTGATACTCATTTAACATCCAAATGTAATTGAACTTATAACTCATTAAGTATATATCTCCATACCTATAATATACATTGGAAAATTAATGAATTATAAAAACCCACTCCTTTACTCTACTTGAAAGGAACCATATACTTTATCATGAATCAAGTACAGTAATTCAATGCCTCTTACTCTATTCCTAGAATAGCATTCATTGGTCATTTTCCCATGAAAACTAGTGTGGCATACATCATGGTGTTTTAATGTAGTTGATTCTAAATTCCTTTCTTGATGTAATATATATAAATACGTTTTGTTTACATGACTAAGCCTACAGTTCCATATGAGGGTTCTATTTGAGTCATTTTTTCTAGTCATGACCAATCCTAAAGTTCTATATGAAACCTATATTAGGGTGTTCATGTATATATAAGACCTTATTAAGATGTGTCATACCATAACATTTGATATCCCTATAAAAGAGACAATATTTATTTCCAAACATGAAATAAAATACCATAGTATCCAAACCTGACACTGATATTATGTTTCTGGTAACCAAAGGAACATAATAATAATTTCTTAATATGTGAACTAAACCACTTGTCAATGTTAGATGGAAATCTCCCACTTAAAAAAAATACTAGACCCATTCCATTTTTTGTTCAGAGATCCAAATTTCCTTTTGAAATATTTTTTAATAAACATGGATCTTGTTTATGAACACAAATAATTTATCCACATTCGGTATCAAATAATCAAGTTGTATATAAAGATAGATTTCATTCATTGACCTAAATACTAGAAGTGTAAGTTTCACCTTGATTCTTATTTCCATATATACAATTCTTTTTCTAGTGGCCTTTCTTGCCACATGAAAAGTAGATGTCCTCATTCTCATTACCTACCCTCTTTATATTTGGATTTTTTGATGGATGGTGTTTTGGTTTCTTCAACTTGGAGTTATCCTTAGATGTCTTAGCCTTTCCCTTCCTCTACTTTTTCACCATAATAACTAAAGAATAGGTATTCTTAATATCCTTACATATTGGACAAACAAATATAAAATATCTGGATATTATTATGTTTGATTATTCAATTTTTAATTAATAGTAAAATTAAAGAAGTTAGGAAATATAGAGGTATGAATGAGATTAATTTATAGTCTTGGTTCAGTTAGAACCCATGGGCTTTAGGTCTCTCAATGTACCCAATCATCTTCAGTACATGTGGTGCTCCTTGATTACCCTCTACTATATTGCACCAATCTAGTGAAAGGTATATCTCATACCTTTATTGTCGTTCTCTCTCTTGATATTGATCTTGGAAAAGAGTAAGCATCTTTTATGATTCTTCATCCTCATGATTTTTTTAAAAATGATTGGACATATATGAAAACATTATACATTTTACATCTAGTGAATTATCCACATGAATTTTTATCTATCTTTATCTTCTTTCTTACCCCTGAGGGGGGATCATCTGGAATTGAGGACTCCAGCTCATAAAGCTTTATTTATTGGCATAGTAATATGTCAGAGATCCTACACCTCTCCTAGAAGTTATGGTGGTCATGATATGTTCTTTATCCTATATTGATCAAATTCAAAATATGTGAGTGCTTTTTATGGTTATCATTTTTATCTACAAAAAAATATAGCAGTCAATACTTTAACGAATTAACTTTTAGACACTTTTTATTAATTAATTAAATCATTAAATTCCCCCAATATTTTATTGATCACTACCATCTATCACTACAAGATTCAAAATACTATTTTTCTGTATTCTAGTGTCAAGGATCCATGAAACATCTCCTCATAGTTTACAAGATTTGGTCCTACCACTACTAAGAGAGTTCAATGTAGGAATTTTATTGACCAACCTCATTAACTCTTGTATCCTTAATCTATTGAGTGATTTCCCAACTTTAAATACCATAAAAATGATTTATTAAATACATTCTTCTAGAGTGATAGAATTAAAATTTGAATACTTATTTTTGACCAAAAATTATCAAGTTAACCCTTTACTCTTATAATACCTCCTCGGTTGTAGGGGGTACCCTCATATTTGGATGTTGAGTAACTCGAACACCCGTTTTTGTTCAAATTTGAGAAATGGAAGGCATTACGACATAAAATATATATGAGGGGTTATAATTATTTTTGAAGAGTGTAATAATTTTATATTAAATTTTTTTATATAATGTTTCCCCACTCACAACTGAACATTTATTTAATATAATTCATTCATAATTTCTTTATATATTTTATCTATTTATTATTATATGTGTTCTCTAAAATAAGAATATTAAAAAAATAAAAAACAATTAATAAAGTATATAAATTATCCACAAGTATTTTGCATCTAATAATTGTTGATCCATTTAAACTCATTGGATAATCATTGACCTAGGGTTATCATACCTGAGTTGATTATTGATTATATTGCATCTCTCCATAATCCAGTGTATTAAATTATCATCTATCATGTGGAATTATCATGATTGGGTCCACATCATAATGTTTCATTTTCAAGTGTACAAGTATACTCATATATAGGAGAAGGGGTCTAGGGAAGGGAAAAATACATACAAATTTATTGGATGCATAGGCCCTTATATAAATTTAATTAAAAGAAGATGATGTGCATGCTGTCATAAAATTATCAAGTTATTACAAACATCGCATGTAGAGGTAGTAAATTTTGAAATAAATTAATAAATATGTATGGTTTTTCAATTTATCATGACCTTTGGGAATGAAATACAAATTAGTGAAAAAATTAAATTTCTATAAATTTAATTTCTAGGGGTTAAATATAAATTTATTGAATTCTACAATTTCAATAATTAATATTCTTTAGCCCATGGATTATTTTAATTTATACTAAAAAAATTAAATTAATCAAAAACAATTATTTAATATCAAAATTAAATTATTTGTTTTAAGTAGAAAATATTATTTTAACAAAATTAATTAATATGTTAATTTTTTATTGAATTATAAAGAAAATGATGAATATAAACACTTTTCATACCCATTAGAGGTCGATCTGAAACCCCACAATCCCATTTTTGGACTCACATACCTTGTGCAGGGATATGGTGGGAATGGCGGAAATGGACTAAGTCATTCGAAGTCAAGAAGACCACCCTAGGCTCAATACATGATGGATTAGGTCCAACAAGATGGACGGAATATGTGGGAACTTGATCTGGGTCATCACACATTAGAGCATAGAGGGAAAGTGGCTTAACTCATGTTGTATGGGATCCATTAAATAGTGTGGATGGATGTAATTGGTGAAATTTCAGGATTTGGAGGCCATGATCAGGTTTGATTAGGGTCTGGAAACTCTCTAGAGGGACTTATTGTGGTGGGGAACTGACCTGTCATTTGTGTTGATCTTGTTTTTCAGCCAAATTATATTCCCTAACTTGGACTGGTATAGTAGGCAAGTACGGGGTTGGTCCATAGGGAAATGATGTTGGCATTTTATGTTTCGTGAATTGAAGTCAATTGGTTAAGATACTGAATTTAAATACATTTTGGGTTGGTTCATGATTCAGATATTAAAAGATAACTTGTTACCAGATCTTCCCTAATTCACTACCGATTACTTAAAATTGAAGATTGCATAAACCAAATTTTTGATGAATAATATGAGAATGTGTTGGGGATGGACATTCATGTGGGACACTAAAACTATTTTCCTAATTGAATTGTATTGTTCATAATAACCCACATTTCTGAGTTTCAAATGTTTCGGAACTCCCTTGGTCCGGAAAGTTCGGATCAAGTCAGTAGAAATCAATTTCGTGGCCCGGTAATTGATTCCTACTGATTTTCAAGTTAAGAACTACCCACTAGAAATGACAAGGATATCAAATGTTCATGGATATTCTCATCTTAATTCTCCCAAATATCCCTGGAAAATCCATTCTTGGTCCGACATGGATGATTCCAATGAAATAGAAAATAGAATTAATGGGAGAATTAGATGAGAGAGTATGAAAAAGTACAATAATAAAGAAAATGGTTTTAACGAACCCACATTTCTCCCATACCCAACACAAGGGAAGGGTTTAGCTACTCATGAATGAATGATTCAGAACCTTACTACAATTCATCAAGGATTTCATTACAATACAACTGAAAAATAGTCAAAAAAACAAAACATACAAGAACTCCCTTGAGGTGTTCTGGTGGCCAAAAAACCCCCTTCTCCTCCTCCTCCTTGATCTCCCTTGGACTGATCACCCCTTCTTCTCTTTTCTCTCTCCTAGTCACTTTTTGGTCAAAAAGAGACTTTTTTATAGCTGTCCAAAGGAAAGTCTTAAAAAGAATCCCAGGTCAAGGAGTTGTTCGAATGTATGGAACCAAAAAGAAGAAGTAGCACTGGTGTGCATGGTTTGGGTGCACGGTTTGGTAAATCCCGCGCCAACCGTGCAATAGCTACTGTCTTTAATTCCTCAGCTGCACCATTTGGGCGCATGGTTTGGTAAACCGTGTGACAACCGTGTCGTAGCCACTATCTTTACTTTGTTGAACCACACGGTTTTTCCCTGAAGGGCCCGCACGGGTTGGTAAACCATGTGATAACTGTGCAGCCCTTCTTATAAGGGGAATCTCCTCCCACACGGTTTGCACACAGTTTGTATAAACCATGCGGAAATTGTGCTTATCATTTTTGGCTTTGGAATCCCTTTGTTCTTTGTCCTCCACGTCAAGTGGTTGATCCGAAAAGATCCCATCCAACATCATCGGGGGAAAAGGGTCCTTACACCT
Organism: Viscum album; assembly: GCA_963277665.1. Lineage (NCBI taxonomy): Eukaryota > Viridiplantae > Streptophyta > Magnoliopsida > Santalales > Viscaceae > Viscum > Viscum album. The sequence continues at coordinate 242,383,734 of OY728137.1, forward strand.
CCAATTCCCTTCTGAATCTCCAAACATCAAGGAATCCATGATTTAACCTTATGACTGAAGAACCTATAAAGAAACATTGTCAATGTGAAAATCATGTTGAAACCATCCCCAAAACCAATTTATAGATGCAAAACTAGGTGGAAATTTCTTATTCACAGCAGTGCATCAAACTCCCCCACACTTGATCGGTTGTTTTTCCTCAAACAAAAGCATAGACAGTCATGACCAAGGTGTTACTAAAGAGACAGGTAGAAATATCACAGATTATACCATTTAGGTGCTTATGAATTTTGAACTAATTACCATTAAAAATTACAGCATTCATACTTCATGCTTACCAAGTCTATGAAGTTATCCAACAAAGTAGACTTAATCCAAAATAGTTAACTGTTCATTCATAAATCAAAATTTTGTTTAACAGTGAATTTTCCCTTCTTCATTCAAAGAGAGTACCTACCTCCATTTTAATCTTGTTATACACTCAGATTGTATAAGCCTAGGTTTTTTCATCTCCAATTGATGAGCTATCACTTTTATAGGCCACACACACTCATCGACATGCATTTCTTGGAATATGATGAAAGGACATCAAAAGTATTGGGAATACCTTTGCATATCTCAAAATGTATCTTTTTCTTTGTAGTGGTGTGAGATACTAGCATAAATTTTTTCCCAATTTGGTCATGTCAATACATGATGAATTTGTTTGAGCAAGTCAAGAGTTCATGAAATTAAGACCATGCAATAGTCACTAGTGCGGAAACAACAATTCCCAAAACCTCACCTCTCTTTATACACAAATATTCTTCCATTTTTAGGGGTTTCTCAATTCGATTTAATCCATAATTTTTTTTAAATAGATTGTTTTTGTAAATGATTGGATAAATTCTCCTTTTGATGTATTATAGAGTTTATTCATATCACAAATTGGGTTCAACAATCCGAACATATGAGCCATTTTCAGAGATAATTGCCAAAATTCAGTTTCAGCTAAGTGGTATAAACCCATGACATCTATAACAGCCCTTTAGACACACCTAAGAAAATATGCTACCCTATGTAATTGGGAAATCAATCAATCAAAATGGGGTGCCAATTAATAGTGTCCTCCCCCACAATTAAAAACCTAGCATGGTCCCCCGTGAAGGTAATAATGGAGGGAAGGACGGGCAATTGAGCATGAGAAGGGAGGGTCAAAGAAAAATGAAAAACGTTGACAAGTGAAAAAATCCCCTAAAACTGGTACGTGGGATAATCAGATGGTGTGCGAGAGTCTGATGAACGGAGAAAATGGCTGGCATGGAACATATGAAATAACTGCTGGAAAAAAGTACCATACAAGTGAAGCAAGAAAAATAAGTACCAGCAATAGGAGAAGAAAGCTCAGCACATAATCACACCAAAACAGGAAAAAAACTATACCAATGAAAAGACAGTAAATGACAGTTCTAGACAGGTCAAAAGTCACATCACATAACAAAATAAGAACATGAAAAAATAGCTGGTCAGGGGGCAGAGGGACCGTAAAAAAAATCATGTGCAGCGACATCCCAGGTCGGATCATTGGTAGGAGGGGGAAGTCTACAGGGTCGGTGGGAGATGAGGTAGTAGACGGCCCACCTTTCAAAACACCGGCTCCCAACATGTAGTACGATGGGGGTTGGTGGGGCACGGCTTCAAATAAGGTTGGAGGATAAAGATCTGCAAGATTAAGGCCCTCTACCTCCATTCTCGTCCACTCCAGCTGCCTGTGGAACATGGAATATTGATCTTGCTGCCACTTCTAGAAGAGGTCTGGGTCAGCATATGGGGTTCCCTACAAGGCTGGGTAGAAGAGATATGGCGGGTAAACTGGTGGTGGCTCAGACAGGTGCGAGGGGACTGTAGGAGAATGATGAGGCTCATGAGATGGGGATTGGTGCGAAGACGTAGGCTCAGCTGGGTCCTCCTATACAGCCTTGAGATCATAGTTCAGGGCCATGATGGCCTACTAGGCTTTATGTTCCATCTCCACCGATAAGTGGCGTGGTTTTCCATAGACCAATAGGAAAGGTGACATGCCTAGGGGTGTCTTGAAATCTGTCCGGTAAGCCCATAATGCATCATCCAATTTCTTTGAACAATCCTTTCTGGATGCGCTTACTATTTTCTCAAGTATTTGTTTCCGCTCATGATTGGACACTTCCACCTGACCACTAGATTTCGGGTGGTAGGGCGTCCCTTGATTGTACTTGAATCTATACTTTTGAAGCACATTTCTCATAAGTGTGTTGTCGAAATGAGTGTTGCTGTCGCTAATCCACACCCGTAGGGTCCCAAACCGACTGAATATATTTTTCTTAAGAAAACAGACAAACACCTGAGCTATATTTTGAGTCTTTACTTCCGCTTCCACCCATTTAGAGACATAATCAACACATACAAGGATGTAGTTGTTCCCAAAGGATGGGGTAAACAGACACATGAAGATGATTCCCCATACATCAAAAATTTCCACTTCGAGAATCAGGTGTTGCGGCATCTCATCACGAAGACCGACATTTCCTATCCGCTGGCATCCATCACAGCATGGAATAAAATGACGTGTGTCCTTATGCATGTTTGGCCAGAAGAAACCAGATTGTAAGATCTTGGCAACTGTGCGATCTGGTCCATGATGCCCTCCTGTAGAAGAAGAGTGACAGAACTCTAAAACACTTTGAATTTCATCCTCCGCAATGCAACAACGGATGGTCCTATCACCGTATGAGCGGAAGAGGAGGGGGTATTCCTAGAAATATCACTTCAACACTGATAAAAAACACTTCCTCTTTTGAAATGAGAATTCTGGGTGGCCTACTCCTGTTGCTATGTAATTGGCAAGATCGGCAAACCATGGCTGAGGTGGTGCTCCAACGGAAAATAACTACTCATTGGGGAAATCTTCCTTGATTTCATGGTCTTCTTCTCTCTATAAGTGTGGTAGCTCCATCCGAGAGAGGTGATCAGTTACCAAATTTTCACAACCCTTTTCTCTTTAATTTCTAAGTCAAACTCCTATAGGAGAAGCACCCAATGGATGAGTTGTGGTTTAATGTCCTTCTTATTCATCAAATAATTCAATGCAGCATGGTCTGTGTAAACCACTACTTTAGAAAGGACCAAATAGGAGCGGAATATGTCAAATAAAAAAAACCACAGCTATCATTTCCTTCTTCATGGTGGTATAATTCAATTGTGATTCATTTAATGTGGGGAACCATAGTAGATCGGTATGAAAATACGATCCAGCCACTGGCCAAGAACTGCCCCCACAACATAATCACTCGCGTCGCACATCAGTTCAAACTCCTCTGCCTAATTCAGAGCTATCATGATGGGTTCAGCGACCAATTTCTCTTTCAAAATTTGGAAGGCTTTAATGCATTTATCATCAAATTTAAATACTGCATCTTTAGACAGTAGATTGGTCAAAGGATGAGTAATCTTGGAAAAATCCCAGACAAATCTTCCCTAGAAACCCACGTGTCCCAACAAGCTTCGAATTGCTCAGACTGATTTTGGAATGGTCAATTGCGAGATCACATCAATTTTTTCCGGATCCAGTTGAATTCTTTGCAATGCGATCCGATGGCCTAGAAAAATTCCATGTTTTACCATAAATTGTCACTTTTCCCAATTTAAAACCAAATTTGTGTGCTCACACCGCTCAAGCACCAGCTCCAGATTCATCAGACAAGTGGTAAATGAAATCCCATATACCAATAAGTCATCCATGAATACCTCAAAAATCTATTCTGCCATATCATGGAATATTGATAGTATACACCTTTAAAAGGTGGCTGGAGAATTGCGCATTCCAAATGACATGTGGCAGTAGGTGAATGTTCCATACGGACAAGTGAAGGTGCCCTTCTCTTGATCTTCACGGGCGATAGAAATCTAGTTATATACCGAATAACCATCCAAGAAAAAATAGAATTCATGCTCGCCAATAATTCAAGCATCTGATCCATAAATGGAAGGGGGAAATGATCTTTCCTTGTGGCATCATTTAACTTACTATAGTCGACACATACTCTTCATCCTGTGACTGTTTGGGTAGGGATTAACTCGTTCTTTTCATTTGCGACCACCGTGATACCACCTTTCTTAGGCACCACCTGGAGGGGACTCACCCATGGGCTATCAGAGATGGGGTAAATAATACCAGCATCAAGAAATTTGATCACTTCTTTTTTGACCACTTCTTTCATAGGGGGCTCAGTCTTCGTTGTGGTTGGAGAGATGATTTTCCCCCTTCTTCCATAAGTACTTTATGAGTGCAGATAGTGGGGATTATACCCTTCAAATCAGAAACCGTCTAGCCGATGGCCTGTTTTCACCTTAGGAGGACTTGCAGAAGAGCCTCCTCTTGATCTTGCGAGAATGATGCGTTGAGGATCACCAGTAATGTATGTTCCTCTCCCAAGTGACCATACTTAAGTGAGGATGGGAGGGGTTTTAACTCGATCTTGAGAGCCTTGAGAATTGACGATACAATAGGATCAACCTCTGCTCGCTCAAACAAATCTAGGACAATTTCCCTTTGCCAATAGTGGCTGCCTTGGCCTTCAATAAAGCTTACTTCTTCCTGATCTTCCTCAAGGTTGGAATCCTTTAGAACACATTATTTACTGAAAGGATAAGGTTACATATCATCGTCTTCTAAGCCTAAGTTCTCATCCATTATTGTCTAAGCACAACAGTCTTCATGCTCTATTAATGAAACTTGTTTACCACCTTTAGGGAATTGTAATAAACCTTTTCATCACCAACACGGAAAATAAGCTTGCCTTGGTGAACATAAATTAAAACCTTTCTGGTAGCCAGAAAGGGTCTTCCAAGAATTAGTGATGCTTCTTGGCCTTCTTCAATACCAAGTATGATAAAATCTGCTGGTAAAATCAGCTTCCCCACATTGACTAACACATCTTCCAACAACCCCCTAGGGTATTTAATAGAACGATCGGCAAGTTGGAGTGCCACTCGGGTCGGCTTAAGATCGTTCCACCCTAACTTTTTGAACACCCCAAAGGGCATTAGATTAACACTTTCTCCAAAATCGAAAAGAGCTTTACCAAACACAGAAGGCCCGATAGTACATGGTATAGTAAAACTTCCCGGGTCTTAGAGATTTGGAGGGAGAGTATGTTGGACCACTGCCAAACATTCCTTAGTCAGGGGAATGGTTCCCAAATCAGCCAGTTTTCCTTTTGTTGGAGAGAATTTCTTTCATGAACTTCGTGTAGGTGGGCATTTGACTTAACACCTCAGTAAAGCAGATATTGATGTAAAGTTTTTAGAATATCTCCATGAATTTTTTGAATTTTTGGTCCAACATACTTTGTTTCATCCTTGCTAGAAATGGTAAGGGCGGTTCATAAACTTTGATCGCATCTTCACCCGTATCCTGTGGGATTGTCGGTTCTTCATCCTTCTCATGTCTTGAGGAAGATTCCTCAGCATCAACTCCTTCACTTGAGGATGTGGACTGCTTTGGTGGTGGAGCAACCTGAGTCATAGTATCCTTTGGTGTCAGCTCCTTCCCGCTGCGTAGAGTAATAGCATTTGCCTCCTCCCGTGGATTTTTCTTAGTGTTTCCCGGTAGTGTACCGGGCTGTCTATGGGACAACTGATTGGAAAGCTTCCCAATCTGGTTCTCAAGGCCTCAGATTGACGCCTTCTAAAATAAAAATTGTGTCTCAGCAGTTGTTATGAATTTGGACATCATCTCCTCCAGCCTTGAGGGAGGTTCCTACTGAGTTAGTTGGGTGACTTGTAGGGGAGGTGGCTGTCTCAATGGTTGTGTAGGATGGGGGTTTTGATACTCTTGTTGCTGATATGTTCCCTAATGTAATTGGTTATTCTGTTGCTGCCTCAGGTACTGATTTTGAAACCGCTATTTCCCTTAACCGGGTGGTCATTGTGGTCGGGGCTGATGATTTTGTTTTTGCTTCCCCTAGCCTTGATTTTGATGTTCCTGCCACCCCTGGTTCTAATATTGAGGGTAGGTATTTTGTCCTCCGTTATGAGAAACATAATTGACTTCACTGGTCGAGGTTACTACATTGGCACCTGGGCACTCACCCATTGCATGGTTGTCTCCAAAATCACCACATTCTTGTGAACTGATAGCTTGAACTTGAGATGGATTCTTTAGATTGAAAGCATCAATCTTCTTGGATATAACATTGAGTTGAGCTGAAAGCATAGTGGTGAAATCTATATTTTGAATGCCCTTTTTTTGAATACCTCTTTCCGAATGCCACTGAAAGCTATTAGCAGACATATCTTCTAACAATTCAGACAAATCTTCAGAAGACTTTTTCATAAATGTCCCTACAGCCGCTGCATTAGCCACAGACCTTGTGTTCGTGGTGAGACAACCATAAAGAGTTTGGACTTGCATCCATAATGGCAGTCAATGGTGTGGGAACTTCCGAAGCATCTCTTTAAAACGTTCCCATGACTCATACAAAGATTCTGAGTCATGATACTGGAAATTTTGAATTTTGTTTTTTAACGTAACCGTGTTTGATGGAGGGAAATATTTGGATAAAAAGGCCTGAGCCAACGCCTCCCAAGTTAGAATGGATCATTGAGGCAATCCCTTAATCAAATACTTCGCCTTGTCCCCTAAGGAGAAGGGATACAACCTTAGGCAGATGGAATCCTCTGAAATTCCGTGGAACCAGAATGTATCACAGATCTCAAAAAAGTTTGAGAGGTGAGCATTGGGGTCTTCACTCGGCATACAACCGAATTGAACTGTATTTTGAATCAACTTCTTGATGGCTATCTTAATTTCAAAATTTTGGGCCTGCACTGGCAACCTGACTATTCCTATATCCGCTCCCTGAATGAAGGGTAGACCATATTCCGTAAGAGTCTGACACATTGGCATCAGTTCCTGAGGTGCCTGATGAACATATTGTTTTTGTACTTTCTGATAATAGGTCTGCTGGTTCTGATGAAAAAATTGGGGTTTCTCCCGCTGAATGTATTGTCTATAAGGTGGCTGCCCGAATCCCGGCACAAATTCAGTTGGTGGCCACTGTTGGTTCCTCGGCAGGTACTCCATATAAACTCCTGGTGGATTCACATGCTGTTCTTCATCGCCACCCCTTGGTGGATTCCATTCGATAACAAATGGCTTCCCAACGTCTTGGACAGACCCCTATTCTTCCTCTTGATGCGCCAAGGGATCATCTGCATTGTGATCACCCATGAGTTCATGACGTCGCCTTGAAAATGTTCTTTCGATTTCAGGGTCTATAAGGTGTAACTCTTATGACTCAGTAGTCTGGGAATGAGTGACTCAGCTACTCATGTACTATAGGCCTCTACACATACAGACAGAACACCCAACGTAAAAGAAAAAAAAGTTTGAAAAACAGAAATGAGATTAATAAAAGAGTTTTTAAAAAAATTGTAATTTTTATTTTCAGGAAATCATTCCAATTCAATTAACAAAAACAACCATCCAATGATTCCCTGGAAACGGCGTAAAAATTTCATCGGTCATTTGTGTTGATCTTGTTTTTCAGCAAAATTATATTCCCAAACTTGGACTAGTATAATAGGCATGTACGGGTTCAGTCCACAGGAAAAAGATGTTGGTGATTTATGTTTCTTTAATTGAAGTCAATTGGTGACGATACTGAATTTTAATACGTTTTGGTTTGGTTCATGATTCAGATATTAAAAGATGACTTGTTACTAGATCTTTCCTAATTCACTGCCGATTACTTAAAACTGAAGATTGCTTAAACCAAATTTTTGAGGAATAATATGAGAATGTGCTGGGGATGGACATTTATGTGGGACACTAAAACTATTTTCTTTATTGAATTGTATTGTTCATAATAACCCACATTTTTGGGTTTCAAATGTGTCGGAACTCCCTTGATCCGACGTGTTTCGTTCAAGTCGGTAGAAATAAATTCCTTGGTCCGGTAATTGATTTCTACTGATTTTCAAGTTAAGAACTACCCTCTTGAAATGACAAGGATATCCAATGGTCATGGATATTCTCATCTTAATTCTACCAAAGATCCCTGGAAAATTTATTCTTGGTCTGACATGGATCTTTCCAGTGAAATAGAAAATAGAATTAATGGGACAATTAGATGGGAGAGTATGAACAAGTAAAATAATAAAGAAAATGGTTCTAACAAACCCACATTTCTCCCAGCCCCAACATAAGGGAAGGGTTTAGCTACTCATGAATGAATGATTCATAACCCTACTACAATTAATCAAGGATTTCATTGTAATCCATCTAAAAAAGAGTCAGAAACCCAAAACATACAAGAACTCCCTTGAGGTGTTCTGCTGGCCAAAAAACTCACTTCACATCCTCCTATTTTCTCTCCCTTGGTACGATCCCCCCTTCTTCTCTTTTCTCTCTCCCAATCTATTTTGGGCCAAAAATATACTTCTTCCAGCTATCCAAAGGCATCTCTCAAAAAGAATCATGTGTCTAGGAGTTGTTGGAAAGTAGGGAACCAAAAAGAGGAAGCAGGAGTGGTGTGCACGATTTCAGTGCACAGTTTTGTAAACCATACACCAACCGTGCAATAGATATTGTCTTGAATTCCTCATCCGCACCATATGGGCACACGGTTTGGTAAACCGTGCACCAACCGTACCATAGCCACTATCTTGAATTTGTTGAACCGCATGGTTTTTCTCTGCAGGGCCTGCACAGTTTGGTAAATCGTGTGATAACCGTGCAGACCCTGCTGTAAGGGGTATCTTCATCTCACACGGTTTGTACACAGTTTGTATAAACCATGTGGAAATCGTGTGGGTCATTTTTGCCTTTGTAATCCCTTTGGTCTATGTCATTCATGTCAAGTGGTTGATCTGAAAAGCTCTCGTCCATCATCATCTGGGGGAAAAGGGTCCTTACACCTTCAATTCCCTTCTGAATCTCCAAACTTCAAAGAATCCATGATTTTTCTTTATGACCAAAGAACCTATAAAGAAACATTATCAATGTGAAAATCATGTAAAAACCATCCATAAAACCAATTTATAGATGTTAAACTATGTGGAAATGCCTTATGCACAGTAGTGCATCAAACATTGGGCACATAGTTTGGTAAACCGTGTGCCAACTGTCCAATAGATACTATCTTAAATTCCCTAGACGCACCATTTGGGCACATGGTTTGGTAAACTGTGCACCAACCGTGCCATAGACACTATCTTGAATTTGTTGAACTGCACGGTTTTTCTCTGCAGGGCCCGCTATGTTTGGTGAACCGTGTGATAACCGTGCGGACCCTTCTATAAGGGGAATCTCCTCCCACACGGTATGTAAATGGTTTGTATAACCCATGCAGAAATAATGTGGGTCATTTTTGCCTTTTTAATCCATTTTTTCTCTATCCTTCATGTCAAGTGGTTGATCCGAAAAGCTCTCATCCAACATCATCAGTGGGAAAAGGGTCCATACGCCTCCAATTCCCTTCTGAATCTCTGATCTTCAAAGAATCCATGCTTTATCATTATGACCGAAGAACCTATCAAGAAATATTATCAATGTGATAATAACATAAAAACCATCCAAAAAACAAATTTATAGATGTTAAAACAGGTAGAAATTCTTTATGCACAGCAGTGCATCAGGCACTAATGATGGTTGTAGGATTTAGAGGGGTGAATTGTGAGCCAGTTGGATCCTTTGCTAGAAACAAAACTTGTTCCAGTTGAAGGTACCTACTACGGCTGAGTAACATGGTTAAAGGGAACTATAGTAGACATAAAAGGGTGGGGTTTAGCTAGGTGATGGCAGTTCAAGGAGTTAGTGTTAATGGTGGTCTGACGAGATTCGGATTGTGGTTTTCCCAAGAGGGATTCTGTTGTAGGAGAGGGTAGTTCCAACCATGGTTTTTAGAGCATGGTTTTGGCCAAATGGTTAGGTCGAGGTTGGGATATTGGTGTCTGCAACCGTGATAGAGGTAGTGGTAGTGCTGGGGCAGTACTCTCTTGAAGAGGGAGGACCATGCCTGGTGGATTCCTTCAAAATCCACCCTTTTTTGTTTTCTTTTTTATTATTATGAAAACCGAACAGAAGGATTTTGAAAAGGTGGGTACATTTAACTCTATTAATATACACACCACAAAATTTTTAATTTAATAGGTCATCTAATACACACTTAATTTTCAAAAAAAGGCTACAAAATATCCCTTTTTAATCAAATATAAAAATATTTATAAATTATCCAAAGAAATTATTCCAATCTGTCATGATAAAAATTATTCTAGACAAAACCAATTGAAAAATAGATTGAACAAAAATTAAAAAACACAAACAAATATATTTTTCTATTTTTATTCAATTTTCACCTAGAAATAACTGTATCTTCTATCCATTAAAAAAAATATCAGATGTCCATAACTTGGTTATATGGAATCAGATCTATGTGTGGTAATTGTCATTAGTATTGATTTAAAAACATAAATTTAATTTAATTAAAATTAATGTATCCTTGGATTAGAAAATACACATGATACATATGACCCAAATTAAAGATACTATGGCATGAAACAAAGTCAGTCAGCTAGTAATTTTTAAAAAATTATTAATGGAGTGATGTAACTTCAATATCTCTAGAGATCCATTCTCTAGTATGGGGTTCGAGAATCTCGTGTGAATATTTAAATGTGAAAAATTAAATAAATGGTCACCTATGTGTATTCATAACACATTATACTGCAGCTAGTCACTCAAGACTATTGCAAGAAAGTTTTGAATTTTAACCCCACTAGATTATCAAAACAAGATTCAAGAGTCTAGGTATACATTGGTCAATGAATTTTGGGTACTAGTGCGATTCATTGAATATTACATCAATTTCATGATGAAAAAATCAATCTTATTCCTTTGATTAAAAATGGAATTCATGGATCAATCACTTAAATTGATATATTCCATCTCTAGGACGCAAGAGTAGAGAGCATCTCTTATTCCATTTGAATCAACTATACAAAATAAATGATCTCATATATAGTTATATAATGGATGTTTCAAATACAAAGATGGGGTTTCCTAGCCATAATATATTTTACAAACACTAAATAACCAATTACTAATTAATTTTGATGAAATAACTACATCTTAAATTTTATTTATATTTTTCACCTACTTTTAATATATATTAAATATATTATGTGGTAAAACTAATTCATTGGCTCAACTTATAATTCTTTCAAATATTAAACAAACCTTAAATATTAAAATAACATTTTCTAATATAATTTTACTCCATCAATTTACACAAATAATTGAAAATAAATTTAATAATTAAATTCAACATAATTATTCTGTACTCGAGTAATAATAAATTTATTTATATTTAGGTTATTGTTAAAACTTGGAGAACACTCATAACCAATGGTGGGTCCCACATTATCTTGTAATCATATTCAACAAAATATGGATGAATCTTGAATGTGCAATTATGTATGATCATATATTCCCTTATTTCAATAATATTAAGTAGTATTTATAGACAAAGAGTGGAGTATATCCACCCATATAGTCCACTAAAGAGATAAGTAATAATCATACAAATGACAACATTTTGAAGAGCACTTACTGAGTAATATAACCTGTTTTTCTTATGATATATCAAAAAGTGGGATGCAAAACTTATGTCATCATCCATTCATTCTTTATACATTTTTTATATAACTAGATGGATTTACCTTTGGCTAGCATAAGCATTAGTTTAATGAAGTTGCTACAATCCTCGTCAACTATCCTCGAGATACCTCTTCCTCAATAAAAAAGCAACAAATTATATTCTAATCATTAAACCAAGGTAATACCATCAATTTTTGTCCCTACATAGCCTAACTCTCCCCTAATTTATTTTCATTTTCATTTCCATGCAACAAAGAATACGAGGAAATGATACACATTGATAACGACCACATGTCAAGAGACCAATACACATGTTTGTAGATAGGAACAACCAAGGGAACTAGAAATATGTTGGCTTCCTATTGTTATGTATGTACCCAAAATCTCAACAATTAGAGTTTATAAATTTTTAACTTAATGATAATTATTATCAATTATTATGATACACCAACACGTGATGGTCATAAAAATTATGTGTCATGTTAGTATGATGTATCTGGACCGTAGAAAAATTACATTATGATTAATTTCATTGAATCTCTATGTTCTCATTAAATCATGGGAACTGTTATAACCTTTTTATATGAAATATAATATATTTAAATTACCATTAATATAATGTCCATAGAATTATCCTCAATATTATGTTATGTTAAAGATATGAATATGTTAAAGATATGAATATGTCAAACTGCATACATGTAAAGGCAATCAATGTATACACACAATGAGTCTGGGGAACCCACTTTCAACAAATGGTTTAGTGTATTTTGAAACTTGTATATATAAATAACTAGTACATAAAGTTTCTATATCTTTTCTATTAATATCCTCACAACTAGATCCCTTCTTATGAATATCATACTAAAAACCTATCTTGATAACCTGAGGAATGGAAATATAACAAAGTATGAGCATTGATTGACATTAAGGGTAAACATAATAGCTATAAATAAATGATCATAATTGAACATGACGTAATAATATGGGTATGATAAAATAATATAAAAATAATAATCATTTACATCAATTTATTGATTGTAATCATTAAATATTTCATAATTTTTAATGAATCAAAAGACATACAACATAAGTGCAGAATCGTCAATTATCAATCATGATCCATGAGAACATATCATTAGAATTGGAAATAAGTTTTTGTAAGCCATATAAGTAAAGAAAAACATTTCCATATACAAGGATAAACTCTATTAATATCATAGTGTATTGGGTTCACACTCCATTCTATAATTTCCTTAGACAAGATTCACTCCCCAGACTATCTTACTAGAGAATTCCATTATTGAACAATGTTATCTCCTTAATCATAAATTTATTATCTAATGAGACATCCATATATACCCAATTCATTAAAGGGTTCTATAATACTTGGTCCACCCATTCCATTAACAAATCAATAAATATGTGTGCCATATATTCATAAAAAAATTCATCATATCAAATGAACATAACCTATTGAAAGGAAATGAGTTCAATAAAAATTTCAACATCATAATAATAAAAAATATAGAAAAATAAATAATAATTTTATATTGGATAAAATCCCCACTTAATTATAATAATCTGCAATGGTTGTTCTTATAGATAAAAACACCTTTGAAGAATAACTAGAACATTTCTTAAGGAAAATACACCATAATTTTGAAATTATTTATTTAAAATATATAAATATATAAATTGTTGAGGAAAAAATTATCTATGAAAATAACCTATAAAACATATAATATTTGATTAAAATAAAATAGTATTCTCTATTGTGAAGAAATTCAATCATCCAGTGTACATTAAAATAAAAAATCCTTTCACATTTTCTATAAAAAGTTATAAGAACCATGTGTAGAAAATGAAAACAATTTTATTTTAATATATTTTTATAAAATTTAAAACTTGGTTAAAAATTAATTTAATAAATATTTTTAGAATAGTAATAAAATTATTGAAAACATTTTAAATAAAATATTTAAATGTAAGAAAAGATTATCGACTGAAAAAAAAACATTGATGGTTTTCCTTAAAAAAACATATTTCAATTTCTTGAGTATTAAAAAGTGTAAAATTAAAGTAAATCATGATATATTAATGAATAATAATTTTATAAGAAAATACATATTATTTTGAAGATATATATTAAGCAATTTCATCAATGTAAAATTTATGCATAAATAATCTATATAAAATGAGATTGTAATAAAAACCCGTTACTTTTGTGGTAACATTTGGTGCATAAAAACCATGAATGAATAAAATTTAATGAAACATAAAATAACATAAAAAACGCTATTAATGATACAACATATAAACGTGTAAGTTGATACATAACATAAAATAATATTTTCGAATCACAACAAACATATCTTAATGAAATTAAATTTAATGGAAGAACCTTAGTCTCTAGCAATTTTTGAATCAAAAGAAAATGGGTTATTGAAAACCATATAGTATTATAGATATGTTACATTAAATAATAATTTGTTTCAAAATAAAGTATTTTTAATTATATAAACCATATAAACAATATATTTGAGCATAAATTTAAAACATGACTCAGTGAAGAGAAATTGAGAATTATTATGATTATAGAATTATTATAAAAATAATATATTCATACCTATAATAACATATATGATCTAACTATAGGATAACAGAAGCCATTAACTAATAATTATCTACTAATTCCATCATTTCAAATGATAAATAATTTTTTTCATATATGTTTTAGTTCCATGACTATAGTCTTTTCTCTTTGATAATGGATCCTCTATATATGGAATGTTATTAATCTTATAAATATAATATATATTTTTTTAAAAAATATTATAACCACTCATATTATGTTTTGAAAAGAAATGAATTGAAACACTTCATGGAGATGGTAATCTATACGTACACACAGGTGATGTTTCAATTTTATAATGGATGGAAGAAACAAAATTTACATAAAAAATAACCATTATAGAATCATTATTATAAAATAAAAATCATATATTCTAATTAAGTATTTCTTTTTTTTATATGCATGTAAAGCATAAATGTCAAAGAACTAACAACACTTTGTGAATGTGGTAGTCCACACGTATGCACGAGTGATGATAACATTTTGTAATGGGTCAGAAGGAAATAAGGTAGAAAATAAATTATAATTACATAGGAATAATTATTTTATACATATAATATTTAAACATTAAATCCATCACTATAACCAATAATTAAAATTGGTGATGGAAAATCAATTATATCAATACATAGGGGTGGTATTCTGCACATATGCCCAAGCGATACTTCTATTTCCAATTTGTTGGAGAGCCGGAGGTAAATGGTTTTGAAATAATAATAATAACGTTAAATTATATTTTTAATTCTATATTATTCTTATTTAAATGGATACAACAAGTTAATAGAATGTTTAAGAAGAAATAAAACTGGAAGAGCTTCATTAAGATTTCTAACTCTTCTTTGAGAGACACCATTTATATTGCACCTTAATAAATAAATAATTTATATTAAGTGGTGGGGAAAAAGATCTAGAATGAATTTGAGGATTCTAGGAATGCATTGTATTAGTCCTTAGATGATTTATAAGGCTCAAATGGTGTGAATAAGGGTGGAGTAGATGTCCCCTTTTATAATTGAGGGGAGGGGCATGCATGATTTTTTATAAAATATTTCAATTATATAAGTAAAATTTCAAGGTAAATTTTCTATAAATTTCCATTTATTATGATTTATGATATTATATTGTCTTAATATTTTAAACCAATATAAATTATACAGTTTTTTGTGTAAATCCAAGCCTTATTTGTTCTTTTAACCCCAAGTATACTAATTTTAACCTAAACTATGTTAACAAAAAATTATTGTTTTTTACTATTGATTATGACCAATAATTAAGTTAACCCTATTAAATAATATTTATTATTAGGTATAAAAATATAGAATCCATTTTTACTTATTAAATTTATATAAGTAGGTCAATTTATGTTAAAATATGCGTGAAACCCCCAATGAAAAATTAATTTAGAAAAATGAATCATTAATTATAAAACATATTTGATTTCCATTACATTCATTATAAAATGCATAAAATTAATGATTAAAAATTTGATTTAATATATAATCTATTAATATAGTTACAAACATTAATCAATAAATATTTATCTAATTTAGTTTAAAAAACATAGCACACATAAAAATGTTTTTTATAAAATTATGTTTTTAATGTAAGAAAAAAACATTAAACAAAATCAAGAATAATGATTAATATAATGTATTTATTTAGGTTATTTATATTTAAATGATTATTTGTTAGCATTATATTGAAATTAAATAACATTATGTTACTTTTTCTAAATAATAAATGTTAATTTTTCCAAACTTCAGTATTTTAATTATTCACTGAAAAATAAATCATTCTAAAAAAACCAAAAAACCATTATTATTATATTGACGTTATGATTTTTAAAATAATAATAATTTCTTAAAGTAATATTTCTATAAATTTGAAAAATTAATTATAATTTTCATCAGTTTAAAATTCAATAAAAACATTTTTCAAGAAAACACATTTTTAAAGTATAAAATGATTTGGTTTAAAATATGAAAAATTATTTTCTATGAATTACTCAATAAAATTACATTATATAAAACCATTATAATTTTTTTCACAATTTGGTTATTAATATTCATAAAATATAATTTAAAATAATTCTAATATTTTTTTACTGTATTGGTTCATATATACTTTAGGTTGCGTTTAAGGCACATATCAAACGCTTATAATGTATTGAAAGGAAAAAATATAATAAATTCTCTATGTGTTACAATGAATAAACTCTACAAGAAAATAATAATATCATATATATATATATAAATATAAATTTATTAAATATATCATTATAACCATCAATGTGAAGCGATGATTAAATATGAAACACATCACTTTGTGGAGGTGGTAGTCTATAAGTACAACGAGCGATGTTTTGTTTTCCCATGTTATAGAATTTAGGTGGATAATAGGTATTAAATAATCATAATAATGATATAGTATTTTATAATACATAATTAATTATTTAATAAAGGATTCCATTAATTTAGATAAGGTTGAAGAATAAATAAAATTGCTTGTACTTGGTTAGTAGTTATACCTCTTCATTAAGAAACCTCATTTAGATTACACATTAAGCATAAATATGATTGTATTTTGGAAATAGCATAATCTCTAGGATGTTAGGAAGGAATATCGGATAGTTTCAAAATAAGTATTTATAGATATATGAAGCTCAAAATTCATTAAAAAAAATAAGAGGAGGAGTGTTTTTATATGTAAGAAATATGACACAAATGGAATTACTTAAAATATTAAATAATATATATATCATAATCATGAAAATCCTCAAAAATTCAAACAAAATAAAAAATATATAATATGTTATGGGGTCTAAATAAACTCAACCAATCAAAATTTTAAAATATTTGAATACATTCTAATAATTATCTCATAATTAAACCACATAAAACCCATTTTATCATTAAGAGCGATAACATAAAAGTTTTCATGAAAAATTAGTTATATAAAAAATGGAATGGGGCTTAAAATGGAATTTCAATATGGTTATTCAACAATTTCCCTAACTTTTATTAGATTCAATTTCTGTAGGTGAAAAAAATTACATTAAATATATCAACAAAAAATGTGTGAAAGCCAATTTTTAATAAAATACCATATTTTAGAATATCAATAATTCTAAATTGAAATAAATTTAAAATGTTTTATCCATGAATTTATTTTTCTATTTAATAAAAAAGAATTTTTTTAGAATTTTTAATCATTCCAAAATATAATGTAACCATCCAACCATTCCATTAAATTGAAAGATGCAGACTTTGTTTTTAATTATAAAAAAATATAATTTATCTTTAAAAAGTAAATAATAGGTTCCAAATTTCAAAATATAATGATTTAAAATAAATTATTCAACAAATAAAACATATCTTTGCTCTATAAAATTATTTTAATTTTTTTTTAATTCATATTTACATCATAATTATGTCATTAAAGTGATGGTATTTAAAAAATCACTATTTTTCCTATTCATATAAAAATAAAATATCATAGAAAAATATAAAAAAATAAACCTAAGATAGTTTTATGTGATTAATCCAAAAATTATATCCATTTTTTAAATAAATTTTTTAAAACTATTCTAAATAAATTTAAGAAACCACCCACAAAATGTAATAAAACCCATTTTTGAATAAAATGTTTTTCTGAAGCCTGAATTGACTTTACTAAAAAGTGAGTACTTATTTATTATACATTAATAAATTAATATGAATTATACAAAACCATTAAAATTATTTTCAATATTATTTCCCTATTCATATCACAAATCTTAAGGACTTTGTTATAAGAGTCCCAATTTAATTATAATATTTGTATAGTATATCACAGTTCTCATAAAGATTAGTGTTGTGTGCTAAAAAATTTTGTGAACACTCAAAAATTACTTTGGTATTGAATAAACATATTTTGTCGCATACCATCACCCAATATGGTACTCCACAAGCCTTGAAGCATTTTCTTTGATTTCCAAGTGATGGTGAAAAGAATCAGTCATAAAAAATGTGGACTTAGAAATTGTTTTGCTAAATTTAAACTAGAATGACCCATCCATGAAGGGATATTTACACATAAAAATCATGATAGAAAACATAATAATAAATAAACATCCTGATCAACATAGTAAATAATAAATAGATACCATAAGCAATAAAATATATCTATTCTAAAGCATGTTATAACATGAAATATACATTGAATCTTAATTCAAAATCTCAAAACTCAAACTTGGGAAAATTACCAAATGAGACCTATATTTACATCCTAAGGTAAAACTCCAAAACCTATCCTCATGATTCATCCCTATGATACCACGTCTTCTCCAGCAAAATAATTAGCTACGTTATTAAGAAGATCCACTTATGTGTATAGTTCCATTAACAATACCTATGTACTGTAATTAAAATTCTATAAATGCACAAAGGAATATATTGGGTGTAATGAAAAAAAGCTAGTATGATACAACCATGATTATATATAATTATTTTTAAACCATGAAAACCAATATACTAGTTTGAAAACACTATTCTTCAAAAAAAATTCAATAATGTCCCAGACCTTCTGATCCATTACCTTGCAAAAAATCTAGATGTGGAGGTGTCTCAGAAAGTCTTAGGGTGTTTGTGGGAATTTAGGAGCATAAAGGGGATTCCACTACCAATCTTGGAAAGTTTAGGGTGGGGATCTGGAGAATTCACTGTAAGGGATTTTTTGCGATGTATGGTAGAAAGTTGTTGTGTAGTTGTTCAAGTGATGTGTTTTTGGATCTAATACCAAAAATGGCATGTTTATGGTGTAGAGGGTGGTTGTGAAGTGAAGATGAGTATAATATATGTTGGTTGTGGTATGGATACCCTAATTGTTTTATTGAGTTAGGTGGTTACAACATATCCCTTTCTGGTAGTTTGGGGTTGTGGAGTAACAATCTGGCTGACACAATGGTCCCTTTCTTGTTTTATGGGATTTATGGTGTGAATATAGCCATGAAACTGAAAGGGAGCTTCAACCATCCAAGATTTGAAATATTGGGGAGTGTTGGGATGTGTTCCTCTATGTTTCAATCATTTATAGAGAATGGTATTATGATATTATCCATTGTCTTATATTTTTTATGTTGGGTATAAATTCCTCGATTCCCTTGAGCGAGGTCACTTTTACCTAGTTTCATCTCACTTGTTCAGCGAATCAAGGGAATTACAATCTAATTTTCAGCTCCAAATCAATTTATTTTAATCAATGACTTTTTAGGATCGATCAATGGTTTTATAGGTGAGTTACACTCTTAGTTTCCTCCTAGTTTTCTCTTCTTTTCTTCTATGGGAAGGTTGGTTTGAAGGGAAAACTATTTTCATCAATGTGGGTTTGATAAAGTATTATTTTTTTTGTTATTTTTTAGGTCACTGATGGTGATATAATTTTTTATGTGCTTTTTGGTCATTTTCCTTTTATTTCAACATTTTACAGTGAATCAAAAATATTTTTTTGAGGTAGGAGAACATTTTTTCTCTCTTACTACATCGTGCAGGATGGGTTATGATTTTATTACATTTGGGAAGATAGTTTGAATCTATATTGATAATGACAATTAATTGGTTTTATTGAAATTCAAGGGTTATGGTAATTTTTCACATGTGTTTATAGATTTTGATATTTTTCTTTATATTATTGTTGTACAGTCAAAATGCCCCGCTGAAAATTTTGGCCATTGGGGACTATGTTGGTGTTGTTATAACATGTGTTATTGAACCTTGTTTAGTGTTTGTTGACATCAAATTAAATATAATTTTTTAATTATGTAATCTATAAAAAAAAGTTGTTTTCACATATATATATCTTATATAAGAATACCCCTATAAATAAAGAAATAAAATTAATAGAAAAACACATAATAAATTTAGTTAATGTTAATATGGATTTTTTTTTTAAAATTGTTGTTATAAGTAGTGGTGTGACTGTACTATGGGTAGTGATGTTTAACCATGCTGTGGGGAGGTTGTGATATAAATCTAGTGAGGATATATAGTCATTCTATGGGGAAATTATGATGTAAATAAGATGTGGATATGTAGTCCTTATATGGGGAATTTATGATGGAAATATATTAGTGATTTTTAGTCATATAATGGGGGTGTTGTGATATAAATATGGTGGTGATGTGTGGCTAGTTTTCTTGAAGAGAATTATGGGTTTTATTGTTATTTTTTCTCTTTGGTTAGTTTTGTGCTTGATCTCCTTGTTGTAAGGGAATGAATCAGTTAATGATGAATTGAAATGAAATTGGTTTCATGGTTAATAAATTAATGAATAATAATGGTTTGTTTGGTAAAATGTGGTTGATGTTAAATGTGATTTAATAGTCTTGAATAATTAGAATAATGGAATTGATATAGTGGAATGAATTTTATAATTAAATTGAATTATATGGACCTAGATATTCTAGAAAATAGATTAATTTGATAAATATGATAGAATGTGAAATGTGTCCTCTAGATTATTGTGTGTTTTTTTTCATTTAGAGATGGCATCGAAAGTGGTCTACATCATGAGTTGGTTAGTAACATTTTTTGAACCTATAGGTAATGTTATATGAGGTTATTATATATTTCTATATTCCTTTTGATTTTTATATGCACCCCACCCACAGTGGTCATTGTGTATCGACACACATATATTTATATGGGGGTATTTTTTCCAACACCCAGTGGTGAGAATGGATGGATGGATACCTATATTTCTCACTCTCTCTTTTAGGAAATGATGAAATTCATGGGTTGTGATGTCTAGAATTCAAAAATATACTATCCCGATGTGATATGATCTAATGACCTAGCTGTATTCAAGTGATGGGTGATGTGATGGCCTAGGTTTCATTGTCCATGGTGTGATATGACGGCCCAGGTGGTTTTTATGAGATTATTAGATGTATTGTGGTGGGTGTTATGCATGGTTGGAGGAGGGAATGAGTGTGATTTCCTTAATATTCATAATACCCTATTATTATATATTTGGCTTTGATTTGTTGTGATAGACCAGGTTTCTTCAAGTGAGGTTTGATGTGTTGGCCTAGTTTTCATTTCGCATGGTGTGATATGATGACCTAGGTGTTTTTTATGAGATGATAAGATGGATTGTGGTGGGGGTTGTGCATGGTTGGAGGACGAAATCAGCTTGATATCCTTGATATTCATGATACTTTACTATTCTGGATATTAATGTGATTTGTTTTGATATCCCATATGTCTATAGTAAGATATGATGTGATTTAAATTTGGGTTGGTGATGTGTGATATGTTATACAAAATGAATTGGAGTTCTAGGATGTGAAAAATTCGGTTGTAAGAGAAGAAAATTAGTGGGAGGGTGTTGCAAGGTACCCTATCATCAATATGCCTCATCTTACATTACTATAATTGGAATTTTATACATAGAAAGTGTGTAATGGTGAGGTTGGGGATTGGTTAGGGGACATTTATTTTTATTTTTTGTTTTTTTGTTTACTCATTGGAACATTAGTATGATTCTTTCATATATGCATGACAGACTCTTGTTTTCCAATTGAGTATAATTTTATTCTCACTATATGTATATAAAACATTTTTAGGTATCATGGAGGCATACATAAATCATTCTAGATATTACTAGATCAGAATTTTATATTTTCACTATGTTTCTACCTTATATTTTCTTTTCAGTATTTACATTAGGGAATATTACCTGAATCTGATTACATTGTGCATGTTTTTTAGGATGGATTTTTTATTTCTATATTATGTCATTGATTTTACTGATTGATGATATCTTATCTCCTAATCCTATATATAATATAGCAGATAATTCCTCTCATATTTATATTTTTATACCCTCGATGCTAGTTTCCACCTCGAGACTTACTATTGTAGGATGCGGGGGGTATTATCTCTATTTTTTCATTTTCAACCCTACAGGGGTAAATTTGAATGTATGGGTCATGATATACTGGTATCATAGGATAATGGTTGAGAGATATGATTAATTATTTAATTAGGAATATTGTGAATTACATGTGTTGGTAAGGATACAATGTTAATTAAAAATAGCATACAACATAGGCCAGAGAGATCGACATAGACATGAAATTTTTGGGGCCCTGTGAACTAGTGCATGAACTCTGAGCTTTTAAAATGACCAATTGAGTTGAACTTATTTATCGGGTAGATACCTAAGATATTTACTTGTATCCGGATGGCTAGTGTTCATGTTTTTATTTTGTGGTTCAAATTCTAGGAAATTTAAAATGGGTGTAAAATAAATAAAATCAACCTTAATGAAAATTACATACTATAATACTTAAGAATTTTTTTACCATTTATCAATATATATTTTTCATCGTCCACATGTGCTTTATGTATTTGAGGATAAAAAGTTTGATTCAGTTGATCATTGTATGGTTGGTCCAGTAGAGGCCTATAAAGCCCGGAAGAGGGAATTATGAACTTTTTAGTGGAAGTATTTGGGTGAGTATGAGGGAAGTGTTTCAATTATGGATACAAAGAGCAGGTTGGAGGAGTTCTGGATATCTATTTATTTGATCTAGGACCCAGTGTAGTACTGGGTCCTACTATCTATCGGTTAGATGTGGTGACCTATGCGTTAATGGTGGACACTATTTCTTAGTGTGTTTGAGTTAGAGGTGTTATACCCATTCTTCTATAGATAATTTATATTAGAGTTACTTTCATCGACCATGAAGGAGGTGATGGGGAAGGGGTATATTTCGCCTCAGTATGGAATTTTTTCTATGTTGGAGGTTGGGATAAATTTCAAGGATCTATTTCATTTTTTACAATAACCCATTCAGGATGAGGAGTCTGATGTGAGATATATTATAGAGAAACTCTATCATTTTATCCAGTATGTAGTTAATCCCTTTATTTTACTAAAATATCGAGATATCCCAAAGATAGTGGAGGTGATCAAGTGGATGAACTCACAAGGAGGTTGGTCAAGAGTGGGAATCCATCAAGGTTCATTGGGCAGAAGAGTTGTTAATGGAAGGTCTCAGGAACCATGGCCTTCAAGTTTTCGACTAGTGGGTGTTGACCTTAGTATCTTCATATTCAGATTTTTAGGTCTAGTGCTTTTTGTGCTCTTCATGGGGACATCATGATAGTTTCATAGTTTATGGGGTCTATGTTCATTGCTAGAACTAATTCCCAGTAGTTCTCAGAGTACAATTTCTTAGAAGAAGTTAGGTTGAACACCAGAATTACTGGTAGTTGTTGGTGATGATGTTTTAATAGTAGGAATAGAAGGCTTATGCTCTGATGAGAGGGAATGGAGTAGGTAGAGGCTGGCCTTAGGATATTACTCATGTAGAATAACCCCAACCTAATCATGGCTATGGAGGTGGACCTCAACTAAGAGGCGGAGGAGTTAGGTAGGGTTTGTTGTATGTAGTGTAGGTGGAAGTTATGGAGTGTCCAAAGATCATTCATTGTATGATAAATATATCATCCACCATTATTTTTTCATTATTATATTAAGGATATATACACTATTTTTTTAGCCTCTCTAGTCTATGCACTAGAACTATAATTTCAAATCTTCACATGAACCTAGTATTGACTACACCATTAGGAAGCTAGACCAAATTGTTTAATATGTTTTGGGGGTTTAGATTGATTATGGAGCCACATTAATCATATAAGGATATTTCCTTGTGGAAGGTCTGTCTATAATATACCATTATCATCATTGACAGGTAGTATGATGTGTGTGTTATTATCAAATATTTCCATAAGAGATTAATTTCATTGATGTGGATATCAAGTATGCAATTTTTTTAGAAAGTGGAGTTGTCTAGTGACTAGTATACATGTAGATCCTTATTTATCCTTGATGGATGAGTTGCCTATTAAATCAGTTGACACTAAGAAGGAGGATCTCCCTTGAGTTTTAGTTAGTTAATGTATTTTTTTCCATGGAGGTTGTAATGGTACCCCCTAGATGTGATATTGAGTTTTTTATAGACTTGTAGGTTGTTGATTCTCATGTTTTTATAGATCCAAATCAGATTGTTCATTCAAAGTGGAGGAAGTTGAGAATTCTCATAGGTGGTCTGATGTAGAAGGGTCAAATCTATCCCAAAGTTTCATCATGGGTTTCTCTAGTGTTTAACAAAATGAGAGGGATGAGTTGGTTTTCTAAGATGAATCTAAAGTTTGGATATCACCAATTAAATGTGAAGAAGGTTGATGTCCTAAAAACGGCCTTTAGATGTAGGTATGGGAACATCATGTTTTTGGTCATTTTATTAGGTTCCAAAAAAGAACTAGACCTGTTCATGGGGGTCATCAACTTCAGGTTTCCTGAATTCTTAATGTTGTTCATGATTTTTTTCATTGAAGACATATTGATCTACTTAAAGCCAGATGAGGGTCATGTAGAACATCTTAGAGCCATTTTATAGGTTCCCTAACTTCACTGGCTCTATGGAAAGTTTTGGATATGATAGGTTCATTTTATCAGTAATTCAATGTATCATCTAGTTGTGGAGGTTGAACCATAAAGGTCGATATAGTTATTTAGTTGGGATAACCCAAGAATTAGGTGGAGGGTTGTAGATTCCTTAGTCATGTAGGATATTATTGGTGGTTTGTATCCAAAATATCTTAGATTGTGGACCCATTGAAATATTCAACCCAGAAAGACTAATATATTATTTAGACTTCTCAGTGTTAGGTATAATTCAACTAATTGAAGTGGAAATTTCTCATTGCACTTGTTATTTAGTTTCCATTGGATAGTGTGATGTTTGAGGTGTTATATGAAGCTTTCTATATGAGATTAAGGTGTTTTATGAATAAACTGAATGTAATGATATTTATGGGTCAAGCAATTTATTCCTCCATGATCATAACTATTCTACCCATGATCTATAGTTGGAAGTGGTTGTGTTTGTGCTAAGGCTATAGTGGAATTACCTAATTGGGGAGAATATTGGGGTTTTCACTGATTAGGAGATTTTGTGGTATATCTTTCTTCATCATGATCTAAATTTGCACCAACAGTGTTTTATGGTGTATCTCTAGTACTATTACAGTAATATCCCTTATGCCTTAGAAAAATGGAATTTTTTAGCCTACACTTTGATGGTAAATTCTTGGAAGCATGTGGTTCAATGGTCAAGGGATTCGTAGAATGAAATTGTGGATTTTGAAGCCCCAGACATAGATGTGATGGTATTTTATAGAGGATTTTTCCTTTTCCATATAAAATCATTGTCTACTCTAATGTGGAAAGTGAAGGAGTCTCAGCGGGGAGACTCGGAGAAAGAGGTGATGTGCTAACATGTTGTGCACGAAGATGCTATGAAGGGATGGTCGGAAGATGTTTAGTAACAGATATTGTTGAAGGGTGTCTATTTATTATAATATATATACATGAAAGAGTCCTTCTTGATTTTCATACCACACCTTTGGATGTATTCCCAAGTTTATCCAATAGGTATCATGTATTGAATATGTTTTTCTAGTGTCCTGTGATGAAATGGTAAGTGGTGGATATTCTGGATCGGTTTTTGGTATACAATTAGGTAAAGGATAAGAATCATGTTCCTTTAGGTTTATTATAGCCCTTGGATGTTCTTGAGATGAAATGGTACAACATATCAGGTGATTTTGTCATAGTCTTACCACGAGCATAGGGAGGTATGGACAATATCCAGGAAATATAAAATGGGTTGAAAAAAATGTATCATATCATAGCGATCAAGAGTCAGGTTCCATTAATGTTTTGTGAGGGGGTTTGTGGATGAGGTGGTTTCGTCACATGGAGTTATATAGTATACTATAGATGTCCTAGATGAAAATTTTACATCATGAGTTTGAAGGGGATTACAACCAGATTTTGGAAATCTTTAATGTCTCAGCAATGCTTTTCACCATCAGACATACAGACAGACAGAGTAGACATTCTTGATAATATATGATATTTTGTGGGAATTCATCTTAAACTTTATAATATTTGGGTAATAACACTTCTCTATTTTTTACTTTTCTTATAAGAACATCTTTTACTCATCTATCTACATGGCCGCGTTTGAGGCTTTTTGTGAGAGACCATGCCAATATCCATTGTGATGGACCATGGTTTTAGATTCATCGGTTCTCTATCCGGATGTTCTCTAGAGTGAAATAGATAAGGTTAAACTTGTTTATGAGAAGGTGAAAGTTGAACATGACTAAAATCATATGTTTGTAGATCTTAAGAGGGGATCATAGGAGTTTGATGTTAGAGGTGACATGTTCTTGAAGGTCTATCCCCAAAAAGGTAAGTGGAGTTTTAAAAGGGGTAGTAATCTCTCACACTAGTTTTTTAGTCCTTTTATAATGTCAGAGTGTGCTGGATAGGTGTCCTATCAGTTGAAACTTCTTACATGACTAGAGTGGATTCATGATTTCTCGTTGTCTATCATCTCTGTCGGTATCTTTATAATGAATATCCTGTCATTGATTGGTGGGATTTGGATATTATATATTATGTGACATTCATGTAATGGATAATGGATATCTATGAACAATGGGGTAAGGTGTTTCATGTATGAACCATTGTATTTGTTCATGGGTTGTGGAGGCATGATGTGTTGGAAGAGAGTACATGGGATCATGAGATAAAGATATGTTCCCAGTACCCAGAGTTGTTTTTTGGTTTTTGTTTTTTCCTTTTTTTTCTTTGTATTTATGATATATAGTTTTAAATATGGGTGGTTAATTTTATGTACATTCCCTTTATTTGATATGTGACTTAATATTCCAACATATAAATTAGGTAAAACATGATTCACAATTGAGATGTGTTATACATTGATGTAATTAAAATAATGTGGTTAGGTATATGTCTCCCAAAGTGGATAATATCTTTACATAGAAAATGGAATTGGTTAAATTAGGTACATTGGGATCTAATGTGTGTTGGTTTTGGCGATCATTGGCATTGGATTTTTGGTGGATGAGATGATTGTGTGGTTGATAGTGTAAAGGAGGTAGTTTAAGAATGATGTGAAATGGTTTCATGTTATGCATGATTGGGTGGATGGTAAAGTATTGTGGTGATGTGGGTTTTAGGGATGTTTGGTGAACCTTTTCATTTGGTGTCTTGTTTTGGTTAGTATCATTGTTTTTTTGTAGAATGTTCCATGATAGGCATCTCACTGGATGGTTGTTTGAACCTCCTTTACATTCTTTATTGGGGTTGGTTTTGGTTCTTGAGGGTGAGAGTAGTTTTATAGTACTATGATTTAATGGGATGGACAATACAACATGTTACTAGGTAGGAAATCTCTTGGGGGAGGTTCTTGGGGATGTCCCAGGGATTTCAGAGGTGTTTCAAAAGAGAAATGGGGACCACTACCGATATTGGAATGGATTTGTCATTGTTATAGAGGATAATCCTTAAGGGAGTGGCTGAAATATATTGTGGAAGCTTTCATCATATTTTCTCAGGTGATGTATTTTTAGAGACATTTATGAATATAGAATGATTGAAGTGTGGATGTCTACTATGGAATAGAGATGATTAGCCTACATGGTGGTTACAATATGGATAACTCAGCTAGAGCATGGAGTTATAGGGGTTAGTCTTAATTAGTTATTCCAATCATGAATCCATTTCATTTTGGGGTACTTGGTTGTAGTGTAACCCTTTTTGGTTGTTGAGGGGTCGTTAACATAGTAGTAGGGGATGTGTCATGGCCAATTTTGAATTTTACAAGATTTATGGCATGGATATATCCATAAAACACATATTGAGATTTGACTGTCCAAGATGCAGTGTACTAGGGAATTTTTCATCTCAGTCCTCCATGTTTTTTATATTTCTACAGTATGGTCAAATGAGATGCATCCTGGTCTTATGTTTTTACAATGGGTATAAATTCATAGATCCCCTAAGAACATGTAACCTTTCTATTGTTTCCAATCATTTATTAGGCGAGTCAAGAGAATCCAAAGGTTCTTTTTCAGCCCCAAATCAGTATCTTTCAATCCCCACATTGGAGGATTGAACTATGTTAGTTTAGGTGAGTTACCCAATTATATTACTCCAAGATGTATCCTATATACTTATTTGGAAAGGTTTATACTAAGGTAAAACCGGTGGTATTGATGTTTTTTTGATAAGGGAGTGTTATAGTAATTATGTTTTATTCTGGAGAGGGTGATCTCCAACCTTATGGTAATTTGAGGTGGAATTACTCTGGGTTATAATTTTCATAGTAGATCTAAAATATCTATTTGAAGTAGGAGATCCATCATTTCATACCTATTGTATCATGCATTATGGGTTATGATTTTTGATTATTTTGGGATGATGGTTTTCATATATATTAATAAAAATAATTTAATGGATTTATTGAAATTATTGGGTTAGGGTAATTTTACACACCACTTTACATATTTTAATTTTAATATTAGGATTTTACATGCCATATTACCTATAGAAAATTATTGTTTTTTGGGGAATTTTATCTGATCTAACACTTATTATGTAACCATATTTGGTGCTTATTGAAATAACTTTAAATGGAATATATTATTCATCCATACTTAGGAAAACAAATTGTTTTACCTATATATATAGATTTTGTGAGAATTACCCTAAAAATATATAAGTTGAAGTAATGTATAGCCCTTTAATAAACATGAAAAAAGTAAATGTGGAATGTATTTGTAAAAGTGTTGTGATATGTGGTTGTGTGACCATGTTGTGGGTGGTGATTTTTAGACATGGTTTGGGTAGGTTTTGATAGTAATATGGCGTTGATGTAATGTTTTGAAATAGGGTGGTTGTAATAGAAATTTGGGAGTAATTTGTAGTCATTATATGGGGGGTTTGTGATGGAAATATGGTCCTGATGTGTAGTCATGATATGGGGCAGTTATGATGGAAATATAGTGGTAATTTGGGGAATATTTTCTGCATGAGGATGAAGAGATGTTATGTTATTATTGTTGTTGTGTTTTTGTTTTTAGGAAATATTATTGAGTTGTAATGGATGGAATTGGTTAATAATGAATTGAAATGAACTGTGTTGAATGGTTAAAGAATGATTGAATATGAAATGGTTCTGTGGATAATATATATTGATTCTAAATGTCAAATAACGGTCCAGAATAATTAGATGTATGAAATGTAATTAATGGAATCAAAAGGTTATTTAAATGCAGTGGGATTCTAGCAGATAATATGGAAATTGATAAAGCATAGAAAGAAGAAAAAATCTAAAATGTGGCTTGTGTCCATCTGTATGGTGTTGTGAATTTAGAGGTGGCTTTATATGTTAACTATATGGTGACATAGTTGGATGATTTTTATGATCAAATATGTTGGTATTGTGTTTGGTTATTACATATATATATATATATCTTTTTATTTTTATATTCACCCCACCAATATTGTTCACATTTTTCTGTCACCCACATATTTATATAGAATTTTTTTCCAATGTCTTGGTGGTGAGGATGGATGGCTAGAAACCCAATAATTCCCACACTCTTACAAGAAACAATGACATTCATAGTTTGTGATGGCTAGAATTCAAAATTGAACTATTGTGATGTGATGTGACTTGATGACCTAGGTGCCTTTAGAGGAGGTGTGATGTGATGGCCCTAGGGTCATCGAACGGGGTATGATGTGAGTACCTAAGTGTTATTGGGTGAGATTAATAGATGAATTATGGTGGGGGTTATGTATTATAGGAGTAGTTAGTAAGGTTAATGTCCTTTGTGTTAATAATACCCGACTATTTCGGTTATGGTTGTGATGTGATGTGATGTCCCCAGTGCATTATAATAGACATGATGTGACTGTGTTGTGAGGTGATGATGTTTGATATGTTATACGGAAGACATGGGAGCACCAATGTGACATCCCCATATCTTGATATTTTTTTCATGTTATTTTGAGAATTGGAGGATTAGGATGTGTTTTTATGGAGTCTCAAATTGAATAATGAATTTTTTTTAGTTTTTCATTAATTGAATTGTTAAGGTGCATAGTTATAGAGATACAATGGTACCTCCGTTCAAAAGGATATTTTTTAGTTCATTTCAAACTACTCAGGTTCTTTCAGCATTGGATACACATGGTTAAGTCCAAAATATGAATCCCCCTGGAGAAATTGTGTGGGGGTCCTTGGTTTGTCTAAGGTGTGGTGAATGACTTATGCATTGTTCGGTAAACTATGTATCGAGCATACTATTGAATCTTTATTTTTGATAGATCCATTTTCATGGATCCTATATGGTTTTCTAGAATATTCATAGCACCCCAAGAGGCTATGTTAGGTTTTTGGAAGTTCTTGTGGGAGGCATATGATTTTTTAACCATGTGTCCTCTCAGTATTAATTATGTGGGTTACATTTTTTTAGAGGAATTGGATCTTACATGGTTGGTGTACGGTTCTCCAAACAATGTGGGAAAACCATGGGAGTTTACTAGGAGTTTAATTTTCTTGAATAATTCCAAAAAAAATCATTTATTAAGAGGAATTTCACCCCTCTTCTTTCCCACATGAGTTAGACAACCAATGGGAGCCCTTGGGAGTGTTCCACATTTCTCATCCCATGATTCATTCCCTTCCAACAGTATTTTTGATGATTTTTGAGGTGATTTATTCCTCATTTCCCCCCATCTCCAATCTACATATCTTATCACATAGATTTTGACCCCCCCCCCATGAATCATATCTACCATTTGACTATATTTTTTTTGGTTGAAGTGGATTTATTATTGGGAATCTTAGTTTCTATATGGTGTAGACATTGATTCTTCTCCCATGGGTGTGGTCATCATTGAAGTTAACATTTTTTTTCAATGTTTCATCTTGGTTCCCTCTTATTTGAGGTATGTTACACTATGAAATTGTTTTATTTTCGGATTATAATAATTATTTCACTTTCAAAACTCTATTATAATGAAATTATAACTATATTTAGAACCCTTTTGATGATTTCAAACCATTTTGTTGAGTTTTTTACTACGAATAATTGTTCTCAGATGTGAATTTTAGTTTTTATCTTTAAAATGAAATGTTTTATTATGATAATCTTATAAAGAAATTAAATATAGAATTTTGAAATGTTTTTCATGAGTCATAATGTTTTTATCCTAGTTTTGTTTTTCAATGTGTGAAAACAATGTTTAAAAAGGGAATTTGTTTTTGAATTGATGTGTTTATGTCAAAATGGATCACAAAGAAGTGAATTATTTTATTTAAAATAGAGATTTAAAATGTTTTTGTGCGTTACAGCCATATTTCAAAATCTATATTAGCTTATTTCAATTTGGTTCAATGTAAATGATTAGATAGTTGGCCTAATTTTGTTTTTCAAAGAGAAAGAATCTTGATGAGTGTTATCTTTTAATCATTTTTATATGAATGGGTGATTTTTTTGGACCTCTAAAAATATTGTATGTGTTGTTTTATGAAAATTTTAATGGAAATAAATTATTTTTCTAGGTATCATAGTTTTAAAGAATATATTCCTTATGAAGGGGCTGCATTGAAATTATTTGAATGCTTTTGTGTTTTCCATCATTTTCCAATGGAAGTTTTGAAATTGTTTAATGAAATTTATAATGAAATGATGGGATTAATAGTGAAAGAAAAGGGTTTTAGATGAAGAAATGATAACATAAAAGAATAAAAAGAATAATATATCATTGAAAAAAATTGATTTTCATGGTTAGAACATAATCAACACATGTATATAGTGGTAGAATCAATTCACTATAAAATTCACGCGCATAATTACGAGGAGATCTCAAAGTTTCCCACACACCAAGAAACCTTATCGCTAAATTAACTAATAGTGATGATGAATCATTATTCCACCAACTGTATAGAAATTATTATAAATATAGTTAATGGTGGAAGGAATTCCACATTACAATAGTGTTGCAGCCACCCACGTCTACACAGGTACAGTGGATGGTGGTAATATTTATATAGAGCTATGGTACTATTTTTCCTAAGTCTGGCCTACTATAATAGTCATTCCAATTTCTAAACTGAAATAGTTCCAAATTGGTTCCACCTGGTTATATATTCTATAGTTAGAAGAAGTTGCAACAAATCCCTAAAATTTGGGTTGGGAACCTACTCCCCCACCCAACCCCCATATCAGGGGCATGTTCCCCCCTACAACCCCTAATGAGCTCAAAGTGGAACTCGTCCCATGGAGTTATGGCCTGGTGTGTAGTTTGGGGAGATAAAATTGGGCCCATAATCATCTAAAACTAATTGAGCAATAGATAAAATCATGTTTTATCATTTTCAAATAAACAATTTCAGGGGTAGAGTGGAAACCCTCACAAAAAATATTACAGTTGTAAAATGATCACATATTCGAAAATCAAAAACCAAAAAAATCAAATTGGAGAAATCAAAGCGGTAATGTATTATCATCAACAATCACCATATATAGTAGGAGTTACCAAATAAACGATGAATAAAGGTATGACAAGTTGAGTCAACTACATCATCCACAACAACATCACCATAACCACATCACTATCTTCATCATCTAGTCATTGTTATCCACTCTAAACATCAATGATG
This sequence comes from Viscum album, assembly GCA_963277665.1. NCBI lineage: Eukaryota > Viridiplantae > Streptophyta > Magnoliopsida > Santalales > Viscaceae > Viscum > Viscum album. The sequence goes on from OY728137.1 coordinate 242,416,650, forward strand.
TCACCATATCCTTCTCTTAAGAAGAAAGAAATTATCACTGAAACCCATAACCTTCACCAAAAAAACACAAAAGTCTTGGATGAACAATAATAAGGATATAAAAACATCAAAACTCACCAGGATCATTACAATAAACCATCATTTTCAAGAAAAACTAAAAATAGTATCTCCACTGAGGTCCTAAATGGGGAGAATCCATACCAGAAACACCTTCTGAAAACCATAGACCATAATAAAATTAGAGGAAGAAGGCCTTAGTAGATTCCACACCTTAATATAACTTTATCCCTTTCTTTTGATACAAATTAAAAGTCCAAAAAATAAATCAAAATAAAATATATGAACATCTACATGAAGAAACACCACACAAAGAGAACTAAACTCGCAAGAAAATTAAAGAAGACAATACTAATGTAGAACAAGAATAGAGACCACCTCCAGTCCCCCTCTAACACCATCCTAAGATTCCCTGAAACCATCATCAAGCCGGACCAAAATGGGGTGAACTGATATGGGTTGGACAACAAGGGAAGTAGACATGAAGGGCACTAGACACCACCACCAACACAGACCAAACACGCCTGAAGTATTGACACCCAAACATTGATAAGGAGGTCCAATTCATAGGGTTATATAGAAATAGAGGAAGTGAGATGCGCATGTTACCTACACTAGAGAGGGGAATCATTCAGGATGGTGGAAAGTACAAATCAGGATATTAAAGAGAATACAAAGCCATGTAAATAAAGGAGACGATCATTGTTAAATAAATGAGAGAATGAGAAAGGTAAGAGTATTCATATCCAACTGAATCCCATAGTGTTATCACTACAGAATGGAATAAGAGAAACCTAAGAAGTAAGGGAAATAAGAAGGACCTTTAAGATCACTCGGTGAAACAAGTGGAATTGGAAGAACCCTGTGATTAAGGGAAATAAGGTGGGTCAATGAGAGCACTGGGAGCATCTTGAAAATGTGGAACCATCATATATTTTCTAAATAAGGATACAATAATCCAAAAAAAACGTAGAAGGGATTGAATATATGAGTTCTTCTTTTGTTTTATCATTCTATTTCAACCTTTGGTTTTAAACAGTTAATGTGAATGGAAACTTTTATAAACCATTGGTTGTCTACCCATTTTATGGGTTTGTGGTCACTATGTGATGCTTATTTATCCCCTTAAGTGTGAATGATATTGTTATACCTAGTGTGTATGATATTTATAGTGGAATTTTCATCATTGGGTGTTAGTGGTGAGGTTATTTATGGTTATTCCCCTGAGGTAGATATGGAATATTGGTATTTTACCTCACTTCCTTTATTTCCCATGGGATTCCAGGTACTATATAGAAGATCTATTGTGTTCCTATAGTTGGTTCACTTTTATTTATTTTAACTCCAGTCAAGATGGGTATATGGGATAGGTGGGGATTTATCATCATTTTAATTCATGTGTGGGATACCAAGATGGCGGTATGGACATAGCATATTTTGGTACCAGTTTTGGTGGTTATACATCTATATAGTTAGATTCTTGGCATGTTAGTGACTTCGAGTAGGATCCTGACACATTTCCTTTCTCATTTAGTATGTGATTTACGATAGTTTTATCTAGTTGTGGATTGTATCATTTAAAATAATTAACAATATATGGATCCTTCTTTACTTAGGTTTAAGTTTTTATTCCTCGTGTTATATATATGTGGTTATTTTTTTTGTGGTTTACCCATATAAGTTGGTTTCTTTCATATGAAAATGAGTTTTCAAATATGATCATGAAAACATTTTTTAAATTTTTAAATAATGTAGTGTTAGTACATTATGGTGGGTATTGAAATTTGTTTGGGGTTTTAATATGGATACAACCATTGAAATTCTTTAATGTAATGGTATTCATTTAGATAAAAAAAGTATGAGTTGTTTTTTTTTGGAAATTTTAATGTCGTGTGTGGTATTTAAATGGATTTGGATGATGGATTTTTTTTTAAAAACAAGTGTGTTGATTTTTTTCGTATAAATAGGTATAGTATTAAAAGTAGTTTATGGAATTTTTTTATTTCCATGAAATGTATTTATTTAAATCTTATTTATTATCTTTATTTTCATTATAGAGTTGATTTATTTCCTTATGAATCTAATTGGATTGTTTTAGTTGGTTGTGGTGAACTACTCAATTTTTTTATCATGCCTACATAATTTCATGTTCTAGGTTCTTATTTGTATCCTTCTTTTTTTCATGGATGATGTGAGGTGATTTGGTTGTTGGTGATCAATCAGAGGTTATATGGAGTTGGTTTTAGGATCAATTCAAATTTATTGGTTATTAATTGTTTTATCTTCGGTTATTTTAATTCCATATTTTACCTTACATGTCCTTTTCCCCATGTTAGTAGATGTTGATCATTTATATATGAATGGTTTGGATCATGGTAGTCGGTTATGATAGGTTTGGAATATTGTGTACTTATTTTTTTCTTCTATATACTATTTTTCTGTATTGTATCTCTATTTTTGGAAAAAATCAATCCCAAATTAGTTTCTATAATTCTTAGAAACTTGTTTCCATCCTATGAGAGTAGAGAATGCCCTCTGAGTCTTTTGGTGAATTTGTTTCGGTACTGGGTGAGATTGTAGCCTATTCCAATTCATTACAAAATGGTATGAGAGGATTGAATTTCTTCAGTAATAGCATAATCTTTATGTATAGCTCTTGTTATTTGGGGAAATACTGGAAGAAATTATATTATTTTTGTTATCTCTCGAGAGGTAAGGGTGGGAAGAGTCTATAAATATCTTCCTCAAAAAATCATCAATATTATAGGGGAAAGATAGATCTTAAATTATGAATTCAACATTTCTTTTAGATATTTCTATTGTATTTTGATGAGATTGATGTTGTTCTATCCTCTATGACAAGATAATGATATTGGGCACCACTCTCTGGCATCTGGGTGGAAGGGAACATGTGATGTATAGTTAGATTACTGGGCCTGAGAAACTATATGATTATCATATGGATGAGTCTTACCTTTTTATAAGATTTGTTTCATGGTTGAAAACCAATCACTCAAACCATGGTGTTCAGGGAATGATTAACATTTTTTTCATTGTCTAACTGATTTTGACTACTCTTAAATTATAGATTTCCCCCAAAGTATTTTTCATTCTTTCAAGGTAGAATGTGGAATGTTTTGTTACCCTTATTGGATTTTGTTTTGAGCATTTTCTTGTTACTTGTGTGTTCTTGGCTTCATCAAACCTTGTTTCAAAAAAAATTCTTGAAAACATTTATCTTGTAAATTTCATGTTTGAAACACGTTACCCAACAAAATTCCTTGTCATAGGTGTGTCATATGACTTGTTTATACTTTGGTAAACCCTGAATAAAGCATAATGTGAGATATAAAGTTTTTGATAAATATTTTTTCATTACTTTTTCATGGTTTGTAAAACCATGTGGGATATCCAAGAAGTCTTCCCAAATCATGGTGTGGTTCTTGAGTTATTCACATGATTTTTTTAATCATACATCCTCTCAGGAGTAATCACTGGTCTTGTGGTTTTTGGAGGGGAAGTGTCACCTGCATGGTTAGTGCCCAGTTTTCCAAACCATGTGACCAAACAATGTGAGTTTTCTAGGTGTTTAATTTATTGGTTAATTACAAAGTTTTCATCCCTACTTAAGATTTTTTCTCCCATCATATCCCCCACTCGAGTTAGATGATCCTTGGGACCCCTCGAGGGTGTTCCTTCTTCTTCCTCCCTTGATTTTTACCATTTCAATGTTGTTTTCCAAGAGGTTTTAGGATATTTGTACTACATATTCCTTCCTAATTCATTATTCCTCACTGATATATTCTATTTGAATTCCACTATGAATCCTATGTGTCATTTAGATTGATTTGAGTTTTTCTTATGCATTTATTGATGTTGATTTTCATTTTTATGGGATTTATACATTATTGCTTCTTCGGTGGTTTTATTTTCTATTTAAGGAGACATATTTCTAGATATTTCAACTTGGTTCCCATTTCATTAGGGTATGTGTTACTATAAAACTATTTCATTTTTGAATAATAATAATTCCTTCAAAAAATAAATTATCTTTTAATTAAATTATAACTATATTTGGAAGCCTTGTGATTATTTTAAACCATTTTTTTGAGTTTCATTCATGAAAAAATGTGTTTTATAAGTGAATTGAATGCTTTATTATTTAAATTTATTGTTTAATTATACTAATATTCTAGTAAAATTACATAATGATTTTTGAAATGGTTTTCTTGTGGTGGAATAAGTTTTAACCTGGTTTGGTTTTCAATGAGTGAAAATAATTTTTTAAAATGCAATTTGGTTTTGAATTGAGGTGTTAACCCATAAATGGTTTTTAAAAATGGGGATTTATTATATTTTGAATGATGTTTTTAAATATGTGTGTGTTTTACCTGATTTTTGATATTTCTTACTAGATTGTTTAAAATTAGTTTGGTGTAAATGGTTCTCCCTTTACCCTTGTTTTTGGTTTTCAATGTGAAAATACCTTTTTGATGGGTGACATTAAATAATTTTATAAAAACAATCTGATTTATTTAGACTTTTTAAAATGTTTTAAGTAATATTTTTAGAAACTTTTGATTTAAATTATGTATTTTACATGAATTATATTTTCAAAGATTATATTCCTTGTGTAGGGTTGAGTTTCAAATTCATTAAATGCTTGGGTGATTTCCATCACTTTCTAAATGGGTTTCAGGAAATGCTTTATGAAATTTGAATGGCCATGTAAATATGATACATTATTTGGTGTCAAAGTATAATAGGTAAATTTTATTTTAGGTGTATTTTATATAATCCTTGATTTCTGCTTTCATGTACATGCCTTTTGTGGGTTTTTTATAACTATGTGATTCTTGTAGCTCCCCTTTTGTGGGAATGTGCCTATAATTCCTTGTGTGTATATTATATGTATGAGGATTTTCATAATTGGGTTTTATGGGTGAGGGAAATTATAGTTTTTCATTGTGGGTAGACCTGGATTTTTTTACTAAACCTAGCATATTTCATTGGTAATGGGATATCGGGTACTTAGTGGAATATCTAGATTGTTTATCAAGTTAGTCCCCACACTGCTAGTTTCCCACTAATCATTATAGGAACCAAGTTTAGGTGGGGGTCTCTAATCATTTAAATGCTTGTGTGGGTCACCCAGTTGATGTTATGTACATAGATTATTTCAGTAGCTACTTTGGTTGGTTATACCCTATATATTAAGATACATTCTCATTAGCGACTTCATGTGGGACCCAGACACATTCTTTTGGTCTGTTAGTATGTGATTGAGGGTATTACATTCTAGTTCATTATGGTATCATTTCCCATTCATTACTTAATATTTCAAATTCCATAATTATAATTTATTTTCATATTCCTTTCGTAATATATATGTGTTTCCCTTTTATTTTCATAACCCATGTGAGTTGGGTTGTTTCCATTGAAAATTAGGTTTCAATGATTTTTATGAAAAACTATATATATATTTTAAAAACTCTTGTTTAGTACTTTAAGTTTTATTTTGAAATGGGTTTGGGATTTAAATATGTCTATGGCTGGTGAAATGTTGTAAAACAATCATTCTTATTTATATAATACATTTTTTAGTTGTTTTTTGAGAAATTTCATCATTGTATGTGGCTATAAAATATATTTTCACGGTGTAATTTTTTTCAAAACACATGTGTTTATTTTTGGGAAACATAAAGGATATTCTTTTAAAGTTGGTTATGTAGTTGTTTTAATTTCCATTAAATGTATTTATGTAAATAATAATTTTTATCTTTATTTTCAAAATAGAATTGATTAATTTGATTATGAAATAAATTGCATAGTTTTGGTGGGTCTTGTTGAACAAATAATATTATTAGCACACGCCTACAAAATTTCATATTCCATGTTTTCATTTGGATCCTTCTTGTTCATTGTGGCAGTCACATGGTGGGTTGAGTATTGGTTAGAAATTAGATGTTATGTAGAGTTTGTTTCTAACACATCTCTAATTCGTTTCATTGTTATATTTTCTCTTCGGTTAGATTTGTTCTTGATTTTCATTCTTGTTTTTTCTCCTTGGATATGGATTTTAATCATGCATATGCCAAAGGGTTGATCATGCTTGCTAGTTATGACTTATTTGTAAGGATATTCAATAAATTTCACATATTTATTCTCTTTTTTCATTTTTTATCTCCGTTTTAAGAAAAACAATTCAAAAATGAGTTCAAGTGATTCTCAAGTTCTTTTCAAAAGCCAACGGGGATCGAGAACACCCTTTTTCCTTGTGGTGAATTGGTTTAGGTTTTTAGTAGGATTGAAGCTCAGGAAAATTCCATACTACTAGGATGTAAAATATTCGGCTTTCAGAGTGAAAAACTAGTGGTAAAAGGTGTGGTGTACCCTATCATTAATATTCTCTATATTATGTTATTACACATGTATTGTGTTATTTGGAGAAAATTCCACAGTGATGCTAGGGCTTGTTTAATTGGCCAATATTTGTGTTGTTGGTTCTGTTGTTTGGCCATGGGTGCGTTAGTATGGATCTTTAACTTATGCATGGGAGAATTTGGTTTTCATACAACATATACATGATTTCACAAATGACATATAAAAATAAATAAGGTTTTTATGGGGATTATAGAGTCTATCATGGACATTGATAACTCATACGTTTATAAATTTTTTCAGTTTCATCCATATATATTATTTACAGTATTTAAATTGAAGAAATTTATATATACATAATTAATTAATACATTCTTTAAGGGATGGATTTGGTTTCCTTTATATATTATGTCTTAGAGTAGAGTGGTCAATGATAACCAATCTCTAGATTCTACATATACTTTAGAGGGTAATGATTCCCATATTTATATCATTATACCTTTGGTGTTGGTCTCTAATATGGGGACTACTAGATGTGGCACTCCGGGTTCGTTATCTATCTTTTTTGCATTATCGGGATAGAAGGTGGGTCTTAATATAATCCATTTTAAAACACATTGTCATAATGAAATCCAATAAAATTTCATTTGTTTTTCCAAGACACAATTTTTTTACCCAAATTACTTTTCATCATGCCTTATAAAAGTAGATAAATTCAAAATAAATCCACATTCTTAATAAACCAATACAATGTAATCATAATATTCCCATAACATAGAGAAATAAATGAAAATGGGTATAACAGATGATATAACATCAACACATAATTAACATGATTCAAAAATAATAATTATCAACCATTAATGAGTAATGTGTGTCCAGGGATTTGACTATAAGGTTTTAGTGAGAGAAAGGCTAAAAAAATTCTAGAGGGATAAACAAAGTAGAATATCATAGGGTCTTCCTCGTTCCAAACTTTAATATCACTCAGGGTATCCCAGAGAAACAAGTTGATGCTCTCATGGTATTTCTACAAAAGTCCCATATAGACCTTTGTACAACCGATGAAATATCTCTTAGTTTTTCTAATAAAGGTTCTCATAGTCATTGGAAAACCCCCACTCACACCCCATGTATTCTAATTTTCTACTCAATAAAAATAATATTCTCATAAAAATTAACACTGCTTAAAATCTATTTAACAAGACACATTAATAAACCAACATTACCATTTTATAAAACACCTTTCCCTGAGATAAAATTATTTTCAAAATCTATTCAGAAATTGATCTAAAACTACAAAACTAGTATGATACATTTTATCAAACTATTTGAGATTAGTCAATCCATCCCCATTTAGAAAACCATATTTAAACTTCTAATGGACAAAGAAAAACATGAATCATAACAAATATGGGTTGCACATTTTTTATAAATCATCTAAATAGAAATTAAACAAACATAATGAAAGATCAATTAATAATTTAAATGTAATCCATGGAAAACACCCTTAGATAAAGAAACTTACCTCAAAATTCGTTCCAACCTCATCTCCCCTAATGATTACCACCATAAATAGGAGGAAGAAGGATCTAGACACCAAATCCATAATAAATAAAAATCCATCAATTAAATACCACTAGATCGAGAATAAACCCATCTTATGATTCCAACTTATATGTAAATGGATGAACGAGAATATGGAAGGGGGGATAAAGAACGGAAACTGAATTAAATGGACTTAAATCAACCCTGAACACCATGGATCCAGGGAGATTCCTAAAAAAATGTAGAGGATGAGTGTTAAACATTAAGCAAGAGGGGATATTCATGTAATATAGGAGAGAAAAATAAAACGTGTTAATGATTTGATATGGAAATTTTGGGGAAAATAAAAAAAATTAAATTTTTTAGACAAAATTCATTTTTTGGTACATGATTAGGAAAACCATGTGTAAACCGTCTAGGAGATACTATATCCCAAAAAATTCTATATTTATCTCCAAATCCTTAATGGTTTGATATATCCAACTAAAATCATAAAGAAGTGCATTATATTCCAAAAAACATTTATAGAATAGTTATTTGTACGATTATACAAACCATACACTTGCCATGCGCCTTGGTTTGATTCCCTCTAAAAAAACTTAAATTCATATCCAAACACTCGAGAACTCCAAAAAAACAAATAGATAAATAAAAATCAAAAATATAAATATCAGTAACCTAGTGGGTGTAATAAACTCTTAATCATGACTCTTTGTACCACCAGAAAGTTAGGAATCATCCATGAAATAAAATAAGCAAGGTCCCTCCTCCCTCAGAAAAACTACAATCCTTCTAATCTCATAGCTGTTACCAAAATGATTCCAAATCACACCAACCAGTGAGATATACATACAATTTAGAACCTTCTTCTAATAATCCATTATATGAATATGCCTCTCCACAATAGTGGAATCGGGATCAACCTTTAGGTCTTCCCACTCTATCAAATGAGAAGGGTCCATATGGTATATCTTTACCATAAAAATGAGAAAGACACCATGAATTACGTTCATACATAGTAGAAAATATAATATATAGTCTAATATCCCAAATTCTCTAAAATATTAAATGGTCCATTCAAACATGGATCCATATTTCTCTACATTCGAAAGCGATGATGTCACATTTGAACAAATAGCCAAAGAAACACTTGATAAAAAACATGAAGCTCTAATGGAATATGAGATCAATCAACATATTAATTCTGGTAAATCAAAGATATCATGAGCCCTTTTTAAATTCTTTGTACCATTTCATTTATATCCTCGATGAGACTCAACAATAATGAGGAATCCTCACCCACCTCTACCTAACATGGAGGGTATAGACATGGATTCCCATAGAGTGCCTTAAAGGTGGCCATCCGAATTGAGGAATGATAAAAAATAAAATTTATGAAAACTCATCCAATAAATGGTTCATTTCACATTAAAATCATAAATAGAGAACATGAACTCAAAAAAAACCTGAATAGTTTTGATATTCCTCTTAGACTTACCATCCCTCAATGGGTGACATGTAGTTCTCTTGTTTAGCAGGGTTCCTAAGGCCTCGTGGATTCTCTTCTAGATTCGAGAAGTGAAAAAGGAATATTGTATTGAAACTATCACTGAGGGTACTTTATGAAACCTAAAAACCTTTAAAATATAGAATATTATGATGTCCTTTACCATGTCTAAGTCCATGTGGGGAAGAAAGTGGTTTTATTTTATCAAATGATTGATGATCACCCATATAGATACTTTTCCAACTCAGAGTACAAGGCAGAGATACCAATATATACATCATGATATCATCACACATCTACATGAGGATGATAAACGGTTGAAATAGCCTAGATTATCTTTGGTGATCACCTATAATTATCTTGAGGTTTCAACATTGTGAAATAGAATTTACAACTACACATCCCATCTGAGGACACCAACACCCACCCTTCAAGGTAAAAAATATTTTTGGTTCCCAAGTGTGCATAAACCATCTAGAATTATGATCCTCACACCTCACCACATAGAAAAAAGTAAATGGATCCACCATACACCTTCTTAAGAGAAGGGATCCATCAGGAGACTAAGAACAATCACCTGATACATCCACACTATTTAAAAGAAATACTAATTTGCTGGAACATGTGGTTTGATTTCTTCACAATCCTTACCTAATTGATCAGAGATGGTGTGTCTTGGAAACTATCCAAGAACACTTTCCCTTCATCCTCCTTCTCTTTTAGACATAGATCACCATGTATACCCATCAGTACCCACTCGTATTTTGATACTCAAAAAACATGCACTCGAATCTTCTTATTAAATGCGTCTACAACCATGTTCTACTATCCATTTCTTTAATCAATGATGATGTCAAAAATATGATGGTATTATACTCATAGTATCTATGTGAGGTTAATGTACCTCTATGAAAAGATATATATCATTATATTTCGGATCTAAGTAAAATTTGAAACACTCCTTGATGTTGTAGTGTCACCACATCTTCAATGCATGAATCACAGAAGCCAGATCTTGGTCATGGTTGGGACAATTTTGTTGACGTGGTCGTATCTGCCACAATAAATAGACCACCTCATGGTTATTATATATCATCATATATCCCAAAATCCACACCGTATGAATCTCAAAACATTTCATAATCTCTCCATTTCTCAGGAACAACCCAAACTAGTGTGAATCTTAAATGGTATTGAAACTTATCAAATTAGCACTGGAACTTATCATACCTTTTAAAAATAACCCATTTTCTATTAAAATACATCAATAGGGAAGATATATTAGATAATTACTAAATAAAGTGTCTATAATAATTTTCCAAACCCAAAAACCATTTTATCTTAAATATATTCTAGGGAAACATTCATGACATGACTACTCTAACCTTCTCAATATCCATTAAAACTCCTCACTCAAATATCACATGTCCTAACAATGTCACTTCCTTGATCGAAAACTAATATTTTGTAATATTTCCACATATAAAATGGTCCCTTAAAATTCCAAAAACAACATCCAAATGGTCAGTATGATCCTCCTCTGTCTTGAAAAATTGAAAGATGTCATCAACCAGCATGATAATAAAGGAGTCAAAAAGGCATTGGAAGATCTATTTCATCACTACAATAAGGAAAATAAGATCATTATTAATCATAAATAGAATAAAAAAATAAAAAAATATTCATATATCAACTTCATAATTCCATCTTCATCACATCCCTTTCGCAAACCATCAATTGGGGGTACCAAAATTTCAAGATGATCTTCAAAAATCAAAAATCTCCCCTAAGTTGATCAAAGAGATCATCAATTATTGGAAATTTATATTTATTATTTACATTAACTAGATTAATCTTATTATAATCTATTCAAATTTGTAGGCTTCAATCCCCCTACTTTGAAAACAACACCGTTGAAGCCCAGTGTGACATGCTGGGATAGATAAATCCCTTTCCATCGAGATCATCTAGATGTAATTTCAATTTATTCATCTCATTTGGGACTATATGATAAGATGGTAAGGATATGGGGAACATCCTGGGGGGTATTTTTATTGTAAAATTTATCAATTGTTATAGAAGAAACCCAAAATATTGTTCTAGAAATACATCAAGCTACATATCCCTAACCACTGGATGTCCACTATCTGAAATCTTCGTTGAAGAATCGAAAAAACAAATCTAATTGGATTGAAATCCAATCAACCTCTCTAGTAATTAGTCTTTACCACCATGATAATGGATCTCACTCACCCTAAAAGATGAGAGTGTTCCCATTAGGAATGATAAATTAGAAACTTATGAAATTATAGTTTACAACAACCTTGAAGCTAAAAAACCAATTCATATTGATTATAAAACATCTATTTCTAATATGTGAAAATAAAAAATGACATCCATGTCAGTAACCAAAACATATATCTCTTGGAAAATAATATTGTGCTCATTATTTATACCCAAAAGGGTAATTATATTCATAAAAAATGACATCATCTCTACTCACATATCCAAATCATCAAGAATACTCAATGAGACAATTGAGTGGGATTATCTTGCATAAAACAAAATAAATTCCAAAGATGAATCAATAAAACCCATTCCTATCATGGTAGCTGGCCCAAAATACTAGTCTATTGGCATAACATATGCTATATTAATACAATTAAACATTGTCCCTCCATTATACTTCTTCACCTGGTGATAATCCACCTTCCCCTGAGGGTGAGTTTCTCAACCCTTGGTAGCTTCCTAATGAACCTAATAACCCTTTTAGAACATAAAGCCTCCAACACTACCTCATAAAATGAACTGACAGAAGTACTGAAGATATCCAAAACAGCTACACTAGTATAACACCCTTAGATTCTCTATGTAGAGCTCCATACATTTCATATATATAAATTATATCATTTTTGATTAATATTAATTACATAACACAACTATCCATGCAAAAAATTTATAGGTATAGTGCCTTCAGAAACATTCTCACATAAACAAATAGTTCAATATATTCTTTCATTAATTCCTTTATAAGTATTATCCATATTAGTCATATCATTCCTATAACCTTTATTCGTATCTTGGGGAAAGTTTTCATAATAAATGGTGTGCTCAGATGCTCAGTAATGTTAAGAAAGAGAGATATCAGTCATCACTCAAGCATAACATGAGTATAATGGAATGATAAAATAAACATCAAATTTGAAATACATACCCCTGTATATAATAATCATAAGTCATGGAATTATTCTTGGCAGTACATATGACATGAATTATAAAATAATCAAATAATATGATCTATAAAAGCATAACATTGGCATAATACATGAGTTTGTGGAATATATTATCTTATAACTTCAGGAACATATAGAAATAGATTCAGGTTCAGTCAATAAGTTACAGACATGAAATTAGGCCCACACATAAACATTTGTAAATATAATAATTCCCACACATAAAATTATGGACAAGAAATATAGGTCCATATATAAACTTATATACATTAAAACTAGCTCTTTGAAAAACTTTTGGACATGAAAAATCAGGTCCTCGCATAAAATTATTGACATGAAAATTGTGTTCGTGAATAATCTTATGGAAATGAAATCCAAGCCCATGCATAAAATTATGAACATGAAATTAGGATCATGTAAAACATGTTTACCTCCTGAGTTATCCAAGCTTAGTTAATTTATTTTAGGGAGAAATAGGTTCCAGCCATTATATAATGAAAATTATACATATGTGTGACACAAAATAAAAAAATATTCAACATATATGAACCCATGAAAAGAAATGGGTTTCATAAAAAATACATTGTATCATAACCTATGGAAATTGAATTGATTTATAAAGATTTCATAATTTTATCATATAATAACCCCTGTAAAAGAAATGCATTTCAAAAACATTTCATCATAACATAACTTATAGAAAATAAATGGGTTTCATAAAAATATTTCTAAAATAATCATAAACCATTCATAGAATGAATATAGATTCTAACATAGGATCATATCCCCATTAAAATGTAAGTAACATCAGAGAATGTTATCTTATATTTTTACTTCCATTGAAGGATCATTAGAATGTTTCTTATGGGAACTATAATTTTCACTTTGAAATAAACTTTTAAAAAATAAAAATTTCCCAAAGACTAGGTAAAAAAATTTAATTAAAAATTTCATTGAAACATGTAAATAATGTTTTAAATAATTGATCAGTCATGATGTTAGGAAATTCTATTTATGTTTTATATTTTAAAATGAAACATTCATTCCACACTTTTGTTGAAAAAGTAAAAATCTACCTCATTCGTAAAATTATAAAAATAGTCCTTTTAATCCATTTTTTTAAATTAAAAAATGGGTTAAAATTAAACATAAAAATTATAGGATTATACTAAAAAACTTCATTGAAACATTTTTAAAGGACATGGATATGTAATTAAAAATTATACTGAATAAGGATATATGGTCAATTTTTCCTAAAAACAAATTTGATGTCTATTATGTACTTTAGTTAAGGAAAATTAAATAAAAAAAGATACATTAAAAAAACTAGTTGAGATGATGATTCGTGAGTTTTTGTAGAGTTAAATGATGAGAATCCATCATTGGAAACATAATCATAAATAAACCTGATGAAAAATGAAATCATATCATAAAACCCTTTACCAAATTGGTGACATTTGAATCATAACCCCATGAAAGAAAATAACCTTATATTGATATGTAAAATCCAATAAAATTCACAACTGGTGTCATAAAATACATTCATGGGAATTATATACCCAACATAAAAGAAACATGTGGTGAATATAGCATATGTCCCATGAAAATAAAAGTTAGGTGAATTAAACATCCATTATAGAAAAATAATATATATATATATATATATATATATTCCTATATATGATTTATTTATTAAATTTTATCACCTTATTATTAACAATTAATAGTTAAAATCACTATTACGGGTGATATTAGATTTTTTATTCATGTATGTTCTGGTTCGACAGTTCTAGGAATTGTAATTATATCATGGTTACAGGATCCCCAAAATTTTAATCTTGGTATAAATATCATATATTTAATTATATACATATTTACATCCATTTATAATAATATATACATAAAAATTAATTATAATATTCATGGATATGGTTGTATGTACATACACCCAAGTCATACTTTCACTTCTCATTTGATGTAAATATAGTGAATAATGGTGGTTCCATAATAATAATAACATTTTTGTATATCAATGATACTAAATTATTAGTTTATGATTAATATAATATATTAATATGATGTAAATAACAATAAAAATAAAATTTATTAATTAAGGAAATTACATATCGTTTGAAATAACTCCATATATATCTTCTTAATGGTCATAGGGGTGGTCTTTTGGGATGACGAGGACCTCTATAATTTGTCTAAGGAAGTTTAGAAGGTACATTTCCAGGGTATGGTCAAGTTATAATACTTAAAATGATTTGAATAATTGAAGGAACTTATAATTACCCTAGCCTTTTAAACATACTATTACACGATTTTAAGCATAATTAACTTGTAAATACAATCAAGAATCATAAATTATAGCATCTTTGTAAGATTAGGTACATAATTATAAAAAATGAAACCAAAATAAAAACATATTTTATTTAATATTAATAATTATATAATAACTTCCATTAATCTCTAACATATTCATAGGAAAACCTAGGGAATACATGAAAAAGGTATGAGGTGAAAATCCTAGTAAGGGAAAAAACATAGAACTAAGGCATATAAAATTATTTAAAAGGCATAACATGGTGATATAAAAAGGCATAGAACATGAATAAACATATAGAATCATAACATATAAAACATTGGATCATGAAATCATATAATCATAGAAATGTGGATACAATATACAACCTGACATAAGCATGAGAGAAGGCTAACTTCCAAGACTATTTTACATAGAGGATCATGAGTCAAGGTTAACTACAATGACCATTTCACATGTCATACAAAGTACGAAAAATGATTATGGTTCACTCCATGTTCCAACATGACTTAAAATGGGAATAGAAATTTCCTAATGCATTAGAGGGATTTATAGGTTCACCCTTTATAACATGTTCTTGAATATATGTTCCACGTGAATAATCAAGTAAAATGGAAACCCATGGAAATAATTGGGTATCACTATCAATTAATAAAGCATAAAAAATGGAATACTATATCTATGTCTATGAAATAATGGATTTAAATCATTCTTGGACATTAATAGAAAAACATCAGCATAGATACTGATATTTTATGTAAAATTTAAGTGAAAACAGTTAAAAATAGTGTTTAAGAAACATTAAAAATGAGATATTTTAGTGCGGTTTCATGAAAATATTAAATATCATTTAAAGAAAAAAATTCATAATATTTTAAATAAAAATATAAATGAAATAATATATATTTTTAGGGTAAAATGTTTTATTTTATTAAAAAATTTATTTATTATAATATATTATTTATCGTACCTGAAAATGGGTAAAAAATTGGAAAATTCCCTTTAATCTGGCTTACTTATCTGGAAAAAATGAGGAGAGAACCTCCTAAAACATTTATTTTCAAATCAAAGAAATAATTATTGGGATTGAAACATATTTTTGGAATATACATATATAAAACAATAATATTACATTATAATAATTATGAATTAGATAGTGGTAAAGAAAGAGAAAGCCTAACCCGATGGAAAATGGTGGATCGGAGTGAATCTCATACTATATGTGAGAAACTATTCTGAACAAGATCATAATTTCATGGATAACAAAATTAGATACATAAATTGACAAATTCATCATATATTATATATTTATTTGATTGATTATAATTTATTATATACATTTATGGTATTTTTCATGAGTTATAAGATACAATTTCTTCATTTTGGGAGCGTTCGTTTCCTTGATTTTCATGATCGGTTTGCTTGTATATATGTATGTAAAATCATGTAAAATGTGAATAGTCATCCAGAATTGAAATTATATGTTAGTAGTGAACATTAAAAATATTAAATGGTATTTTATTTCTTTTTTCCATATGTGAGGATGATTCATTATATTAAACATTAATGATAACTATTTAGATTATTTTGGTGTTCTTTTTATCATCATGAACTAGTTTTATTTTATAAATTAATATTTTGAATATATACTAGTTCCAAAATATTTATTAAGTCAAAATACATATATATTAATTTTTTAACCATAAATTTTTTTTATGACCATCCCTTAAGGAAATAATGGGATATCAGAACTCATCATCCATGAATTTGATAAATCAACACATCATAGATGATGTTTTCATTTTTAAAGTAAAATGATAGGGGAACAGACATGATGGTGGTTTTTTATTTTAACACTAAAACATT
The DNA here is from genome assembly GCA_963277665.1 of Viscum album. Classification (NCBI taxonomy): domain Eukaryota; kingdom Viridiplantae; phylum Streptophyta; class Magnoliopsida; order Santalales; family Viscaceae; genus Viscum; species Viscum album. Next base: position 242,433,568 of record OY728137.1, read on the forward strand.
AAAATATATAAAACAAAATGAAATTATCATATCAGTTGGATAAGGGGTGGTGATTAGAGGAAAAGAAAAGATAATTAATATATAATAAAAGAAAACAAAAAGAGGATTTTACCTCTTGAATTACATCACCTTAAGAACCTTCGTGAGGGACTTAGGTTGGGTATTTAATTAAAGAAAAAATTCACCTAGTCAATGGAGATACTTGGGAAGATTATTGGGGTGAATTTGGAAAATATTCAGGGCATTTGTGGTGTGAGGAAAATATGAGGTGAGTCGTGGTATTTATAGAGGAGGAGAGGGGTGTTTTTTATTATTTTATTCATTTGTTTATTATTTTAGAAACAGAATATCAATATTGTAGATTATTGTGGCTAAGTAAAGTAACTAGTTCATGTGAGTTTGAACTAATATTGATTACATCTTCCAAACATCAACTAATACACAATAATTCTTGTATTTAGATTATATCATAAATTATCATATTTCACTATTCACTAAAAATTCAACCATTTTAGAAAAATAAAAAAAAAATCAACCTAACAAATTAACGTAATGTATACTTAAAAATAGACTCCATTTTATGAAATTAATTTTATAAATATGCGAAATTTATCTTTTAATTAAAATCAAAACTTATTCAATAAGTACCATTTTTTAAATTATAACTGATTTTATATCACTTTGAAAATTTAATTAAGGTCTCAAAAATTTATCTTACAACCAATAGAAAATATAATATTAATTTAGAAATATATTTTGTGAAAATAAATTTTCATTTAAATCATTATATTAATAATATAACTGTAAATAAACATTTATTTTTCATAAAAATACCACTACATAATTTATAATTTATAGAACATTTATTTATTTATTTCATTATATAAGTATGTCATATGGTTATTTATAAGATTCCTAATTTTTTTATACTTTCATTTGGGAGGTTACTGTTCAATTTTTCAGGTTACTATTCTTAATGGTGACATTAATATTCTAAAGTGGCTATTTCTATATAATTAGTTTTGGTTCCTTAATATTGATAAATACTTCTTATTTTATATATTCTTCATTTATAAAGTTTTATTTTGTTCTCTAAGTGATTTTCTAGGATTTAAACTCTACGACACAGTTATAAGAAGGGAATTTTAATTGATAGAATTCTCGGTCAATACTTTCTTCCCACCTTATGGAATTTAACCCTAAAAAAATTTCATTTTTAACTATGAGGTAAATAAGTGAGGTTACTTATCTTTCATTGCTTCCTCTAGTTCTCATGTTGCTTCTTCGTACATATGGTTCCTCTATAGTTCTTGGACTAGGTGAGTTGTCTTTTTTGCGTAGAACATTATATCTATTGTCCAAGATCATCATCGACTACTCCTCATAAGATAGATCATTTTCTAACTGTACCACCTTAGAATTAAGTACATGTGAGGGATCTGGTATGTATTTCTTAAACATAGATAGGTGGAATACATCTTGTATATGAGACATGGTTTGTAAATGTGCTAGTTGATATGCCAAACCTTTGACATAATTAAGAATTTAAAAGGCTATGATGTAAATGGAACATAGCTTACCCTTCTTCCCAAATCTCATGGTCCTATTTCATGGATATATGCATTGGATTAACATGTCTCCAACTATAATCTCTAGGTATCATCGATAATGGTCTACATAGCTCTTCTATCAACTTTTAGCTGCCTCGATGTGAGGTAGAATGGTATTCCCCTTTTCTATCATTTCTTTGACCATTCCATGTCATATCAGCAAATATTCACCAAATTTATCCCAAAATTTTGGTTTTCTTCATCATTTTACATAAAGGGATTTATATGGATCCATTTCATGCTCGAGTTGAAACTGTTGTTGTAAGAGAACACGACCATAGGTAGATGTGTAACCCATCTTACAATGATGCCCGTAGAACATGATATCAATATTTTTTTTAGTCTTTGAATAGTTTTCTCATATTGGCCATAAGTAGAAGTATTAGAGGCCTTATTAAACATGAAATCAGTGTTTAGAGTATATTGGACAGTTTTATAGATCATAGATGTAAATATTGGATCTCAATTGGATACAATTGATAGTGTTACTCCAGAAAACATTATCACTTCTCTAATGTATCTCCTTGAAAGTTGGTTAAGTGATAAGTCTTATCTAATTTCATTGAAGTTATTTTTCTTTATAAGATGATATTGAACAACCCATATAGTATTATTCCCTTTGGAGGACTTTCTATGTCTAGTGAAACATTCCATAGCGTTGCTTTCTCAATTCTTTTTTAGTACGAGTAATGTTTGAATCATCCCCTTAAATTTTTTCCTTTTAGATTTCACTTACTAACAATACAAGAATTTTTTTTGTATGTCTAGAGATATCATACTTCATATTTTCCCACCAATAGTGCTCTTGGAGATCTTGATACAACTTTGTTATCCCTGTGTGAATAGAGAAGGTTGAGCTATGTTCAACATTGAAAATCTCTTTCTTTATCTCTGGATTTGAAGGTACACATTTTCATGACCCATATATCATGACTCCTTCCTCATCCATTTTGAACTATATGTATTTCTAATTTCTAATATCATACACCATTTTCAGAATATCAATGATATTTCCTTGAGCATCATTTTTTTATAAGGGATGGTTGAGAAATCGTTCGAGAAAGAATTGATGACATTCCTTACTTAACTATTCTCATGTTCATCAATTTTAGGTCTAAGAATAATGGATCATCCTCAATTATCATCATTGATAAATATTAATGACCCTTTCTAGTTACATCATCTCCCACCTTATTTTAATTACTAGGATGGTAGTAGATTGAGCAATCATAAAATATGATGAGATATAACCACCATCATTGGTGCTTATTAATCTCTTTCTATGTGATTATATATTTGAGGCTCTTATAATCTTTCTATATTTCACACTTCTCCCCATAGAGATAATGCTGAAATATTTTCAACTCAAAGATCAAACCCACAAACTCCGAATCTTATGTGTTACAGTTTTTCTCTTAAATTTTCAACTACATAAGGGCATATGACATCACATTATTGTTTTCCCATAACCACTCATCAATTTCCATTTCATTGGAAGAGTATGCAGATATTCCATTGTTGGTGATAATATTCACCATTAACGACCCTTCAATCATACAAAACTCACAATTACTGTACATGGAATATATTTTCCCCCTTTTCAATGTATTTATCCCACCTTTCAACTGCTCATCATGTTACTCTTTGATGTTGATGTATATCAGAATAGCATCAATAAAGCCTACCAAAAATATTATTATGGTAATATATAAAGACTATATTCACTAAATCTCTAAAAAGTTCATGAACATTAGTGCATCCAAATGGAATCAATATGAACTAATAGTGTTCATACCTAATTTGAAAGGATATTTTTAGAATATCTTCCTTCCTCACCTTTAATTAGTGATATCCAGACCAATGTCCCACCTTAGAGAAATACTTATCCCCACATAGTTGATCAAATGAGTCATCTATCCATGGAAGGGGATACTTTTTATTTATCATGAATTAATTGAGATCATGGTAATTAATACAAAGGTTCATTGATCCAACCATCTTCATGATAAGGATGGCCGGTGCACCCCATGGTGATGAACTCAGGTGTATAAAACCCATGTCCATACTCACATATAACCACTTCTTCAATTCTTACAAGTCATCGGTGGCCATTATATAAGTTTCATTTGATATTTGGTAGATATCCAAGAGTAATATCTATTTAGAACTCAACTTCTCATTCAGGAGGAAGTCCATCAAATTATTTAGTAAATAAATCATTTTATTCCCTCATAATAGTCATATATTCTATAAAGATTGTATCCTTTGCATTAATTCTTTGAGAAATATATTCTTTCACCTAAGGAAATAATATCCACACATGATACTATGATTACAAAGGATATTCATCCTTTTCGTTACACTTGTACATAATTAGATAATTCCTTGGGGTTTGAATATGGATATACCTTTTCCAACAGTTGATGTTGTCTTTATATAAATATAGCCAATACAAGCCCAATATAGCATCAAAATTTTCCTACTGTTCTATGAAAATATTTTTTAGGAGGTTTAGTACACAAACATTAACTAGTTGGAGATATATAATTTGGATGCAATAATTTCCCCATTATCTATTCTCAAAGATAAATCAACCTCCATATTTTGAGATGGTGTTAAAAACAGTTCTAGTAAACATGAATGATATGAAAGAATTCATATAACCAGAATCAAATAGTAAGTTTTCTATTTTTGAATGAATATACAGTGTACCTATCATCACATCATTGTTAGTCTCCACCTCAGTAGTAGTGATAGAATATTCAGTTCCTTGATACCTTGGAGGTTATTATTGTTGATCACCTCCAACAACCCTTGGATTTGGACAATGTCTTGCATAACTCCTAAGTTCATTTTAGATAAAGCACTACACTACTTGTTGAGTGCTGAGTTGAACCTTATTTTTTTTATTATGGGGATTCATCATATCTATTCACCAGTTATTATACAGATGCCCTATTCTTTAGCAATTGAAGCATCTCCTGGTTCGTATTAGACAGTTCCCATCATGCTTCTCCCATCAATTTTGACACGTGGGATATTATGTTTGCATTCCATCATGGGATTTATATATTCATCATCTCATATTAAACACCATTTTCTACTTTTTATCTTTGGTCCCATGATACCACTAAGAGTCTCTAATATGAATTTCAACCTCAAGGTCACAATGTAAAATCTTATAATAGATATCAAATTCATGAATCACCAATGATTTTAGTAGAATCAGCTTTAGTCTATTAAATAGGTGATCCACCTTTATTTCAGTGTTCATGACAGAGTCGTTGGTATATCATGCAAGTATTATGATGTTTTCATTATACACCTCGATAAAATCATCATCCTTTAACTTTAGAATATGGAACACCATATCAATCTTAAGAAAGAAAGTTAAGGAATATATTAATTGAAAAATCTTTTCTTGAAATCTTTATATTTCATGGAATCAATTTCCACCTTTGACATTGTGTTCTTGAACAATGTTCACCACTAATCAGATTCCCCATCAAAATGATAGAATTTCATCAAAAAAATTCATAGGAAGGATTCGATCATAGCATGATTTATATCAGGAGAAAGGAGGGTGTTCCAAATGATTCAAGTTTCTATTCATATCCTTATCCTATTAAGAAATTACTATAATGAATTTTCAATCTTCCATTCCCATCATATTTGGAATTTCATTTTGGAAATCATCACATTTCCTATCATATTGATTATTGGTATAGGTTCTCCTATTTAAAAACATTAATTACGAAAAGAAATTACAATTTGGTGTCTTGAATACTTATATAATAAGAATATAAATAGAAAACATTGAACATATATGGATAGTCATGTAAATGAAATGTATATCCTAACTTATACTTCCCTATGTTTTTGTCTAGGTTTCCCATGATGATATAATTTTCCCTACGGTTCTTAATAAAGAGATATAATCCAAATGTTCAAGAATAACTAGATTAACCTACGATACCAAAAATAATGATCCTAGACTTTTGCACATTTTATTACAATCTATTAAGTATAATTGACCTAAAAATACAACCAAAGATCATAAAGCCTAGCATTTTTGGATGATTAGGTACATAATTAGAACATATGAAACCAAAATAAAAACATATTTAGTTTAATCTCCATAATGTGTTCCTAAATTCCATTGAGATGTTACATATTCATTTACTAACATGGGGAATAAATGAATAAATGGATGAGTTAAAATTTCATGTAATGGAAATAAAAATAGAAATAATGCATAACACGTGGGTATGTAGGCATAACATGATGACATAAGAAGCCATGGAACATGTCTAAACATATAAAAAATAACATATAAAACATGGGATCATGTAGTCATGGAAAATTTGAAATGTGGAAAAAACAAAGAATATGACATAAAATGATTCGAGGCTAATTTCCATGACCATTTCACATGGAGGAGCATGAGTCTAGGATAACTTCCAAGACCATTTCACTTAGCAAAAAATGTACCCTAAATGATTATGGTTCACCCTATGTTATAGGATGATGTATCATGATATTAAAAATTACCCAATTAATTAGAGAACTATCTAGCTGCACCCATTATTTCATTTTCAATAGTATGTGTTCCACATGATAAATCAATCATAATGGTACCCATGAATAGAATTGGGTATCACAATCCATTCGAAAGGCATAAAAAAAGGGAATATCATAATGTTTTCCATGAAAATATGGATTTGAACCATTATTAGACATTTATAAGGAAAAATAAGCATAGGTCATGATAATTTATGTCAAACTAATGTGAAAACATGTTAAACAAGTGTTTAAGAAACATTTCAAATGAAAAATTTTAGTGTTGTTTAATAAATATATTATAGGGCATTTAAAGAAGAAAAGGTATACTATTTTATACGAATCCTAATATGAAATAATATAGATTTTCATGATAAAATGATTTATTTTAGAAGAATATTTTGGGAATAAAATATATTATGCATGGAACATGAAAATGGAAAAAATGGGGTTTCCCCTATAATCAGGCTTGCTTATCGAGAGGAATCGAGAAAGGATCCATATAAAACATGTATTTTCCCATCAAAGAAAGAAGAATTCATCTTGGAAAATCTTTTTTGAATATAAATATTGGACATAAGAATAATTAGGAATTATATTGGAGGTGAAAGGTGAGTATGCATAACCCAAATAAAAAATGACTATTTAAAGGGAATCCATTACCTTATGTGTGAAACTATTCTGCACTTAATTTTATTTTCATGGAATGTAAAATTATATCCATTAATTAATTAATTTAGAATATAATATATATTTATTTTATTTATTATAATTTTATTTATTAAATTGTGGAATTTTTAAAGAGTTATAAGATACAATTTCATTATTCCAAGAACATTCGTTTCCATGGTTTTCATGAACGATTTACTTGTATACATGTATGGAAAATCATATAAAATTTGAATATTTTTCCATAATTTAATTTTTATGTTATTATTTGACATTCATAATATTAAATATTCTTAAATATCATTTATTTTAGATGTGATGATTATTTATTAGGTAAACCATTTATGATAACTATTTAGATTATTTTAACATTTGTTTGATCATCATAAACTAGTTTTTTATTAATTAATATTATTCATAAATAATGGTTCCTTAATATTAAATAATCCGTAATAAGTAAATTATAAATTTCATTAACCCTAAAATTAGTTTTAATACCATCCTTGTAGGAGGTAATGGAAATTTAAAAATCATCATCCTTGATTATGATAAATCAACCCATCATAGACAATGTTATCTATTTTAGAACAAAAGTGGAGGGAAGAGAAATGATGATGGTTTGTTATATTAACAAAATAAAATTATAGTATATAAAATATACTGGATTTATCATGTCACCTGGATAATTTGATGTGAGAAGAGGAAAACAAAATAAAATGAAAAGATAATAAATGAAAATGAAATAAGATTATACCTCTTGAATTTCTTCTCCTTGAGAACCTTTGAGGTATGTGATTTCCATGTTTTATTAAGACCAAAGGCTCATGGACCTGGGGGGTACATCGTAAAAGGATTGGAAATATTTATTACAATATTCAGGGATGTAGAGGTGTGGCTTGAAGGGGATGGTGATGGGTGGTATTTGTTGTGAAATAGGGGTGTATTTTAATTATTTTATTCATTTTTTTATTATTTTATTTCAATACTATCAATAGTGTAGATTATTGTGACTAAATTCTATAATTAGTAGATTTTTTAAATAAAAATGGTTCTTAAATCATCCATTCAACAACCATGACCCAATAATTTATGTATTTAGCTTATATCATGAATTATGGTAATGCACTATTCACAAAAAAATCAAATATTTTAGAAAAATACCATAAAAATAACACTATAAATTGTTTGACATCTAGAAATAAAACATCAAATCTATTATATGAAATTATGTTTATAAATATATGAAATATAATTTATAATGAAAATTAATATTTATTCAAAAAATATATATTTAAAATTATAACAAATTTTAAAATACTTTGAAAAACTAATTAAGGTCTCATAAAATTATCTTCTAACCATAAGATAAAAAATAAAAAATTATGAATCTCTTTTTTAATTATATTTTCTTATAAATCATTATATTAATTACAATATTTTAAATAAACATTTATGTTTTATAAAAATATCAATACTTAAATTGTTATTTTTTAAACATTAATTTACTTATTTTGTTATATAAATAAATCATATTTTGATTTATTTAAATCCAAAATTTTATTTATACAATCATTGGTGAGGTTGATATTCTATTTGCTGGGTTACTATTTATTATGGTCACATTACTAATTCATTGGTTTGGTTACTATTCTATTGGTTTGGGCCCTTAATTTCCAAAATACTTTTTATTTCATTCATTATTCATTTATAAAATTTCAATTGAGTTACCTATGTGAATTTATGGTATTTAAGATCTATGAAATAAATATAAGAATGTAAATTTCAATGACATAATTATGGGTTATTATAGAAGGGGTGTCCTTTTATAAGGGAGGAAAATAATACAGTTGGAATTAAAAAAATTATTTAAATATAATTAAATCATTATCAATCAAAATGGATTTATATTAAAAAATAAGGTATTATATGGTTCAAATATAATCAACCAAATATATTTGGATAGGTTTATGGGGCATCTCAAACCATATCATTTGGATTAACCCCACAGTTATCTATTTTTATCCTCAACCCCATTAAAGTGTTTTTCACATTTTAGAGGTTATTATTTTACTTATAAGGTTATCATTGAATCATAAATGGAAAAAGGATTAAATTATTAAATATATATTTTTATGTTTTCATCTTTAAATATTTTAATTTTTCAAAATAATATAATAAATTATAATATCCATTAAATATCATTAATGTCAATTTTGACGTTATTCATTTATTTTGATTTAGAATACATAAATAAATGTTCTTTATTAGAATAAAATACATTATCATGAAACTAATAAGTCATATTAACCAAAAAAGTGTGCAAAACACTATAAATCACACAAATTATATCACATTTCATTTTTTCGAAACATTTATTTCCTTTTTTGTTAATTCAATAAATATTATTCTAGCATTGTGTAAGCATTTAAGGTGGTTAATTAATACCTAGAAATTATAAATAAATTACCATTATGAAAATAATTATATTATTTTCAATATACTCATTTATATTCATTCTCCACATGTTTTGTCCCATTTGAACACATAAGAGATATTTAAAACTAAGTGACTGGCCTTTCATAACTGTCTTTGATTTAAACATTATATTGTTCATTTTCATGGAAAAGTATACATTAAAAAAAATAAAATCTGATCCTAAGGTGATAGGTGTCTAATTTACTACATCAAATAATAATTAACCTAAAATATTATCACCTTATCACTTAGTTTTATCTTAGACTAACAGGATTTATCCTTTAGAGAGTTGATAAATTTTACAAAGGTTACTATTAATATTGACCGAAAAATAAAAGGGGGATATTTAAAAAATTTGAACCCAATAATTTAAAATAAGTAATCCATTTTATGAAATTCAATACCTATATGTTTCATAAAATAAATTTAAAATAAATGTACAAATTGCAAAAAAATATACTTTTTAGATTAATTAATTTTAATGAATAAATCATGGTTTACTCTTATCTCATGCATAGAGGAATATTAAATTAATAATAAAAACATTAATTGAATATATAATATATACATTTCATTAGAATAATTCACCAATAGTGATAAATTTAATTTAACAAGATAAAAACAAATTTCATGCATAAAAATAGTTTTTTAGTGAAAAATATTTTTTACGTATAAAAATGTTTTAATACAAAATTCAAACATAAAATTTATTCCAATAAACTTAATTGGATTGTTTATATTTTCAGAGATATCATTTTAATTTGAATCACTTTAAAAAAAATAGAACTATTCACATTCCAGGAACAAAAAATATTTTCAATAAAAATTATCATATTTCAATATTCCATAAAAAATCTTTAAAAAAATACGAAAAATTCACCATCAGATAATTTTTACATGATTATTTAAAAAATATGGTTAATTTTATGAAATAACACATTTAAAACTGAAAAAATAGTAAATATAATATTTTTTCACAAAAATTAAAAAATTCATTTTAAAGAGAATCTTTTTTTATAATTATATAAAAATTCTAAAAATTGAATTATTATTTATTAGTAAATAATAAAAAAATTATATTAATTATAATGTTTTTATATACATCTCATAAATTCATTAATCCTATTCATACCCATTAATTTAAAATCTTGTTTAAAATAGTCGTATTTAAATAATAATACTTAATAATATATGATGCGTCATTTAAACATGATGTTGTGTGTAACATTAGCTATTAGAGAAATTAAATTTAATTGAAAACAAAAATAATTAATAAAATATCATGGTGTTATTGATGGATCGTTATAAGTATGGAAATAAGACAAGATGATGGTGAATAGTCATTTTAAAAAAATTAATCTCATTTACCAGAAATTATCAATGTTTAAAAATTCAAACCATGTTGGTGTAGTGTTCTTGTAAATAAATTGATGTGGAAAAAAATAAAGAACACCAACATAGAGATTTTTTATAGTGGTTCAGATCTACAGATCCTATTCCACTCATCAATCTCCTCTACTCCTCGAGGAGGCTGGTGCCACCTAAACCTCACTTTTAAAGGTGTGATAACATATTATAGATTCTTCCTTTCACAGCACCTAGAGGAACAACCCAGTATTTACTGTAAGAGACTACCCTTGTCTTTTTCCCTAACTATTGTTCAGGAGTCACAACCAATGCCTTCTTTTTGGGTGGTAGAATAACCATATAATAAGAAAAATAAATTTTAAAGGGAAAAATCATAAACTAGACACAGGAGACTTACAAATATAAGATTAAAGAATTTCATGATTTAAAAAAAACTATGAAAAGTAGTAGATTACCTTTTTGTTGATGATATTTTTAGAACAATATCATGGATCACTTGAAGGGAATGATATAGAAGATGTAGTCCTTCTTTTGATCACAGAAGATGGAGGAAGTAACAAATGATCGCATGAAAATTTTGATAGCAGTGGGTATTTTGATGAATCATAGTTCTTTCCATATTTCAAAACAGAATTGTGTCTCTATAATGATCTACACAACCCATTTTATTGGATTCCCATTGACTGTTTCCCTATGAACATCTAAAAAGAATTCAAAAATCATGTATCTATATTCACTCACTACATGACAGTTTTTTAAAAATAATAGAAATTATTCCGTTACAAAAAGGTGATAAAAAATCTTGGGGAATTAGAAATAAATCAATTTGGCTATTAACTCTCATTAAGTATTAATCAGAACAATTAATATAACTAGTAACACACTTTAATAAAATTATAATTTAAATACAATAGAATTAGTCAATCAAAATAACTATTTCAAACATAGAGGAAATATGCATTAAAATATAGCATCATATGAAATATTAATCCAATTGTTTAAAGTCTTAAAAAATGAACACATTAAAATAATTATTTCAATCATGAAATAATAATATCATTATTCTAACATCCAATTAATAAAATTTATGAAAAATAAATTTTTTAGATGAAAATTTATCTAGGTAAATTTATTTTCCGGTGGATAAAAAATAGTGACTCATTTGAAATATTGTTCCATGAATCCAATTGTGACTCAATTGCGATACCATTTCATTAATCCAATGATGACTCGTTTTACATACCATTGTGAGTTTATGAAAAAAGTTCTAGTTTTAAAAAACTAACAACATAAATATTATCTATAAACAAAAAGGAAACATCTTAAACAATAAAACATTATTAATTATTGGATGTCCAATGGAGACTTAATGACCTACCATTGGGTGACTTACTAACCTACCATTCTATGAATCCAACAGCGACTGGAAATTGTGACTCATCTAATGGTGACACATTGCAATGATGACTCTTCTCATTGGTGTCTCCTCTCAACGATGACTCATCTCAATGATGACTCGTCTCAATTGTGATTCATCTCAATAGTAACTCCTCTTAATGGTGGATCATCTAAATGGTGACTTGTTTCAACATTGACTCATTTCAATGGTGACTTGTTTCAATAGTGACTTGTTTTAACAATGACTCATTTCAATGGTAAATCATTTTCCAAATTTCTAGAAAAAAATAAATTTGAAAATTTAATGACTATAAATTTAATCTAATTTATCAAAACATAAATAAAAATAGTGAAAATTAATTTAACACTTTTATATACATTTAAATCTTAAAAAACTACCACTTTTTTAAATTAAAAATTATAAAAAATATTAAATTTTAAACATAAATCTCCCACTTTTTGATATTTATAAAATAGTAAAATAAATTTTATTTAAAAAAATCCCCTTGTTTTTTTTAAATTATGAACACAGTGTATAAAAAAATTAGATATTGGAAACTATAATGAATTTAAGCATCTGAAATTCCTAATTAGAATTACAATTTTTCAAATTTAGAATAATCAAAGGGTTTTGGGAATATTCCTGCTAACTGATTCCGAGAGGGAATAAATTCCCTGAAAATATGACCTTTATTAATATAATCTCTTAAAAATTAAATCTAACATCCATATGTTTAGTTATATAATGTCAAAGAGGTTTTTTAGAAATTTAAATAGAACTCGAATTATTAATGTAAATTGGATTTTCTTAATTAAAATATTGAAATCATACAATGTTTTTTTAATCTATATTCTCTGGGAATAATAGATAGCAGCAACAACATACCCAGCCTCAACTATTTAAGGTGCTACTGATAGTTGTTTCATTAAGCTCAAACAAATTAATCTTTTACCTAGAAAGTGACACGCACCTATGTTACTCATCATATAAATTCTATAACCACCAATGTTAGAGTCAAAGTAATATATTAAATCAAAATATTTTTGTTTTGAATAAAATAGTCCAGTACCAATTGTACCTATGGTGTATCTTATTATTCATTTAACATATTTTTAGTGACTTTTTTTGGGGTTAGATTTCAACCTAGAAAAGAGGAATACATATATTATGATATCTTGACTAGAAGCATTGAGATATAAAAGACTACCAATCAAGCCCTTATAAAAATTAATTTCAACTGAATTTCTAGATTCAGCAATGTTTAATATAAAATTAATACGTATGGGTATTTTTAAAACATTAAAAGAATATAAATTAAATATTTTTCAAATATATTTATAATATTTATCTTGAGTTTTAAAAATACCACATTTTCTTTGATTAATTTTTAATCCAAGGAAACAATATAATTCAACCATAAATCTTATGTAAAATTCACTGGTCATAAACATAGAAAAATCATTACACAAAGAATCATTTATTGAACTGGAGATTATATCATCTAGATGAATATGAATAATTAGTAAATAATTTGAAAATCTTTTGATAAACAAGGTTAGATCAATCTTAACATTAACAAAATAATTTTTAAGTAAAAAATTTGTAAGTCTCTCATACCAGGCTCTTGGAGATTTTTTTAGACTATACATGACTTTATTATGTTTGTAAACGTGATCTAAGAACTCATATCTTTCAAAACTAGGATGTTATCTTATATAGTTTTCCTCTAATATAATTCCACTCAGAAAATAACTTTTTACATTCATTTTAAATAATTTTATATTTTCAAAACTAGAAAAGGCTAGAAAGATTATAATTTCCTCCATCCTTGCAATAGGAGAAAAAGAATATTAAAATTCAATACCCTCATCTTGGGAAAAACCTTGAGCTACTAGCCTATCTTTATTTTTAAAAAAATTTCCAACCAAATCATATTTATTTAAAAAAATCCATTTGGTTCCTATAAGAGGTTTACCTTTAGAAAAAATAACCAAGCCCCATGCTTTATTTTTTCAAATTGATTTAATTCATTATGCATTGCATTAATCCAATTTGAATATGTCTAAGCAGCTCCAATATTAGTTGTAACAAAATCAGCTTCAAAATCAGAATTAATAAAATAAAGAATAACAGATATTCTGGTTTGAACACCAATTTCAACATGGGCAATTACATTACTAATTGGGTGATCATTATGAGTTTTCCATTAATTGAATCATTTTTAAAAGATGCATGCTCCCCCTCAACTAATGCATTATCATTATCTTGATCATTATTTTCCCCAAAATTCAAAATTCAAAATTCATCAATTTCAGTTTAAGAAAAAAATCCATATTTTTAGAACAATTTTCATTAAACTTTACATGAACATATTCTTCGACAACTAAATAATCATTATGGAAAACCCTATAATCATTACTATCATCTAAATATCATAATAAAATTTATTTATCCGATTTTCATTAAAATTTATCTAAGTAATACTTATTATTTATGATAAAAACATTACACCCAAAGACCGTAAAATAATATACTTTAGGTTTATAACCTTTCAAGAGTTCATAGGGGGGTCTTATTTAAAAAGGGTCTAATAGATACGCTATTTAACACATGGCAAGCAGTATTAACTACTTATGCCCAAAAATATTTTTGAAAAATATATTCCATTTTCTTGGATATAGCCATTTATTGAATGGAAAAGTATATTCCATTCTGTTGTGGAATATTTTGGAAAAGTATAATCCATTATGTTGTGGATCTAGCCATTTTTTGGAACAATATATTCCATTCTATTGTTGTGTCTTTGGGGATGATAAGAGATGTTTCTAGCCATTAGATTCTCAAAATATATCAAATTACAAATTCATAAAATCACCACACCCATCACTTATAATAGAGATGACTGATGTATTTTTGAAATTCTTAATATGTTTATAAAAAGAAGAGAATTTGGATAAAGTTTTATTTTTATGAGACAAGAAATAAATCCATAAAAATATAATGTAACAAAAACAATGAAATTTGTTTTACCACCTAAAAAGAAGGTTTAATTGGTATAAACAAGTCAAGAAGTAGTAATTCTATGTATCTAGCATAATTAAAATCATTAATGGATTTAAATCTTCCTTCGTGTTGTAACCCTATCAAACACAAATCACGCAAATTGGACATACTTGTTTGTAGCTTTTGAAATTTCAGAACTTGTTCATGCTTTGGAAGTTTACATAACAATTTAAAATTTACATGACATTTAATTATATGACACAGTAAATTATTTTATTCTATAACATTCAAACACTTTACCAA
This sequence comes from Viscum album, assembly GCA_963277665.1. Lineage (NCBI taxonomy): Eukaryota > Viridiplantae > Streptophyta > Magnoliopsida > Santalales > Viscaceae > Viscum > Viscum album. Next base: position 242,448,955 of record OY728137.1, read on the forward strand.
TTTTTTGGTTATTTCATAAAGTTTAATAGAGTAATAAATTTCTTTTCTAATTGCAGAAAATGGAACTATGTTATTTTTCATAATTGTACACTTATCATTTTCAAAAATAACATTTGAACCATCATAACACAATTTATATATTCTTAAAATATTATGTTTCAAACCATCTACATATTGTAATTTGAAATTATTATAGATTTAGAAAAACCTACCTCACCCATACCATTAATTTGTCCCTTGGAGTTTTCTGCAAAAGTGACAAGGCCACCATCACATGTATTATATGATTGAAATTTAATGATATCACCAATCATGTTCCTAGAGAATCAAATTTATATGTATTATTACTCTATGATACTTATAGGGAATATTTCTTATAATTAATCAATCAACATGTAGTTTTAGAACCCATGCCAACTTGTGTCCAATTGGGTTAGTAGTAGAAAATTTTAGAACCCTTATAGATTTAAAGAATATATTAGAGGGTTGAATGAAAAGTGAATAATTTGATATATATGTTTTGGTATTGCCACAATATTGTGTTAATATTAGTGAACACTCATTATCATAATTTCCTTTAATTCTATATTGAAAACATGTTACACTTGAAATACATCCTTTCAAGATTTTAACAAAAGGTGTTACATTTAAACGAGGAGTAAATCTATTGTAACCAAAACCAGTCTTATTGTGATATATTTTTATTACTGAAATCATCTTATCCTGTTATTTTTACCAATTACAAAGTTAGAGAACTACTTTTTAAGATTAACCACTTCATCTTCTAAATCCCATTTTTCCTTTTATTTAGTTTTTAAATCGAAAAGGAACTTTTCATGTATACTAGATGGAGTATTTCTCAATTTCCTATTTTTTATTTAAGTTTATTACATTACTTTTTGACTTTTTTAAATAATAAACAATAACGGTAACTTTTTTATCTTTACCTTTATCATTATTAGACCGAAAATATTTAATTCTTTCATTTTCATCTGTTAGTTTATGCATTTCATAATTTTGATCTTCTCCAGACTTATTATTTTGGGAAATATAGATTTCCATATTTTCATATTTCCTTTCAAAAGAAATAATTTCTTTTGAGAAATTATAGTTCCATGATTTTAAATCAATACACATTTCAATTAATCCTACTCCATCTGAAACACCCTGAACCCAGTTATGTAGAGTTGGTGAATTATTATATAACATTGGCATGCTCACAAGAAATCATGTCCTGAAAGTCTAGTCAGTTTAGTAGCTTAGGAAGTACTAGATACATACATAAGTTTTACATTAAATTATGAAATGGAAAAATAAAAAAATTTGTCTCCTCTGAACACACTCATATCCCTTAGTCTATTCCTACAAGATAATAATAATATACTTCTTCGTATCCTAGGAAAAATAAAACACAAGAAATGGGTGAGCTCAGATGCTTATTGAAGATAACAATATAATGGAAAATATAATAAATAAGTATAAAAATTAAAGGCAATGTATAAGACTAAAACCCAAGACTTATAAACATAGTCTTCAGAATAATATAGAAAAGATATATCAAATAATTCCATTTACTTATTTATATATATATTCAACTAGTCGAATAATCACATGTAATATTAATAGCTAATTTCATAATGATGGAATGCAAAATATCAGAAATGATAACCAAATAGTCAAGGCCCTTTTCCAAGGCCCAAAATAGTAATTTTGTAAAGGCTTTATTCCAAGACACTATTTGTCTCATGAGACCTACCGAAGCATCGTGGGGTTATAGAGGGCCCTGCCCGTCTCTTACTAAGTCCAATGCATTCCTCATATGAAAAGGGTAAAATATAATCTAAAAATTCATATTAAAATTATATTATTAAATGTTAATAATTTAAATATAAACCACGAATGGTATAAAAATATTACATCCACAATCAAAAACATCAAAAAATCATCAATGCAATATGAAAGATTGTATCATGATAAACCAACATCAAACAAGCGTAAAATCCAACAAAGGGTGTTGATATAGATGAAATCAAAACTATTTGATAGAGATGTCTATTTATATTTTGAAATCATTAAAAGTCTTGTAATTATAAAATAAAACATTTATTTTGACAAAAATTTATAATCTTTTAAGGGAACCTTCAAAGGTGTTATAACGGTTGAAAATAGTCGCACCTGCTATATAAGTTAAAAAACATTATTTCTTTAATTTGATGAAAAGTTCATAAAGTACCTTTCTTGGAAACCACAGAAAGATTCCTTTGAAAAAAATTATAAAAAATCATAAAAGGGTATAAATTACTTTAACCCATAGTCCAAGAAATAGTAAAAATGTTTTGAAATACATTTTTAAGAAACACAGAAGTGGATGATAAAGAAAAGTCCCAGTAGATACTTATATATAAACAATCTCAGATATTACAGAGATTGTAAAATTAACCCTTACGTTGTAATTTTCCCTAGTAGACGGTACATTAACATCTTTTAAAATGGCTAAATCATTGTTATTAAATTATACAAGAATCACATACCTAAATATGATATCAGGTATGATATTCTAATATTCCTTTGTTAATCATATTTCAGTAGTATCATTGTTTCAGGTGTTAACTAATTCATTTTCCTTTATATGTTGTGTTATGTAAGTCTTGATTTTTATTGATAGGATGTATTTTATTCATATCAAGAATTATATTAAGTTTTTAAACATTAATTTTATTCAACAAGTGAAAAATATTCTTTAATGTTCACGATGGGGAACAAAATCTCATCGTGTCATGGATACAGTAAGCCATACGTACGCACAAGCGACAATATCATTATATTTATGGTAAAATCATATGTAGGGTGATGTTATATTATATATAAATATTAATTAATATGTTATATTTATTATTTACATAAATTATACTCATTACTATATCCATCCAAATAATTAAGTGTTGAATAACAAACTACAACACGACGTGGAAATGGTAAGCTGCAGGTACACACGTATGGTAAATTTTTCATTCATAGGATGGATATAATAAATAATATTGTTGTACCATATTTATAATAATATCATTTTATGTAGAAGGTATATAGGTACTATTTTATTATGGAAACAATAAAGAAATAATAATTGGAAGAAGAAATGATCTTTGAAAGAGGTGATAAATAATTACCTCTTCTTTGGGTTCTTAATTTTGATTGGAACAAAAGGGATACTTAGGTTGGATTTATGATCAAAGTAGGGCCTCTAGGTTAACCTGGGGGTAGTTGGGAGGAGATTTGATCATGTTTTGGAAGATCCAAATGGCTTTGGATATATGAAATTAGGAGAAGGCGAAGTACCCTTTTATAAAAGAGGCGAGGGTCATTTTTGAAAATATTGAAATATTATTTTATTATAAAATAATTTTAGATTTATAATAGCTAAAAATGGATTTATTTAGAGGTCAAGGTGGGTATGGGTCTAAATCCTCTCAACCAATATGTTTTCAACAAGTTTAGGATAACATATTAACCATATCATTTATATTTAACTCTTGGTTTAATAGTTTATCATGTACCATTTCCTCTTGTATTCTTACACTATATGCTTAATAAATTTACAATAAACTACTAAAAGAACCTAAAGTGGTTAATTAATGAAATTTATAAAATTATTTAGGTCTTTTGGATGAAACTTATATTTTTAGGAACATTATATCATTTAATAAAATATTATTTGTTTTAAAAACTCATTTATGTCATTTTTGACACTATTTAGTATTTGGTTTTTGTGAAATTCATAGAAACATTATTATTTAGAAATAAGTCATTTAATTAACCCTATAATGTGATATTAACATATAAAATTAATATAATGCATCAAAAAATTCAAATAATATTTATTTTAATATTTATAATATCATTTTGTTGATTCTTTCATTATTAATGAAAATACTTCATCATTATTGTTCCATAAATAAAAATATTTATTTTATATATAAAATTTATAAATAAAATATCATGATGTAGGAAATCTATTTTTTTTATAATTACTATTTATAGTCAAATATATCAATTATAAAACCTCCTAAATTTTTTTAACTAAAAGATATATGTTTGTGTTACATTTTCATTATCTTTTAATTAATTTTTATAAAATGTCATTTTCACTTACAAGTGGCTCCATGGGGTCCCAAAATCGGTCCAAGGATTCCCATGGTCGTAAATGTATTATCCAATAGGGTTAGGACATGTGTTAGGGTAATTTAATATAATATTATTATTTTTTACCCCTATTTACCAGATTTACCCTTTATCCATGGTAAATAAAATATTTACTGAAATTACTATTCGTAATGTCTAAAAATAAAATTTACCTACTTACACAATTTGGATCTCCTGATTCCAAATATTGAATCCATTTTTCTAAGTTTAAAACACAGATGTTTCAGAAATTAAGTTAAAATTAATTCCCATTGTCAACACCAAAAAACAGGTTTTTAAGAAGTAAAAACTATTAGAAGATTGACATGTGTTTAGGTAAAATTTAATGTGTAATTACATCCAATTACCTATATTATATTAAGTTATAATTATATAATCTAATGATACTTTAAAACCACTCAAACTTATAATTTAACACTATAAATTATTTTGATTAAAAAAATTGTTCTTAATTTAAATTTAGTATTTTTCATTATTTAACAAAATATGAAAGTTATGATAAAAGTTCCAAAAATTCACCCAATGCTAATTTATATATTACGAATCCAAAAATAAAGTATATTTTGAAAATAGAATATATAAAATTTCAGAAAGTGTGTATTACTATTCATAACTGCTTTTTTAACAGCTGGTTTGATAGGTCGTGGGATACTTGAACTCGGTGTAGCGTACATTACACACTATTGTATTATTAAAAGAGAAACATATATTAGATTAATGGGGTGTTACATTCTTCCCTCATCCAAATAATTTTGTCCTCAAAATTTCTAGAATATTACTGTATAAAAAGATTTGGGTGGTTCTTCATCATAAGTTCCTCAGGTTCCCACGTTGCCTCTTCTGTTTTATGGTTTCTCCAAAGAAATTTTACAAGACGAGTCATCTAGTTTCTCAACACTTGTTCTATCATATCAAAAATCATAATATGTTCTTCATAATTACACATATTATGATCCAGTTATATTTCTTCATAGGTGAGTGCATGCGTTGGGTTAGGAATGTATTTTCTCAATAGTGATACGTTGAACACATCATGAACTTTGGAGAGACTTGGCAGCATTGCCAAACAACAAGATACAACTCCAATTAATTCTAGAATTTATAAAGGTCCAATGTACTTGGAACGCAATTTATAGTTCTTACCAAATCGTATAACACCATTCCATGGAGATACCTTCAAGAAAACATGATCTCCTACTTGAAACTCTAAATCCTTCCTTTGTTTATCCGCATAGATCTTTTTCCTACATTAAGCTAATTGGATATGCGTTCGGAAAATCTTCACCTTTTCCACTGTTTCCTCATCATGTTCTAGGCCTATGAATTTTATTTCACCCACATCATCCCAACAAGTTGGCGTGTGACATCTCTTTTCATATAATGATTCATATGGTTCCATTTTAATACTTTAATGGAAGCAATTATTATAGGAAAATTCAACAAGATGTAACTATTGATCCCACATACCTTGAATGTCAATTGAGAAAGATATCAAGATGTATTCTATTATTTTAATAGTCCATTATGATTGTCCATCAGATTGAGGGTGGTAAGCAGTACTTAAATAAATTTCAGTATCCAGGGCTTTTTGAATACTTTTCTAGAATCTTGACGTAAAACGGGGATCACAATCAGAAAAAATATATAAGGGTACACCATGAAGTCTTACAAATTCATTAATATATAGTCTTTCTAAATGTTCTAGTGGTAAATATTCTCTTATAGAAAGAAAATCTATTAACTTGGTAAGATGATCAATAATGACCCATATTGCATCATTCCTTCTAGGAGTCTTTGGTATTCCCATAACAAATTCCATTATAATATCATCACATTTCCACTCATGTATGCGAAGAGGATGCATGACTCTTCTAGGATGTTACCTACTATATTTCACTTGTTGAATAACCATACATCTTGACACATAAAAAAAATATCTCTCTTCATTTTGTCCCACCAAAAATGTTCCTTAAAATCTCAATATACACCTTAGTTCTACTAGGGTGTATAGAGAAATTGGAGTTGTGATCATCATAAAAAAATTCGCTTTTTAAATCGGGTATATCAGGAACACAAAACCCCTTTCCAAATTTCAAAATTCCATATTCATATATGATTTCAATCAATCTCCCATCATTCATAGCTTTAATTATCTTTTTAAACTCCTCATCATCAGTCTAAGAAATTTTTATCCTTTCTAGTAAATATGGTTTGGTGCCCATTTGAAAAAAGTATTGTTGTTTCACCTTCCATGATTATCCCCATATCCATATTTACTAGATCCAGGAACATAGGATCCCTTCCAAATCTCATCTTATTCAAAACTCCATGATCCTTTCTGCTCAAAGCATCTACCACATTATTTTCCTTCCCTAGGTGGTAGTGTATAGAGAAATAATAATCCATGAGTAGTTCGAGCCATTTAATTTTCCTTATATTGAGTTCTTTCTATGAGAAAATATACATCAAACTATTGTGATCATTATATATCTCACATTTTTCACCATATAGATAGTGTCTCCACATCCTCATAGCAAATATTATAGCTAATAACTCAAGATCATGAGTAGTATAGTTTTGTTCATGAATTTTTATCTTCCATGATTCATAGGCAAGAACACTATCATTCTACATAAGAAAACATCCAAGTCTTTTCTTAGATGAATCAATATAAACCACAGACTCATCATTCCCTGAAGTTAGATTCATGATAGGATCATAGAATAATATTGTCTTCAATTATTCGAAACATTATTCACACTCTTTTGTTCAAAATTTTTTACCCCTTTAGGTGTGAGCTTGGTTAATGGGTTTTCCAATTAGGAAATTTTCTACATGAAACACCGATAATAACCTTCTAATCCAATAAAACTACAAACCCCAGTTATACTCATTGGTGGTCGCCTTTCTTGGATTTCCCTTGTCTTTGAATGATAAACATAGATTCCATCGTTAAAGACAATATGTCCAAGAAAATAAATCTCATGAATCTAGAATTCACATTTGCTAAACATCCTATATAATTCATTTCTTTTGAGGGTTTTCATAATAGTGTGAAAGTGATTTTCATGATCTTCATAGCTTTTGGAGTATACCAAGATATCATCAATAAATACCACAAAAAGTCATAAATATATTCCTTGAAAATTCTATTCATTATATCCATGAAAGGAGAGGGTGCATTAGTTAGTCCCAAAGGAATTACTGTAAACTCATAATACCTGCACTAGGTTCGAAATGTTGTCTTTGGAATGTCTTCCTTTTTCACACACAACTAAGGTTATCCTATTAAAAGTTCAATCTTTGAAAAATATTGAGCTCCATTTAGTTGATCAAATAAATCACCAATATGAGGTAGGGAATACTTGTTCTTTATTACTATAGCATTGATCTCTCTATAGTCAATGCACAACCTCATAGATCCATCTTTATTCTTTACCAAATGAAAAGGGGTTCCCAATCGAGAAAAACTAGGGCAAATAAATCATTTATTACTCAATTTGTCTAGTTTTTTCTTTAGTTCCACTAATTAAACAATGGACACTCTATAAGGGGCCTTTGATATGATCCTTGAACCACGAATTATGTCAATGGAAAATTTAATTTCCCATTCAGGAGGATGTCTATGTAAATCCACTGGAAACACATCAACATATTATTGAACAATAGGTTTATCTTCTATTTGATCATTATTTTCCTCACTATAGTTATTTCACTCTTTCCACCCCAATAATTAGTTTATTGGTGCTAATGGGGCTGGATCTAGATAAAAAATAGATGGAGATGTTTCTACTCTAAAGAAAAGGTATTCGTTATCATCCTTAAAAATTGTAACCTCCTTAATCTTACAATAAATTTTCACATCATGGTATGAATGCCAATCCATACTGAGAATTATATAAAATTTATTCATGGGGATGCTAATAAGATCTGAAGATAAATCACGTTCATATGCCATAATGGTAACTGATTGACAAAACATTGTTGTAATGATAATTTCCATAGGAGTTTTTACTGGAATATTTCATATTAATTAAAATTAGAAAAATATAATTTTCTTGTAAATCTAGGAATATATGAAAGAATATAATAATCTAGAATCAAATAAAGCATTAAATAATTTTGAGGAAATAATTGAAGTACCTGCCACCATGTCATTCAGGGCTTCAACCTCAGAATTAGTGATCGCATAAGCTTGGCCATTCTCCCTTGGCATTTTCTAAGGTAAGTTTCCATGAAACTAAGGATACTAATTTTCATAATGCCCCATTTCTCTAGAATTGTAGCATTCAACATTGACAACCACTTTCATTCCCTTGTAATCACGAGCTTTGTGGTCTTTTTCTCCACACTTGTAACAAACTCCCATACACATCAGGAAGGTGTACTACTGGAAAAACGGCATATACCCATAGTTCAAAACTGTGGGTATAGCCCCCAAAACCGTGGGTATAGCCTATACCCACGGTTTTGGGAACTGTGGGTTGGAACGGCGTCGGTATAGGTCCCCAGCCTATACCCACGGTTTTCCAAAACTGTCAGTATAGGTGTCCTACCACCGTGTCACCGAAACATAGCCATTTTCCATGATGTCAATGGCTTTTACCCACGGTTTCAAAACCGTGGGTATAGGTCCTAAAATAATGCAGCCGGCGAGTTTCGATCTCGCAACCTCTTCGTTGAAAACACTGCGTCTAACCACTACCCTAACATCACCTATATGTATATAGATATATATTTAGGTAAATATAGTTATAAAAACCTTTGGTATAGAGGGAAGAACCGTGGGTACAGGGTTCCCGCCAAAAAAAATTTCCTTCCCGCGGAAAAATAAAATTTCCCGCGCACACAAAAGTGACATATACCCACAGTTATGAAAAACCATGGGTATAGGTATTTTAGCCCAGGCCTATCCCCACGGTTTTCCCCAAAACCGTGGGGATAGGTACCCCTATTCCCACGGTTTTGGAAAACCATGGGTATAGGTCACTTTTGAGGACTTATCCCCATGGTTTTGGAAAACCGTGGGGATAGACCCCCCCTATACCCACGGTTTTGGAAAACCGTGGGTATAGGTCATGAAAAGTCACCTATCCCCACGGTTTTCCAAAACCTTGGGTATAGGGGGTGTCTATCCCCATGGTTTTGTGACTAACCATGGGGATAGGTCCATTTTCCAATAGTGGTGCCAGGGTGTTTCTTCCCACATTTTCTATAGGGTGAAAAGTTAGGTTTTACTTTCTTCCCCTTATTCCCTTTTTCATAGTGTTCAAAAGATTTATTCTTCTCTAGCTTTACATTAAAGTCCTAAGACTTAGAGAATTCATTTTTTGTATTGATAGCACATGAGACTATATCTTCATATGATGAGAAGGATTGTGAAACTAATGCTCAATTGGGAAATGGTTTTAACCCATAAAATAATCGATCAATCTTACTTCTTGGGTTACATATATAATCTGCAGTAAGCTATTATAACCTTGTAAATTTATCCTCAAACATTGCGACATTCTCATCCTCATTTTTACTCAGACTCTGAAATTTCCTTTCCATATCATCTTGATGATCTCAAGGAAATTATTTTTCTATGAAAAGCCTTTTAAACACCCTCCAATCCATATTTAATACTTCTGCATCCTCATTTGTGTTTTGAATTAATGACCACCATTGATCTTCATCTATTGTGAGGTGATAAACTGAAATGATATCTTTTTCCCTTTCGCTACTCCCCAAACCATGAAATATTTTCTCTAAGGAACTTATCCATTTCTCACCTATAAATGGATTTTTAGCCCCATTGAATTATGGTGGCTGTTTTATCATGAAGTGGTCTAACATTGATCATCTGTATTGTGGATCAGGGTGCTCCATATGGGTAAGGTTATTTTTCATAACCTGAGTGAGTTGTCCTAGTATGGTTATATGTTGTTCATCACCAGTTTCATCACCAGCTCCACTATAATTATCCTGTGTAGGAGGGAAATCATGGTATAGATTATGTGCATTGATACAATTTTCATTCCTTCCACTAGGCACTATTTCTAAACAATGGAATACACTTGATTAGATTATGAATCCTAATGCATAATTCCAAACTTGTAAAATACTTAACATAAATTGAATAGTTTATGCATATAATCCATAACTATAAAAAATGTTTTCTTTGGGGAATTATTTACTCATAATTCATTCATAATGGTTTTTAAATAAAATGTGAATCATCCTAAGCATATCCCCTAGGATTGTTGTAACCAAGAGTGAATCAAGGCCCCTTGTCGTGCACCAGTTCATGTTTGAGTCTAGCTCAAATTGGTGTTTGTAGGTTTTACCCTTAAATACATTTATGCTAGAGTAGCCACTGCCTACTCATATCGTGATAGGGATATATTTCTTGTAAAATTTAGAAAATCTACAGATTAACAAATTTCTTGGAAGTTATTCTTTACTAATCCTCAAAGTTTATCTTAGGCTAATGTTCTCTAATCAGAGTTTTTCAAAATCTTGTTTTTAAGGTTTGTAATAAACTTTCTCTGATACCAACTGTAATGCCCCGACCCTAATTACCCAGATTCAGTGCATTATTACATAACATTGTCTTGATCACAAGAGATCAAGTCCCTAAATACTGATCAATTAACTATTATTGGAAGTAATAGATACATATATAAGTTTTAAATTACATTATGAAATTGAAAAACAACAACATAGTGTCTCCTCAGAACACACTCAAATCCCATAGCATATTCCTCTACGTTAATCATATTATACTTATTCGCTTAATAAGAAAAATAAAACAAAAGAATGGGGTGAGCTCAGATTCTCAGTAAGGTTAAAAATATAACAGAAACTATTATAAATAAGCACAAACATTTAAGGAAATGTACAATACTTAAACAAAAGACTTTTAAACTTAAACATCTACACAATATGGAAAAGATATATCAAATAATGACATTTAATTATTCACATTGAAATTATACTAGACGAATAATCACATGTAATATCAATAGTTAATTTCATAATGATGGAATTAATAATACAGGACATCATAACCACATAGTCAAGGCCTCGTTCCATGAATAAAAATGATAAATTTTTTCAAGGCCTTGTGCCAAGACCGTAATTTGTCTCATGAGACCTACCGATGCATCGAGGGGATATAGAGGGCCTTGCCCGTCACTTACTAAGTATAATTCATTCCTCATATGAAAAGGATTAAATATAATCTATACATTTTTATTAAAAGTAGCATATGAAATGTCAATACATTTACCATAAACCATGAATGGTATAAATATATAGCATCCAAAGTCAAACAAATCACAAAACCTTCAATACAATATGGATGATTGTATCATAATAAATAAAATTCAAATAAGCGTAAAATCCAACAAATGAGGATGACATAGATGAAATCAAAACTATTTGAGAGAAATATATCTTTCTATTTTGAAATAATTTAAAACTCATTTAATTATAAAAGAAAAAATTTATTTTGAAAATATTATTATATTCTTGTATGGGAAGCATCGAAAGTGTTATAACGGCAGAAAATAGCTACAACCACAGTTTAAGTTAAAAAACATTCTTTCGTTAATTTGTCAAAAAGTTCATAAAGTACCTTATTCGGAAAAGGACAAAAAAATTCCCATAAAAACATTTTATAAAAAGTCAAACAAGGGTATGAATGACATTAACCCATAATCTAGAAAATTGTAATTTTTTTTTCAATACACTTTTAAGAAACACAGTTGTGGATGATAAATAAAATTTTTAGTAGATGCTTACGTATAACCATCCAAGGATATTAAAGAAATTGTAAAATTAACACTTAAATTGTACTTTTACTTAGACGAGGGTATGTTAAACTACATTATAATGGTTAAATAATAATTATTAAATTATAAAATAACCACATCCATAAATATGATATCATATATGATCTTCTAAAATTTCATTTTTAATAATATTTTGGTAGTATCATTGTTTTGGGTGTTAACTGATTCGTTTTACATTATAGGTTTTGTTACGTAAGTCCTATTTTTTATAGATAGGGTGTATTTTATTCATATCCAGAATGATATTAAGTTTTGAAACATTATTTTTAACCATAAAATGAAAATTATTCTTTAATGGTTATGATGGGGAATGAAATCTCATCGCGTCGTGGAGATGGTAATCCATACATGCACATGAGTGACAATAACTTTCTATTGATTGTAAAATCATATGTTGATAGATTTTATATTATATATAATGAATCATTAATATTTTATATTTATTATTTACATCAATTATAGTCATTATTATACCCAACCAAATAATTAAGTGTTGAATAACAAACAACACCACGACGTGGAGACGGTATGTTGTACTTACGCACGTATGGTGACGTTGTCATTCATAAGAAGGGTAGAATAATAAACATGATCATACCCTATTTCTAATAACATCAAAAATTTTATAAGGTATTGGATTTATTATTTTATTATGGAAACATTAAATAAAGAGGAATTGGAAGAAGAAAAGAACTTTGAAAGAGGTGATTAAATAATTACCTCTTCTTCGAGTTCTTCATTTTGATTTGAACAAAAGGGATCCATAAATGGGATTTATGATAAATTTAAGGCCTATAGGTTGAAGTGAGGGTAGTTGGGAGGATATTTTAGTAGGGTCTGGCCGACCAAAATGGCTTTGGAGGTGTGAAATCAAGAGAAGGAGAAGTACCCTTTTATAAGATACATGAGGGTCACTTTAGAAAAATCTTGAAATATTATTTTATTATAAAATCCTTTTTTGTTTATAATGGATAAAAAAGGATTAAATTCAAGAATAATGTGTATATGGGTCAAAATTATCTCAAAAAATAGGTTTTATATAAGTTTAGGTCACCGTATTAAACACATATTTTATATTTAACTCTTGGTTAAATAGTTTAACATTTAACATGTCTTCTTGTATTATTACATTATATGGTTAATAAACATACTATAAACTACCAATAAAACATAAAGTGGTTAATTAATGACATTTATAACATTATTTATATCCTTTGGATGAACCTTAAATTTTTTGGAAAATTATATAATTTAATAAAATGGTATTTTTTTTTAAAAAACTCATTTTTTTCAATTTTGACACTATTTAGTATTTTGTTTTTGTGAAAGTCATAACAAAATGATAAATTAGAAAATAATTCATTTAATAAACCCTAACATGTCATATTGACCACTAAAATTCATTTAATTTATCATAACATTAAATTATATTTATTTTAATATTTATTATATCATTTATTTGATTCTTTCATTAATAAGGAAAATAATGCATCATTATTGAGCCATAAATAAATATATTTATTTTATAGTCTAAAAATTATAAATAAAATATAATGATGAAGTAAATATTATTGTATTTCTAATTTAAATTTATATTCTAAGAGAACAATTATATAACCTCATATAAAAATTATTTTACTAAAATATGTATATTTATGTTACATTTTCTTTATCTTTAAATTAATTTTTATAACGTGTCATTTTCACTTATAAGTGGCTCCATGGGGTCCCAAAATCAACCGAAGGAAGAAAATGGTCGGAAATTTATCAACCAATATGGTTAGGACACATGTTAGGGTAATTTAATATTATTATAATATTATTTTTTACCCTTATTTACTAGATTTACCCATTAACCATGGTTAATAAAATATTTACTGAAGTTACTATTCATAATGTCTAAAAATAAAAGTTTCCTATTTACAAAATTTCGATCTATAGATTATAAATATGGAATTAATTTTTCTAAATACAAAAAACAGAAGTTGCAGAAATTAATTTAAAATTAATTCTCGTTGTCAGAACAAAAAAGCTCGTTTTTATGAAGTAAAAATTATCAAAAGATTGACATGTGTTTATGAACAATTTAAATGTGAAATTACATACAATGACCTAAATTATATTAAATTATAAAAATATAATCTAACTATACTTTAAAACCACTCAAAATTATAATTTTACACTATAAATTATTTCGATTAAAATAGTCTTTTTAATTAAAATTTAGTATTTTTCACTATTCATCAAAATATGAAAGTTGTCATAAAAGTCATAAAAATTAACCCTAAGATTATTTTAATATTTTTAATGTAAAAATGAATTCCATTCTGAAAAATATAATTTATTAAATATAAAAAAGTTTGTATTACTATTCAAAACTGCTTTTTTAAACATCTTGTTTGATAGGTTATGGTGCACTTGAACTCGGTGTTGCATACATCGCACACTATTGTATTATTCAAATAGATACATACCATGGAATCATGGGGTGTTACACTATCATTATTTAATTTTTTAATTTTTTTAATAATTTTATTTGATTTATTATTTTCAAAATTAGAATAATATGATGAATCACAAAAAATCAGTTTCATTTCATGATAAATCATTTTAATCACTAATAGAATGATATATTAAATGAGTATAATGAGATTTGGTTACCTCATGTTGAATACCATTTAGGGATACATTCTCTATCAAATGTTTTCATCTAGAATCATTATTACTGTCAGAAATATATGTTCAGTCCCAACCTCTAAATAGATCTTTTTTCTCCTTCCTTCTTTTCACATTTTCTTTTTTTTTTGGGATATAGGAGTTTAGGGTAGTGGGTTATTATGTGTCCTTTCATTTTAAAATCATAGAAGGTTAAATTGGAAAAATCATTATTATTGGTTGAATTTATTTTCTATTGTCCTTACTGAATTTCTTCTCAAATGTCCTCTTCCCACCTTTGTTTATTATGTACTTGAAAAATTTCATACGGAAGTGGCCCATATCCTTGTCACTATCCTGAAACTCAGATTCTTAGGCATCAGAGGTATCAAATAAATTAGATTTAAATGCAATACCTTTTCTTTTGGTAGAATCCTCATCAGTAATGCTTTTTAAGCTCAAGTTCATATTGCAGAATGGAGTCAATCAGTTCATCTAGAGTGTATTATTTGAAGTTATTGCTATTATTTATGGCCACATTATTTTCATGCCATCTCTTTGGAAGAGATATCATTACTCATTCACATGAGCATTGTTATCCAATGGTTCATTAAGACCACTCATCCAATTATTTATTATCATGTACTGATGGAACATCTGGTTCAAAGATTCTTCATCACCCATCTTGAAATCGTGATATTATGCTTAGATAACTCCCAAATTGGTTATATTGAGCATGTCAGTTCCATAATGGTTCAATCTTAGAATCCTCCATATTTCATGTGTAGTCCCACAGGCTGATACATGGCTATACACACTCCTACTAATAACACCGTACAAAATATTTTTCCCTTGTAATTTAAGACATATCTCACCATGCCATCACCAATAAGAGTCTATGGGTGGAAAATAGGTAAATTTATTCTTTCTCCATTATCATCTAGTGTTCAATACATAGTTTCTTCTGGTAAGATTCAATTATTTCCTTCCAATAACCAAATTCACTCACATCAAAGAAAGTGGTTTTTTGGGGTATCTATCCATCATTATCATTTATACCTACATTATAAAAGAAATCTATTCTTTTGATTCCTATACTGTTATGTCTAGAGAGGTTAGAACAGTGATATCAAATAAAAAGTAAAATATGCATGTTAATAAAAGAACAATAGTACCCACAACCAAAAATTCCTTTGATACAAATTGTTGGATTGTTAGAAGTGTGGAAATAAGGCTAGAGGGAAGTGAATAGTCATTTTACAAAATTTAATTACAGATGCCGGAAATTATCAGTGATTATAAAATAAAACATTGTGGTTGAAGTTTTCTTAAAAATAAATTGATGTAGTGTAAAATAAAGAATGAAAACACAAATAATTTTTATAGTATTTGGATCTAAATATCATAGTCCACTCATAAATATATTCTGCTCCTCGAGGTGACTGGTACCCAATAAACCTAGCTTTTAAAGTCTGCATAACCTATTACATACTCTTCCTTTTACAACACCAGGATTCAAACCCCAGTATTTACTACATGAGACTACCCTTGTCAGTTTCCATGACTTTTTTTTCCGGAGTCACATCACAAGACTTCATTTTGGGTTGTAGAATAACCAGAGAATGAGAAACCCAACTTTTAAAGGAAAAAATCGTAAACAAAACATATAAGACTTACAAACAGAAGATTATAGAATTACAAGATTTAAAAAAATGAAAATCAATAGGCAATATGATTGTGTTTGATGTTTGTAGCACAATATCATGGGTTACTTGATGGAACAGATGTAGAAGATGTAGTCTGACTTATGTTAACAAAAGATGGAGGAAGTCACATATAATCATGAAACAATTTTTAGAGCAGTAGGTATTTTTATGTATCACGGTTCTTGTCACATATCAAAAGGGAAAAATGTCTCTTCAATGATCATCAAAACCATTTTATATAAGATTCCATTTGATTTGTTTTATGGTAACATTTAAACAGAAACCAAAAATTTTGTATATACATTCACTCACTTAATAACACTTTTTAAAAATTAATAGAAATAATTCCATTTGAAGAAGGTGACACGAAAAACATCGTGAATTAAAAATAAAACAATTAGGCTATCAAATCACATGAAATATTAATTAAGATAAGTAATATTACTACTAATGTACTTATAATCAAATTTGAATTTTAGAAAAAATTGAATTAGTCCATTAAAATAATTGTTTCGAATCGGAAAAAAATATAATTTAAAACAGAGCATCATATGAAATATTAATCCTCTTGTAAGAATTTATTTAAAAACATTTTACCACATTAAAATAATTATTTCAGTCATGAAATAATAATAACATTATTCTAACATCCAAGTAATAAAATTTAGGAAAAATAAATTTTGAAGAGGAAAATTAAACTAAGTAAATTTATTTATCAATGGACGACCAACAGTGAGTCATTTGACAAATCATTGCATGAATTCAAATGGTGACCCAAATGGCATACCATTGCATGAAGCCAATGGTGACTCATTTGACATACCATTATGAGTTTAAGATAAACTATGTTCAGTTTTACAAAACTAACTACATCATGATTATCTATGAATAAAAGGGAGACATATGAGACAATAAAAATTTACTCACCATTGGAAGTCCAATGGAGAAATACTGACCGACCATTGGGATAATTATAGACCTACCATTTTTTGAATCCAAAGGTGAAATGAAAAGTGAGTCATCCTTATCATAAGTGTCTCATCTAAATTGTGACTCGTCTCAATGGCGACTCTACTCAATTGTGACTCGTCTCAATGGTGACTCCTCTCAATGGTGACTCATCTCAATGGCGACTCATCTCAATGGTGACTCCTCCCAATGATGACTTGTTTCAATAGTGACTCGTTTCAATGGTGACTTGTTTCAACGATGACTTGTTTTCAAAATTTACAAATAAAATATTTTAAAATTTTATAATCACAAATTTAAAGTAATTTATCAAAACATAATTTAAGACATAGAAAATTAATTTAACACATTTACATACTTTTAAATCATAAGAGTTACATCTCCCCTTAATAAATTGTATCCTCACAATTTAAACTGGTTTTTTGTATTTATGGGTCTGACATTTAAAAAAACTTTTTGGAAAACCCAAAATGTAAAAGTGTTTAATGACTCGTCCTATTGAAAACAGGGAAATAAAAAAATTTAATATTGTATAGAGTGACACATAATTTGGTTTACAAATATGAAAAAATAAGTAGAGAGTGAAAATATGGTATCTAAAGAGAAAAGTAAAAACCATAGACTGATAGTGAGTGATAGAGAAGATGATCAGGAGAATTTTAATGACCACAAAATTATAAATCTATAGTGAGTGAAGATACCAACAATAAATTGGTAATAATGTTAAAATATTATCATTGAATCTCAAGATCATTTATTAAACATGATATATTCTTCTACTCTCATGAAAAAATATAATTTCTTTATTTATTTCCACATCGTAAGTAGAATTTCATGCTTTGGATATACTTCAATAAATTTTCACTTCATCTTAGACTCTATGAAATAAATATCCAAGAAACACTCTTCATGCCTAAATATAAAATTGAAATTTAAAGGATCATAAAATACATAAATAATGAAAATTAAAATCTCATGTCTCAAAATGTATATAAATTCCCAAAATATTATCATAATATACATGATACAATAATTTTTGAAACCTCAAAAATAACCCCTAATGTCCAATTTATTCCAATACAAAAATAGTTAACCTTATGAATCCTCAAAAATATTTCTTTCCAAATTCAAAACCCAAAAATTATAATTATTTGATCAAAACAAAATCTCATATTACATAAAGTGGATCATAATTTGAAATACCAAACCTGGGAATACCTTGATCATATATTATCTTAAAAAATACTAATAAAAATATATCACCATAATTGCTTAATTAATGAATATATTATCCAAAACATAACATAATTTGTGTTCTTCTTATAAACTCATAGACTATTAAATATAATCAATAAATCCAGAAAAATAATCAAATAAAACCTAAATCAATTTTTCATCAAATCACTAACCACTTTCTAGGTAATTGATACTATAAATTTCAATAACATATTAATAATTTCTAAGCATCATTAACTTAAAATCAGACACATATTAACATTTAACTTACCCTTAATCATGTGTTCTATAAAAAAATCCCCTTACCACTGAATTGATTTTCTTGATTTTTAGCGCCATTCAAACTATGTTTTTAAATCCTTAACGATTAAATATTGAACAAAATTATTTATATGTTTCAGGATTTTTATAACCATAATTTCACTATTATAATATATTTTGTTAATCCAAATACATAAGAACTTATATTAGACCACTTATTTCTTATACCATTAACCAAACTTCATCATCATATCCCCTAAAACTTATTTTCTATAATATGACATATGAATCGTGTATTAATATTTATCAAACTAAATTTAATCATTCTTCTATTTTTTACGTAATAAATAATGTTGAAAAAACCCATACCATTCATATATCATTCTTAGTCTCTTCATAATACTTATTGGAACCCATTACTCATACAACCTTTCTAATTCACTATACAATCTTTCCCCTAAAGACATAAATTTTTGTAAATTATATACTTTACATATTTAAAACATTCAACCACGTATAACGCAATAAGGATACCATTATTCTTATCCATTATATTAACCAAACATTTCAATTTTCCTGGGAAATTAATTTCCTTGTGTCATTATTTTTCACGCATAATACATCTTCCCATTACTCTGAGATGTTCACATGAGTGGTTCTTCCAACATTCTTTAAATATTGGAAGATGAATATTATTTCCTCCAAGATCTTCAAAAAATACATCTTTTTATTATTATATATTCGTATAAAGTACCCAATATTGATATTGTTAATCATATGACAAGATATTTGATCAGGACTAATCAAAAGGATTCATTTTCCATCTCACATTTCATTTGGATTCTCATGAAGATAATAATTCCTTTTTCTATCAAGGTTAACAGGAAACTTCTTAGATCTATACATTTACTAAAACCAAAAATCATTTTGTGGGTGGAAAGAATCATAGTTGAAAACCACATAATTAGGAAAAGAAATTTATAGGATGCCCAAATCAAGTCAACTTGTTTTAATCTATGAAACCACTAGTTTATCCTAGGTTAACATGACCGTTACTATAACTTTTGGATGTTATGGTATAAATAAAATTATCCCAAGGGTTCTCACTAATGTTATGTCATATTAGACTCTAATTTTTAACTAAAACATTATCTAATTTATATATATATATTGGTCTCTATATTTTTATACATAGATATTACATATTTTTATATGATTATTCATCACATAACGTAACTATCCATGCCAAAATCATATAGTTCTACTCTGTTTGTAAATATGGAAATAAAAGAAATAGTTTCTAATAGTTCCACATTAATTTCTACACAAATAGAACCCTTCATATATATTTCATTCCAAAAACATTTATTCATAACCTCAAGAAAGGAAATATAAGAAATGGAAATCTCAGATACTCATTATGGGTAAATAAGAGATATATTAATGATCACTTAATAATAACATGACCATGAGGGTATGAGAACAAGATCTTAACATTTTAAAACCATTCTATACATATCATAGTCTTGAATCACGATATAATTCATGAAAATTCATAATACAAGAATCAAAAATTAATCATAGAACACTAGCCATTAAATTATAAGATTGGAATATTAGATAAAATTGTGGGGTTAATTAATATTAAAACTTTTTGAACATGTACAAATAGAAACAGTTTTACTCACTAAGTTAAGGAAATCAAATGAATCCCTCATGGAATCTTATGTACATGAAACCAAGACCACTAATAATATTATGGTCATGAAGGAAAATTCCATGCATAAAATTATGGACATGGAAAAAAGTTGTGTGCATCAACTTATTGAAATGAAAATAAGTCCCTACATAAACCTATGTACATGAAACCAGGTACAAACAAAATCTCATTGACATAAAATCCAAATCCCCACCTAAAATTGTGAACATGAAATTAATTTCACACATAACATATTTACCCCATGGGTTATCCATATTTACCTAATGCATTGGAGGAAGATATAGGTCCCACCCATTATATAATGAAAAAAATAAATATGTCTGTCACAAGATCATAGAACATCTTGTCAAACCCTATGTAATGTAATGGGTTTCATAAATAGTTTATTTTATCATAACCCATGGAAAATAAATTTTTTTCATAAACATTTCATCATTCCATCATAGTATAACTTGTTTAAAATGAATGGGTTTCATAAACATGTCATCATATCATAACCTGTGTAAAATGAATAGTTTTTATAAAAAACAATATGGCATAATCATAATCTATAAAGGGGAATAATCAAGATGATACCATTGGATCATATCCCTAATAAATTAAATATAACCTCAAAAGATTTTATTATACAATAATAATTCCATTAATGATTCGCTATAATGTTTCTTTAATAAAATATCCTTTTCACATTGAAAGGAAATTTTTGAAACCTAAAAACTTTCCAAATGTGAAGGAAAATATTTTTGATGAAAATAGAATTTTGAAATTGTAAATAAACTATCAAGTAATTTTTTAGTCATGATAGTGGTGAATTTAATTCCTCACATATACATTAAAATAAAACATTCATTTCACACTTGTTGAAAAAGTTATAAAGTACCTCATTTGGAAAATGAATATAATATTACATTTAATTTTTTTTTAAATGAAAACAAGGGAAAAATCAATTTTATAAATTATTGGATAATATTAAAAACCTTTTTAAATTTTTTTAAAATGTGGATGCGGATGAAAAATATTTTACAATCGAAGAGATAAATATGGTCTATTTTTCTTAAAAAATATTTTTGGTCCCTTAAAAACCTATGATGAGGAAAAGGAAATGAAAAAAATTATTTTCAAGAAGTAACTAGTGTATAATATTATTCATGAGGTTCTTGAGAGGTAGATCATAATATTCCATCATTGAAAACTTAATCATAAATAATCTTGATGGACAATGATGTTGTAACATAGAACCCATTATCGATTTGGTAACATTTGAATTATAAACCCCATGAATGAAAGAACATAGAAAGCATATTTAAAATATAATAAAATTCAGAATATTCATCATAATATATATTCAGGGGAAGTATATTCACCATATAAAGGAAACAATAGATTAATATGTTATGTGTCTCATGGATGTAAAAGTGAGAAGAATACTAATTACCTTAGTTCCATATTCCATTGTATGTGTTGGATCCTCCTATATAATAATTATAGATTTATTATAAATATATTACAGAAATATAATCAAATAAATATAATACCATATATGGTTTATTTATGACCATTTATCACATATTTATAATAATTATTTAAAAAATAAAATTCTAGGAAATATTTTATTCGTTTCTAATGTGTGTTTTGGTTCGGTACTTGTGGTACTTGTACATTGATTATGGTTCCATAATGTTAAAACTATTCACAATGATATAATTATAATATATATTAATTATATATATGTTTATATTCATCCATAAACTTGTAGATAGAAAAAGTAATTACATCATTCATGAAGACAATAGGTCGTACGTGGGCACAAGAAATACATTCACTTTGAATTTGATGGAAATATGGTTAATAAAGTTTGTTTTGTAATCATAATGACACATAAGTATATTAAGGATATATAATAAATTTTTTTAAAAATATTATAATAGTTTTAGAGGATGTAGAAGAATAATTAAAAATAATATGATTGGTCAGGCAATTACCTCTCCATTGAAAGGACTTTTTTAGATATACTCTTAAGGATCTTATGGCTGGTCTTTTGGGAATACCATAAATTATAAAACGTGTATAAATATGTTTATAAGGTATTTTTTTAGGTTACGGTTGACCTATAAGTGTTAAATTTGTGTGAAAATGTGAGGTAAGGGGTGTACTTTTATAAGGGAAGGAAATGAAACACATGGAATTAAAAACAAAATTAAAATATAATTAAGAAATTATCAAGAACAATGCATCCAAATGACCATTGGTTTGATTGTATTGTAATATATAGTTAAAATAATATAAACTAATAAATTTTTTTGAATTTTACATTGAATTTGGGACATTACATTCTTGTTCAACCACCTAGTTAACCAATTTAATCATTCACCACAGCAACATCTTTTTCACACTTAAAATGCTATAATTTTACTTATAAGGTAACTATTTACTCATAAATGGAAAAGGTATGAAATTTTACACTGTATATTGTCACATTTTTAAGATTTCAACTTTTAATTTTTTTTAAAATAATTTATTAATATATTATTTTCATAAAATAATATTAAGGTCAATTTTGACAATAATAATTTATTTGGAAATAAAAGTTATAAATACAGGTTTGGAATTCAAATATAATACTTCAAAAAAATATTTTAAATTCTTCTAAAAAAATCATGGAACACTATAACTCTATAAAATTATATCACTTTTAATATCTTGATATCATTAATTTTATTTTTTATTAATTGAATGAATATTGTTTCAGTATTGTGTAAGTATTAAATGTAATTTTTTTGAATGAAAATTATAAATATATTAAAAACATGAAATATATTTTATTATTCTCAAAATATTCATTTATATTCTTTCACCACTTTTTTCCTATATGACTACACTATAGATCTTTAAAACTAATTGAGGGACATTTTTTTAATGTTCATTGATTTTAATATTATATTGGTCATTTTCATTGATATGTATCCATTAAAAAAATAAAATTTAAGCTGAAGTTGTTAAGGGTTGAATTACATTTTTCTAGTATGAATTAAGATAAAATATTATGAACATATCACTTATTGTAACATAGATTAATCCGATTTACCCATTAGAGGGGTGATACATATTACAATAGTTACAATTATTATTGACCCAAAAATTAAAGGCAGACCTTGTCATGAACTAACACAATAGGGATGGAGCCACAACTACCCCAAGCCCACCTCCATAAGATAGAGGCTATTGAAATGCTCTGAAATATATAACGAACATGATAGGGCTTCACCTAATGTACCTATATGCACACACCCGACCATCTTAATGAAGAAGTAAAAAGGAATAATAAAAGAAAAAGATAAAACTTCTAGACTATAAACCAAATATAAAAATATATCTATGTTTTAAAAGAGTAAGATTGTTTAAGAAAAAATTTAAAGGTTAAAAATACATTCCCAATGAGAAATATGTCCCAACTGAAAAAATAGGAAGAGTAAAATTTTGAGAGAGCCCAACTCTACATCTCAATGCCCCAACCATAGTACGGAGTCCAATGTAACAGGTATCCCTACGGTCCTTTGTAGTCATAATAATCATATCCTTCATCTTTATAAGACACGAAACATGTGCAATAATCCCTAGATGCGGTGAGTATTTACATACCCAGTAGCTTGGCTTGAAAATTGAAGGGGGAGATTTAAGATACATGATAAGAATAGATATACAGTAGATAGATCAACCCAAAGTAAGAGGGTAAAAAAATCCAATGACATGTATATATATATATATATATGATCAAATCAATTAAAAAAATAGAGATAATGGAATATCCATCTCATATCCCAGACTAGGAAAATAGTTCAATCAGTTCCAAATGTTTGTCATCAATGCCCAAAAAATTCTGTGTCTTCCCAAAAGAAATATCCAAGTCAAACCACACCTCACAATTTTATCTCATAGTCAAGTGGTATAATATCTAGGTTGAGGAACCATATCCTAGTACAAAAGGAGGGTGATGCTCAGTAGAATGCAAGAGGACCCATGCCCTATACTGGTAGAATGGTGACACCCTGATGGTTGAGTACTGATAACCTAAGTCCACAAGAGGTTCCCACTCAAGTAATCGGTAGAGGAATCACGCCCAACCCAGATGTAGGGTTCCACTCTAGTAGTTAGTAGAAGACCTATTCCTAGAATTATTTGTATGGTTCCACTATAGTAGTTGGTAGAGGACTAATGTAGAGCCTTAGTTGGAGAGTGACAATCTAGTTTTCAATCACCCATTCCCTAATACTATAAGAGGGTTCCACGCAGATATCAGATAGAGAATCCATTCCCATCCCCATAGTTAGGGGCCACTCTTGTAGTCGAGGACCTATACCCTGAATTCGTAGGAGGGAACTGCTCATAGGATAGGTAGAGGACCCATCCCCAGCCTGGTTAGTGGGTGCCACTCAAGTAGTTGAGGACACATACCCAGAATCTGTAGGAGGGTTCTACTCGGTGCATAGGTAGAGGACCCATTCTCAATCCCAGTAGGAGGGTGCCACATTATGAATATATAGTGGACCCATTCTCTACCACGCATGAGAGTGAAAATCTATAGATAGGTATTGGACCCATGCCCATCACAACTGGAGGGTTACACTCTAAAACCCATGGTAATCCTACCTGATCACTTCCATCATCAAGTGTTCCTAGATTAATAACCATTCCAGGAATATTGCACATCATATCTCAAAATCCACTAAATATTACACCATTGTGTTCTACATGGAAAAAATCTCATGATAGGCTACTCAAATTCCAAAAATATTAGTCCAAATAAATGAGATAAGAGTTTTTTATGTTTATTCAAAAGGAAATAAGGGGTACAGATCATGTAAGGGGCACTAATGGAATGTGGCCACACATCTATTCCAATACCTATCCTTGACAGTATACAGATAACTTCTTGGTTAGGACTACTGGGTGTGTAGAGGTACTACACAGCATGTCAAAGACAATTGGTGTCCTACCCCTGCCTCTGTCAAGGTATATGTAAATATACTTATGTCCATGTAAAATGGTACAACACTACTAAAGTTTAGATTATATGTGATGGACTATTACTGACGGATTCCCAACACAAAAATTCATTTGTAATGGGAGTCCGTCACAAATGCTTCGTGGAAAAAAATGGAATCACAATTATGGTAATTTGTGATGGACCATTAGTAATAGTGATTAATTTTGACGAAGTAATCATCTATCACAAATATTTGTTGTAATTTTATTATATATCCAATAGAGATTGTTCGTTGTAATTGGATATTTTTGATGGATGGTCAATCTGTCACAAATAATAGTATTCTCCAAAAATATATCAATATATATATATATATGTTCCTTAAAAATCATTAAAATTAATTAAAAAATTATAAATAATATATATTTTAAAATATTTGAAAATTTTAAAATTTCAAATTAATTAAAAAAATTAATAATAAACATACATAAAGATAATAAAAATAAATTAACATTTTAAAATAAATTAAACAATTTAATCATAATTAAAAAAATTAAGAATAATTAAAATAAATAAAATAATTAAATATATTTAAAAAAATTAAAAAAATTAAAAAAATTAATATATTTATAAATAATTAAAAAAAATTAAAATACGCATAAAAGTAATATATAATTTCAAACATTATACGTTTGTTATAAAAAATTATGAAACTATCATAAAACATCAGAAATTATCAACTGTCATCAGTTAGAGTATGATCACTCAAAGGAACAGGGGGAGGAAACTTCATACCAACTCCATGTGCAAGTTGGTGCATATAGTTCATCATTTTCTCATCTCCCTAATATTGCTACTCACGCTCCTCCTCCCTTTTTTCTGTGTCTTCTTTATAATCTCATCCTGATCTCCCACATTTCTTTATAATGTGCAATAGACAACAACATCGAAAACAACTCTCAATGAATTCCCTACATGCTCACTGATACCATCATAGACGTAACATAATAACTCATAGGTGTTAATCGAGAACTAATACCAATCACCCAGCCTTTTTTGACAGCCTGTGAAATTTCATGTATCCAGGATCCGTCATTGAAATCTGAATCAGTAGTGGCATCTTATTCTATCATGGATTGACTATCCTGTGAATGGGAAGTCACAAACTCATATGTTTCTATTAATTACAAAGAAAAAATATAATATTAATAAATTTAATATACATGAAATGTTAAAAAGAGTTTAATAGCCACAATTTAGAATTATTGATCTCCTACAACTTCTCATGTATGAAATTATTATATATATTCTTATAAACTTCAAACACCATAATAAATGGGTCATTAGAGGCTGCTATAATATAACAAACATATTATAGTTAATGTATATATACATTAATATATAATTTCACTTACCATAAGTCATTTATGAATGAAAAATGTATTAATTCCAAACTTATTTGTTACCACTTTCCTCCCCCAACTCTAACGTATAGATGTTGACATCCTCTTAAAAGTCTCCTATATCCAAATAGAGCATAATCAATCTCATAGCTGAGTTGAGATATAGTTGGGTTGATGGGAGGCGTAATACTGGTAGAAAACTGTATCATAAGCTTTATTCATAGCTCCCTTTCTATGGTTGTGTAGAAAATTATGAAAGTGCTCATGTATAAAAATATCTCATGCCTATCAGATAGAACCCCTCAGGATATTAAAAATTATAAAAAATAAATTATTAATGATTATTAAATTAATATATTAGTTATTAAATAAATTTTAAAAACTATACATTATATAATAATGTACAATCCATTGGTTAGACATCTGGTGAATCAAGGTGCTGGGAACTATGTCCCATGACCCCCATCTCTTGGAAAAATAATTTCTTAGAATTTCACCAGCCTTCCCAATAGATAAATGTGAAAAATTTTACACATAAAAATAAAATATTATAAAGTTATTTCCAAAATTAATACACAAGGTTATAAAAAATAAATATCTAAACAATTAGACATAAACCCTTAAAAAAGATAAAAATCAGTATATGTTAAATTCCTTGGATTAGGATATGGAATCATCAATCATGTAAGACAACACCCCCTCATAATAAGTGCACTAGGAAGAGGATTCATTAAATCACCCTCATCAGTAGGAAGTACGACATCAGTGAGAGAATGAAACAAATCTTCAGGATCATGTCTAGATATCTGAAATAGATAATATTACATATACTATATTATTAATACATATAAAAAATATAAATATTTAATAAATACCATAAAATAATAATCTTACCTATAAAAATTTGTTAATTCAAATATCAAATATAAAAAAATAATAAATCTCATAATATGATAATTAACTATAACTAAATCCCTGAATATAATCCATGAATTTTCATCTTCTTCATCATTTTCATTGAGATAAATATCTTCTTCCACATATTCATCAATGATAACTTCTATATGAATTTTAGTTTCATCGTCACTTATTACATTATCAACCATATCTTTATCATCGACCCTTAACTGGGGGTTTCATCATCGATATTCAAATCTCATCAAGTAAGAGATATATTTTTTTATGTTTCTTTAAAAATGTCAATATGTTTCACTTCCACATATAAATTTTTATTTTCAATAAACTGATTTTCATCTATTTTTATATTTATCCCACTCCACCAGTCCTTCAGACATCTCGAAACATCACAGTAATTTCCATAATAAACATCATGTGCTTGATATTGCAATATAAATGGTTCATTTGATGAAATGATATTATTATATATAATTTCAATGACTCCATGTCCTGGATGAACTTGCACCCCTTGATCAATATAAAACTAATGTCATTAAAAAATTATTACATAATTTGGTCCCAAATAACATAACTCAGTTATTTCTTCCACCAAACCATAAAAGTCAACCTCACATTCCTTTTGATGGTATCCTTTAAAAACTATTCATTGATTTCTTCGAGTCACTATATATTCATGAATGGAATCAAAATCCATTTACCACATACCCATTATAAGATTTCCCCAATTTTGATAGAGGGATTTCGATTACACATAATCGACTATCAATTTTATTTTCATATTGCGTTTCTTGTAAACAATAAAAAATCATAATAATAGATTTCATTGAAAAATTTATTTATAATTCAATCAAAAGAAAAATAACTTACCAGTCACTAAAACCAATATGAAAAATTTTGTTGACGATGTTCTTGAAAAGAAGAAGATTTAATATGTATAATTTTTTTGACATGGTCATCATATATCATACAAAAAAATTAACATAAATAATTATTATCATTTATAAATATTTAAAAATAATAAAAAATGGTAGTGCTTAATACCAAAATTGTGTCATTTCTTCACAATATATTAGAACATATGTATAACCTCTATTCAGTTCTTCAACTTTAATACATATTTCAAGATAACAAAAAAATGAACTCAAGGTGATTAAAAACAAAAAATAGATGTTCTGTGACATCATCAACATTTTCCTCATTACGACCCATGTGATATGATTTTTTGGATATTCCGACTGAAAATAATAACAGTAGAAATTTGGAATTTCTTCTTGTAATAGACTTCTACAATTGACCTATCAACTGATGATTTCATATGTACATTCTCTTTAATTTTTTCATGCATCACTCAAATAGATACATCCTCCAAAATTGTATTGGCCCTCTAAATTTATCTTTATATAGAAAATGAAATATTAAATTTTTTATGGAATCAAAGTAGCCCGATGGGAATATTTTCTCCTATTTACCTAAAATTAAAATAATATCTTTTTTCTATTAAATATCTCAAAAAATGTATTATATTTTAGTTAGCACATCCTAGATTGAAAAATTTAATTTCCGCCTAAGATCATTATAAACTAATCATTCAATTATGACATGACAATCATGACTTTTTAACCCTATAATATGCATATTTATAATGAAAAAAATAGACATTATAATCATAACCATCTGGTAACCTCAAATATTTAATCAATATATAGAATAATTAACGGTTTCCTTTAGTAAGAGAGTAATCAACATTTTGGTTCATTAATATGTGTGATCATTCATCTATAAATAATTGAACTTCTAGGAATCTGAAAATTTATATAGTATCAAACCATGCCCTTGCATTATCTTTGGCCTTACTAGGTGTGTCTAACATGGTATAAAATATTTTTTCAAAAAAATAATCATCTCAATATTCATTTCATATAACATGTGACGAAAAAATAAATCAGACCAATGTGAAAGATCCCAAAAAATACACCACTTTATCTAATTATGATTTCTCCCAAACCCATTTATTTTTTTCATTTGTGGTTGATGCAAAATTAACATGATGTCATGTAGAGACAATAAATATTACATGATTATTTGAGAGCACTAATGGAGGTTTTTCTATTTTAATATAAATATTTTTAAAAAAAATTATGAATTTGAAACACTATTAAAAACTAGGTTTATCTAGCATAAGGGCTTTAATGGTGGTAGCTAAAAGTGTTGTTAAATACCGCATTTATCATATCTAAAAACATACTGTTAAATGGGGTCTTTTATCAGAATTTTTAAAAATACTCAGATTAAGGGGGGGTGGGGGGTTCATCAACGCTTTCTAAGAAGCGATGATAAATACCCCTCTTTATTAGTTCTTTTTTAGTAATTCTAATAGGTTTATACTTCAAAAAAAATTCATTAAAAATAATATATTTTTAACATCCTAGGTATTTATAAATTAATACATTTTCATATTATAATAATATTTATGAAAATTATTTTAATTTAAAGTTAAGGGAAATATTTTTCTAATAGCGTTCTCGACATGAAACAATGAGTTTCTCTAAAATCTTACATTGCACACAAAAATGAGTTGTACTGAAAAATAATACAATAATATTGTTATTATTTTAAATGGTAGTTAACATATAGCATTTGTATTGGTGAGAAATAAAATCACTAACTATAATATGATTACACATGTTTTTTCATTGTTTTTACATTTATCCCATAAATATTAGAGGCTTAAAATAAGAATGAATCTAATTTTAAGAACAAAATATTCTAATATTTTGAAAAGGTCATTTTACTACCTTTTGATGGAGAACCCTTTTAAAATATAGTTTTTGTCACTTTAATACATTCTATTTGAAAATATAAACTTCTTCTTTAGAATAAAGACCTCAAAATTTACTGTGGTTTAATTATGGTATTTTTATGATAAAATCCATTTGTAATGAATAGTGAAAAATTCTACATTTAAATTTCAAACTTCCATTTCATATATTTTGTTCATATAGTATGATTATTTTTTCAGATGGATTTAAAGTGTAATTGTATAATCTTTTTATCATTTAATCTAATGTTGTTCATTGGAAGTAATTTTACATTTATATTGGACATATGCACATGTCAATCTATTGACAGTTTTTACTTCTTAAAAACTCACTTTCTGGTTTTGACAACAGAAATAAATTTTAAATTAATTACTACATTTTATATGTTTTGAATTTGGAAAAATAGATTAAATATTTTAAATCAAAAGGTCTTAATTGTGTAAGTCAGTACATTTAATTTTTGGACATTATGAATAGTAACTTCAGTAATTATTTTTAATTACCATAGTAAAAGGGTAAATTAGGTAAATAAGGGTAAAAATAATATTATAATAATATAAAAATATCCTAACATGCATCTTAATCTTATTGTATAATTCATTGGATACCAAAACCATTCATAGGCAAAACTTTTGGAATTTGGGAACCACTTTGTTGTGATAATGACATGTTTAAATAATTAGTTTAAAGTAAAGAGAAATATAACATAAACATGTATATTTTTACTAAACCAATTTTAAGTTAGGGTAATAAAATTGAAATATTTAAGTATAATTAGTTATTTGAGAGATAAATAAATTTTTTACATCACGGTATTTTATTTATTATTTTTGGACACTAAATAACTAAATTTTTTATCACACAATGATGATGCATTGATTGCATTATTAATGAATGATTCAAATTAAAAATTATATAAATATTAAAAATAATGTAACTTTAAAATTTTGATGTCATGAACTAATTTTCTATATTATTATGACATTTTAAATTTAATATAATGTATTTTTTTGAATGAATCATGTTTTTATGACTGTAAAAAAACAATTACTAAATGGTGACAAAATTGACATAAATGAGTTTATACAAAAATAATTTTTTTAAAGTAATAATATAATAATAAAAATATAAGATTCATAAAACTAACCTATATAGTGTTAACAATATTATTAGTGATCCACTTGAGGTTATATTGTCATTTTATAGTAACTATATTAACCATATAGTGTAAAAATGCAAGAAGTCGTGGTAATAGTTAATTTATTTAACTAAGGGTTAAAGCCAAAAGATAAGGTTACATTTGAGACTGAACTTGTATAAAACATATTTCATGAGACAATTTAGTCATATACTCATATTATTTTCAAAATATATCACTTTTTAGTTATTATAATTATAAATTCACTTTATAATAAAATAATATTTCATGACTTTTCTAAAGTGCCCCTCATAACTCTTATAAAAATCCACCACCTCTCCCACATACTCACACATATCAAGCCCTTTGGAACACCTAAATTCTGATCAAATAAGCTCCAAACAACCATCAATTCCTCTTATAATCCTTACCATGGGTAGATGGAAACTCAAGGAACCTTTTTGGCTTAAATGATATGGAGTTACCGATTTTGAGGTAACGCCTTCTGTCATGCTCCTTTAATTTTTTTTCCTTCTACAACCCCCTAAACACTCATTATTACATTATTTTATAATAGAGCCAGTATCCTAAATATTTAATGATGTTTTTATTCTATGTGTTTGACCTACCCATACACTCACCTCCATCTAATGGATATACAACATATAGTTTCTGGGTATGGCGAACTACTGCCTCACATGACGACGATTGTTCAGTTTTATCCAAACACCTCGAATGGTGGCCATTATGATGGAACTATATTTATATATGATATATATAATATTATAATTTCTATATTCTTCTATAATTTTTATTTACAATATAAATTTATGCTTTCCATAATGTGTAAGTATGATAATTTCATTTGATGAAATGTGGACTACCGCCCCCTCAAAGTGATATAACTCGTTCATTACATACATAGAATGTATAAATTATGGAGCTAATAATCTTGTGTAACATATATAACAAATATATAATACTATAATTATAATATATGTATTTATCATTTAGTTTTCATTCCATTAATATGACAAATAAATTAAAGTAGTGTTCATGTGTACGTACAACCTACCGTCTCCATGAACGGTGCATTTCATTTCATACCTCCAAATGTTATGGACTATTATTAATACATATATCTTGGATATATATGATATTTAAATCAGAAATATAATTCTTGATATAATTTACTTATGACCACATGGACAATTTTCATCAAAATAATTTCATTTTTGACTCAAGTAACAAACATCAACAAAATGTCCGTTACGAACTCAAATATTTAAATAATTGTTATAACATGGTAATAAGTTATATAAAATGAATGATAAAAATGAAAAAGGTTATTATGTAATTATTACATAACCTAATGTTCTTATTCATGAAATTATAATATGAACAAGACAAGTCAGACTCAAGGTAACGGACTTCGTCACAATATCCTTTCATTAAGGAATATTTTAACAATATACACCACATTCATTTATTCGGTGTATTATAAAACACTTTGACATTAAATTTCATTAAAATGGAATATTTTTTCTCTGAATCATTTTACTAAATGACAAAAATGAATGTTTTTAACATATGCAGTGACAATCAGATTTCTTCTGCCATAACCGTTATTTGATATTTGGATTCCTCTATAATATTTATTGTTTTCTAAATGGAAAAGAAATCCCTTACTTCCATTTTTTTGGTTTTTTGGTTGTTAAAAATGGGTTTCATTATGGATTTACTATTTCAATATCTTGAAATGATTTCTTATGAATTCAAATTAAAATTTAAATGTGAAATTTTGATAATTGAAATTGTTATTTTTTATAATTATATAATGGTACTTGGACATCCATTGGGTTCTTACATAATAAAACAAACACAGGTGGTTCTATGATAAACCACGGATGGTTGGTTACGTTATAACCTCCAATTATTTTCATATGAAATTCGACTATATGTCTATCCCATTTATAATAATTATTTGTAGAAGTTGACCATTTTGTTATTCCATTTATGTATGATAATTTCCTAAGTTACCTTTTATATGTTATGTGTGATCTATATGGGTTTTATGGCAATAATTTGGTTAAAAATGGGTAATAAATGTTCTTATATTAGTTTAAGAGTATTTACCACTTCATGAAGGTGGAAAATATTACATTATGATAAAATATTCATGGTTTACATGTTTTTTCAAGGCTAATAGTATTCTTTCTTTGTGTATACCTTATTGAGATTTTTATACTCATACCAAGTTTGAAATGTTTTTCAAAAGATTTTAAAAGGGAATAAATTCATGTTTGGTATCATGTAAATGTTAGGATGGTTAAAATTGAAGGAAAACCATGTTTATTTTTAACAGTTTTTATTTAAAGAAAAAATGGTTAGTGAATAAGAGTTTCTACTTTGTAACAATCATGTTTTTATGTATAATTGATGGCCTAATTATCTAAATATCTAAACATAAAAATATCCCCAATTTGATATAAATTCACATTATTTATGTAACTCAATATTAAGTAATGTTTAAGTTTGGGTCCTTATAGTTGGTATCAGAGGTCGGTTTAGATAACATTAGGAGTTATAATACTCTTAATAGAATATCCATATAATATTTTTACATTATTTCAAAATGAAATGATATGGAATTTTATGATTATCGTGTTGATTTATCTAATATATGTTTGTTCAAAATGGTTTTCCATAGATGAAATAGGTAATCTGTGCTAGGAAGTAATACAAGGGAAAATAACCTTCCAAATCAACATCCTGAGATGATTGAAATCCGATGTGAATAGTTTTTCAGATTGATGTCTCAGTTGAATTAGGCAATAAATGGTGGTGGTGTCCATGCATGAGATCAACCAGACCAACCAGAGAGTAATATTTCAATAGTGGAGCATTTCATGTGGCAACCTCCCCCATCTTGCAGAGGATAATCAGACCTTATGAAAGTTGAATGGTGGATTAATGCACTGGAAATAAATTTTGATGTAATGGGGGAGTTCAGACAATCAAAATGTTAGTCTTATTATTTATTATTTTGAATGTGATGTTGGTCAGTGGTGGTCAATGATTAGAAGTAGTAGAGTAAGTGAAGAGATTGATGCCATGAAATGGGAAGAATTTAAAAAAAATTACTTGAGAAATATTTTCCTAAAGCTGTTTGAATTAGTATGGAAAGGAAATTATTATAATTGACACAAAATTTGGAATATTATATGGCTACATATTAATGAAATTTCACCCACTTGTCAAGGTACATCCCAAAATTTATCCAGGATATTGATAGTAAGATAACTCAGTTTTAGTCCGGATTGATGCAGAAATATCGAAGAACGTTAGTTTCTAGTGAGTTCAAAATCTATGGGAAACTTTTATGATGTGATGAGAAGGTAGAAATGGAGTTTCTTGATGATCATGTGTTCTATGAAAAAAAACACAAGAAGTGATCTAGTTGGCAGGAAATGTGAATGAATCCATCAAATAAGCATGGAGGTTAGAAAACTAAATTTCTAAATTGTGAGAAGTGTGATAAAAATCATCCTGGAGAATGCCTATCAATGTTCTTGAAGTGCTTTTAATTTTGTAATACTGTTCATTTTTCATGTAACATTAACTAAGATGGTCAGGAAGGAAATGAAAACCTAGCGGTATGATGTTTTATTTGCAATGAGATAGGACATTATACCAATGTGTTTCCAATGCTGATTACCCATGGACGAAACCAGCTAGATCGAAAGCATAAGGGAATGGAAAAATAATTTTCAACTACTATAGTTTATGTGGGACCATAAAATTAAGTTGTGATATCTATGTTACATGTTTTTTTCAAAATACTCCAATACTCTATTTCACTCTGTATCTTCACATTCATTCATTTCTGAGAGAATTTCATGTAAATTGGAAATAGAACCTCATGAATGTGACATAGAACTTTTCATAAAGACTCCAGGTGGAAGTATTAACGTGGAAAAGATTTATAATAATATTCTTATTATAGTCAGTGGGATATTCATTCATGAAAATCCTATTGAACATCCCATAGTGTAATTTGATATCATATTGGGTATCGATTGGTTTTCAGTTTATCATGATAAAAATATATTATAAAGAGAATAATGTTTTATTCAATGATTTCATACCTTTGATAACACACCAAGAAACTTAAAGATTAATTGAATATGGTTGTGAAATTTATATTTCTCATGTTGTTGAAAATAAATAAATACTTTTGATTAGAGACATACCAATAGTAAAAGAATTTATAGTTGTTTTCCAGATGAATTTCCTAGAATTTTTTCCCAATCAGGGTATTGAATTTACTATTGATTTAGTGCCAGATGATAAGCCTATTTTTAAACCCCCTTATCAAATATCTCAAGTAGAACTGATGGAATAAAAAATAGTTGCATGAATTACATGATAAATGTTTTATTTGACCTAGAACATCACCATGGGGTGCTCCAGATTTATTTTTGAAAATGAATGATGGTTCTATTTTACTATGTACTGATTACAAAGACTTAAATAACATCACTATTAAGAACAAGTATCTATTTCCACATAACGATGATTTGTTTGATCTGATCTAGGGAGCATAGTAATTTTTAAAGATTTATTTGAGGTCCGGATACCATCAGCTGAAGCTGAAGGGGGATGGAATTCCAAAGACTGCTTTTCGAATGAGATATGAGCATTATGAGTTTGTAGTTATGCCCTTTGGGTTATCTAATACACCTACTATATTTGTTAATCTCATGAATATAATATTTCAACCATTTTTTGGATGAATTTGTAGATGATATTTGGGTATATTTTAAAAGGCATTAGGAATGGGAAATTTAATTAAGGATTGTTTTGAAAACCCTAAATGAAAAGAAACAATATGTAATGTTTAGTAAGAGTGAATTTTGGATGAAAATAATTTCATTTCATGGACATATTGTTTCTAGTGATGGAATAAATATTGACCCTTCTAAAAAAAAATTTGTTGAAGAGTGGCCAAGACCAACCAATATCACCGAGATTCATAGTTATCTTGGATTAGAGAGTTATTACTGAAGGTTTGTTGTAAAAATTTCTCAGTTATCTTTCCCAATAACTAAGCTAACACTTTAGGGGGTTAAGTTCATCAGGAAAAAATAATGTGATGACTATTTTAGGGAATTTAAATGAAGATTTATAAATGATCTAGTTTTGGACCTGCCTCCCTAGAATTGTGAATGTTTTAGCTATATTGATGCATCACTGAATGGAATTGCTGGTTTCCAAATGCAGAATGATCTGGTAATTTCTTATGTTTCACGTCAGTTGAAACTTAATGAGTTAAATTACCCAACACAAGATATGGAATTATTTTTTGTTTTTTTTTGCATTAAAAATTTTGAGGCATCACTTTGATGGTGTAAACTGTGAAATATATACTGATCATAAAAATTTGAAGAATATATTCCCTCATAAAGAATTAAACATCTGATAGAGGAGATGGATATAATTAATCAAGGATTATGATTTCATTATTCATTACCATCCAGGAAAGGAAAATAATGTGGATAATGATTTATGTCGAAATTGTTATGCAACATTAACAATGTTATTTTTGGAATGAGATCCTTTGGTTATTCATTTGATGAATTTTGTATTGGATGTTGTTGGTGTAGTTAATTACTCTATTGTTTTAGGTGGAAATGAAATCATATCTATCATATAAAATTAAGAAAACGAAGAAAAAAG
Organism: Viscum album; assembly: GCA_963277665.1. Lineage (NCBI taxonomy): Eukaryota > Viridiplantae > Streptophyta > Magnoliopsida > Santalales > Viscaceae > Viscum > Viscum album. The sequence goes on from OY728137.1 coordinate 242,486,541, forward strand.
ATAGTGAGTTGAGAATAAAGTAGAATTTATTCAGAAGCAAAATGTTACTGGAATTTAACATTGATAAAGATTGTGTTTTTAGGTTTGGAAAGAGATTATTTGTGAATTTTGATTCACAGTTGAAGAAATATTTGTTATTGAAGATCATAGTTTTATGTTTTTTGTTCATCATTACCGTACTAATATGTAAAGATATCTTCAAGAGTATTACTGGTGGGATGGAATGAAAAGAGATATTTCTCACTTTACCCTGAGATATATTATTTGACAACAAGTTAAAGGAGAGTGGTAGTGACCGAAAGAGATTCTTCAGCCTTTTCCAGATCTAGAGTGGAAATGGGATAATATAACCATGGATTTTATAGTGGTATTATCAAATACTTAACAATTTAACATTTATATTTGGGTTATCGTTGATAGAATGAAAAAACATTCCATTTTTATTCTATTCAAGATACATTGTCTCTATATCATCATTATCGATTGTATATTAAAGAGATAGTTAGGTTATGTGTTGTTCCCCTCTCTATTGTATCTAATAATGATCCCAAGTTCACTTATAACTTTTAGAAATGAATTCAGAAGTTATTGGGAACTAAATTAAAATTTAGTCCAACTTCTCATCCTCAATTAGATGGGTATTTAGAATGAAAAATTCATACTTTGGATGATATGCTACATACTTCTTAAATGGATTACTAGGGAAGCTGCGATAAACATATTCTTTTGGTTGATTTTTCTTATAATAATATTTTTTATTCCAGAATATAGATGGATCCTTTTTAAGCATTATATGGAAAGTCGTGTTGAACTCCAGCTTTTTGGGATGAAGTAGGTGAAAGGAAGTTGATGGGAGTAGAATTGGTAGAAGATATTACATAAAAAGTTCAGATAATTTAGAATCATATGAGGATAACTCAGAGTAGGAAGAAAATATATGTGGATAATTGGAGAAATGATCTTCCTTTAGAAGTAGGTGATCAAGTCTTTCTCAAAGTTTCTCCATGGAAAAATGCGATGCATTTTTGTAAGAAGGGAAAGTTGAGTCCGTAGTTCATTGGACCCTATAAAATACTAAAGAATTTTGGATCTATTGCATATATAGTGGATTTAACACAATTTTTTTCCTGGGTAAAAAATGTTTATCATGTTTCAATGTTGAGAAATTCATGTCAGATCCATCTCATGTTTTTAGACTATAGGTAGTTTAGTTGGAAGAGAATATTTCTTATGAGGAACTCTCTTTACAAATTCTTGACCACAGAGAGTAAGTGTGGCAGAATAAGGTGATTCATTAGGTGAAGGTTTGTGGAAAACCCATATGGTTGAATAGGTTATGTGGGAATCTAAAATTTTTATAATGGAGAAATACCCCCACTTATTGGATAAGTAAATAAAATTGTAGGGATGCAATTTCCAAAAGGGGGAAGGATGTAACATCCAAAGTATTTATAGAATAATATATTTTCATATCTATTAACAATAATGAATAAGATATTAATTTTAAATTAAGGGAATGTTTTTTCTGATAGCATACTCAACACGCAACAACATGTTTCCTCGAAATCATATGTTGCACACAACATTGAGTTATACCAAAAAATACTACAATGATATTATTATTTTTTTAAATGGTAGTAAAAATCTGGACATTTTATTGGATAGAATAGATATAACTATCTATAATATGATTAAAAATGTTTTTAAATGGTTTTTATTTATCAAATAAATTTATAGGCTTAAAATGAGAATGAATCCAATTTTAAGCATAAAATACTCAAATATTTTTAAAAGGTTGTTTTACCGCCTTTTGATGGAGAACCATTTTTAAATATAGATTTATTCACTTTTATTTGTTATATTTTAAAAAACAATATTCTTCTCTAGAATAGGGACATCAATATTTACTTTGGATGTATTTTGGTATTTTTATGATAAAATTCATTTTTTTAATGAATAGTTAGAAATACTACATTTTAATTCAAAACTGCCTTTTCATCTAATTTATTTACAAAGTTAGATAATCTTTTTAATTAGTTTAAAATTGTAATTAGATTATTCATTTATCGTATAATCCAATTTTGGTCCTTATAATTAATTTCACATTTAAATTGGACATAAACACATGTCAATATTTTGACAGTTTTCACTTTTTAAAACCCTTTTTTTGGTTTTGACAAGGGGAATTAATTTTAAATTAATTACTATTTTTTGTTTTGAATTTGGAATAATGGATTCAATATTTGGAATCAGAAGGCCCAAATTGTGTAAATTATATAGCTTTTATCTTTTGAAGTTATGAATACTAACTTCAGTAATTATTTTTATTTACCACTGTAAAATGGTAAATTAGGAAAATAAGGGTAAAAGATACATTATACAAATAAAAAAACAACTATAACACATGTCCTAGTATTATTGGATGAGTCATGGTTGACCAAAAAAATCCTCAGGGAGAACGTTTTTCATTTTGGAATAACTTCAGTGTCATAATGACTTGTTATAATAGTAATGTTAAACTAAAGAGAAATATAACATAAACATGTATCTTTTTAATAAATTAATTTTATAGGTTGGGTAATATAATTGATATATTTGACTATAAGTATTGATTATTAATATAAAAAAATTTCCCACATAATTATATTTTATTTATTATTTTTATACATTAGATAAATATATTTATTTATGAGACAATGATGATGTAGTGATTACCTCAATAATTAATGATTCAAATAAATGAAAATATAAATATTAAAATAAATTTAATTTGTAAATTTTTATTTAGTATAATAAAATTTTGGATGATTGTGATATTATATCTTCGAGTTAATTTATTTTTTCAAATGAATCAAGATTTTATTACTTTTACAAAAAACAATTACTAAATTGTGTCAAAATGGACATAAATTAGTTTTTAGAACAAATACTATTTTATTAAATGATATAATAGTCCTTAAAATTTATTTTTTGGAAAACTATCTTATATAGTGTTAGAAATGTCATTAATTATCCACTATAGGTTCTCTTATCATTTTATTGGGACTGTATTAACTATATAGTGTAAAAATACAAGAAGTCATAGTAAGAGTTAATTTATTTGACTAAAGGTTAATAAAAAAAAGATAATGTTACATGTGGAAATAAACAATCTAAATACTATTGGTCGATAATATTTCAACACATCATCATGTTATCAATAAAATATATCACTTTTTATCTTTTATAATTTGAAAATCAATTTATAATAAAATAATATTTCAGGACTTTCCTAATGTGCCCCTCCACCCTCTTATAATAGCCCACCACCTCTACCCACCTACTCACACCTATCAAGCCCATTGTATTAGGAAAAGACTTCTCAAATAAGCTATAAAAATCCCTCAATTCCTCCTAAAAGCCTTACCTTGGGAATAAATAAACTCAATGAAGCCTTTTGGTTCAAATCGAATGGAGTTACCCGATTTAGGGGTAACCTCTTCTCTCAAGCTCCTTTCATTTATTTTCCTTCTCCAAACCCATAAAATCTTTTTATTACATTATTATATAACAAAAATAGTATAATAAATATACTAGGATATTTTTATTCTATGGTTTTTACCTAAAATTACACACACCTCCATATAAAGGATATAAAACTTACTATTTCTGTGTACGGCGAGCTACTACCTCACAAAATGATGATTGTTCAATTTTATCCTACCACCACTCATGGTGGACATTATGACTGAAATTTATTTATATATGATATATATATTATTTATATTGTCTCAATGAATATATAATTTATATTTACAACATACCTTTATGCTTTCCATAATGTTAAAATATGATAATTTCATTTGAGGATGTATGGACTACTGCCTCGTCCAAGTGATATTACTCATTCATTCCATACAAGGAACATATGAAGGATGGAATTAATTAAATTATATAACATTTATAATAGTGATTTTATGTTGGAATTATAATATACCTATATATCATTTATTTTTCATTCATTTAATATGACAATGAAATGAAGGCGGCATTAATGCATATGTACAACATACCATTTCAAGGAACGGTGCATTTAATTTATTTCATCCAAATATTATATACAATTATAAATAAATATATATATTATATATGTCAGATTTAAATCATGAATATCATTCTAGATCTAATGGACTTATAACCACATGGTCATTTATCATCAAAAAAAATTCATCTTTAATCAAATGTTGAACATCGACAAAACATATGTTATGAACTCAAATAATGAACTAATTGTTATAAAATGGTAATAAGTGATATAAAAGGATTGATAAACTAGAAAACGTTTCTAAATAAATTATAAATAAATCTTAGTTTACTATTTAAGAAATTAAATAATGAACGAGACAAGCCGGACCCAAGGTAAGGGACTTCATCAAACTCTCATTTCATTGAGGCATATTTTGATAATATAAACCACCTTATTTTATTCGGTGTATAATAAAACCCTTTTAAGTTTAATATCATTAAAAGGGAATATTTTTTCAACAAATCATTTTACTAAATGAAAAAAGGGAATGTTTTTAACATATGTGGAGATAAATTCTTCTCTTTCACCGTAACAATTATTTGATATTTGGATTCCTCTATAAGCTTTAATGTTTTTTACAAGAAAAAAGAAATCTCTTATTCCCTTTTTTTGGTGTTTTGGTATTAAAAATGTTTTTGGTTGTGGATTTACTATTTCAATATCTTGAAATGATTTATTATGATTGTGACGCCCAATACCCCAGTTACCCAGAGTCGATGCATTATTGTGTAACATTGGCATGATCACAAAATATCAAGTCTCGAAAGACTGATTAGTTTAGTAGCCTTGGAAACACTAGATACATTCATATTTCGTACATTACATCATAATGTAAAACAAAACTAAAACAACATCTTGTCTTCATATCCCCTCATACTATTCCTGTATGTCATTTATAATATACTTCTTCACATCCTTGAAAAATTAAAACAATGGAAGGGGTGAGCTCAGATGCTCAGTAAGGATAACAATATAGAGGAAGCTTTCATAAATAAAAATTAACATTTAAGGAAATGTATAATTAAAACAAAATCCTTTTAAACTATAACATCAGAATAATATGGAAAAATTAAAATGAAATGATGCCATTTACTTATTGACAATGGTATTCTACTAGTCGAATAATCACATGCAATATCAATGACCACTTTCATAATTATGGAATGCATAATGCCAGACTATCATAACCACATAGCCAAGGCCTCGTGCCAAGACTACAAATAAGATTTTGTCAAGGCCTCATGCCAAGACACTAGTTTGTCTCATGAGACTTACAGATGCATCAAGGAGCTATAGCGGGCTCCACCTGTCACTTATAAAGTCCAATGCATTCCTCATATGAATAGGTTTAAACATATCATAAACTATAACATAATCGTATCACATAAAACATGCATAAAGGAAACATAGAATTTACACATTTCAATCACAATATGTCAATACAGAACATTGATATAATAAAAAAATTATCAAAACCATTTTCAATACCAAAATAAAAAAAATTAAAACATTCTATTTATTTTTCATTTAAAAAATGTTATGTCTTGTAGAGGATTCCGAAACTCAAATAATGGTCATGGCGGCGGAGAAGTCGTTGTCACCGCATACGTACGACAAAAATAACATTATTTTTTATCGTTTAGTAAAACAGTTCATATAAAAAGATTCCTTTTGAATAAACGTAATATTCAAAGGGGTTTATACACCGTATAAAAGAAATTTGTGTATAAAACAAAATATATCTCAATGAATGGAGATTGAGACTAAGTCCCTTACAAAGATAATTTTTAAAATAAAATTAATCTATTATTTGTATTCACTATAATTACACATAAATAAAGTAAAAATACAAGACTAAACATAATAATATCATGACATAATTTGAAAGTAGTAGATTATCCCAAAGAACAGAAATTGGGTTTAGAAGTTCCCTTACCTCATGTCCGACTTGACTCGATCATTCTTTAACCTCCTAAATAATAAACTAGAGTCAATTTCTACTTGATTAAGATCCTTTTTCATGTTTATTATTCCTTTTATAACACTTTTTACCATGTTATGAATATTATGAAATTATTTATGTTAATAACGGTCATTTTGTCGATCTTTGGTACTTGAGTCAAAAATAAACTTATTATAATTACAAGTTGTTCATGTGGTAAAATATCCATTACATCAAGAATTATATTCATGATGTAGATACCATATATATCATATATATCTAGTATATATATGCATTTTTAATATTACATAACATTTAGAGGTAAGAAATGAAATGCACCGTTCACGGAGACGGTAAGCCGTACATACGCATGAACTCTACTTTCATTTCTATTTCATATTTAATGGAATGAAATAATAATGATATAATGTTATATTATAATTACAGTATAATATAATATATAATAACATTTACTCCATAATTTATACATTCTAGATATGGCATTAACGATTCAAATCACTTTGAGGGGGCGGTAGTCCACACTTCCTCAAATGAAATTATCGCATTTTCACAACATGAAAAGCATAAAGATATGATTTAAATGTAAAATACAGAAGCATAGAGAGGTAATAAATATAATATATATCTTAAATAAATATAGTTCCATAATAATGGATACCATGAGATGTGGTAGGAGAAGATAGAACAATCATCGTTTCGTGAGGTAGTAATTCGCCATCCACAGAAACAGTATGTTCTTTAACCATTAGACGGAGGTGTGTGTAAGTGTATCTCGATTACTTATCATAAAAACACCCTATTCTATTGAAGAAATAGGTTCTGTTTCAAAATAAAGGAATAAAAATAGTTTATGGGGTTGGAGAAGCAAAATAAACAAAAGAACATAAAAGAAGACATTACCTTAAAATTGGGTAACTCTTTCTGATTTGAGCCAAAGGCTTCCTTGGAAGACTTATGCCCAAAGTGAGGCTTCTAGGAGTAAGAGAGGGAAGTTGATAGAGTATTTTTCCAGAGGTTTTTCGATACAAATGGCTTGAATGTGTGAATAATATGGTAGAGGTGGGGTCCTTTTATAAGAGGAGAGGAGGGGCACTCTTGGAAAGATTGAAATGTTACTTTATTATGAAATGATTTTGAGATTCTAAAGGTCCCACAATGATATATTTTGAGGCTAAGGTGATAAGGGTTCTAATCTACTCATCCAATAGGTATTTGACAAGTGTAAGTATTGTATTTTACATTATCCTTCCATTTTATTAAAATCGTTAATTAATGAGGTTATCGCTGCATCATCATGGTGTCATAAAAAATTTAATTTATATAAAGTATAAACATTATAAAAAAATTACCTTGATGTAGGAAATATTTTTATATTTCTAATGAATAATTATAGTCAAATAGTTAACTTATATGACCCCAGGTAATAATTGTTTTAGTAAAACAATACATGTTTGTGACAATTTTATTTTTACTTTCAATTAAAAGTTTTTAATGTCATTTTCTTACCCAAGTTGCTCCATGGGGCCCCCAAGTTGACCCATGGATTCTTTTGGTCGGCCATGACTCATCCAATAAGGGTAGGACAAGTGTAAGGGTATTTTCATATTTTTATAATATCATTTTCTCCTTAAATTTCACTAATTACCTTTAATCGTGATTAATTAAACCTAAAAGTTACTATTCACAAAAAAATATTTTATTCCCATTGAACCACATTTTACTTCCTAAAGAAAACCATGTATGTAATTTTTTGAAAATAAAATCACAGAAGTGGTAATGTTTCATTTAAACGAAAAATCAGTTTTTTAACTACCACTTAGTGGTTTCACTATTCATCAAAAATTTATGTTTTTCAGAACAATGCCAAAATTTCACCCTAAGCTATAATTGATATTCCGAATTCAAAAATGATGTCTATTTTACAAAATTCCAAACATATAAGTTGCATTAATTAATTTTATAATTAATTCCCGCTGTCACAACAAATCCCGTGTTTTTAAGAAACAATATATATCAAAAGATTGACAATTGTTTATGTCCAATTTCAAAGTGAAATTAATTATAATGACCACCATTGGATAAAATTGTAAAAATAAATTCTAATTATTCATTAAAACCACTCAATAGTATATTTTATCACTATAAATTATTTTAATTAAAAAAGTTGTTTTTAAGTATTTTTCACTATTCATAAAAAAATTGGATGTTCTCAGAAAAATACAAAAAATTCATCATAGGATAATTTCGATATTCTGAATCAAAATATGAAGTCCATTTTGAAATACAGAATTTATATAATTTCAAAAAGTGGGTATTACTATTCATAATGGCTATTTTGATTGGTCGCGGTGTGTTAAAATCTCGAACTTGTGTACAATGTAAGCTATTGCATTATTGAAAGAGAAGCGTATCGTGGAAGCTCGGGGTGTTACATTCTCCCCTCATTCAATAAATTGCGTCCTAGAAATTTGAAATTTTTCTTTGAAAATAAAAGGTTGAAAATAGAAAAAATCTTTTTGGAAAACCCACATCGGAAATAAGGTTAATAAAAATATAACATTAAAAGAAAGAAAGAGAAGTAAAAGGTCACTCAAGATAGCCCATACTAAAATTATATGAAAATATGGATATGGAGGAAAAACAAACCATCAAGGTCTGATGGAGAGTTGTAGAGAACATGATTAGTAGAAAGTTAACCACAAGAAAATCACAAACTTGTGATTGGGTAAACTGTCATTGAATCCCCAATTAGAAAAGTTAACCGACAACATTTTTATTTTAAGTTGCCTTTCATAAATTTGAGGAATTTATTTAAGAGATTTACTAAGAACGTAAGGAAATATACTTACATGTCATGTAGTCTTTCATTCTTTAATAAATTTTTACCACAAACCCATCTTTCACTCCAAATGGTAACAGAACTCAAAAATATTCTATTTATCCTAATTGTATAAGGTTTAAAATATTACCACATACCATTTAGATTAGGAAAACTATTTTTTAATAACCAGGGACTTTCTGTAGGCTAGTGGTAGGTAATAAAGGCCTGTCACACTATGGTTGTGGGTTCGATTCCTGCAGCTTTGTCCGATGTGATGGGTTATCCCCCGACCTGCAGGTTATCCTTTTCATAAAAATATAATATTATAACATTCCAAAAATAATCTTCAAAATTGTTTTAACCTTAAACAATACTATCCAAAATTCAACTTAATCCATTCAAACCTTTATAGTTATCCAAAATACCTATGTCCAGACTTTCACTAAAAGGTCTCTAAATTCCAAAATCAATTCATCAGATTCCCCCAACAAAGTAAAGTTTCTCTTATTGTCACATACTAAAAATATGATTACCTTCATCATATTAAAACCTTAATGAAAACAACAAGTACTACAGTACAATCCTTATATATATCACATAATTTTTATAACCAGAATATAATCCTTGAGTCCAAAAGCACCAATACATTAATTATTCCACTTCAACTGTAGTAACAGTATAACATTGGCCTTGATCCGTTGGCCTTTTCTATGTTATGTTCCCTTAAGGCTTAGGCCATTCATTTGCATAATGCCCCATTTCTCTACAATTGTAACATTCAACATTGATAGCCTCTTTCTTTCCCTTTAAATCACGAACCTGGTGACCTTTTTCTCCACATTTGTAACAAACTCCCATTTCTTTTAGGCAAGAACCAGGTTGATTCCTCCCACAATTATCGCATGATGGAAAATCCTTCTTTACCTTTTTCCCTTAATCTGTCTCTTTTTCCACTATTATCTTCTTCTCTTGCTTTACTTTGTTGTCATACGATTTAGAGAATTCCTTTTCTATCTTGATATCACATGATACAATATCTTCGTACGATGAGAAAGATTTTGAGACTAAGGCTCGACGGAGAAATGGTTTTAACCCATCAAATAAATGATCAATCTTACTTCTTGGGTTACGTATATAATCTGTAGCATACCTCGCTAACCTTGTAAAGTTGGCCTCATACTTTGCGACATTCTCATCCTCCTTTTTTCTCAGACTCAGAAATTGCCTTTCCATATCGGCTCGATGGTCACGAGGAAAGTATTTTTCTAAGAAAATCTCTTTGAACTCCATCCATTCCATACATGACACTTCATAATCTTCCTTTGTGTTTTGAATCAATGACCACCATTGATCGGCATCTCTAGTGAGGCGGTAAACTGCCATGACAAACTTCTACCTTTCGCTACTCCCCAATGTGTGGAATATTTTCTCTAAAGAGTTTATACATTTCTCAGCTACTAATGGATTTTTACCCCCATTAAATGTTGGAGTGTTTTGCCTCATGAAGCGGTCTAACATTGATCCACCACGTTGCAGATCAGGGTGCTCCATACGGGTAAGATTATTATTCATAACCTGAGTGAGTTGTCCCAGTATGGTGATAAGTTGATCAGCACCAATTGTATCACCCTCTCCACTATAATTATCTTAAGTAAGAGGGAAATCCCTACATGGAGTGTGTGCATTAATACAGTTTCCATTCCTTCCGCTAGGTGCCATTTCTAAACAATGGGATAAACTAGATTAGTTTATGAATCAAAATACGTAATTCCATACTTGTAAAACACTTATCATAAATTGAACTATTTATGGATATAATCCATAATCATAAAAATGTTTTCTTTGAGGAAGTATATACTCATAAACCCTTAATAATGGTTTGTAATGAAAATGATAATTATCCTAAGCATATCACCCGGGAGTGTCGTAACCAAGAGTGCAGCAAGGCCTATTGTCGTGCACCAATTCCCATTCGAGTCTAGCTCAAATTGGTGTTTTCAGGTTTTACCCCTAGGTACATCTGTGCCAGAGCTACCTCTACCTGCTCGTATCCAAACAGGGATGTATTGCTCGGAACACTCACAAAATCTCTCTAATACCAAAATTCTATGAAGTTCTTCTATACTAATCCTCAAAGTATATCTTAGGGTTATGTTCTCTAATCAGAGTTTATCTAAATCCAGCTTCCAAGTTTAATACTAAACTGACTCTGATACCAACGGTAACGCCCTAACCCCAGTTACCCAGAGTCGGTGGATTATTGCGTAACATTGGCATGATCACAAAAGATCAAGTCTCGAAAGACCGATTAGTTTATTATCCTTGGAAACACTTGATACATTCATAAGTCATACATTACATCATAATGTAAAAAAACTACAATAATATCTTGTCTTCATATACCCTCATACTATCCCTACAGGTCATTCATAATATACTTCTTCACATCCAGGAAAAATTAAAACATTGGAAGGGGTGAGCTCAGATGCTCAGTAAGGATAACAATATAGCGGAAGCTTTCATAAATAAACATTAACATTTAATCCAATGTATAACTAAAACAAAACCCTTTTAAACTTGAACTTCAACATAATATGGAAAAAATAAAATGAAATAATTCCATTTACTTATTAACATGGATATTCTACTAGTCGAATAAGGACATGCAATATCAATAACCACTTTCATAATTATGGAATGCATAATGCCAGACTATCATAAACATGTAGCCAAGGCCTCATGCCAAGACTACAAATAAGATTTTGTCAAGGCCTCGTGCTAAGACACTAGTTTGTCTAATGAGACATACCGATGAATCGAGGAGCTAGAGCGGGCTCCACTCTTCACTTATTAAGTCCAATTCATTCCTCATATGAACAGGTTTAAACATATCATAAACCATAACATAATCGTATCACATAAAACATCCCTAAAGGAAACATAACATTTCCACATTTCAATCATAAGATATCAATACAATACATTGATATAATAAAAAAAATTATCAAAACCATTTTCAATAACAAAATAAAAGAAAATTAAAACTTGCTATTTATTTTTCATTTAAAATAATGTTATGGATTGTAGATAAAGACGAAACTCAAATAATGGTCACGACGACGGAGAAGTGATTGTCTCCACATACGTAGGACAAAACAAACATTCATTTTTGTCATTTAGTAAAATTGTTCTTATAAAAAAATTCTTTTTGAATAAACGTAAAAGTCAAAGGGGTTTATACACCGTATAAAAGAAATTTGTGTATAAAACAAAATATGCCTCAATGAATGGAGATTGAGATGAATTCCCTTACAAATATCAGTTTTTAAATAAAATAGATCTATTATGTATATTCACTATAATTAAACATAAATAAAGTAAAAATACAAGACTAAACATAATAATATCATGACATAATTTGAAAGTAGGAGATTAACCCAAAGAACAGAAATTGGGTTTAGAAGTTCCCTTACCTCGTGTCTGACTTGACTCGATCGTTCTTTAACCTCCTGAATAATAAACTAGAGTTAATTTCTACTTTCTTAAGAACCTTTTTCAATTTTATTATTCCTTTTATATCACTTATTACCATGTTATGAACATTATGTAATTATTTAAGTTAATAACGGTCGTTTTGTCGATCTTTCTTACTTGAGTCAGAAATAAACTTCTTATAATTACAAGTTATTCATGTGGTAAAATATACATTACATCCAGAATTATATTCATGATTTAGATATCATATATATCATATATATAAAGTATATATGCATTTTTAATATTACATAACATTTAGAGGTAAGAAATGAAATGCACCGTTCATGGAGACGGTAATCCGTACGTACGCATGAACGCTACTTTCATTTCTATTTCATATTTAATGAAATGAAATAATAATGATATAATGTTATATTATAATTATAGTATAATATAATATATGATATTATTTACTCCATCATTTATACATCCCACATATGGCATTAACGATTCAAATCACTTTGAGGGGCGGTAGTCCACACTTCCTCAAATGAAATTATCGCATTTGTGCAACATGAAAAGCATAAAGATTTATTTTAAATGTAAAATACACAATCATAGAGAGGAAATAAATAAAATATATATCATAAACAAATATAGTGTCATCATAATGGCCACCATGAGAGGTGGTAGGAGAGAATAGAACAATCATCGTTTCATGAGGCATTAATTCGCCATCCACAGAAACAATATGTTCTTCAACAATTAGACACAGGTGTGTGTAAGTGTAGCTCGAATACTTATCATAAAAAATACTAGTATATTTAAAATTATGGTGTTGTTACAAAACAAAGGAATAAAAAGAGTTTAGGGGGTTGGAGATGAAAAATAAAACAAAAGAACATAAAAGAAGACAATACCTTAAAATCGGGTAACTCTTTTTTATTTGAGCCAAAGGCTTCCATGGGAAGACTTCTTCCCAAAGTTAGGCTTCTATGATTAAGATAGGGAAGTTTAGAGAGTATTAGGGAAGAGTTTGTCAAATCCAAATGGCTTTAAGGTGTGAATAAGGTGGTAGAGGTGGGGGCCTTTTATAAGAGGAGAGGAGGGGCACTCTTGGAAAGATTGAAATGTTAATTTATTATGAAATGCTTTTCGGATTATAAAGGTCCCACAATGATATATTTATAGACTAAGGAAATAAGTGTTCTAAATATTCTCATCCAATAGGTTTTTGAAAATTGTATGTATTGGATTTTACATTATACTTCCATTTTATTAAAATCGTTAATTAATGAGGTAATCGCTGCATCATCATGGTGTCATAAAAACATTAATTTATTTAATGTCTAAAAATTATAAAAAAAATGATCATGATGTAGGAAATATTTTTAGATTTCCAATTAATATTTATAGTAAAAAATGTAACCTATATAACCCCATGTAATAATTGTTTTAGTAAAACAATACATGTATGTGACAATTTTATTTTTACTTTAAATAAAAAGTTCTTAATGTCATTTTCTTACCCAAGTGGCTCCATGGTGTCCCCAAGTTGACCCATGGATTGTCTTGGTCGGCCATGACTCATACAATAAGGGTAGGACAAGTTTAAGGGTATATTCATATTTTTATAATATCATTTTTACCTTAAATTTCACTAATTACCTTTAATCGCGGTTAATTAAACAAAAAAGTTACTATTGACAAAAAAATTATTTTAATCCCATTGAATGAAATTTTACTTCCTAATGACAACCATGTATGTTTGATTTATGAAAATCAAATCACAAAAGTGGTAATGTTTCATTTAAATGAAAAATCAGTTTTTTAACTACCACTTAGTTGTTTCACTATTCATCAGAAATTGATGTTTTTCAGAACAATGCCAAAATTTCACACTAAGATATAATTGATATTTAGAATTCAAAAATAATGTCTATATTAAAAATTACAAACATATATGTTTCATTAATTATGTTTATAATTAATTCCCGCTATCACAACAAATAGCGTGTTTTTAAGAAACAATATATATCAAAAGATTGACAGTTGTTTATGTCCAATTTCAAAGTGAAATTAATTCTAATGACCACCATTGGATAAAATAGTAAAAATATATTCTAATTATAATTTAAAACCACTCAATAGTATAATTTATCACTATAAATTATTTTTATTAAAAAAGTTTTTTTTAAGTATTTTTCACTATTCATAAAAATATTGGAAGTTCTCAGAAAAATACCAAAAATTCAACATAGGCTAATTTTGATATTCTAAATCCAAAAATGAAGTCAATTATTAAATATAAAATATATATAATTTCAAAAGGTGGGTATTACTATTCATAATGGCTATTTTCATTGGTCGCGGTGTGTTAGAATCTCGAACTTGTGTACAGAGCAAGCTATTACAGTATTGAAAGAGAAGCGTCTCGTGGAAGCTCGGGGTGTTACAATGATTGAAAATGAAATGTTAATAGTGAAATGTTGATAATTTAAATCATTATGTGTTATAATTATATAATGGTACTTGGGCATTTAATAGGTGGTTACGTGATAAACAAAATACGAGTAGTTCTGTGATAAACCATAGATATGTGGTAAAATAATAACCTCCAATGCATTGGTTATGCAAGTTGGTTGTATGGATATTCTATTTAAAAGAATGATTTGTGGAAGTCGACCATATGGTTATTCCTTTAAGAATGATTATGTCCTAAGTTACCTTTCATATATTATGTTTGATTTATATGGGTTTTATGGTAATATTTTGGTTACAAAAGGGTAAGTAAGGAGCTTGTATTTAGTGAAGAGAATTTTCTACTTCATAAAGGTTAAAATTATTACTTTATGATAAAGTATTCATGGTTTACATTTTTTTGCAAGGCTAACAGTTTTCCTTCTTTGTGTATCCCTTACTGAGATTTTTATGCCCATCCCAAGTTTGAAATATTTTTCATAGGATTTTAAGGGAGAATAAAATCAAGGATGTCATAATAGAAAAGTTAGGATGTTTAAACATGAAGCGAAACCATGTTTCTTTTTCAACATTTCTATTTAATGAAAAAATTGGATAGTGAGTAGAAGTGTCTACTCTATAATAATCAAGTTGTTATGTACAAGTGATGGCCTAATTCTACAATGCTCTAAACCAAAAAATATCCTCAATGTGAAATAAAGTCAAATTACTAACATAACTAAAATTAAGTTATGATTAAGGTTGGGGCCGTATAATATCAATATATAAATATTATTATATTGATATAAATATAATATATATTTTTTAAAATATTTTTTAGAAAAGTTAAATTTGCATTTACACTTAATATATAAAATATTTTGTCAAAATTGATTATAAAAAATCAAAATTAAGAATTTTAATTAAAACTTTTCTTATTATTACCGAGTAATAGGAATTTAAAATTAATTTCAAGATAATAAACGAAAAAAATAAATAAAAGATCTAAAATAATTTGAAAACATAACTAGAACATCAAATAATCACAACATTTGATCCATATGTCTGTTCATAGTCTACCAAATATCAAATTGATGCATGCAATGAGCTATATGCCCCTAATTATTTTTTTCCTCCATTGTCGCATTTTTTGATGGTGAAAAATTCTTAGAAGGCATCCAAAACTGAGTTTTTAGTCAGGGTACCATAATTTTTTAACATTTGATGGATTTTTAACCTCGTTTAAGGGGTCTTATTGCCATATTTCTAGAGACTAAATTTATTCATAGGAATTACATTCATATTAATTTTATGATTTTGAAATCATATCATTTTTTACAACATAATTTAACTTATAATTAAATATATTCATATTTAATTATATTTATTCATAATAAATCACTCATATAAATATATATAAAAAATATTTTTATAAAAAACGTATATTATAATATATATGATTAAATAAATATTCTAAATATGTATTTTAAAAAATTTCAAACAATTTTTTACAATATAAAAATATATTTTTAATGATTATATATACATATATGTGTGTATTAATAAATAGATATATTTATTAATATTATATTCTAGCATATTTAAATGAATATAATATATAATATGTTTAAACGTATATATATATATCACACACATATATATTTTATAAATGTATTTAAAAAAAATTATATAAATATATGAAAATAATATATATATATATATATAATATATATACACATATATATTTATATATAAAGTGAAATATCCTTAAATAGACAACAAAATGACATGATGTAGTGGTAAAGTCGTTACATCTTTGAAAGATAGGTGCAGGGTTCGAATATAGGCAGGCGTTCATGAGGTTGGAAATTTGAAAAGTGCAGATAAAAGGGTTGGTTGGGTTAAAAGCACTTATAAAGATAGGGGAGCACTATTAAAGGTGTCGTGGAAGTGCAGATAAAGGGTTCAATCTCATGGAGGTCCAAAAAAGAATATAATTTTACCCGCTTTAATAGTGCTTCATTTATCGATTCTAAAAAAGTATTATTAAAGGCCTCCATTTGCATTGCTAAAAAGAGAAAATTTAAAGGCTCCCTTAAACAACAATTATTTTCCACAGATGCATGCTTTAGGATTTTAACCGCACTCCAGTTGTTAGTGATTTTTTAGTACATATAAAGGCCTACTTTTGCACTGTTAATGGCCTCTTTTATAGTAGTGAAATGGGTGATCTGCAAGAAAAAATATTCGTTAATAATAAAAAAATAACCTTTATCTCATCCACAATCCATTTTTTTATTATTTAAGAAGCCAGTTTTTGGGTAAGTGGGAACCATATATAAACCACCAGTACATGAAAAACCCACATAACCTTAAACTACTACACAATACATTCAAAAATTGAAAAATCAACAAACTGTTAAAAACCACTGCATCAGATACACATTTCAAAATTCAAATTTCAAAAAAGCCTTCATACCAAGAAATCGCATCATCGCACTTCCAACCTATCATAGCCACCTAGCCGCCATAATCACACTGTCGACCTATCATCATCACTGTCAGTGTTGCTTCACCTTTTCCAACACCATCACCGTACATCATGCCTGATCACTGTCTGCATCAAACCATCGAGAAAAAAACTCAGACATCGCTGCTGCACTATCATCGCCTGAGCTGATAACTAGAGTGATCGAAAACACAAAGACCCCATAATACATGATTCTCCTTCACTGAACAACAGAAATATGGGCTTATTCCCTAGATAACTGATAACTTCCTGAACACCACCTCCCAAAGATCCGACGAACCGTTGCTCCCGACTGAGCTAGAGAGGAGAAACAGAACTCGGGGCCAGGGCAGGGTTAAAGCAGTGTAAGATTCCGTGGAATGAGCTTTTAGCCAAGAACAAACCCAAAAGACCACACCGAACAACATCACTCCAGAAATTATGGCCATGCCAGTATCATCATCGAACCAAACCAACACCGAAAACAGACACCACCAATGTCGTCTACCATCGCCAGCTCGAAACGAACCACCGCCATTAGCGTCGAGCCCATTATCACGAGAACCGTCATTACAATGAAAGAAAACAGGAACAACATCGAACAATGAACCAATACCAACATCAGAAAACTTCAACCACCATTGTTGAACCATCACGAACACAAGGAGGGAACTGCCTGTAGGAGCCCCAAGGAATGAAACGAAGACAAAAAACCAAAATTCAAAGAAACACCATCCGTAGGCAATGAACCCACCACACTTACTCCAGGGGAGATTGATGAAGCATCTAGTCACCGAAAGGAAATAGAGGACGATACAGTGCCTCTCAGGGCTAGAAGTACCACCACCAGATCCACAAGGGGCCCCTGGGAACACGATCTAAAACAATCGAGATAGAGGACCGCAACCTGACGCTTGAACTCTAAATCAATCTACACCAGAGTAGCCCGAAATCGGGTGATGCGATGACCAACAAACCCAACCAAAAAGATAGATGGGGAACTAAGGCATCTGAAAAAAATGAGACGTAGATGGGACTGATGAGTGAACCATCATAAAAAATCAAGGAACTAAGCCGACGAAGCAAGCATATTCATATGAGAAAAAATAGGAAGAGGATCCGCCAAAACCAGGAAAATGAAGCGAGGAAAACCTAGGTAATGCCAAAAACCGAGACGAGGAAGCGAGGAAACCCTAGTATCTGAGAGGGCATCCGGGTGAGTGGGGAGCCATCTCATCCCTAACCTTTCTCTCATTACTAAGAATAAATTATTTGTTCCCAACTATGTAGTATGGACATTATTTTAGACCATGTGTGCTCCATCCAAGTAACATACCATATTCCATATGTTCACTAATAATCCATAATAATTCAAACATCATAATAAAATTATAATATTCAACTATATCAAATGAAGTCACAGTATACTTCAATAATTATATTAACTCATCAAATAATGGATTCAAATAAACATCAATATTTTTTTTGGATTTCATAGAATTAATACCTTCAAATATATATATTGTTTCTTAATCAATATACAAGGAGGTAAGATTTAAAGAGTAATGAAAAATAACAAACAAGAATATTGACTACCATAACAACCAAATGGACTAAAACCATCAGTAGAAAGGTACAACCAAATGTTATAGGGTCCTGAAGAAAAAGAAGGATGTGTCTGGTCAATGTGTTTTCGTGAATCACCATGACATGGATGATTCAATCTTTTACTGATAGATATATTTGATGAATTCCATATCATCAGTTCAACTGTGTTGTGAGACATAAATAAATGTTGTAAAAGAGTTGTAATCGAAAAATACCTCAATTGTTTCCCATGAACTATGGAATTTTATTTTTGTGCCTCTTTATTCCTCGACTCTCCACATATTGGAAAATTAAACAAGGATTCATAATCAACATAATATAAGATACAGTCATTTGAACATACAAGCATTACTAATAATAAAGTCCAAAATTTTGAACATCTTCTTAAATTCACAGAAAATTGTAGGAAAGATATTTCAGTTAGAAAAAAATGATTTAACAAAAGATAAAATCTAAAAAAAAAATTTAATGTTCTAAAATAATATTTAATTTCTATAATTTTATAATAGCTTCATGTTCATTCATCAGGCATCTCGGATATAAGGCCTCGTCAATAGATTTCAAAAAATTGTAAAACTAAGAAGGTTCTGATACAAGATTTGGAACATCATTCTGATTTGTTTTCTTAGGAATAGATGGAGTAGCGGTCTCAAACCTTAAATTCATAAATGATGGATCCAAAATTAAAAAAATTGTATTTTCTAATAAATTCATTTAACCTATTTGTTACAAAAAATGCTATCTTTTTTAAAACCAAAGAAAAAGAGGAATTACATCAATGTTAAACATTATGAATCTTCTGAAATCTTATTTATGACATGGGCATTAAATTTTTACTTTATAAAAAAAATAAAATTTAATGATGAAAATGATATAAAGGTTTCAATACCTTCAATGTAGAGAGGATTTTTACAAGATCCCTTTGAATTTCTCTGACAATTTATCCAATCATGGTCGCATAATAGAAACTGGTGTCTACTTCTTGAGTCCATAGTTAACTAAAAAATAACCAAAATAAGAATAATTATTATTGATCACATAGAATATTAAAAAAATATCATTATTTTTTAACACCTTTAAATATTCTATGGAATATGTCCAAAGTGAGTTGCTGGGTTAACACTAGATTACAGGGCCCGTAGAGGCTTAGTGCATATAAAATGAAAATATTAAATATATATTGTTTAATACACACACCAGTTTTTGAAAATAATAGAATATCCCTTTAATTTTGTATCATATGAAAAAGTAGATACCACCATTGGGTCCAAGATGAGGGGTTTTCCCTAGGTGTGACATATCACTTGTGAACGTCTATTTTTTTATATTACACAAAAGAGAAATTCATTTAATATTTTTTTATAATACGTTATTTCAATTTAAGGTACCTTTCAAACTGGGTATATTATTATAAAAAGAATACCACCATTGGTTTCAGGATTTGGGGTTTACACTAAGTGTAACATTACATTTGTGAGTATCGAGAGTTTAGTAAAATCACACACTATGGTGTCATTTATAATCCTTCATTCAAATAATTTATATTATATATATATATATATTACAATATATATAAAAATAATTAATATAATTTATTTTAATTAATTAAATATTTATAATAATTATTGTGAAATTATAGTAGTTATTTTTATATATATTTTTGCAATGTTTGATAAAATAATTAGTATTTTATTACAATTTTTTTAATTTTAAGTAGTTGATAAAATTATATGTTAAGTAATACTCATTATTTATTATTTATATCTGAATTTATAACAAATATTACTAATATTTAATAATTATTGATATTTTTTGTTTTACAAATATTTATAAATTTACGTAATTTCCTCAAATTGTCTAATTATTATTAATAATTTATAAAGAACACTAATATTTTCCATTTATTAAAAATAATATCTAATTAATTATAAATTATTATAAATTATTATAAATTATGTAATGATTATTATTAATTATATAAATTATTTTTAAAATTTTAATAGTTATTATATATATACGCCACAATTTATTAATTAATATAAATAAATTATATATATTCTAACTCATCTTTAAAAAAATATAAAAATATCAAATCTATATAAAGAGACACACACACATATACAAAATTTATAAATAATTTAAATTATAGTTTGTTTTGAATATAAATAAATTTCACTGTCTTAAATTCATAATTTATATAAACAATTTGTAAATAATTTTTAGTTCATATTTTTGAATTAATATTTATTTTGAACTGATATTTTTTTAGAATTAATTATTTTTATGTTATTTATATTTACCCTAGATTCCTTACAATACTAGTGTGAGTTGACTGATTTTATAATAGTTATAAAATTTATAAATAATATTTATTTTTATTAATAAACTATTTATACTAATTTTCTAATAGTTTTCTGTTATTTTATAATTTTTTTACAAGTTATATTATTAGTTTATATTTATCACTAAAATTTAAAATTTACTAATTATAAAGGCTCGTTAATTATTAAATATTATAAATTATTTTACAATTTTTAATAATTATTTAAATTAATGCTACATTTTTAATAATTAATATTTTTTTGAATTATAAATAATTATCTATATTTTTTATATTTTTTTACAAAGTATTAAAAATTATTATACCCACTGTTATAAAATAATTCATTTAATAAATATTAGATATTATAAATTCTTCTTGTCTTTTCATTAAACCAATTTTTTAACGTTTTTAAAAAAAATTATTATAAATAATTTTTTATCAAAATGATTTATTTAAATTAATTTTCTCATCATTACTAAAAATCAATCATAAAAATTTTTTTATTACATTATATTTGTATATATAAATATATCAGAATTTCTTAATCAAATATAGTTACACCAATTTTATTGTTATACATTTTTTAACAAATTCACAATTCAAATTTATATACAAATATACATGCACACACACACACACACAAATCTAGAACCAAGAAACCAAAAAAATTATTACAAAAACCATAAAAACAATGAGAAAAAATCATGTAAATTATTAATAAACTTCCAATAACCCTAAACACCAAAAAAAGAAAATAAACCTAGGTTTTGACCAAACCAACATATTTCCAAATGAGTAAACATATTCAATATATTTCAATAATAATAATATTTCAAAGAATGTTATAAAATAATAAACATCCAGCAACCCTAAACACTAAAAAAGTTTATCAATTAAATTGAATGATTAAACAATGTGAGAAATATCTTAAATCAAACTAAATCAACTTCTATAGAATCAAGACACTCAAATAGTGAATAAAAATCTAAGATTAACCCTAAATTCCAAAATATTTATAAAAATTAGGTAAAATTATAGACCTAGGTTTTCTCAACCCATTATTTAAAATATTTAATAGAAATCAGAAAAATAGTGAAAATGGATATAATCTGAGACCATATGTAGTAGATCTAAGTCGAAATCAGCCTAAAATTGGGAGAAACTGGCATTTAGTTAGATTTATAGAGCATGGTGTCTGGGAGATTTCTATCATCGTGGTTGGGGAGTGGGATGAAGAAAGAAGAGGAAGAAGAAAGGGGGTGTTCACTCTATAAATCGATTTACTTTTTATAGTGGAGACATTGCGATGGAATAAATTCCATCGTAATATGTTTTTTGATCAAAATTATTTTATATTGGAATTGATGCATGTCGTAAATAATCCTGAGTTTATGGGTATTTGCGACGCAATTCTAAATCTTTCGTAAATGCCCTAATGTGAATGTATTGTCCGCTTGGCGATGGGAAATCCCAATAAAACTATTTACTATCAATGTAATATTCCATTACAAATAACTAATATTTGTGTAATAATATTATATCTATCCCAAATAGTTCGCATGCCAAAACTATTTGTGATGAGGCATTTTTCCGTCAAAAATAGCTGAAATTTTAGTAGTGCTGGATCTATTCTCCCTCATAGGCACCTTCCTATGTTCTCCGGCAATATGGATTTTATGCATAGGGAGAAATACATGGCTTCTTTCCCATCCACATAATGTTTCATATTTAATTTCTAGGGAAAACCTGAGATGTTGTAGAAGGAAAAATACACGACGTGTGTTCTTTAGAACTACATGGCATGTAGTCCAGATTTTCAAATATCTCAATATATTTTATCTAACACTCAAGATCTATCCTCACCTCCTCAGATCACACTTCAAGGATACTCAAAATCAGAGGAGAATCCTTTGACCATCGTTTCCTACAGTTTGTTGTCTAGAAGAAGGATTTCCAATTCATTTTTGAGTTCATCGTACACCCGCCCATGTCTCCCACTTCTACAATCTCATATTTGGATTTTTATCAACAATATAGTCACCCAAAACCCCATAAATCATCATTAATCCATCCCCAATAATCTATCAACTGATCACACATGAAACCATAAAATACCTAACGGTTTCATCGAGCTCGGTCCAGACCAGCAATGTCGAATATTGGAAATGTGGTCCAATGAGAACTAACATGAATAATTATTGGGATAAAAGAACCAAAACATAGGTTAACGATCATTGGAAAATTGTTCTTAGATAGAAAACCCAATAGGGGATATCCAGGGTGAGAAACAATTAAATATTCTACTAAAATTGGTACATGCGAGTTTGAAATGACTTGAAATTGATGGAAATCAAAAAGTAAAATGATCCTACTAAAAAAATTTAATGAATTAGGGTAGAATGCACAAATTGGTGAGTCCTAGATGGTTTCGAATTATTTTTTGATGAATAAAACAATCAACATAGAAGAGGAGGAATCATTGTGTTTGTTACTTCTCTATCTGTCTGGATCCAGAGTTTCATCATTTTGGTATTCTGATTCATCAATAGAAGAGAGGAGGAACACCTCTCAAAAATATTGTGGTTATGTGGATAACACTAGAGATCATTCCATAATGATGTATTAATATATTAAATCTATTTTGGTTAATTATATTTTATTATTTATTTAACTAGAATGCACCCATCCAGTTACACTATTATACAAACACCCCATACAGACCTATTTTAGGTCACGCCTAGGGTAAATGTCATATTATAGATTCCAAATTGTCATAGATTTTTTATATGAGATTTGTCTTAAGAGTTTTTCCATTTTCATTAACGAACTATTTGTGCAGAATATAAAATATATTTAACATTTTTATAAAATTAATTATGGGACACTGAGCTTCAGAATCACACATATTCTGGCTTCAAGAATATATCTAAAAAAATTAAAGGTATTAAAATTTAAAAATAGGGTCTCTATATATTTCCATATATCAGTATTTTAATCATAAAAAAGAAAAACTAAAGAAAAATATTGCAATACTGACCCTCTATTTGGCTCTCCAACTCCCAGGATCTCCCCCAATTATTCACATATTGTCACAAAACACGAACCCATGGGATGAAGCATCCATGAAGGGTGCTCTTTTAAAAATCCTTTTTCACCATTGGGTGTTTTGTAAATGTGGTTCCATCCTCGATGTATAGTTTTCCCTAGTCAATAACGTGCATGGGTTCATGCACGTATCTCCTCAGCTACAACACATGGAATATGTCGTGCACCTACTCCAATAATGGGGGTTGGGAGAGGTGGTAATTAACCTTTCCAGCATCCTTCAAGATCTTGAATAGCCCAATGAATGTCATGGATAGCTTGCATCCCTAGAAACATCTCTACAATCCTCATTGTGGGGAAACTGTTATGGACACATGATCTCGCTTTTCAAACTCCATGGGTTTACAACATCGATATTCAAAATATTTATGTCTGCTCTTGTTTTCTTTATCCAATCCTAGATGATATGGACCTTCTTTTTCAGAACCTACACCATCTCTATACCCACCACATATTCCTCACATACCTCTCTCTAAGAAAATAGAGACCTTTATGGTCTCATGTATATGGCCTCCAAGGTTCCATGTCGATCATAAAGTGGCACCCATTATTATACGCAAACTCTACCTAGGGAAATTTATCCTCACAACTCTAGAAAAATTCTAACACAAAAGACCTCAGTATATCCTCCAGCACCTAGATAGTATTCTCAGTCTTCACATCTATCATAGAGTGAAAGGTTGTACTAATCCTCATCTGGGTCTAGAATTCCTTTTGAAGGCCTCTCCACAAACATGAGCTGAACTGCACATCATAGTTACAGACAATACTTGATGGAAGCCAGTGAAGGTGAACTATATCACACACACACACACATATATATATTTCCCAAACTATCCATTTAACTCTTCCCATTAATGGTAAGGAAATCTGTAAACTTCATGAGTCATTCAAGTATCATCCATACTAATTCATGGACTCATGCTATCATTGGAATCCCTATCACAAATTCCGTAGTTATTCCATCCCATTTCCACTCTGGGATCTCAAGGGGCTGTAACTAACCTGCTAGAACCTGGTGTATAGCCTTTACCTAATGAAATTTCTAGCACATTGAGAAAAACTCATCAACTCTCCATCTGGCACACAAAGATTCCACTGAAGGCCTTTTACATCTTTCCTATAGTGGTATGTGAAGCCAAAGGATATGTGTGGAACACACACACAACCGCCTCTCGTAGAATGACTAGGACCACCATCCATCCCTTGAAAAGGGTAACTTGATTACATTCATTATAAAATTATTATGGTGATTCTACAGAGGTTTTCTAGTAATGATAAACATCATAGTCAATGTATCATAATTAGTACTCTCTCACATACTAAGGGAGTGGAAGATTCAACACCATTTATGGAAGAAAATTTTAACCCACTGGAAAATCCAATCTCAGTTTCAAGGAAGCCAACTACTCAGAAACCTCCTACACTAAATGATTCGGGTACTTCCTACTAAGGTAATCTACTACTATGTTTACTTTCTTAGGATTATAGAATATTTTTAATTCATAGTACAATACGAACTCCAATCGATGCCACTATCTTTAGTTCAAGTCACTCTTTATAAAGACATATAAAATATGTTGATGGTCTAAGTAACCCACAAAGAGCTGTCTAAAAAGATGGTGCCTACACATCTTTAGAGAAAAGACTACCTCTTATAGCTCTAGGTCATGTGTCACATATTTCTTTTTGTGGGGTATCAATTTCCTTTACCCATATGTGATATCTAGCTACTACTATATCAACCCTAAGTCGATCCCATATCTTGAGGAATCACAATAAACTATGCACTCCATGCACTCCTCTGGTAGTCCAAAAAATGGAGCACTCTTCATCATGAACCTAAACTCCCTAAAGGACCTCTGACGCTATTTATCCCAGGTAAATGAATTCACATTCCACATTAGGGTTGTTAAATGGTCTGCAATCCCGGAGATGTATACCACAATGATCCTTAACCTAGAACTGAATCCACAAGAGTTCCCCATGATATTGGTACTCATAGAACATGTATAGGATCTATCCTCAAGAGTCTCAGGTGCTCATACTCAGAAATTCTGTACATGAGGTGTCATATATTATAAGAGGTGGATAATCCTACTGAATAGTCACCTAATTTAGTCAATGTCAATAAAATACTCACCTCGAGCTCTCATCCACCTAGTTAAAGAATAACATAGGGTCAGTCTGGTGAACACAATGGATTAGTGGAATCCCTACCTCTTTAGACCCTTTGACCACACCACATGATCTTGTAGTCCAATTTGGTCATCTAACATGATAATGAAAACATCAGTCTATCCCTAGTGAAATTATATATAGAGTTCCATATCATGGTGGGGAGATAAACCAAACACGTCATGCTACCCGACAATCATTAGAAATAATTGAGAGATCATATTTTTCACTACTCCAAGGATAATTCTAGAAAACTAATAAATTAGTCATATCCTCCTATGAATGATCTCATCCGACTCTATCTGGGGACTAAACATCATCAAGAAGGAAAATTTTTTCCCACAACTGGGAAGCATAACCATACTCATTAGTAGTGGTTTTATAAGTTTGGATTCTCAAAGACTAATCTATTCTAAAGAAATCACCATAGGGTCTCACTACCTCTATATAAATATTAAGTGTGATGCCCTCTCTCAATGTCTCTCTCTCTCTCTCTCTATTTGTAATGTAAGGTCACCATATAGGTAGAAACTTGTGACCACTGATCCTCTATGTACGATCCTCAAACACAAGTGTGGAGAAAAAATGGAATCCAATGGTATCACTAGTTATTGAACGTGTTCAATGCATACGAAATTGATTCTTTCAACTATTTTCTAATATCTATAGTTTGAAAATTGAGCATAGAAGTTATACCTCAAACAATACTTGATCCTCCATACCAAAAGACACATTTTTCAAGAGCTCATTCTTTCCCTTTTCAGCTTTCTCTCATCAACTAGGTCATTCTCCGACACCCTGTCACATCCTAAAATCTTGAACATGCAATTTAAAGGGAATCATCTTCCAAACTGTGAAACTCTATACTTCAGGCAGCATTGACTCGCCATCATAATTATAAATTTTTCCACAAGGATGCATCTTGGTGGGGGAAGATACCTTATTTTTCACATGTCTTATGAAATGATAAAATATATTCATCGCATGAATCTAAAAACACCAAATTTCAACCTCGAGAGGTATTACTTTTTGGATCACCATTGAATTGGGGTACTCTTCGAGCTAGATATCCAAACCACATGATTGGGTCTGACCTCAAGCATATGATAAGGGAGTATGTATCAACATAATATATTGATGATATCTATATATAAAACCTACATTGTGCACTCAATATCGGTTCATCATTTTCTAGTACCACAGAAACAAACTACTTCTATAGGAAGAAAAATGGTTGTAGGTACAGCCACCCGATCTGTCAAGATCCACACAAATCTGAAAACTCCAATATCCAACTCAATCCAAACCTGTGATACCAATGGATCTCACTCATAACATAACATTACTGGCCTCTACTGCTATAACTCATAGTGTGAACTAATCATGGAACATCCTCATCCTTCTCTATTGGAATAATATTTTACTCAATTGGTTGGGGTGATGGTACCTGTCCACCTAGAGGAAAGATCTCATGTGATGGACCCAAAACTAAGGCCTCATAACTCATCATATCATTTTCATGATTCAGATATAGTAACATGGATTGGTGTATTTTCTGAGACACCTCAAAGATGATCATGATGTACCATGATCAAATAAGAATATATATACAAAGGATAACTAACTCCATAATTACAATCAAAGTCTCAACAATATATGATGCATGTACTATTAGTCCATGCATCCTATGTCCCAGTATGATGAGCTAACAAGTAGGAAGTCGAGGTCCTTGTAAATCGATATGTCGGATGCCAAACCAAAACTAGGTTCCCAAGCTTAAAAGCCACAGTTGAAAAAATATAACACTGCTACCCTAACTCCTGAAAAAATCCTTGAAATGCCACTACACCAAACACTACCACAAGGAATGAACTACTTTGATACCAATCTGTCCGGACCCAACCCAATATGTCTTAAGACACCACTACCCCAATCATACCTCTATAGGTCAAGGGGTATAGATAAGCACAGAAAATTATAACAGACATGGGATTCCTTTTCCTAATGTACCGGTACTAACACACCCAACCATCTCCATGAAGAAGTGGAGTGGAATGATAAATAAAAATGATGTAATAACTAAAATATAAACCAATTATTCAAAAGACTACATGGTGTATAACTGTACGGTAGTGTATGATGAAAGGTAAATGGAAGAAATACATCCCATAATAGAGAGATTACCCAAATGAAATAACTATAAAAGGTAACTGCTAGGAGTACCCAACCTCTGATCTCCAATCTCCAACCACCATACGTGTTTCAATGAACCAACAATATCTATTCTCATATGTAGTCAAAAAAAACATGTATATCATCTTCATAAGACATAAAATGTGTAAGAAAATACCATGTAGGGGTGAGAATATATATACCTATTGGGACACCATGAAATCAGAATGGAGAGCAGTAAGAGACCTGATAGGAATTGATTGACAGTAGACAGATCAACCCAAAGAAATAGAATAAAAAATCCAACAACATGGATAAAAATAAATATATGATAGAACCAAAAAATACCAAATGAGGGAAAATGGGATCTCCATCTCACATCGCATCCTAGGAAAATATTTCCCTTAGTACCAAGGGTCCATCAACAATGCCCAGTACCTCGCAAGTCTTCCCTATACAAATATCTAAGTCAAACTGATTCATTTCACTGTGTTTTATAGTCGTGGGGAATAATCAATAGGTATATGACTCATACCATATTACAATAGAAGGGTTCCACTCAGTAGAGAGATAGAGGACCCATTACCTATCCCGGAGTGAGGGTTCCACTCTGATGGTTAAAGACCCATGCCTTAACTCTTCATGGGGATAAAACTCAATTAATCAGTAGCAAACTCATGCCATTCCCAACTGAATGGTTCCACTCTAGTATCCCATAGAGGAACCATGCCCAACCCTATATGGATGGTTCCAATCTAGTAGTTAGTACATGAAGTGTGAAAAATCCTATATGGAGGGTGCACTTTTTTAGTTGGTAGTGGGCCCATTCCTAACCCTAGTTGGAGGGTTCCACTCTAGTAGTTAAGGACCCTTTCCCAGATACCACAAGTGTGTTCCACTCTAATAGAATATAGAGGACTCATTCTATTACCTGTAAGAGGGTTCCAGTCTCTTATTCAAGGACTAATACCATGACTCTGTTGAAGGATTCCACATAGAAAATATTAAGAGGACCAATGCCCAACTCACCTAGTGGGTACCACTCATATAGTCGAGGACCCGCACCCCGACATTGTAAGAGGGTTCCACTTGGTGGATATGTAGAGGTCCCATGACCTATCCTAGTAAAAGAGTGCCACTATAATAAGTTTTATAGGACCCATGCCTTTCCCAATAGTATGTTTCAACTCTATTGATAGGTAGAGGACTAATGTCCATCCAAACTGAAGGGTGCCATACTAAAACCCCTAGTGATCCTGTCTGATCACTGTCATCATCAAGAACTTAATGGACAAGATTAAAAATTGAAACATCTCACATTATATATCAAAATCCCATATTGTGGCCACAATTGTTTTCTACGTAGAAAATACCTTAGGATAGGCCACTTGCAGGCTATGATATGATTCTAAAAAAGTTATAAGAGATGTTGAAGTTTCCTCAAAAGGAAATAATAATTTCATGATTTGTAAGGGGACCAAATAATTTGTGGTCCCACTTTTCTGCCTAGTTATATCAATGATGGTAAATTGATCAATACTTTTATAGGACTACATGACATGTAGAG
This sequence comes from Viscum album, assembly GCA_963277665.1. Taxonomy (NCBI): domain Eukaryota; kingdom Viridiplantae; phylum Streptophyta; class Magnoliopsida; order Santalales; family Viscaceae; genus Viscum; species Viscum album. The sequence goes on from OY728137.1 coordinate 242,516,790, forward strand.
TTACTACATGGTGTGTCTGATCCGCATAGGGTCATACACAAGCCTCTGTCCACGTCTGTGCAAATATACTTTTACTTATGTAATTTAGTACACAACATGCTCTCCCGCATGGTGAAATTCACTTGTGCTCCAACCATAAGGAATATTGACCTAGAGAGTGATACAAGGCATGTATTATATCCACATGACATGTAATATTTAATTCTGATAAAAAACTCTAACCACCGCATAAACTATACTAAATTGTGTGTTTTCTTCATAACTACACAGTGCTTAGTCAAGATTTTCATAGATCTCGACATCTATTCTACAGTGCTCCAAATCTAACCTTGCCTATATGTATCACACATCATAACCACCTAAAATTAAAGGTGAGTCCATCAACAACTATTCATACTTATTGTATCTAGAAAACAGATCTCCAGTTCATTAGTGAGTTCATCATACACCATGTGTGCATCACCCACTTCTTCCATCATAGATTTGGATTCTGGTCAACAAAAGATTCAATTGAAATCCATTAATCATACCAAATCCATACTTTATCATTGATATATTCATCCCACGTGAAACCATCAAGAATCATGGGGTTTGATAGGGCTTGATTCTGCTTGAAAATGACGATTCATGACCCTGTGGTCCAATAATGGCTAACATGAAGAATTATTGGGATAAAATAATGAAAACAAAGGTGAAAAATAATTCTCTAGATTTCTTGTCCAATTAAAACAATAAAGGATATCCAGATTGATAAAATATTCAATGTACATTTAAAACTAGTACATGGGCACATACAGAGTCATTCAATCGATGCACATAAAGAAGTAGAACAATCCCACTCAAAAAATATAATAAATATGAGAAAAATCCACAAATTCAAATATCCTACATTGTTTTGGATAATCGGTTGATGGAGAATTTTCTTTCCAATTAAGAGGAAGATTAATTTAGTTCACCTCATCCCAGTCTTCCTAGATCCATTGTTCCATCATCGCCAAATTCTGATTCATTAATGGAGGATAGGAAAAATGCCTCTCAACAATCCAAAGGTTATGGAGATAACCCTAGAAATTATTACCTGATAGTGTAAAAATAGAGTTAATATGTTTAGGTTAAATAAATTAAATTAATATATTTAATTATTATATTAACTCAATGAACCCTACAACGACTGCTTTTATTCGAGCACCGAGTTCGGAACTATTATAGGTCACGCCTAAGGTATATCTATCATTTTGGATTCAATCATTATCTCATATATTTTTATCCAAGATTATGGTTAAGTTTTACTCAATTTTCATTAAAAAACATTGTTCTATTAGTATACAATATTTTCAATACTTTTTTAAAATTAATTCCAGGCACACCGGGACAAGGAATATCATGTCGTTTCAGCACTTGGCTCTAAAAATATGTCTATAAAAAATTCAAAGACTTATTAGGAAAAACCAGGGTCTCTAAAAGATTAATTAAAAAATATAAAAATCCAAATTCCAAATATGATATCAATTTTAATAAATTCAATAACTATTACTTATAGACATTTTTTTGAAAATACCACACAAAATGCGATGAAAACCACTTTTTTGAAAAAAAAACATTTATATTCAGGAAACACGGTTCGTTCTTATATAATGATTATAAAAATATTGAACGAATATTAAATCATTTTATTTAAAAAATAAAATATAAATTTTAATAAAATAATTCACTAATAGTGATATATTTAATTTATTGAGATAAAAAAATTATGTGCATAAAAATAGTTTTTTCAGAAAGATGCCTTTTTCGGTATAAACTTGTTTTTATACTAATTAAAAAGACAATTTCTAATTAACTGAAATAGATTATTAATAATATTATAAATCTAATTTTAAATTTAATCCATTTTAAAATATAATTTGAATTTTTACATTCCTATAACAAAAATAATATTTTTAATAAAAATCCATATTTTTTACTATTCACTGGAAAATAAATCTTTTAACTAAATCCCATAAATTCACCATAAGATAATTTTGATATTTTGATTTCATAAATTTAGTCAATTTATAGACATAAATTTTTAAAATTCTTTAGAAATTAAATATATTCTTTTCTCACAAATCAACAAAAGTCATTTTAATGAGAATCTATTTTTTATGTGTTGTTTATCTTTTTGAAAAGTAGAATGTATATTTCCTGTGAACTCTAAATACATTTATATGAATTGGATTAATTTTTATATATATTATAAATAATTAAATCCTATTCATACCCATCCCTTTAATGTAAATGCTATAATGGTATTATTTTAATAATATTATTTTAATAGTATATCGTGGTTTATTTAAACATGATTTTGAATGTAATACATGAAATTAAAGAAAATAAATTTAATTGAAAAAAATACTTCAAAAAATAATTGATTTTTATGCTATGGGATTTTCATCTTAATGTGACAATCCATCCCATAAAAATAGCAGACAATCAAATTACACCCTATAGAAAACACTGGATCCATACATGATAACTTCTAAGTACTCGTTCCATTTCCCAAATGAGACACTTCTCATTTACACTTTTATCTAAAAAATGGAATTCGCTACCACCCACTAAAATAAGACCACTAGGACATATTTTCTCTTAAAAATATACCTATTCTATAGCTACCTTATTAACCACCTCTAAGTAGGTCAACAAACAGAGGAGAATAATCATGGGCCTAATCTCCAACATCAAGCCTATATCAAAACATCGAGAATTGAGCTAGAAATTTGTGAGGGGAACCCAAATAAAATAAACCAACTCAGTTAATTAGGTAGCATACTTCATTAGTAAATAATAATTTTTCTCCAACTTCAATAACTCATGAGACTTCACTGCTCTCATGGTCTCTACTTATAATTTTTGTTAATGGTTACGTTAAAAGTGGTCAATGTGACATCCTCTTGCCTCCTTGAAAGAAACACTTATTCCCACTATTTTCTACCAGTTCATTAAATCATATAAGGTGTGAATCATATCATGTAGGAATTAGGGGTCTTCAGAAACACAATGATCTACTCAATCCGATGCAACCACTCCTCACACTCATTTGATCCCTTATCACTATGGAAAACTAGAGTTTTCCATCTGATAAAATCCTAGGAATGGCCCACCATCCATTTTTTATCCCAAACACCCACATAGGATAAGGATTTTATCATATGAATCGATGTATCTATAATTTCCAAATCAATAGGTTGACTAAAATGTGGTGAATGTTTCATAGCACCCTCTTGAATCCTAGAAGAGGTCATTCTATGAGGAATTGTCTACAAGACATAGACACAAGCTCAATCTATAAACAATTGAATCTAAATCATTATGAAATAAACATAACGAAAACCTTATTATAGGCTTCAAAAACTATCAATGGTATTAATAGAAACCTCAAGTGAAAGAAAAAGATAAAAAATATAAAAATAATTGAGCATTTATCATTGTGAATTTTTTGGCCACACTGTTAGGAGCACCCTACACCAACCATGTCAGAGTCACTAGAGGTTAGAAGGAAATGCCACATGAGATATTCATGGATACTACTAAATGTGTACCTTAATAATGTGTCTCCTATATATGTCCAATTTGTTTACCTAAAACACAAAACAATCCATAGGCTCACCCCAAGGCTCAACAAAAATCGGAAAATACCTTAAAATATCATCATAACCTTCCATAAATAAGATCAAAACATAAATATAATCCCAGAACACTGAAGGAAAATTGATGCCTGATGTAAAGAATCTTTGGCCAAATACTCCTCCACTCTGACACTCCCAAACCTCTATGGTACTTGATTCAATCTTCTAATGACTCCCAATATGAGAACTAGAACTGAAAACCATTTTCTAACAAAACAAACCAAGTCAACTAGACCCATCACCTAAGAAAAAATTATTGAAGGCCCGAAGAACATTTTTGATCACCATAAGATGGAAATACGCACCAAGCATAAAAAATATCTACTTTAGAATTGTTTTTACCAAGAGAAACTAGCACAAATAATGCATGAAACGGTTCATTCACACCAATATCATCAGACATAATAGAAGAATAAATAAAAATATAGAGAAATATATCAATGACAAAGAATATATCATAATAAAAAACATAAATAATATCCAATGCATTCCATAACATGATATTAACATGGAATCACAAGTAAAATGATCCAAACCCTAAAATGGGAACAAGAATAAAAAATTCCTAAATGGACATTAGAAGGTACAATACCAAAAAAACTCCTCATGATCCAACCTTATTAAACCATTACTATTCCCACAAAAAAAATATAATAAGATAAAAAATATCTGCCTATATACATAGTGACCTTTCCTCTACATGTGTAATAAAAAACAAGGTTAACACACACCCAAATATATATGTAGGGTGTCAGGTAAGAAGGCAAGTAGGATACAATGATGAATATATTTAATGACATTAAGACCCTAAAAACTAATAAACTAGATTGAAAATACATTTTTTTAAAACTATTTGTATGTTTCATTTTATTTAATGTTTGAATTTTCCAGAAGGTTTTTTAATTATTAATTATTGGATGGGTCACGTATTGATCAGAAATTCATAACGGGAGTTATTATGTTATAATGCATCTAAATAATTTTTTTAGATGTGTAATTTTTCTTGGTTTGTAGCTCAGAGGTTTTGGGGTCATCTTATTTCTTCAGGGCATAAAACCAATCTTTTAAAAAGGTGAATATCATGGAACATGGTTGGCACAAAGTTAGTGTCGAACATGTGGATTAACTATGTGATCCATTATGTATAGGAAATATTTTTAAAAACCATACATAGGGCTAGGAAAATTGTATATGGGGTTTATAATTTATTACAAACATGATACACAGTTGGTGCATATTTTGACTAATTATATGATGAACCATGTGAGTTGGAGTGTCCCTCACAAAATAAAGGTACACAGTTGGCACATGGTATAGCCGACTATTCATCTCTCTTAAAATGCAAAATTACTTTTTTCTCATAAAAGGATTTAGGGGGAAGCACCCTATTTCCTTCCTATTTTTCTTTTTTGTGACCCAAGTGGCTCCCACCTCTACATCTACTATTTAAAACCCATCCGAGGGGTTATGGCCATGAATGTAATTTGAAATTTTGATTTCCCCTCTGGAAATTTCTCCAGGTCTCCTCCAATATTCATTATTGATTTGTGGCTTCCTTATTTAGGGATTCAATCCTGATTCCACTAGATCATGGTTGAATTGGATATCAGTCATAGTGATGTTTCTCTTCTAAGGAGGTGGATGACCTAAGATCCCATCAACACTTTTTCATCTACTATTTTTTCAAGGAATGTTTCCATAGTGAATTTATAAATCATTAAATACTATTCAAAATTAATTTTAATAAGTGTTTTAACACAATTTGTAAGGTCCTTTCCAAGGAACAGTGTTGTGGATACCCTGTAAACCTTTTGTCATGTGGTTTTATGAATTTACATTGAGTGATGAGCACATGGTCAGTTATAACCTATTATGATTTTTTTTATTTTTACTTATAATTAATTGATTAATTTTATAAATTACGTCTCTTGGATGTGATGGATTTTTCCATTATTAGGTTTGATATCATATGTTGATGTGTCTGGACTCAGACATCAGTGAGCTTGAATGGAGGTTTCAAGAGCTGTTTATAAATGGCTTAATGGTTCTTATAGGTAGGTGTTCTATCATACCTACCTTTAAATATTTATGAATTTTTTGGTATTATGTTGATTCTCTTATATTCTTATGAGATAAACTTCGCTTAACTAGACTATTTCTAATGAACTATTCAAAGTAAATGAATCTAATAAACCAAATGGATGAATTTTAGGGATCACTAGAAACCCCTATATGCCATCTTCAAACATCATCTAGTGACTATCCCTGAGACCAAGAATCTTCTATAGGGTGCCTCATCTCATTATTGGACATATGAGATTCCATGTAGGATGTATTTACTTGATTAATACTTTTGAGGATCCCTATAGGGATGCCTTTACTTTTGAGTTTAATTAGAGGACCCCAATAAGTATACATTCTCTTAAATATTTTCCTTGAGGATACCAAGTAAGATTCAAATCAAGCGTTTTGACCTGAGGGTATTAGTGGTTTCCCCAGTTTTTGGCTAACCATGAGATAGTATGTTGGATTTGTGTAGTGATGGTAGCAGGTTTCCCCATATAACCTGTACTAAAATTGTTACCCTGAGAGGATGTGGATTTAGTGGAGGTTCTAATAATTCATCCACCCTCACCCTTTTAATTATGCATTCACATAGTTTCTATTGATTCAACTATGGTTTCCTAGGGTATATCCTAGAACTCTACCTATGAGTCAGATCTGATGTGATGTATTATGATACTATAAAAGGTTCTTCTTGGTACATGACTGATTAGTTTGAGATGATATTATTATATAGAGGGGACTACTAGAGATAGTTCCTAAAACTACCTCATGTGATCTGTTGTTGATTTATACCATTACTATATTTTTCATTCTTTGTTGTAGTTCCTTCCTGATTATGGATTCTTCAAGGTGTATTCCATATTTAACAAATATCTCCTTTACCTAATGTCTCCTTATAGATTCACATCCACTAGGATCCATGGGATTATTGAGTTTGTTGTGTGGGTGCACCTCTATTGAGCTATTCATGAATTTAACATCCTTGAGGATTGATTTTTCTCTCCTATAGTGATTTTTGGTATACAACCAAGGGGTTTTTCATGAATTTTTACTATTATTATGTTTTCAATTTAACCCAACGCAAGGGAGAGAATTCATGTGGGATGGAAATCATCATGCACAAACAATCATAAGCCCCATCATTCTCCCTCCTCTAAGAATTTCATTAATTAGTATTATTAATAATATTATGTGAAAAAAAACATGAAAGGGGATTTATCTCAATCAGTTGAACCCCTCCCTTTTTCACACATATAATAGATTCCCTCACCTCTATCCAAGCATGAACACACCAACATCACCTCTTAAATGTTTTAATTTCATTTCTTATTTTATTCTAAATTAATTATCAATATATTTTATTATCCAAACACTATTTTTCATGCAAAATTTTTTATTATTATATGATATAATAATAATAAAATCATTATTTAATTTTATTACCTCGTCACCATTATTGTTATTATTATTATTATTATTATTACTACTTTCTGTGTAGGCCACATTTGACCACCTCATCAGAGATTTACATCTATCCATCACCAAGTCAATAATGAGTAGCCTCTATTTAGAATTAATCTCATTGAATTAAAGGTCATTAGTATTTTCCAGCTAGGAAAAAGAGGATCTCTGATCTGATCTCAAACCAAATTTGATCAACCACCATTCCCGTCACACATCGATCGCATCCATGATCATGGACCTATACCTATTTTTTTTATATGATCCATTCACAAAACACCATCCCAATCATTTAATGACCCATCCACAAATAATTGATCCATGTGTAATTCATTCTACCACAATGAATTCAAGGGGTATGATCACACTTGACCCCATCCCTGCAATTTTGAATTGTGACCCCATGATCCAATGATAAGGAATGCTATTAATAGTGGAAAAAATCACAAATAACAAAGGTGAAACACTATTTACCAAATTTTATTCCCATAGGATTATATAAATAGGAAAATAACAGGTGAAACAATAGTATAATTATATCAGCTTAATATAATCAATACAAAGTGGGACTCATGTGAAGAATAATTATCTCATATCAAAAGAAGATGAAATCCATGCTCAATATTTTAATCAAAAATGGGAAGAAAACATAATGAACAAATCCAACCTCAACAATGGATCCATCATTGGTGAATAACACATCCACTAGAGATGATAGTGATCAAATATATAAACTCTCTGTCGATTCACCTTGATCTTATCACCGGTCATTGTCCAGTCTCAATATGCCAATAAAGAATAGGTGGAAGATCCTCATAACAATCTGAAGGTTATGTGGCCAACCCTGGGATTTCTCTAAGTAGATTATTTATAGAGGAAAACATTTTTATTCTTTTAATTTAAATTAAATAAATAAATAATATTTTTAAATTAAATTCACCTTCCAAGGGTTGCCACATCTGAACGTCCTACACTGACCAACTTTTCTCCACTTCTAGGAATAACCCAATGCTCCAAATTCTACCATGGTCTCAGATTTTTTGATCTAAGACTTCATTTATGTGATATAACAATTTTTAATAAACAATTGTGCACATGATATAAAATATGTTGAATATGATTTAAAAAAATAATTTTGACTGCATCGAGCCTCATAATCCTATGCTGTCGTTGTTCCTAGATCTAAAATTTTTCATAAGAATATTCCAGTATTTCACATAAAAAAACCTAAGTCTCTCTGATGATCATTGAAAGGTTTTAATGGTGGTGTAAGTGGTAAGAACTAGTGACCCTGGTATGATCCTTGATCAGTATGACTACTTAAGAGGCTATGAGGACCTTAGTTTTGAATCAAACCTCTGAAAGTTGATGTTTGGTATGTTTGAGGGAAACTAGTGAGTAGGTTTGGCTAGGGTTAATGGATACTTTTAGGGTGTTTATCTTATTAGTATGCTCTTTTTGTGACTAATACACAAGATTTTATTATGTTTTTCTATGTGGGGAGGGTGATTCCTTCTATTTCTAAGGAAGTGAATTGGGTGTTTATGCTTCGAGATTAAAGTTGGCATGTATGATTTTTTGGGGTTTTGAACCTATTGACACTTAGATTATTTTAATAAGATTTATGGAGCATGGTTAGGTTTTCATGATTTAATCCCAAGTCATTTGAATGCATCCCATGAAAAAAATCATAGAAAAGGTGAGGTTCCAAATTCTTAAGAGGTGTTACAAGGGGGATTTCTGATTATGAGAATGATGTTTCATATAGCATGATCAACATAGAATTATAATGGATGAATCATGGATGTGTGATTTCTTTGATAATGTTGTGTACTAGATATGCTTGGTACCATTAAAAATTTTTCGTCGATAAGCAGTCAGGTGTAAGAAAAAACTACTAGAATATAGGGTATTTGTGATGGGGAAATTTTTATTAGCCATTGTCCTATAACAAATGCTTTCTGATTGGAACCAATTTATGAGGGATAGTTTATTTGGTTTCAAATAGTTATCATTTATGACGAAATAAACCATCTCTCACAAATACATTTGCGGTACTTACCACCACCCATTTTGAAAAGGTGAAGTGATAGAAATTTTTGATAGACTATTATGTCAATAAAAAATATTCATTGATAAGAAAGTGTTTGTGACTAGAATTAATTCCCAAAAAAATAGTTTTGGGGAAAATACTATTTACAATGGAATTAATATCATCTCATATACTCCATAGTAATTAATATTAAATTATAACCTACCACAACCCCTTTATTCCTCTTCCCTTACTCTTCCCCTCTTTCTTTTGAATTTTTTCACACACCACCCACTCTGAACCTACTCAGATCTACTCTAATGTAACCTATTTTTTATAGATCCACCTTTGAATCACATTAGTATGGGTTCCTTTTGTCTCATTTTTCATTATTTTTTCATTTTATTCATTTTATTACAATATATTATTTTTCAAAACCTGTGTTTTGAAATTTTTCCAAATTTTATGTTGTATTTGGTATTTAGGATTCCTTCAGGTTTACTGTTCCCCATTTTACTATTAATTAGTTCCATAGGAGTTATTTGAATTGATTTTTAGGTATTTTTGTTCGATTCATTTGGATATATATATATATATCTTTGTGTGTGTGTATTAATATATTAATATATATATATATATAAATGTTTTTAAATATGGTGTATGATATATATATATATATGTCTTTATGTATGTTTTTATCTATTTATATATATATTTGACATGTATATTTAATTAAAAAAATCAGACAATATTTTATATATTTGTATTAATTATGATATATTGTAATATATATATATATTATAATTACATTTGAATATACATATATAAACCATTTAAAAACGTTTATGATTTTTAATATATATATATATATATAATGTGTAATTTTTTTAATATATATATATATGTGTGTGTGTGTGTGTTTGTATACGTGTATGTGTATGTGTATATTAACATGTGAATATATGTGTGTGTGTGTGTGTGTGTTTTAAAAAGCATGCACGGCTTTTGGTACACACACACACACACATATATATAAATGATTAAAAAGGTATGTGGTTTATTATATATATATCTTTGTGTGTGTGTGTGTTGATATGATATGTATATATGTTTAAAAAAATTAAAGATATATTTGATTAAGATATTGTGTAATATATATATATTTATATTAGCATCTAAATTTGTATATATAAAATTTTAAAAAAAACTTGTATGTTTATATATGTGTGTGTGGGTGTGTTTGTTTATTTATTTAGAATTGATATGTGTATATTTTTTTTGAAAAGACTTATAATATATTTGATGTATGTATATTAGGTAAGAATTCATTATACACATATATATTAGTTATAAAGAATGTAATAATAATTTAAATAATTAACAATAAAAATTTGATAATTTATAAAATTAATTTCTAAATATTCAATATTATTAATGTATAGTTTATATTAGTGTTATTTACCAAATATTATTAATATTTTAAAATTTTGATCAAATTAGGAAAATTTTTAAAATAAAAAACATGAAATAATAGTAATTGTAAAATAAGTAGTAATATTAATTATAAATTCTATTATATATAATAATTAATTAATATTAATCAACAAATAATTTTATCAACTAGTAAAAATTTTAAAAATATATTTTTATAAAGAATATTTTTTGTCAAACCTTGCAAAAAAAAATATAAAAAATAATAACTACTAGATATTAAAAATAATTCATATAAATATTTTATTATTTAATAAAATTTCTATTAATAATTTGTATAAATTTTGTAATATATATTATTATATTTATATAATATATAAAAATGTTTAAAAATGATACACTTGTGTGTGATGTTACTAAGAATATGACGCTCACAGATGTTATATTGTGGTTAGGGTAAACCCAGTATACCAGATCTAGTTGTGCTTTATGATTTCTGATATGATACACCACTATGGAGACACTTCAATTTTTGTAAAAAAATATAATAAAAATACTATATGGAATTATCATCATATGTGGTGTTACCAATATCTCAACGCACAAAAAAATTTATGTCTTATCTAGGGTAAAACCCACATCTTGGGCCTAACGTTGGCCTCTAATTTTTCATACAGTACACAGTTTGAATGATACATGAAATTTTTATAAGAAAATATAATAAAAATGATAAGTGAATTACCCTAACATGAAATGTAACCAAACACAGGGAACACACAAATGTAATGTTTCCTATTGGGTAAACCCAACATCCAAGACCTAATGATGGTCTCTGATTTTTGATAAGATATATGGTTTGAGGGATAAATAATTTTTTTAAAATAAAATTATAATTAAAAATATTAGTTGAATTACCCTCACATTAAATACAACCAAAACCCAATGTACACAATTGTTATGTGACACCTAGAGTAAAAACAGAATCCTCGATTTTACTGTGCTCTCAAATTTTTGAAATTATAAACCATTAAAGAGATACTAAAATTTTTATAAAAAAAATATAATAAAAACATTAAATAGAATTTCAATTTTATGTGATGTTAGAAAACACTCGACACACGCAAATATTATGTCGCACATATGGTAAACCCCAATCTTGGACCTAATGGTTGTATCAAAATTATAATATGAGAAACCATTCAATATATATTTTTTTATTTTAAAAAAATTGCATGTGTTTGATATAATATATTTAATATTTTTATTGTATATGTGTCGAACCTCTAAGAACAATGTAATGCATCGCTAACCCAGTGCCTCACTCTGATTATATTACATTGGATATTTGAAGGTGTTAAAATATAATAATAATTTTAAATTTGTCAAAATGATCAATAATATTTATTCTTAATTATGTTATTTTTCAGATAACTAATGACATTAAATGTAGACCCCATTTTCTATTAATATACCATGATTGAATAATTCATCACAAAAATCTCTATAGATCTGGTAAATATCCTATCCGCATTGTGGGCATTTAAACATTTATTTCATCTAAATAATTTAATACATATTTTTTTGTAGTAAAAATTAAATTTCTGTTTTAGAAATGTGATTATAGGAGATTAAATACATTTGAAAATGTTTGAATTCATATATTTATTTTTAGATTTTTGAAGGATTATATATTTTTGGTACCAAAATGGGGAATATAATTCAGTATAAAATACAATTTTTTTGGTTTCAGATCCATGATTTCAAAATTTACATGAAGATATTAGTCTACCTATTCATGAAAAAACAACTCAGAATGATTTCCCAAATACGTAATTAGAACTGTCTTAGATTTTCAATCTTCTCAAAGAGTCAATAGAGGCCTCATATATGGGACAGTCAAGAAAACATGAAACTATTTCAAAATTTATTGTAATTAAATATGATCATAGAATTTTAAATATCATTTTATATAAGATATTTTTATTGGTTAAATCCCTGACGAAAATACATTACATACATGTCCATAATATGGTAAATTTTACCATAATATGGAGAATCAAGGTATAAAGATACACAATTAGGAAATTCTATATTTCCTATAAATCATTTTAGGTATTTTCAAATTACCCCCCATTTATATCATTTATTTATGTCTCACAACACAACTACATTGATGACATGAAAAAAAAAATTATATGAGAATAATCATAAATCATCCATGTTATGGTGATTCATGGAAACACATTGATCAAATGAAACCTTCTATTTCTTCATAACCTTTTAACATACGGTTGAGTATTTCTACTGATGGTTTTTTTTCATTTGGTTCTTACAACAGTAAATATTCTTGTTGGACTATTTTCAAAACTCAATACAACTTACCTCAATGGATACTAATGAATGAACCATATATATATATATATATATTCCTCTAATATATATAGAAAATTAAAATAAGAATATTAATGTTTTTTAAATCAAGTAATTGATGAGTTAAATTCATTTTGGAATAACTGTGTGACTACATTTCATGTCTTTATAGATAAGAATTTTACCCTGAAGGTTTCATTAATATGGGAAATAATTAAATCTCATGTGTATAGTAAGTTATATAGATTGAGAATAGATGGTTTAAAATCCTTTTCATATAGCACAGATGAGAAAAAGAATTTATTCTTGTTAATGGGAGAAAGATTAGTTATTTTGATAACAATAGGGTATTTCTTCTTGTGGATAACCATTTTGGAGAATCATATATAATGTTACAAAAGGTAGAATTGAAATAGATGAACCACCAAACATACTCAAAATTATTCAATTAAAATATATTATTTATGTATTACCTCCTGTTATATTTAGACCAAACATAAATGAAAAAAATGATTTTGGGTGAGATCAAAATTGGATAAAGCATTGTATTTTTTGGGAGCATCCATATTGGTATAACTTTTTGGTTCATCACACGATATATGTAAGGAATATTAAGAATTATGTTTTTGGTAAAATATTTTCTACCATTTTGGACACACTCGATAAGGCCAAATATAATTTAAATGCATGGTTAGATGTTGCCCAGATTTTCAGACTTACTGAATGTGAATTGTTTTAATATGAAACAAATATTTCATGATTCTAATTGAATCATATATTCTTTATAAAAAAATCGGGTTATTATCTTTTTCATTGGATTCATGATTTTAGGCTACCAAATGGTTATTCTGTTAATTTGTCTCACTACGTCAAAAATGTGAATATTACCCATTTAAAAATTCATCACTACCATATCATAATAGAAATATTGATACCTTTTGTTTTTAGAGGGATGTATAATTTTTCAATTAATGACATGATTTCTGAAATATCATATTTCTTCCAAGATATTTGTGCATAACATCAAATTATGATGGATTGAATATGATGTAAAACGATTTTGTTTTAATTTTATGTAAGACATATAAAACTTTCCCCCATTCTTGTTTAACTCAATAGAAAATTTAATATTGTATTTTTTTAAATGAAGATTAATATGGAAAACCAATACAGTTCTTATGGATGTACCCATTTGAGAGATTTTGGAAAAAGTTAAAGAAGAACGTACATAAAAAACATCTATTGAAGTGTCAATTGTAGAAGAGTACATTGAATATGAAAGATGAAATTTCTATTTTTATTATTTTAAAAATATATCCTTCAAAAAATAATTGGATGGGTATCATTGATAAAAATGTTGATTATGTCATAGACCATCAATTTTCAGTTTTTAATCAGCCTAATCATGGTTTTTCTGGTTATTGGGAATGATGTGTTTCAGATCAAGAAATCTACAGAGATCATACATATATTCTAATAAATTTAGAATAAATGATAAAATATGTGCACTAATTACTAATGTTTTATAATTTTTATAATTTTTCATAAAATATAACTTTATTTAAATTATTTTTTTAGAATATTTAATAAAAATATCAAAAAAAATTATAAAAATTACTTCTAATACCCTTAATGAATGTCGTCAAAAAAAATTTCATATTGGTTTCAAGGACTGGTAAGTTAATTTTCTTTTAATGGAAAAATAAATCATTTTCTCAATGATATCTGTTATTATTATTTTTTATTTTTTTTACAAGAAACTAAATATGAAAATAAATTTTATATTAAAAAATGTGTGCTCACAAAACATCCTGCGAAATTGGTAAAATATTATAGTGGGTATTAATTTATTTTGATTCTATACACACATATATAGTGACTCAAAGAAATAAATGAATAGTGGGGTTTTTGAAAGGATATCATCATAAAGAAAGTGTATTTGACTTTTATTGTATGATGGTTGAAGTAAGTTAGTTATGTTATATGTGGCTAAGTTATGTAACAATGTTTAAATTCTATTGGTTATATATTTATCAAGGGTTGTGTGTTCATCCCCAACATGAAGTCGTTGATATTAAATATAATAGTACTATTGTATAAAGTGGACCATTTATGTTCTCACATTAAGAACATTATGTTTATTATAAAAATCACTTTGATGTTTAAATAGATTTGAATGACTGGTGGAGTGTCATAAAAAAGAAATCACATGATATTAGATTATTGAAAATGAAAATGGTTTTAAAGAAGTGAAACAAATTGATTTTTTTGAAGCATCCCAAAATATATCTCTTAACCTAAAAGATATAAATATCGATGTTGAAGACCCCAAGTTAAGTGTTGATGATATAGATAATGTTGATGAAGTAATAAGGGACGATGAATCTAAAAATCATATAGAAGATGAAAATGCTAAAGATGGGGATAGAGACATTCTCCTCAATGAAAATGACAAACAATATTATTATTGGTGAATTATAATTAGGTATCTATTCCTTTATATTTTATATTTGTATTAAAAATTAATTAAAGTAAGATTTTTTTCTCATATGTTGGGACCTGATCATCTATTTTGTTCCTTCACTAATGATAGTAATTATTATGTTTTTATAATTTATATCCATTTTAAATTTTATTTACTAGAGATAATATTATATCTGGCATGATATTTATAAGTTTTTTATATTTTATATCTATGTTAAAAAACATTTTAAGCTCAAATAATTATTTTTTGGTTTTTATTTATAGGTAATTATTATATTGTGATATTTATTGGTTTTTTATATTTGATATTTTTAATAAAAAATTATTGAAAGTAATATTAGTATGTTATGTTATCTATTAGTTTTTTATATTTTATATTTTCATTAATAATTTATTACGGCTAATATTATTGATTTGATATGGTTGGAAATGCTCCTGATGATATATTTCATTCTCTCACTAATGCCAGAATTCTTGTTAATGATCCTAATTCAACTGATATGTAGGATGATGAACCTATTAGGAGGGGGCATGGTTTTACTCGATCAATGATTCTCTACCATATTCCAAAGAGATGACCATCTTTAGATTTTGATCCCCATTTTGGGGGGGTATGCTTAATTATTTTAGATATTTATTTTATATTAACATCATGTATTAATTTTGGTAATAATATTCCTGTTATTTTTTTAGTTTCATAGATTTTTATAGTTAGTAGATGGGCAGGATGATATGATTATATGAAATAATTTTTTTGAGCCATGGGTTACATGGGACCTGGATCCCATCATCATGTGTCACCATATGTTCGACAAATAGATTGTATATTATGGAATAATTTATAGTTTAAAAAATTATTATAATTACAAATATAATATTTTTAATTGTCTAGAGAAATTTACTTTCTCTGTCAGATAATATCCAAAGAGATCTTATCCAAGAGTTGTTGTAGATTTTTATATGTGATCACTTTCATCAGTTTTTAGAAAAACTCAAAAATTGGGAGACGGATAAAGCTTATGCTACTATTTTTTTGACTACTCTTGGATCTCCCATTGGTATGATAATATCTTGTCTCTGGTATGGAATGGATTTTTCTTCTACTAGATATAATATACTTTTAGGAGGAGGAAATTGTATGGACATCAGATCAAGGGGACATAGGAGGTCATACACCGGGTTAAAAGTTTTATTTTTGTCTTACATCAACAACATATGGTAAGTGATATTATTTAGTAATGTATATATACATTAATTTGTAAAATGTTTCCTATATTATATACTCCACTACTGACCCATCTATTATTAAGTTTGAAATCTATAACAAGATGTATACTGATCCTCTTATAGGAGAAGTTGTTGGAGACCAATAATTCCATATTGTTGTTAGTAATTTTTAAAACGTTCCTGAATATTTAATTTATTATTATTTTAATTTGTAATTATACTTGAATTAAATGTATGTGGTTATCACTTCTCATTCATGTGAGATTCATGTTGAGAGTGAACAAGATTCCACCAGTGATTTTTGTTTCTATGACGGGGCCTTGATACAGGAAACATTACATGGTGTTGAGAATGGTCGGGTGATCAGTATTGTTTCCCAACTAACACCAATAAGTTATTATGGTACCTCTATGATATCATATGTGAGCTTGATGGGATATCATAGAGACTCATCTTCATTTTTGTTAACCACTTCACAGTATGAGGAGAGGTTGAGATCTCATGATGGAATGGTACATTAGATGAAAAGAGAGATTGATGACATGCATGAGTACTAGTTTTAGGGGGATGAGATGATGTTGTAGTATCTGTGATGTCTTTCATGTGGCATTGGTATGGAGTTTTCTCCCCCTAATCATTCAATTGATCGTCCTCCACTAGACATCAGTTGATGATTTTTTATGCTTTACAACTCTTTTGTAGCTTTGGGTGAAAAAAATAATATTTTTGAAATGATTTGTTTCTTTTATATAAGTTATAATTTTTTTAATTATCTTTGTTTTTTTTAATTTTTTTAATTTTTTTAATTTTTTACTTTTTTTAATTTTTTAATTTTTTAAATATTTTTATTTATAAGTTTTTTTAATTATTTGAAATTTTCTAATTTTTTTAATTTTTTTAATTTATTATAATTATTTTATATTTTAAATTATTTTATATTTCTTTAATTTTTTAATTTTTTTTTAAATATTTTTAATTATTTTTAACTATATTCATTATTTTTATTTTTTAAGATAATAGTATTTAAAACAGATGAAGTGCCCATCATAAATAATATCAATTGTGACAGACCGTCACATATAATGATTTTTTAAAAAGAGGGGAAACCATTTGAGATCGAGGTTTTATCCATCACAAATAATTAACATGTTTGATTGTCCATCACAAATAACCACGTATATGATGCCATTTTTACCATCGTACATTGGAGACGGTCTCCCATCAGAAGCAACCTTTTCTGATGAACGTCCATCGCTAATGCACAATACTAAGAACCAAAATGTCTAGTAGTGCAAGGAACGATGGTTTAAAAAAAATTGATGATATGTTTTCCCAATTTTTGTTATAAAATGAAAATTTTCCATTTTTTATAGAGAAGACATCAATAAAGGATAAGGTTCTGTGAGATGTTCAACCTGTGGGAGGACCATGACATGCATTGTTAGGACAGGTGGAGTCTGGGATTGGTTAAAGGAAAAAATAGATAATTTTGAGGTGATTACTTCTTAGGTAGAGTAATAAAAAATTGTTCATGGAATCTTATTGTGCTCCATGTTTGAGATAATCATTCACTTTATCTTGACATTTCCTTGAGTATTATGATAGAGCATCAGCTATTTTCCAAGAAAAATCAAATGCTTTTCATGTTCAAAGAGGGGATCATAAGAAGTTACACATAAGGAGTGAAAAAAGGTATGATTTATGGTGATTATTTCACCTTCTACATTTGAGGGTAGTGAATCTCATTATGTTAGGAATTTTATCATTACCATGGGAACCAATTTCATGTATAGGGAATGGGCGATGAATGATAATTATATTGATGCCCATATGAGAGATCTTTTATTCATGCCAACTGTTATGTTTGGAAATGGATGGAAATGGTCTATGATAACTATGTATTCAATTCTTTTGTGCAACTAAATGGATAATTCTAAGGTTTGGAGTATGGTGTTAGTTTCCATTATTTGACCCTCATGTGAGAAGGGTCATGGGATGAGAAGACTAATCTATGGATGGTCATTTGGATTTATCATGTCATTGAATGTGTTGACCTATGTATTATTGAATTCCTTGGTCAATTTCATGTATGTGTTTAGGTTATGAAATGAAAAGATTTTGGATGGGGTATTGTTCTCTTGGGAATTTAACTTAGAGTTGGTTATGTACATCAATTAACATGCTTCATGATGATCATGATGGACCTTTGGAAAAAGGAATCAAGATTCGAGTTTAGAGGGTGTGTTTGCTATGGGGTTTGAGTGTCTTCAAGAATAGTCTTTTGGATGTGGTTTTAATTGAGATATTATTTATTGTTGTTTGTTCATCAATTCTAAACCGCATTAGGAATGTTAGTGGGTGAAGATGGGAGAATTCCAAGGGTCAATAGGTTATTTTTAAGGAAAAAATGGGGTGGCCAAGTTGAGTTTCGTAAAAAATTTGACTATTAGATATAGATAGGGAATTAGGGAAGTATCCCCATGTCTTATTGGATTACTCAAGAAGAGAAACATAATGGATTATTTTCTAGGATTCTAGGGGAATGTTTTGATAAGAAATTCCAATAGGGGAAATATAGTGGTACATAATTGTCCACTGAAATTAACAACCTACGGTGGAAAGTAGCATAGATTGGTTGAAGAATAGTATGTAAATTTGGTTGTAGTTCAACTTCTATGGGATCAAGTAAGTGTTTTCATAACGATCATATAATGATAGTGAGCATTCAATATAGCTTAAGTGAGATAATCTTTGTATTCTTAATGTTGCATTGGTTTCACATTGGGTGTTCTAAAATGAAATGTGTTCATTAGAATGGAGTAGAAAACCCAAGTAGGTTAGGTTGTTCATTTTGAACCCCACTAAAAATTCTCTAGGATGAGAAGAATTAATATGTAGAGATTGTATGGTTCTATGTGTTTTCAAGATTGAAATTTCTCATAGAAAAATTAACTTTCAATTATTGAATGTGTC
Source organism: Viscum album (assembly GCA_963277665.1). Lineage (NCBI taxonomy): Eukaryota > Viridiplantae > Streptophyta > Magnoliopsida > Santalales > Viscaceae > Viscum > Viscum album. Next base: position 242,536,500 of record OY728137.1, read on the forward strand.
AAATCTTGATCATAGATTTAGAGTGGGATTTAAAAGGTTGGAGGGACTCTAAATACTGTTATTAGATATAGAATGAGTCTCTTTTTATAGCTCTGATGTTTTAGGAATATTATGGGGGTTCTTTTATTGAAACATAATTTTTGGGAAGGTGCAACTCGAGGTGCAGGGTTGGAGTATCGTTAGTGAAAACCCTGCGCTCTAACAATGAGGGCCAATTTTGTTTAGGTGTACAGTTTCAAAAACCATATGTTAGGCCTGGAAAACTATGAATGGGTCTGAAATCTGCTACAAACCTGACACATAGTTGTAACATGATTTGACTAACTGTAGTCTACAACTGTGTGAGGTGGAGTATCCCATGGATAGTAAAGGTGCATAGTTGGGGAACTATTTGTCCAACTGTGTAGCCAAACCATGTTGAAAATTTAATAAGGGAAATGACCTTTTACCCCTAAAATAATTAAGGGGGAAGCCCCATCTTTTCTTCCCATTTCTCTCCCATGTGACCCAGGTGGATCCCTCCTCTCCTTCCTCTCTTCAATACCCATTAAGCATCCTATTTTGATGGCCTTTTAGTGCATTTTAAGGTATGATTTGTCCTTTTAAAGGCTTCCTATGACCCTCATCTCATTGTTCTTGGTTCTCAATATCCATGGTTAGGGTTTTAAATTCTCATTCTATCAGATCATAGTCGTGTAAGATATTGTTGATAGGATTTTCCTTTTCCTATGAAGAGGATGACTCAACAGGTCTTCTGCACTTCACTACATTTAGTTTCATTTATGTATGTCACTGTATTGAATTTTTAAAGCATTAAATCCTAAATTATATTACTTTATTATGTTTTTTGACATCATTGGATTGGTCCTTACCAAAAAATCTTGTCTGATATACCTGGAAGACATTATTCATTTGGATAATTGAATTTACATGAAACGACGAGCACTTAGTGATTTATCAACCATTACTGTTTTTTGAATTTTATATTATAATTATTAGTTTAATTTTATAATTAATGTTTTGGGTAATTATTCAGTTTTACACTATTATTTTGGGGTGTGGATGTTGATGAAACTTGACTTTGATATCTACAATCTTGAACAGATCTATCGAGAGCAGTCTATAAATGGTTTAAAGATTTTAAAAGGTAGGTGTTCTGTCATAGATTCCCAAAAAAATTATGACTATTTATATTATTAATTTTATGATTGGGCTATCACCTGAGGGAAATTCCCCCTATATAGACATATTCTAATTAACTATTTAAACTAAATTAATCTTTTATACTATAGAGATGAACTCCATGTATCACTAACAACCCATCTGTGCTAGATTCAGACCTCAACATGAGATTATCATTGATACTAATGATCCCTTTTGGCGTGCCTTTACTCATGATATGACTTAGAGTAATCCATGTAGGAATCGTAAAGTTTATTATTCCTTTTATGGATCCAAAAATTAATTCTTTTATATACGGGTTGACTTAGAGGAAAAAAATATGTATACCTTCTCTTATATATAAAATTTGAGGATAAAAAATTGGATTCCACTCTAGTGTTTTGAAATATGGCTGTTAGTGGGTGCCCCTGTTCTTTGTCCACCCTAATCTATTATATTGGGTTTGGGTAGACATGGTAGTGGGTGTCATCTTATAATTCGTACCAAACTTTCCAACTTACGATTTTATGGATATGGTGGTGGGTTTTGGTACTAGTCTACAATAACACCTTAATTTATGCATTCACATGGCTTCTATTAATTCATATATGGTTTCCATAGGTAATTAATGGTATATGACCTATGATACTGATGTGATGTGATGTATTGTGGGACTGCCATAGCTACTTCCAATTACTCAACTGATCAGACTGAGGTGATGTGATGTAATGGTGTGGACTACTAGATATACTTACTCATTCTACATCATGATCTTACTTGTTGATTGATACCATTATAGGAATTCCCATTATTCATTGGGTTTCCTCCCTAATTATAAATTTCTAGAGGTGGATGCCAACATTATAATAGAAATCCATGTGGTGTCGCTCAATGGATTCCTGTTCTCCAGGATCCAGGTGATTAATAAAGGTTTCTAGGTGAGATTATATCCCCTGATATGTGGATATTGTTGACATCCATGAGGGTAGAAGTTGATATAATATAATGATTCCAAGGATACTCTATAGGGTTAAGTGGATGCACCATTACTACATTACCCATATATATCATGAAATGGGGATGTTGAGTTGGTTATTGAATGGATTCCAAGTGTTATCTTGGATCTAGAGAATATTATTATCACCTAAGTGTCATCCTCTTTAGGGATCATCAGAGTTGAAGTGTTAGGATTGTTTACAGAACGGGTCTTAAAAATCCAACATTAGATTATATTTCATGTAGCTTGTTTTTTTTCATCCATCTCAATTCTTTTTTTCTAGTATGTCTTGTATTACCTAGATCCATTCATTATATTGACTAGAGGAAAGTACGAGTGAACCCAGTGTTATAAAATGTATCCCCTGGTGGATATGTATCTTGTTGAGAGAAATTTTTTCATTGTCCAAAGTGGGTATCATAAATCAATATTAAAAACCTAGGGATTGACTTGATTTTACATGGATGGAGTAGTATGACATCCTTCTCAATGACATAATCATAGGATATCCAGATGATCAGGAATATAGGCCCAATGATTTGTTTTGGTTTGATACATGTTACTGGTTTCATTATTCATATATATACAAAATGTAATATATATATATATATATATATATATTATATACATGATGGTACATTATTCCTGTTATGTCTCATCTAGGTTGGGCACTTTCCTTGAGCATGCCTTTAATGACTTTGTCTTCCCGCTTGTTACTAGTAAGTATTAATAATAATAATATTATTATTATTATTATTATCAGGATGAGTAGCTCACATTTACATATGCTTCAGATTATTGTCTTTGTATTGGACCACATTGGTGGTTTCTGGACAATTTTTGTAAACACACCCTACTCAGGCCACCATTTCACTAGGTTGCCCGAGCATACATTCACTTGGATATAGGAATATGATGGTTCGATTCCCAATATAGATTGAACAAGATGGCTTGGATATGTAAATGGAATTCTGGTATGTGATATTCCTTGATGTACATTTTAGATCCCTATACTTTCATTAATATTTCTTTTATATACACCTATAAAAATATGGTTGGCCTAGAGGGAAATCAGTGTTGTATGAATGAAATGTCATTTTGGTATTTACAGTATTTCATCATTTAATACATTATTTTTTGATTTATTTATTAGGATCATTTTTGTTTAATAAAGATGATTTTTTCTAGATATTTCTATTTCTTACTCTAGTATGGAGGAATAGTCCCCCCATTCTCACACCCTAGGAACTCATCGTTATTCTACATCCTATGGCATATGGGGAGGCACATTGGGGACTTATGGTGAAGTGGATTCAAACACAAAATTAGTGACATCTAGGATGAAGCATTACATAACTCCACCATGAAATGATTTTATTTAAATCAATCCTTTAAAAATCACTTTTTACAATAAAACCAGATAATTTTCGAAAATAATTTCATATCCTAGGTCAAAGAAGTAGATAAATTCCTTGTGGAACAACGTGATCAATATACCTGAACAAGGTGGGCATAACATTAAAATCAAATATCCAAATAAATGGAAATGGGAATAACAAATGATACCACATCCACAATTAACTAACAAGAATAATAAAATCATAAATATCAACATGTAATTAACAGACTGGACCATGGGATCTAAAAGTAGTGGAAAAATTTGTGTGATAATAAAAAAAAATTTCTAGTTGGATAAACACTATGGAATCTCCCATGGTCATCCATGGGGAAACCACAAAGAGATCTGATGGTCTCCTTGAAAAAAGTGTAAGCTCTTGTGGTATTCCTATAGAAGGCTCTCATAGTCCCTTGTAAAACCTACAGAATCTTTCTCAGTCATCCTACAAAAGGTTCTCATGGTTTCTTGGATGACCACACATACACCCCAGATATTTTTATGTGCTACTCAATACCAATCAAAATATCATCACAACTTCCACTGATCAAAATATATTTCAAAGGATTGTTTAATCAAATATTACCATTATATAAAACACATTTCAATATGGTAAAATAAATTCTATTATATCTATATATATCCATTTGACCCAAAAAACCATTTTAATCCATTTTTTCAAACACAAGGAGTGCACTCAAGCCACCCCCATTTAGAAAATCCACTTTAAACATCCAATTTCCAAAAAACACCATGAATAAAAGAACATAGTTTACACATCAATCATAAATCAATTATATGGAAATTCAATAATCCTAAACTAAAGGAAATTAAGATCTTAATGGTAATCCATGGTAACTATTCTAAAATAGAGACACCTACATCAAAAATGGTTCTAACTATGTTATGTTTGACGATAATCACCCAAAATAGGATGAAGAAGGACTCACAAGCCTATGAATAATGAAATCAAACCAAAACCACCATTAAACACCGTAGGATTATCCAAAACCTAATATAAGGTTTCAACTATCCATGGAAATGGGTGAACAACCCATGAAAAGGAAATGTAAGAGGAAAACTCAATGAAATGGACTTAACTCAAGCCAAAACATCTTGAATCCATGGAGAATCCCTAAAAAATAGAGAGGTTGAAGCATCAACACTTAGGGAGAGGTTATGAGCATGTAAGATATGAGAAAGGATGCAAAGGAGTTAAAAATTCAACACGGTAATTTTGTTAAAAAAATTAATGTTCTAGAAAAACAACAAGGTTTTTTTGCATGGCCAGGAAAACCGTGTTCCAACTATATGGGTGCTACTGCCTCACCAAAAATAATTTAAATAGCCTCCCCTGGGATCCACATGTCTTGAAAAGCCACGCTCGAACTATAAAAAAGAACACTATCCTCTAACCAACACCAATCACATTGTTAGAGGTCCTATTTGACTGATTGTGTTCCATTCAAGTGTCTTGGTTTGTTTACCCTGAAAACTCTAATTTTGATCCTCGACACCTTGGAACTCAAATAACAGAACAACATATAAATGAAAACCATATATATATATATGCATATATATACCATTGAATTGTTGTGTGTCACAATTTTAAAGAAAAATTTTTAATGAAATCATGATACGCTACATTCTATCCTTTTATAAGAACTTATACCTTAAAATTATGTCACATTGAAAAAAATGAGGATACATCTACCTCATCACATCCCTAGGTTCACAAATTTCTTACCCAAATATAAAGTTTCACCAAAAAAACATTAACAATGTTAGTGGTGTTTTTTTGTAACAATTTATCTTTTCAATATATAACCTCCCATAGTTGTTCCACATTAGAGATATCTTCCACTCGTGGTACGGTGCTTGAGTTCAGTATATGAGACTTATCAGATATTTACTCCCTCTTGGTATATTCATGGGATACATAATAAACCTGAGAGAGGTTCAGTGGATGTGAAGTGATATAAACTATAGTCCATAATCGATCAAGAATTTCAAATGGACCAATTTACCTAGGGACTTGTTTTCCCTTGTTTAAAAATAATATAACCTTATTCCATGAATAAATTCATAATAATACCTTCTCAACAATTTCCAATTTCATATCTCATATATTATTTTCAATATAACTCTTCTATCAAATCTGAGATTCCATGATGTGCTATGGAATAACTATAACCTCATATTCCATTTCCTCAACCATCTCTGGTCTAAATAGTTTTGGTTCTTCATATTTATCCCAGTATATCATAGTTTTATACTTTTTTCAAAGAGGATATGTAACACCCAAATCTTCTATAGTATTTTTATTTTTAAATAATTCATTTTCTTAAGCTGTATGCAACATTGAGTTCGAGTGCACCATGATCTATCAAACTATACTTTTAAAAAGTAGTTATGGATAGTATTTACAACATTAAGAAATTAAGAAATTTTATTTTTTTAAAATAGAATTCATTTTTTAATTTGGAATATAAAAAATAGCTTAGGGATAATTTTTGGTATTTTTCTAATAAGTTTCTATTTTAAAATTAATAATGAAAAATACTACATTATTGTCAAAAAATAAACAATTTTCATCAAAATAATTATTTTAATTTTAATTGATCTTAAAGTAATAATATATTAATAATATTTATATTAATCAAATGTAATTACTTATAATTATTTTTATTATAGAATTATATATAAAAATTTGATGAACTTTTGAACATATTTATACTTTCTTTCCCACTACATTTGCATGACTAACATTAATATTAATTTTACAATTTCTATGAATTGAATACATAAAAATAGAAATAAATGTTTTTAATTATTATGAAATTTTTCATCTAATAGGATCAACTAATTTTTTTAATAGTAACTTTAGTAGAAAAAAATATTTACCAAAGTTAAGGGTAAGTCAGGTGATTAAAGGTAATAATAAAACTATAAAATTACCCTAAAAATGTAAAATTCTATTGAATTAAAAAATTCATCCTTTATCTCATAATGTTCTAATTGGAATCAGTTAAGGGACATTTTCCATGAATATGACATAGATATTATAAAAATTAAAAAATGTTACAAAATATCACACTCTCATTTTATATAAGTTTATTCAGTTTTATATTGGGATAACAAGAGATAACATCAATTGTAAATATTATCTAGAAATACAAAACTATTACCTGCATTATAGTAATTTATTTATAATTTTTAGAGATTAAATATTTATTATTAATGATAACATAATATTAAGAAAGAAAATATTTTATTCATAGAAATATCAAATAAATGGTTTTAAAAATATTAAAAGAAATATAATTTTTATTAATAAATGTGATACATCAATTTTCTAGGTTACTATGAAATGTTATGAGTACATTCAATGGTTATTTTCAAAGCTATATTTTGGTTTGGATTTTAATTTAGGTGAATGTAATGAATAGTTTCAAAATGAACACTATTGATATTTTATAAAAATAATGTTTTTAAAATTATTTAAAAATCATAAAAAATCATTAAAAATTAAAAAATGACAATTATAAGTTCTAAAATTTCCTAATGTTTCCAATTATAGATAATTTACACAATATAATTAAATATTTATAACATTTTAATATTTAGAATATTATTACCAAAATTAAAATTTAATAGATTAATTAAGGATAAATCAAAATGACAAGTTTTGAAATAAAATCCAAACATGTATGGATTTTATTGTTTGATAGGATTTAGACCTATACTCATCTTATCCTAAAAATAACTCACTTTGTAGCTATTTTAAATTGAAAATAAATTTATATTAAATTAATAGTTTTGGAGTTTCGAAAAGTGCCCATCCCCTCTCTTATTAAAGGTCACATATCATTATTTATAATTCAAAACTCTAAATGTCTTTCTCTCATCCAAAACATGACCATTTATCCTCCCAAAATCCATCACTTCATCCTATATTCCATACTTTGGGCATAAATCCAACCTAACGAGTCCTTTTTTTCAAATCAAAATGAGACACTCGAAGAAGAGGTAATTGTTTTAAAAACTCATTCAATGATATTTTTATATTCTACTTCTTTTTCCAATGTTGTTTTCATAAAAAAGTAATAAATATAGGATATAATATATTCTTATTTGTTTTTTTCATTATGGGACAACCATATTCATCCTTTTACCTATCCTATGAAAATTAATATGACCATGTGTTTGTGCGTACGTCTTACCGTCTCCACACCGCAGTGTAAAATGTTTTTCATTTACAAATTATTTGGATGTTTAAAATGATGACTATAAAGAATGTAAATAATAAATATGACATGATATTTATAATTTATAATTCATATTTCATTGAACTCCTTACCTTTACAATTATGGAATGATAACATCACTCGTGCGTACACACAGCCTGCCATCTCCATGACGTGATGAGATTCATCATCCACTACAACCATTTAATAATGATTATGAAAATTTATACAATGAATAAATTTTATATTTATGAAATTAATATCATTATTTATATTAATAAGACATATTCTATTCATAATAAACAAGACTTACACAATGAAATAAATATGTGAAAATGAAGCATTTTACACCTAAAATAATGATAATAATGAAATATTTTTTATGGAATGATATAAGAGTATCATATATGATATCATAAATAATGTATATAGTTTTGGTATTTCATAATAAAATTATTAAACCATTATATAGTAGGTTAACGCACCCACAACTAAATGAGAGTATGAGGTATTGGTTAAATTCTCAATCTCTTTATTATTTGGGATTTCTTTAACGTAAAAATATACTAGGAAATATTTTTCATCCAAGTCCATGTTTCTTGAGAATGTATTTCCAAATATTATTACTACTCATTTATAATTGTTTAAATAAATGTTTAATGATGTTATATTTTATTAAAATAATATTGTTATCATTTTCCGTCTGAGGTACATTGTTTTATTTTTTCAACAAAGTATGAGAAGAATGTTTTTTAACTTATATAGCGCGAGCAGATTTTTTTTCCATCATGATGCCTTAAATATTTTTAATCTTCCTTTAAAATAATAAAAAATTATTTTCAACGAACATATTATCTTTTAAAATTTTATGGTATTTTAAATATCAATTTTTGATAAACAGGGGTATTTCTATAACGATATTTATATTGATTTTAATAAAACATTTTCATCTATTTCAACATCCTTTATTGAATCTTATGGTTAATTGGGAAATATTCCATATGATAAAACCTATAACATTGTATTTAGGAGTTTAGGAATAGATTTAATATGGATTTTCTACTTCTATACCATCAATTTTTTATGGATAATGTATTATGATTTTGTATATTAGTTTTAATACAAATATTTCTATGGATTTTGTTTTACCTCTTTCATAATAGGAAGGCATTGTTCTTAGTAAGTGATAGAAAGGGCCCACTATATACTCTCAATGCATTGGTAGGTCTTAGGAAACAATCTAGTTTGTGTTTTTACTCATCTATGTTAGGTTTGGGCATGATGCCTCAACAGTATGGTTATGATGTCTCATATTATACTTTACCCCTTTATGATATTAGTTGTTGATATTTCATGTGATTATTTTTGTGAGTAGAATATCCATTTTAATGTTTAAATGGAATTATTTGATTAATTATTTCCAAATTATGATCAAGCTTATGTTTAAAAGGCTTGTGTTTCAATATTAGATTTTACCATAAAAGATTATGATTATTTGTATAGCTCATGCTATATTGTTTATTCTTACTGAGCATCTGATCCCAGCCATTTCGTATGTTTTATTTTCCCCAGGATGTGAATAGGTATATTACAACAGACCTTTAGGGATAATATAAGATATATGAGTGTTTTCAATGGAAGAACTATGTAACATTTCATTTCATGATGCAATTTAAAACAGATTGTTATATATAGTTTTTACAAAGATACTAAACTGACCAGTCCTTTGGGGTTTTATTTCATGTGATCATTCCAATGTAATAAAATAATTCACCAGCTTCTGGTATCTAGGGTCGGGGTGTTACAGCTAGTATCAAATAAAGATTTATACAAACTGTGGAAATTAGTTTTAGAAAAGACATTAAGTAGGGAAAAAACCATAAGATAGACTTTGAGGATAAGTGTACAAGAATATCCTAAAATTCTGATAATGTAGAGATTATGTGAGTATTACTAGAAAATAAATCCATTTTTGCATACTATATGTGGATATAATTCTATCATAGATGTTCCTAGGAGTAATAACTCAGACAAGGTGTTCCGATCTTGACTCAGGGTAACCTGATACACGATAATGGTCCTTACTATGCATGTTGTTTTACCCTCCCATTGGATATTATTAGGATAATTCAAATTTTATTTGTGAACCATTATGAAGGATTTAAAAGTAAATATTTTCCAAATGAATCTATGTTTATTATTATAAGAATATATATGCATAAAGTTTTTAATTTTTGTTACATATTATGATTTATAACCTAATCTAGTTAATGTAGTTGATTAGAAATGGAACATTGTGGAAGAAATGGACATCTTATCAATGCATGTAATCCATGTAGACATTTCCCTCATATACAAGATAATTACGTTGGATCAAGAGCTGCAACTAGTTCTAAACAAAATATAACTATACTGGGATAGATGACTCATGTTATGAATAATAACCTTACCCATATAGAGTAGCCTGATCTAATATGATGAGGATCAATGTTAGACCTCATCATGAGGAAACATCCCCCCACATTCAATGGGACTATAAATCCTTTTGTAGCTGAGTAATGGATAAATTCCATAGAGAAAATATTTACTACTTTGGGGAGTAACGAAAGTTAAAAAAAATTAACAGAAGTTTATCCTCTCTCACTAGATGTGGATCAATGGTGGTCATTAATTCAAAACATGAAGGGGGGTTAATAAGTAGAAAATATGGAATGGAGTGAATTTAAGAACAATTACTAGAAAGAATACTTTCCTCATGATTCGTGAGAGGATATAGAGAGGAAATTTCTGATTCTAAGGTAGAAGAAGGATGATAATGTTGAAAAGAATGAAGCTAACTTCACAATGATATCAAGTCATGTTGTAGACTACATATGTAACCCAATAAGTATGATTGATTGATTATTTGATGGGTTAAAACAATTCCCCCAATAGGATCTGGTCTCACAATTTTTCTCATTATTGGAAGATATAGTCTCATGTGATATCATGATAGAAAATGAATTCTTTAAGTCTTATGAATTTAATGTAAATAAAAAGAATAAGGAGTCTACTAAATACTTTAGAAAAGAAAATACGGGGAATAAGGGAAAAGTTGACTTTCAACCTTGTAGTAATCTTTGAAAAAAACACACTAGTACTTGCCTTAAGAGGATGGTAGTTCGTTAAAAGTGTAGATAAAAAGTCCAAAAATACTCATAATTGAAATGGGAAGAAAGAACCTACCAATTCTCAATGCTACAATTTTAATGATCTTATATATTTTTTAAATGATTGTCCCAAGTGCCAAGGAAACTTTCCCCAAAAAAGGACAAGTGATCCAGACCAAGATTTTTTGATCACAACTACTACGGTTGAAGATATTAAAGATGTGGTGGAAGGTACATTAATTATCTACTCAAATTTAACTAAAAATTTATTTGATTATGTACCATAACATCCATTTACACCTTCCTAATTTTAATTAAAAATTAGATATTTCCAATTCACATTAACAGGGTAGTTTTTAGTCAACTGCCTTAATGGAAGCCTCATTGTAACAAAGATGTGTTATGAAGTTCCCATTATGGTATATAAATATGCTTTATCTTCTGACTTTATCATCATACATATGGTTAAATTTGATATAATACTCGGTATGGACTGGCTACAAAAATATGATGCAAAAATTTTTTGCAATAAGAAGGAAGTTATTATTTGTGAGGAAGATGTAGAATCCCTCTTAAGGTTAACCTTGTTTTTAGCCATATCGATCTGAGGATATGAGTGCCGATCTAGATCTGAGCGGAATGAAGACAGGATGTGTGAAGGTTTTTTGGTGAGTGCTTTTGTTGCTCTCAATTTAAGCTAGTGGACATTTGAATATGATTTCAAATGTGTTTTGAATTCCCCCTTCTTCACCATCTTCTCCCACTCCACTTTGGCTAAGCTGTATTCATTTTGGTGGCATGTTCGCTAGTATTTTTCTGCTGTTTGTTGCTCCAACATCTTCTCCTATCATTCATACCATCATGCTAAACTCCAACTCAGTTTCGCACGAAGAATCTTCTATAGTTTGGGATTCTTCCAATGTGAGGTTTGGAAGCTTCCCCTTGAACCTTCCATCATACCCTACTATTTCTACCCTTCCCCTTACGCCTGATCTTAGTCAGCTTAGTATGAGGGTATTGATGGTGGTTCCTGGATGGTGTTGGTGGGTGTGACTCATTTTCGGGGGCTTGAATCGGTTGGTTACGACAACCACCTTGACATACAATTAATCTTATGGTCTGGGGCTGCGATTATCTATTGTTTCTTCCCCTCCCACTTTTCAATGGATTCCAGATCAACTACACCTTCCGGGTTAGTCGGGTGTGTTGGTATCAGCGAAGGCTCTGGTATTTATCTATGTGAGAAGCCGGGTTTTCTAGTCACCTTCATCTTGTGGATTTGATTTTATGTGGTGTTTCATTTCGGTGTTCTACAACGTTGTTGATAGACTATGGTGCTGATGTGACTCTAGAATTCAGTTATCTTCGGTGACTGGTATGATGATATGATGGAGATGAAATCGGTGGAGATAGGATGACAGTGACGATGATGGTGAATCATGATGGCAGGAGATGTGATGACATATGCAGTAGGCAGGTGGCTCAAGGTTATTGGTTCTAGGTCTTGTAGAACATTGAATTTTGAATTGTTTTGGCTTTCATGCATCTCTGTGGTTTGGTAAAGATCTAATTTTAAATTTTAAATTTTAAATTTCGAATTGTATTGTGAAATTTGGATCCACTGTTTCAATTTTTTGAATGTACAGTTATCGCTAACCCTTAAAGATTCTTTTTAGAAAATAAAAAAATGGATTCGGTGGATTCTTATCCCGATCCACCTTGTGTATATATTATAAATAAATTTATTGGGGAAGAAGAGAAGATTAAACCTACTAATATTTAAATTGAGTATGTGCCTATAGTACAAAAATACATTGATGTATTTCTAGAGTAGTTTCATGGACATCCTCTAGATTAGGAACTTGAGTTTTATATTGACTTAATACATGATTCAAGACCAACATCAAAGAATATTTATAGAATGGCCACTATGAAATTTTTAAAGCTAAAAAAACAACTAGAGGATTTGAGAAGTAAGAGATTTATTCACCCTTGTGTTTCTCCATGGGTATACCCAGTTCTTTTTATTAAGAATAAATTTGGATCAAGGAGGTTTTACATCGACTATAGAGAAATAAATACTATTTTAGAAAAGAAAAAATATCCTTAGCCTCGCATTGAAGATTTATTAAATCAAATTTATGGAGCTAAATATTTTTTTAAGATTAAAATTTCTTTCAGAAAAGATTAATTGTGTGTAAAGAAGGATGATATTCCATGGAAAAAATTTTGTACTAGGTATGGACATTATAAGTTGAAATTAATTCTATTTGGACAGACAAATGAACCCTTTTTCATCCTAGATCTAATGAACAGAGTGTTCAAGGAATATATTGAGGATTTTATTGTGGTAATTATTTATGGTATATTGGTATACTCGAAATGATATGAAGACCATGAGAAACACTTGCAGAATGTTATGATGACTCATAGAAAAAATGGGTTATATAGGAAATTTATCAAGTGTGAATTATATCTTCAGTGAATCTCTTTTCTTGGCCATATTGTCTTGAAATATGGAATCTATATTGATCCAGCAAAGATAAAGGAAATCCATGAATGGCTATAACTGACGATCATAACATAGGTACATAGTTTTATTGGTTTTCATGTAACTATTAGTGTTTCATCCAGAATTTTTCCCAGTTGGTTAACCAATTAACCAAGCTCAAATGTAAAGGGGTTAAATTAATTTGGAAAAAAACATTTTGAAGAATTCTTTGAATAATTTAATATAAGATTAGTCAATGGTCTTATCTTGACATTACCATCTTGAAATGATGGGTTTGTGATTTATAGTGATGCATAATAGAAAGGACTCAATTGTCTTCTTATAAATAATGATAGAATTATTACTTGTGTATCAAGGAAATTAAAAATTCATGAACAAAACTACCCAACTCATGATCTTGATTTATCTACAAAAATATTTTTCCTGAAGATATGGAGACAATATCTATACATTGAAATATGGGAGATATATACTGATCACAACAGTTTCAAATATATTTTCTCACATAATAAACTCAACATGAGACAAAAGGATATGGCTTGATCTACTAAACGATTATGATTTCACAATACACCACCAACCAAGGAAAGAAAATAACGTGGTGGATGTGTTAAGTAGGAACGACCATGGAGTTCCGAATAAAATGAGAGTTTAAAGGGATCCTATATTCATGGATCTAGTAAAAATGGATATGGGGATTAACATGGAAGGAGAAACATCACTACATTTTCAAATGGTTTCTATAACATATTTACTAGAAAAGATAAAAAGTTATCAGTTTTAATATGTTGATCTTCAAAATAAATTAAATCTGTGAATGATGGGTGATTGATTGACTTCATATATGAAGATAATATTTTGAAATTTGGGAATAGTGTTTGTGTTCCTTATATACCTGATCTAGAAAGGGAATTATTTGATGATACACATAGCTCCAATTTTTCAATATACCCTGGCAGCCCTAATATGTATAGTGATTTTGAGGATTTTTTTTGGAGAACCCGAGTAGGGAGATTGCTGATTATCTTTCAAGATGTTAGGGTTTTCAATAGGTAAAGGCTGGAAGACAACATCCTATAAGTGTCATGAAACCTCTTCCAATAACTATGTGGAAGTTGTCTGATATTAGGAGGGGCTCTATCTTGGGGCTACCGAACACTCCTAGAAGAAATGATGTGATATGGGTTATCATTGATCTTCGTACCAAATAATCCCATTTTCTTTCTATAAGAGAAGACGTAACACATGAATGTTTAGTAATAATTTACATTAAGTAGGTTGTAAGACTTCAGGGTGTACCCCTATCAATTTTTTCTCACTGTGATCCTCATTTTACATAAATAATCTATAATGGTTTTTTGAAGGCCCTAGATACTATGATTCATTTAACCACTACAAGACACCCTCATACTGGTCGACAATTATAAAGGACTATTCAAACGTTAGAATACATTTTGAGTTCCTTCTCACTTGACTCTCAAGGTATGTGGGATTAGTATTGACCTCTTGTTTAATTTTCCTATAATAATAGATTCCATTAAATTATTTAGATAGAAGAATATGAAGAATTATTTGGAATGATATGTCATACACCAACTTGTTGGGATGATGTAGGTCAAAAAATCTGGTAGGCCTATAACTTGTTGAGTTGATAAGGGAAAAGGTAAATATTATTCAAACCAATATCATAGCATCTAAATGTAGGAAAAAGGGCTATGTTGATAACTAAAGGAAGGATTTAGAGTTTTAAGTGGGAGATCATTTTTTCTTGAAGGTATCTTATAAAAGTGTGTTATAAGATTTGGTTAGAAGGGTAGGTTAACTCCCAGGTACACTGGTCCTTTTGAAATTCTGGAATGAATTGGAGTTGTAGCTTAATATTTATCAATACCTCCAAGTCTCTCCAAAGATCTTGATGTTTTCAATGTATCCCTGTTAAGGAAATACATGGATGTCCCAAAACATGTACCATCCTTTCAAGATGTGGAACTGGAACCGGATTTTTCTTACTGTGAAGAGCCTATACTGATTCTTGACACTAGAGAACATGAGATGAAAATTTGTATGACATGACTGCTAAAGGATCTTTGGAGAAACCGTAAAATGGAAGAGGCAATGTGGGAACCTAAAGAACATGTGATGAATAACCACCAAAACCATCTTATAAAGTGATATTGTGGAAATTTAGAGGATGAAATATTTTTATGAGGGAAGAATTTAACACCCTGAGATCCATGGTACATTTCATTTTAAATAATTTATTATCTTATATTGCACATAACACTAAGTCTGAGTGCACTATAATCTATCAAACTAGTCGTTTAAAAAGTTGTTATGAATAATATTGACAACATTATGAAATTTTTATATTTTATTTTTCATAATAGACTTTATTTTTTAATTAGGAATATCAAACTTATCTTAGGTTGAAATTTTGTATGTTTTTGGAAATTTTTTAAATTTTGATTAATAGTGAAAAGAACTACATTTTTATTAAAGAACAAATTTTTCATTTAAATAATTATTTTACATTAAATTGGTCATAAATTTAAAATATATAATTAATATTTATATTTATCCTATGTATAAAATTATGATCATTTTTATGATATAATTCGATATAAAAATTTATTGAACATTTGAATGTATTTTTACCCTGTTTCCCACTATGTCTACATGATTAAAATTAAACTTATTTTTCACATTTATATGAATTGAATATAGAAAAATAGTTATATGGTTTTAATTTTTATGATATTTCTGACCAAATAGTATCAAATTAATTTTTTTTGGATAGTAACACTGAAATATTTTTATTAATTTACTACAGCTAAGAGTAAATCGGGTAATTACAGGAAACATAATATTATAAATTTACCCAAACACATGTCAAAATCATACTATATGACTAAATTAAACACTTATCACCTATATTTATAAATGGAATCATATAATGGAAACTTTTCCATGAGTATTACATAGATATTATAAAAATCAAAGAACGTGACAAAATGTCACACTCTCATTTTATATAAGTATATTAATTTTAATATAGGATAACCAAGAGATAACATATATTATAAATATTAGATGAAAATATAAAAGTATTTTATACATCGTATTAATTTACTTTTAATTTTTATAGATTAAATAATTATCATTAATAATGACACAATAGTTATGCAGAAAATAGTTTATCAATAGAAACTTCAAATAAACGGTTTGAAAATTATTAAATTAAATATAAATTAAAGTAATTAATGATATATAAGAATTTTATATGATTCTATGACATGTTTTAAGAATATTAAATTGTTTTTTAAAAGTAATATTTCTGTTTATATTTTAATTTATGTCAAAGTAATGAATAATGTCATAATTGACACTTTTGATATTTTAAAAAAATATATAATTTTATTAAATTACTTAAAAATCATAAAAAATATTTAAAAAAAAGTGATAATTATAAGGTCTAAAATTTTATAAAGTGTCCATTTATGGAAAATTCATAAAATATAATTAAATATTTTAACATTTTAATATTTTGAATATTTTTACCAAAATATAAATATAATAGATTAATTTGGGATAAATCAAAATGATGAGGTTAAAAATAAAAAAAACATATATAAATTTTATTGTTTTAGGGTATTTATAACTATACTCATCTTATCCTAGAAATAAGTCACTTTGGATCTATTTAAAATTGATAATAACTTTATATTAAATTAATTGTTTTGGACTTTCGATAAGTGACCCTCCACAATCTTATAAAAGGGAGCGTCTCCTTCTATATTATTCACACCTATAAATCCAATTGGCTTGGAAAAAACCTATAAATATATCCTCCCAACTTCCCTCAAATCATCCTAGAGGCAATAATTTTTATATAAATCCATTTTATTGTGTCTTTTTATTGAAATCAATAGGAGACAGTCCAAGAATATGTAATTATTTTACCAACTATTTTAAAGTAATTTTCTTCTTACACTTACTTTTAAACATTTTTCCATAATAAATTAATAACTATAATATATAGTGTATTATGATTTTTTATTGTGGGAAAACTATATTTCTCCTTTTTTTAATCCTATGAAAAAAAACATCACCATTTGTGCGTGCGTACAGCTTACCATATCCACGCCGTGGTGTAAACTGTTTTTCAATAATACATTATTTATATAGGTAAAACGATGAAAATAAAAGATGTAAATAATAAATATGACATGATACAATTAATTTATAATTCATATTTTATCCAAATTCTTACCTTTACCATTACAAAATGATATCATTGCTCATCCGTACATACGACCTATCCTCCCCACGACGCGATAAGATTCGTCCTCCACTACAAAAATTTAACAATGATTTTGAAAATGTATATAATGAGTGAATATAATATATATGAACTTAATATATTTCTGTATATGATTATGATATATCCAATTCATATGAAATTAGAATTATGTGATAAAATAAACATAAGTAAATGAAGCTGTCTACGCCCTAAATAATGACAATAATGAAATATTATTAAGAAAAAGATATAACAAGATCATATATGATATCATAAAAATATTATATAGTTATATTATAACTAAATAAAATAATTTTACCATTATATATGTGTTTACCACAACCTCCACTAAAGGATAGTATAAGGTAACGGTTAAATTTGTAATCTCTTTATTATCCTGAATTGCTTTTATATAAGACTTTACTATGTTATATTTATCATCCAATTACATGTTTCATAAGAATTTATTTTCAAAAAATATTATTATTATTTTAGATTTATTTAACTACATTTTATTCTTGTTCAATTTTATAAAAGGAATATTTTTTTTTTCCTTATGTGTTACTTTTTTACTTTTTCAACAAAGTATGAGAAGAATGTTTTTAAACTTATACTATGTGTGCAAGTTTTTCTATCTTCATGACTCCTTAACATTATAAATCTACCATTACAATCATACAAGATTTTTTTCAATGAAAATATTTTATTTTTAAAATTTCTGTCATTCTAATTAACTATTTTAAATAAAATGATTATTTCCCTAAAGAAGTTTTTATTGATTTTATTAAATAATTTACATCTATCTCAACACCCTTAACTGAATCATATGTTTAATTGAGGTTGATTTCATAGGATACAAACTATTAATATTTTTTCAAAGGGGTTATGAATTGTTTGACGGTGGATGTGCTACCTTTATATCATTCATGGTTTATGGATTATGTATTATGATTTTGTATGCTAGTTTTAATATAAATGTTTATGTTGGTTATGTTTTACCCCTTTCATAAGAGGAATTAATTGGGCATAGTAAGTGATTTTTGGGGTCCTCTATAGCCCCTCGAAGAATCGATCGGCCACATTGAACAAGCTAGTTTGGGTTTTTACACGTTTATGTATGATCTTGTCATGAGGCCTTGATCGTATGTTTATGATGTCTAACATTATGCACTCACTCTTTATGAGATTAGTTATTGATATTAAATTTAATTATTTGTTCTAGTAGAATATCCATGTTAATTTTAAATTGAATTATTTGATTTTTTATTTCCATATTATTCTCAAATTTATTTTTAAAAGTCTTGTGTTTCAATTTTATAACGTTCCTTAAAATTTCATGCGTATTTATGATAGCTTTTACTTTATTTTTTATCCTTACTAAGTGTCTGATCTCACCCCTTTATTATGTTTTATTTTCCCCAATATGTGAAGAGGTATATTATGTCTGACCTATAGGGATAATCAAATACATATGAGTGTTTTTAATGGAAATACTATGTTAATTTTCATTTCATGATGTAATTCAAAACTTATGTTTGTATCTAGATTTTACAGGGTAACTAAATTGATTGGTCCTTTGGGATTTGATTTCTTATGATAATTCTAGTGTAATAAAATAATTTACCAGCTTCATGCATCAAGGATCAGGAAATTACACCACATGATAAGGATCTATCTAAATACTCAAGTGAAAGCTATTATTATTATAAAACATTACTATAGGAGGGTGTCGATCCCAACCACCTATGAAATCCAAATAATTGGGTCCCAACATATCCTCCAGGGTATTTAATTTTCTATTATATTAACCATAAGTGTAAGGATTATATATTTTACTAAAACACATCTCTATATCCAGGGAATACTGAAGACATCACTAGAACTTTTCGGAAAAACTCAAATCTTGGTAAGATACAATATAATTTGGTACTCCATGGAACCATGCCACTTCCTTAATACATAACTCAAAAATCTAATTAGAAGATAAAACATATAAATTATAAAATAAATTCACTGATTTCATAATGTGATTGACTTTGACTTAAATAACCTTATTCCATTTTGATTTTTTCGAGAGTAAAATGATGAAATCCATGGGGATATTTTTTCAATTCCATTCTTGTATATCTAAAGGTTATAACACCCCTTACACTTATATTACTCTAAATTAACTCTTAACATACCAAGAACCATACTAGAGGCTCTGAAATATCTCTCTCCATGTAATCCAATAAGAAATACTCTTATAGATCCTTATAAATATTCTTACATGAAATATGTATATAGAATACTAAACAACGTGATTTATATAATAGTGGATTCTTTAATTATTGTATTGATAGGATACATACTCTATTATTGTAACACCATGAGATTTTATGAGATATATTATTTTTAATTTCTTTCATATATTATCCTGTACACTACACCAATATTATCTTGCACTATACGCAATACCATATTAGCTTGCATTATATGCAACACTATTCTTGGATTGAGTTACACACTATTTCAAGTTCGTTTGATAGTAGTTATTCTATGCAACATTGAGTGTGTATATATATATATAAATATATATATTCAATGTATAAATAAAATATGGTTGTATTCTGTTATACAAAACAACAAATGATTCTTTCACTACACACAACCCTGACTTGGCTTGCGTTACATGCAATCCCGACCTTCCTCAATAGTGTGTGTAGTACGCAATACCGGGTTTCACTAAAAAACGATATATTTTTATAATATTATTATATACTAGCCGCTATGAATAGTATTAACTAAATTTTGAATTTTATAACATTATTATTCGTCATACACATTTTCTAAAACATAGAATGTGAACAAAATAAATTTTTCGGGTGAAATAAGTTGTTTTCAAAAAATGTTGGTTTGCCGCCTTTTGATGGTGAACCCACATTAAATATATTTTTGACATGTTTATAAGTTCAATTTGAAAAAATAAAATTCTTATTTGGAATCAGGATTTAAAATTTACTTTGGATAAATTTTTCATATTATTCTGATAACTTTCATATTTTAATGAATAGTAAAAACATGCTATATTTTAATTAAAAACAACTTTTTTCATCATAATAATTTATATGGATAAATTATAATAGTGAATGATTTTAAAGTTTAAATAGAATATATTTTTACCATTTAATATAATTTAGGTCATTAGCATTGATTTTAAATTGAATTCATAGGTATAATCATTTCAATCTTTTGCAATGTTATAACTTTTAAAACCTGTTTTCCTAACAACAGGATTAATTTTAAATTAATGACCGCAACTTCTGTGTTTTGAATTTTGAAAAATGGATTTCATATTTGAATTCATTTAGTCCAAATTATGTTAATAGGTTACTTTTATTTTTTTGATATTATGAATAGTAACTACGGTAATTTTAATTTACTAAAGTTAAAGGTAAATCTGGTAATTAAGGGTAAAAATAAAATTATAAAATTACCCTAAAACTTTCAAAAATTATATTGGATGAATAAAAGTCAAACCATATCACGTAAGGGTCGGACTAGATTCATTTCATGGACTTTTGACCATGAAATAAGATAATTATTATTAAAACCAAAGAATGTGACAACATGTCACTCTCTTAAATCTTATAAGTGTAATAATTTTAATTTTGTGATAAACATCATAAAACTTCGGATATAAATAGTCCCTAGAAATATAATAAAATTATCTACATCATATGAATTTATTTATAATTTTTAAGGATTAAATGATTATCATTAATTTTGACATAATAGTGATGTTGAAATTATTTTATTGATTGAAATATCAAATAAATGATTTTAAAAGTATTAAAATAAATATTATATGAACTATTTAATGTGATCCACTAACTTTATAGAAAAATATGACATGTTATTAATCTATTAAAAATCTTATTTTGAACATATCTTCTGTATATATCTTATTTAAATTCAGATAAACGAATAGTGTCTAAATTGACACTATTGTTATTTTATAAAAATTATATATTATAAAATTGATTAAAAATCAAAAAAATATTTAAAATTTATATATTAAACTTTATATGGTCTAAAATGTAATAAATCATACAATTATGGAAAATTCACAAAATATAAGTAATTATTTATAATGATTTAAATTTTAGAATATTATTACCACAAAGAAAATTAAATAGATTATATAAGGATAAATAAAGTTGATAATGTTTGAAATAAATTCCCAACTTGCCTAAATTTTATTGCTTGATGATATTAAAACCCTATCAAATCTAATCTTCGAATTTGAGTCATTTTTGAGGTTTTTAAGTGGGGTTAGAATTTATTATAAATTAATATTTCTTATTATTCCAGAGGTGCCCCTCTCCTCCCATATAAAAGGGCACCTCCTCCCTCTCCTCCTCAAACCTTTTTGAGCATTCAAGCTCGGCCAAAACCTACCCATTTCCCTTCTCAATATCCATAGCAACGTACTAGAGCTCCTGGTGTTCTTCAAAGACCAATTTTAGTGCCCTAAGAGGAGGTTTCAAAGAGACGTGTCAAAGAAGAGGTAATATCGGTTACCGATTCTTTCAAATTTATTTCTTCTTATACTTATTCTTCTTTAGTTTTTTCATTATTAATTAATAACATCAGTATCTATCATATACTTATATGTTATTATAAATATGAAACAACCCAATTTCACCTTCTATGCATCCTAAGGGAAAAAAATCACTGCGCGTGCGTACGTACGGAATAACGTCTCCATGCCGTGGTGTAATCTGTTTTTCCACCACCACCTTACTTGGATGGGTATAATGGTATAAATAATAACTAAATATTATTATTATAACATCATACTGATTCTGAGATATTATATCATTCACTCCAATTCTATTCAATATATATGGAAACGATATCATCGCTCGTGTGTACGTACGGATTATCATCTCCACGATGCGATGAGATTCATTTTCCATGTTACCAATTCAAGAAGGATTATAAAGTATATATAATAAGTAATCATGAAATATATGACATAATAATTCTACTGTATTTATGTATATATATATGTATGTCATCTACTTAATTCCATTCAATTAAATAAGGAAATGAAAACAGTGTTCATGTGTACGTACGACCTACCGTCTCCATGAATGGTGTATTTATTTCCATTTATCAATATATTTTATATATGTACATTCTGAATATATATTGTATATAAATAATTTTTTATATTCTGGAATTAATTAATCATGATCTAAGTAATCATATTAATAATTACAAGTCAAAACACGGACGATAAATGAAACGATTTTACCCAAAACGGTACTTTATCATGAATTTACAAAACAACGGGTAATATAAAGTCATAAGTGAACCATATATGATATCATAACAATGAAGATGATTCTGTAATAATTCAATGAAATTATTTAAATCATTATACAATAGTTTCGGATATGTACGAAGCATATGAGACCTAAGGTAAGGGATAACTTTTCAAATCTCGTTTTTATCTGAGATTGTTTATTCGTAAGTATTTACTAGGGTTATATTTACCATCCATGTCCCTATTTTCTAAAAATGGTTTCATGTATGTTTACAGTCCTTTTTACCCATTTTGACTTTTACTACATGGTATGTAAGGAATCTTTCTTTTATGAGGTACTTTTTGACTTTTCTGGAAAAAGTATGAGAAGAATGTTTTTTTAACTTATACGGCATGAATGAATTTTTACAGTTTCATAATGATTTTTATTCATGAAGCATACTCTATAAGATTTCATTATTATTTTCAACAAAATCCTATTCTTTTAAAATTGAATGGAATTTTTTGAAATGAAAATTTTTTTGAAGAAGAAAGGATATTTTCCTCGAGAATTCATTTTAAAGTGTTTTGTCAAAACTATTTTCCATATAGGATGAAATTATGATTATGTTTCAAGTATAATATATCCATTATTTACATGGTTTTTTTTCTTATGATAAAATGATATCCATTTCTTTTATATGCATTACATTATGATGGGATGATGTTTATGAAACCCATTTTATTCTTTGGGTTATGATGAATGAATTATGTTTACTTTGTGGAACAAGTAAGAATGATTTAATTATGAGATGGGTGGGACCTATATCTCCCTCCAATGAATTGGGTAATGATTTATATCTCATGATATAGACATGGATGAAATGGAATGTGAATCAAGTTCAGTAATACAGGGTTGAAACGGAAAGTAAATCGGGTTCAGTAATATAGGACTGGAACGACAAGTATACATGGTTCAGTATGGGACTTTGTCCACTAGGATAGTCTTGGTAGTAATGCCATGGATACTATGGAAATCATAACATGTGCTTAATGGTTGCCACAATTTCATGTTTTATTCCCATGCCATTTTATCATGATTTTTGTTACATTATGATCTATGCCTTATGTACTGCCATGTTTTATATCATTTCTCAAGAATTTGATGTTTAAATATTATATTCATGTTTTTAAGTTCAAATGTATATGGTTTATTTTATTTTCTCAATGATTACCATTACTGAGCATTTGAGCTCAAGATTTATATGTTTTATTTTCCCCAGGATATAAAGATTGGTTTTAGGTAAGAAAAAAAGGGAAGATCTTTATGGGAGATTTTGAAGATCTTTCACCAAGACTAGAAGATTATGTTCCATGTTTGCAAAGACACTAAAATATTACGGTCCTTGTGTGTCTATTTTTTTTTATGTATTAAGTATTTCACAAATGTAATGAAATTTCCATGTACATAAAGATTTGGGTATCTACAGTTGGTATCAGAGGAAAGGTTTAGTTAACCTTTGGAAACTACGATGAAAAAACATTAGTGAGATACCTAGAGATATTTCTAAGGTATAACTAGGGATGTCCCTAAGGTTAAGTATAAGTATAGGTTATAGTCCTAGAATTACTGTAACTATCTTAGAATTAACTCTAAAATGTTATATATTGAAGGTACTCCCCCTTTATTATGTTGTTTTCCCTAGCATGATTTTTGCCTCTCACACTATTATTTTTGGGTTTTTGACGATGGATGGAACCCGAAGGAACCGTGTTGATCAATGTAATGGATGAGGTAGGGATTGTTCTCCTGAACAAACCAACTTTATGGGAGATGGAGTGAGAAATCTTATTGCTATACTTACACAATCTATAAATCATTCCGGACTTCCAAATTAGCAGAGAAGGGATCAATATTATATTCAGTCCTTTATGAGGCAACGTCAACCTTCTTTCAGTGGGTATTCTGATCCACTTGTTGCTAAACAATGGATCAATACCATTGAAAAGATATTTTCCATACTTCGCTGTTCTGAACATGAAAAATTCATTCTGGCTCTTTACCGTTTAGAAGCTGAAGCAGATCAATGGTGGAATCTAATTAAGAATATGAGGCCTTGAGTTGAAATTGAATCCATGGAATGGGATGAGTTCAATAACTTATTTTTCAATAAGTAATTACCCCGTATCCATCAAACAAAGTTGAAAAAGGATTTCCTTGATCTTAAGCAAAAGGATGATGAATCTTTTGGTATATACGAATCAAATTTTACAAGGCTTGAAAGGTATGCATCTGGCTTTATCATCCAACCTGAAAGTAAAGTTGATCGATTCTTTAGTGGCTTAAAACCAAGTCTTCGGAGGACATTAGCTATAAGAGACTTCAATAGCTATGAATGAATTTTTCATTGTGCTATCAAGGTAAAAATGGATGTTGGTATTACATATTCATCTCATGGTTTTGACAAGAAACGAAAGATGGAGTTCAAAGAGAAATCACAGAATAATCGTGAAAATAAGATGAATGTTTCTTTATACTCAATGTGTGGAAAGAAGCATGGTGGAGATTGTCTTAAAGGGACTAGGAAATGTTTTAAGTGTGGAAAAGAAGGTCATCGAGCAGCTGAGTGTCGAAGTAATGGAAAAAGGGTTTCTAATGATGTAAATAAAGAAAAGACTTTAGAGAACGCACCACCAACACTTCAATGCTTCAAGTGCAAGGAAATGGGGTAGTATGCTAATCAATGCCCTAATCCAAGGGCTAATGATGATCGATGTGAAAAACCTATTAAGGAAAAGATCAAATGGAAGTCATATGCGATCACTATTGGTGATGTTGAGTATGATAATGATGTAGTGGCATGATTATGTGTTTATGTAACGGGGTTCCAAAATAATGTTGTGGAATCTAATTTATAGTAGTATAGAATATTTGAATATCTATGTATTGGTTTATTATGGTTTTCAATAATTATATGGTACTGGTTACCATAAAAAGTAATTCAAATATTTTGGAAAGAAGATGATATGATAAACAGAAAATGAAATGTTTAATGGTATTCATGAACTCATGACTGATATAAGGACTAAGTGATATTATGGTTTGAGTATATAGAATTTTTGGGATTTTTGTATGTGGAAAGAGTTAACTTTTGACAACATTCATGTTTTCACTAAGTTTCAATGGTTATTAATTTTTTTCAAGAGAATATATGATTAACGCATTCACATGTTTGTAAATTGACCAACAAGATATATCGTATGATATGTGGGGGATAAATGATGGTATTCATATGCTCGGCAGATGACATTTATAGTAATTGTTTTCTTTATACTATGAGCATGGACAGAAGTATTTTGGATAAGCCTAAAGATTAGAATGGATTATGTTGGACATAAGTTAGTATTGTTTAAGGATAGAACTTTGTTGATATTATTTATGGAATGTTATAATACTATAGTATTAGAAAAAGGACAACCTGCAGAACGGTCGACAACCCATCACATCAGACAAGGTTGCGGGAATTGAACCCACAACCGAAGTGCGATAGGCCATTATTTCCTACCACTGGCCAGAGGAAGTCCTGGTTTAGTAGAAACTAGTTTTATTTTATCAAGTGCTATGATATATGAAGTACAAGTCTATTTTTGGAATAATATATGATTAACCTCACCATAGAAGGACTTATGTATATTTGATAACTTTTGCTAGCCTTTTGTTTGAAGCAGATGGGATGACCCATCATTCTATGACATGATCTTCTAACACTTCACAAATAAAAAAGTCAACTTCATTTCTTTAAGAGATTAAGTGTAAATTGCTCAAGGCATGAACAACGGTGAGATTATACTAAAATAAAGTAAGTATTTCTTCTAATTCAAATTCTTCAACTTTAAGTAAATAATCGTGAAAACAAAAAAAATGTTATCCTAGTGCCCTTATATCAGATGAATCATATTGTACCTTAGATCATCACAAATTTATGGCTTTTTGATTGTTGGATTTTTTATAGCCATGTTCTCTACCACTCTCTATCCGAACTTGATGATTAGATTTCTCTTCCATATCCATATTTTCACCTATGTTATCCTATGTTGAAACCTAGTGATTAGTTAATTTGGGTAACCATTATGTTTCATACTTAGTATTTAAAGGAAAGTTTTGGCATTCCTGTTTACGATGTGGGTTTCCATGAAAGAAACTCTCATGTAATAAACCATTTATAACCCCACGAATTTCGAGGGCGAAATTCATTTTAAGGGGGGTAGAATGTAACACCCCGATATTTTATGAGATATATTATTTTTAATTTATTTCATATCTTCTATTGTAGGCTACACCAAGATTATATTGTGCTATACACAACACCATATTAGCTTGCAGTATATGTAACACTATTGTTGGATTGAGTTACAGACAATTTCATGTTCGTTTGATAGTAGTTATTCTACGCAACATTGAGTGTGTATATATAAATATAAATATATATATATTCAATGTATAAATGAAATATGGTTGGATTCTGTTATACGCAATAACAAAGGAGTCTTTCACTACCCGCAACCTTGACTTGGCTTGCGTTACATACAATCACGACCTTCCTCGATAGCGTGTGTAGTACGCAATACCGGGTTTCACTAAACAACGATATATTGTTATAATATTATTATGGACTAGCTGCTTTGAATAGTATTAACTACATTTTAATTTTATAACATTATTATTTGTCTTACACATTTTCTAAAACATGGTATGTGAACAAAATAAAATTTTCAGGTAAAATTTGTATTTTTCAAAAAATGTTGTTTTGCCGCCTTTTAATGGCGCACCCACATTAAATCTAGTTTTTGACATGTTTATAAGTTCAATTTGACAAAATAAAATTTTTATTTGGAATCAGCATAGAAAAATTTAATTTGGCTAAATTTGTCATATTATTCTGATAAATTTCATATTTTAATGAATAGTAAAAACACGCTATATTTTAATTAAAAACAACTTTTTTATCGTAATAATTTATATGATTAAATTATAATATTGAATTATTTTAAAGTATAAATAGAATATATTTTTACCACTGAATATAATTTATTTCATTATCATTGATTTTACATTGAATTCATAGGTAAAATCATTTCAATCTTTTGCAATGTTTTAACTTTTAAAACTCATTTTCTTAACGGGGTTTATTTTAAATTAATTACTGCAACTTCTGTGTTTTTAATTTTGAAAAATTGATTTCATATTTGAATTCAGTTGGTCCAAATTATGTTAATAGGTTACTTTTATTTTATTGATATTATGAATAGTAACTACGGTAATTTTTATTAACTATAGTTAATGTTAAATATGGTAATTAAGGGTAAAAATAAGATTATAAAATTACACTAAAACTTTCCAAAATCCTATTGGATGAATAAAAGTCGAACCATATCACTTAATGGTCTGACTAGATTAATTTCATGGACTTTTGACCATGAAATAATATAATTATTTTTAAAACCAAAGAAAGTGACAACATGTCACTCTCTTAAATCTTATAAGTGTAGTAATTTTAATTTAGTGATAAACATCATAAGACTTCGGATATAAATAGTCCCTAGAAATATAATAAAATTATATACATCATAAGAATTTATTTATTATTTTTAGGGATTAAATAATTATCCTTAATTATGACACAATAGTGATGTTGAAATTATTTTATTGATTGAAATATCAAATAAATGATTTTAAAAGTATTAAAATAAATATTATATGAACTATTTACTGTGGTCCACTAATTTTATAGATAAATATGTCATGTTATTAATATATTAAATCTTTTCTTTCGAACATATCTTCTGTATATGGTTTATTTAAATTCAAATAAATAAATAGTGTTAAAATTGATACTATTGTTATTTTATAAAATTTACATATTATAAAATAGTTTAAAAATCAAAAAAAATATTTAAAAATTATAAATTAAAATTTAGATGGTAGAAAATGTAAGAAATAATAAAATAATGGAAAATTCACAACATATAAGTAATTATTTATAATTATTTAAAATTTAGAATATTATTACCACAAATAAAATTAAATAGATTATATAAGGATAAATCATGTTGATAATGTTTAAAATAAATTCCCAACAAGTCTGAATTTTATTTATTTATGAGATTACAACCCTATATCATGTAATTTTTGGATTTGAGTCATTTTGTAGGTTTCTAAGTGGGTTTGGAATTTATTATAAATTAATATTTCTTATTATTCCAAATGTGCCCCTCTCCACCCTTATAAAAGGGAACCTCCTACCTATCCTCCTCACACATTTTTGAGCCTTCAATCTCGGCCAAACCCTTCCCATTTCCCTTATCAACATTCTTAGTAACATACTATAGGTCCTGGTCTTCTTCAAAGACCAATTTTAGTGCCCTAAGTGGAGGTTTCAAAGAGGCGTGTCGAAGAAGAGGTAATATTTGTTACCGATTCTTTAAAATTTATTTCTTCTTCTACTTCTTCTTCTTTATTTGTTTCATTATGAATTAATAAAATAAGTTTCACTCATATAATGATAGGATATTATAAATATTAAACAACCCTATTTCACCTTCTATCAATCCTAAGTAAAACAAAATCATCGCGCGTGCGTACGTACTGAATACTGTCTCCACGCCGTGGTGTAATATGTTTTTCCACCACCACCTTACTTGGATGGGTAAAATGGTGTAAATAATAACTAAATATGATTATTATAACATCATACGGATTCTAAAATATTATATCATTCACTCCAATTCCATTCAATAAATATGGGAACGATATCATCGCTTGTGCGTACGTACGGATTACCGTCTCCACAACGCGATAAGATTCATTTTCAATGTTAACAATTCAAGAATTATTATAAAGTATATATAATAAGTAATCATGAAATATATGACATAATAATTCTACTGGATTTATTTATATATATATATGTATGTCATCTACTTAATTCCATTCAATTCAATATAGAAACGAAAACAACATTCATGTGTACGTATGGCCTACCGTCTCTATGAACGGTGTATTTCGTTCCATTTATAGATCTATTATATATATGTATATTATGAATATAAATTGTATATAAATCATGTTTTATATTATGGAATTATGTAATCATTATCTAAGTAATCATATTAACAATTACAAGTCAAAACACGAATGATAAATGAATTGATTTTATCCAAAACGCTACTTTAACATGAATTTACAAAAGAACGGGTAATATAAAGTCATAAGTGAACCATATATGATATAAAAACAATTAAGATGATTCTTTAATAATTCAATGGCATTATTTAAATCATTATATAGGAGTTTTGGATGCGTACGAAGCATATCAGACCTAAGGTAAGGGATAACATTTCCTATATCGTTTTTATCTGAGATTGTCTATTCGTAAGTAATTATTGGGGTTATATTTACCATCCATGCCCTATTTTATAAAAATGGTTTCATGTATGTTTAAAGTCCTTTTTACCAATTTTTTACTTTTACTACATGGTATGTAAGGAATCTTTCTTTTAAGATATACTTTTTGACTTTTCCGGCAAAAGTGCGAGAAGAATGTTTTTTAAATTATACAGCATGAATGAATTTTTACGGTTTCATAACGCTTTTTCTTCATGAAGAATACTCTATATGATTTCATGATTATTTTGAACAAAATCCTTTTCATTTAAAATTGAACTGAGTTTTTTGAAAAGAAAGTGATTTTGAAGAAGAAAGGATATTTTCCTCAAGAATTCATTTCAAAGTGTTTTGTCAAAACTATTTTCCATCTAAGATGAAATTATGATTATGTTTCAAGTATAATATATCTATTATTTAAATGGTTTTATTTTTCTAATGATGAAATGATATCCATTTATTTTATATGGATTACATTATGATGGGATGTTATTTATGAAACCCATTTTATTCTTTGGGTTATGATGAATGAATTATGTTTACTTTGTGGCACAAGTAAGATTGATTTCATTATGACATCGGTGTGACCTATATCTCCCTCCAATTAATTATGTAAAGATTTATATCTAATTATATAGACATGGATGAAACTACAAGTAAATCTGGTTCAGTAATACAGGGCAGAAATAGAAAGTAAATCTAGTTCAGTAATACAGGGCTGGAACAACAAGTAAACCCAGTTCAGTAAGGGACATTGTCCACTAAGATGGTCTTGGCAGCAATTCCATGGATACTATGAAAATCATAACATGTTCTTAATAGTTTCCATAATTAAATGTTTTATTCCCATTCCATTTTATCATGATTTATGTTCTATTATGATCTATGCCTTGTGTACTGCAATATTTTATGTCATTGCTCAAGAATTTGATGTTTAAATATTATGTTCATGTTTTGAAGTTCAAATTTATATTGTTTGTTTTATTTTCTCCATGATTACCCTTATTGAGCATTTGAGCTCACACTTTATATGTTTTATTTTCCCCAAGATATAAACAAAGGTTTTATGTAAAAAAAGGGAATATCTTTATGGGAGATGTTGAAGATCTTTCACCAAGATTAGAATATTATATTCTAAGTTTCCGAAGACACTAAACTATTACGGTCCTATTGTGTTTTTTTATGTATTAAGTATTTCTCAAAATTAAGGTAATTTCCATGTACGGCAAGCTTTGGGTATCTACAATTATTGAACCCTATCATTTCATTACAATCATGGTTCAACTCAGGAACATTCCTCACCTTATTTTATTCTTCGACATATTTCTTCTATGTCTTTATAATCCTCACATGGATGAATAGTTTAAAATTTATATAATAAAGATAATTTAAACACCCTTTTAATGATTTCAATTTATAACTTTTGTAAATCCATAAGTATTGGATCCCTTTAAATTTTCATCATGGAAAATCTATAATGGTCTTTCTGACTTAGTGGATCATCCATCTTGTTCTCCTTCCTAGGGTGGGTATGTATTTAGTATTCATAATATTAAATCAAATCCAACTCTATAATTTTCTAATATTTAACTCTTCATATGCGAATATATGCATAATTATTTTGTTAATATTTTATATATCACATCATTATCCATAAAGATAATGCCTCTATATTTCCAATGAAAACCATACTGCTAGAAACTCTAAATCATGAGTTGTGTTATTTCACTCATGAAATTTTAATTAGAATGTTTAATAATCTATCACCATATCCTTATTTATGAGTAATAATCTTAGTCACTTATATAACACATAACTTCGGATCAGAAACCATACTCTAATATATTGTAGTACTATTATAGGTTTACTGACCAAACTTCTTTTCAGCTCCTTGAGTTTTTCCTGAAATTATTTTGTCTAAATATTCTTCGCTCCCTTTTGAGTAAAATAGGTTATTATATTTTATATTCATGATAAATTACTCAAAAGGAATTCATATTATCTATTACAACCATGAAATCAATGGATCATTTTAATCATGGATGGATTGGTCATTTGATCAATAACTTATGTGTTTCAAGGTTCCACCTACAGAAGCTAGCGTAAAATTATATTAACCATGAACAAACATTTCTATAATAAAAATCATAACATTATAAAGAATAGAAACAAGTTATTTGATAATACAAATTTGATCCAAAGGGAGACGATGTCCCCACAATCTCATGATTCTCTGGATGATCCTTCTTCTCCTTTCTTCTATGGTTTTTATGATTTCTTTTGGTGGAGATGGAGATCTTCACTTCACTTGGAATCGATTTATCTTCCATATATCATTTCTTCATCCCCCCTTATTGGCTGGTTTTCTTTTTTGTGTGGATTTTGAATGCCCCTTACCACCCATCTTTCTGCCTAACCCTATGCATCAAACATTTGTTATGGGTATGGGTGCTAGTTCATCAGATTATTTTGGTTGGTATCAATTGTGGTTTCTAATGTTCTTATTCTCCATTTCCATTACTAGCCTACCCATCATCCTAGATTCCATTTTATTTGGGATTAATTAAGGTTTCTAGACATCTTAGTATGGTGTTAGAGGGGGCCAGCTGTTGTTTCCATTCTTGTTATGTATTGGAGTTGTCTTCTTCCTCTCCTCTTCTTTGTTCCATTTTATTATTCTATTGGTTTGGTGTTTCTTCCTAGAGATTTTTTTCGTAACTAATTTTGTTTTTCTCATCTTTAATGGTTTTATTCAGATGTATTTTTCTATGGAATGATTTTTGGATTTGTTCACTATGTCACTGGTCCTATTCTTCTTCTCAGGGGAACTTGTTTTTGGTGATGGTTAATTCAGTTATCTTTAGATTGTTCAGTGTTCTGATGGTAGTTTTTATTCCTTTGTTTGGTCCCATCCATCATCATCTAATGTATTTTTCAGTAATAGAACCATTATAGTTCTCTTCCTCAAAGATGATGATGTGGTTTCAGGTGAATTTTCCATTTTCATGTTGATATTAGGTATATAAGTGGCATGGGTCATTATATGTAGGTTATATGTTGTTGTTAAGGCATGAACCTATTCTGGGGCATTACTTTTCTCAATACTCCTCTAATTTCATGGTATAATGTTCGCTTCTTAGTTATTTTTGTCTAATGGTCTCTAATAATTTTTTTGGATGAGTTGTTTGAGTGGAAAATGTTTTCAATGAGGCATGACCAACATAGGATTTTCCTACATTAGGTCCCTGATAGAAATCATTCATATAGTTCATCGATAAAGATTAATTTTTAGCACTGGTCTGTAGTGGCTTGATCTTTTTTCTATTTTTTGGGTGAAGATATTTCTTTGTGCATCTAGTTTTTTTGAAGTTCATTAATATATGTGGTAGAGGATATCAAAATAGTTGATTATTATGATAAGATGAACATAGAGATAATTTTACGATGGGTATAATGGCATGGTTTATGAAGTTTAATCTATGTGAAATACCTCTATGCAGTGGCCCTCAGAAACTCGCTTGATTTTCAAGGATCTTCATTGAAATGATGTTCCAACGTCACCCATTTTATTTTGAATTTCATATTTTGGATTTTGAATTTTATAATTGTGATGATGTTGTCGCTGAAATATGAGTGATTTAGATGATATATGGGTTCCTGGTCTAACCATAAAAGTAGTATTATAAAAATTTAAAAATAATTTAGAGTAACACTTTTTAAATATGGAATAAAACATCCATATCCTTATGGTTTTCAGTATAATTTTCAAATTATATTCATACTCTTATTTTCACTTTTAATATATAATAATATCAATTATAAATACTACCAAGAACTAATTTAATAAATCTATAATGACTCTATTTATAGTGACACTGGATTAACATATAAGTATGTTACATCATTTTTTATGAATATTCATTACATTACAAAAACATCTTCCCAAGGATCGTAATAATTTTTTTCATTTGGATACTTTGTAACCTAATTTTTTAACTTGGTGAAAGATATTAAATGTATCCCATAAATATCTTTCACTTTAATGCTCCTACTTAGATCCTTTCTTTATAACATGGGGAAATGAAATATAATAATGGGTGACATCAAATGCTTAGTATGGGAAAATAAGGGATATACATAAGCGTAACATGAACATAAGTGTATGAGAACATGGGCATCGCATTTGAAGATCAAACCATGCATATCAAATATCATAATAAATATCTATATCATAGAGATTGGATGTGCATAATATATTAATCATAATGAAATAAAAAAACATGAGTCATGAGAGAATAACATGGGCATAAGACATAGACTTGTGGCATAAAAATTATCTTATAACATTGTAAACATGTATAAATAGAAACAGGTTCACCCATTAATATATTTACACGAAATCATGCAATAATATAACTTATGGGAATGCAAAAAGGTCCAAAAATAACATCATGAACAAGTAAGCATGTTTACACATAACATTGTTAACTTGTAATCAGTTTCATGAATAACAACATAGTAGTCTAGGATCACTCCCACAGATATCTTAGTAGAATGGGTTCCCTCCCCAAACCAAATTACTAGTCAAGGTTCACTCCCAAGACCATC
Organism: Viscum album; assembly: GCA_963277665.1. Lineage (NCBI taxonomy): Eukaryota > Viridiplantae > Streptophyta > Magnoliopsida > Santalales > Viscaceae > Viscum > Viscum album. The sequence continues at coordinate 242,571,607 of OY728137.1, forward strand.
TTAGTGAAACAATTCCTCCACTAAACTGGGTTCACACCCCCATTCTATCTATGTTCATATCATGTGATATAATTATTTACCCAATTCATTGAAGGGAGATATAGGCCCCACCCATCACATAATGAAATCATACATTTATGTTCCACATTATAAAAAAACATCCATCATATCATCACCCATCTAAAGAGATGGGTTTCACAAACATCATATCATTACCCATGAAATGAAATGGATATCATAAAAATTTCATCATATCATAACCTATGGAAAAGATATATGTTTCATTATAATTTCACCATACATAAACCATGAATGGAAGTGGGTTACATAATAATTTTTTCAATGTATAACCCGTGGAAGATAAATAGGTTTCAAAATAATCTTATTGTCTTAAATATAAACAATTAAAAGAAAAAATAATAATTTTTTCCTTGGATAACATCCCTATTAAAAAATAAAAAATATCAAATAATGTCATCTATGATGGAGAAGGATTTTGAAAGATCACTTAGAGCATATCTTATGGGAAAAAACCTTTCTTTGAAAATAATTTTTGAAGACATAAAACATTTTAAAATTCATTTTCTTTAAAAAACACTTTGAAAACATACGAACTAATATTTAAAAATAAATTAAATCATTTTTGTGGAAAATATCTTTTTCTCATGCACAAATTTATTTTCAAAGCATAAAACATTTTAAAACCCATTTTATTTGAAAAAGACCATGAAAACATATGAAAGAATCTCTAAAAATAATTTGAAATTATTTTTTAAAACATGAAAAATATTTAAAATAATTTTCATGGAGAATAATTTTAAAAGTTCATTTAAATTTTTTTAGAAAACATGGATTTTTGAATAAAACATATTTCTAATCCAAGAGAAAAATAAGGTAGAAATTGATTTAAAATATTTTATTAATTATATTAAGTATAAATGAGTGTAAAAATGGAACCATTACTTAAACATGTCATGAATAACCAATTAAGAATAAATTTCATGAGAATTATAGAGATATGGCTCATAATCATTCATTAATAGAAGCATAATCATAAAAAATCCCAATAAAAGTGGAGATTATAGCAATAAACTCTTACCACTTTTGTAATTTTGAATCATAACCGCCATAAATGATATATTATCAAATGGATATAATAATAAAAATAATTCTCAATAAAAAATTCATAAAATATATCCATGGAATGTATACACACAACATATAATAACTAGTTGGTGAATATGGCTTCTGTCTCACAAAAAATAAAAGTCAGATGGAAATCCCGCACAACTTCTGTAAAATTTGAGTGATGATATATGTGAAGGAATAAAATCATTTTAAACATTAAATATCATTAAATAAACTAAAATCACAATATAACATTTCATTTGGAAGTATATACACCATACAAATGAAATTAGTGGTAAATATCGAATATGTCTCATAGAAATAAAAGTGATACTAGAAATCCTTATACCTTATGTCTTGACTTCCATTGTACACATTCAATCATCCTGTATAATAAACATAGGATCACTATACATATAATACATAACCAAATACTTTAATATCATAATTTTTATTATTTTCTTATGACCTTTTATTTCACATTTATTTTTAATTTCATGTTAATGTTACGTTTCGAGAAATAACCGCTTTGTTTTTCATATATGTTTTCACTTGTTATTATTGGCCCTCTTTCTTAGAGAATGATTTACTCATTTATATAATGTTAGCCATGAATATAATATCATATATATTAATTATATAATCATTTATAATAATATATAAAATATAGAGATAGGAAAATAAATACACCATTCATGGAGAAGGTTGGACATTCATACACATAAACATTGTCTCTATTTTTTATTATAATAAGAGAAAGAAACATAAATAATATAAATATATATTATCATTCTAGAGGAATTAATATTTCATATATAACTTCTAACATGTTGGATCTTCATAAAGGCTTGGAGATTTAGTTTTTGGTTCTTATTCCTTTAAACGGCCATAAATATGATTCCTAATAAAATTGAGGAGGTATCAGGTGTGTATGGGGATCATTCGGAGATTGGAACCTGAAGTACAAACAAAGGTTTGGAATTCATGGTTTCCATACAACCATTTGACCCAAGGTTCATGGCCGTGTGAGTGTTTCAAATTTTGAGAATGTGACATTTTTTATGATTTCTGCATGGTTAGTCAAACTACGTGGTAAACCATGCGAAGTGCTCTATATAGTAGTGAATGGTGCATGGATGTCGTAAGTTTTTGCATCACATTTTTTTAATCCATCCATTTGGGTGAGTTTATCCTTATAGTCCCCTTTTTCCATCTAAAATCATTCACCACCCATTCAGGTGTTTTTTCATGAAAAAATGCCTTAAGTATCTACGTTAAATTTTTTGGGTGGTAGGCCATTTTCATAAGCCTCTATAACCCATGCAATGTGTGAGTTGATTGAATTAGTTTAATTGGATGATATTTTAGGCTATTTTCATTGTTCATTTTGGATTATGTATATTAACCCAATGAAATGATTTGAAATTTATGCCTAATGTGGTCTAATGGATTGAATTAAATGTAATGGCCCTTTAATTAAGCTTGTTAGAAATGAAATGCATGTTCATTACTTTTTCTTTAGATCCAAAGGTGAAAAAAGGTGTTCTGACTTTTTGAATTCTTATATGGACTCACATGCCTTATGTTACAATTTTTAATGGTCATTATACATTTTAAGAATGACACAAACTATGTATTTGTCAGTTTCCTTGAACATTAATTATATTTACCTCCAGATGAGTGGCATTGGTTCCCTAGGGGAGACCCCATAGATAGGATCAGTTGAAAATTTTTTTGAACCACGCCCCGAGAGAGAATCATAACCCAACGTGTGATACCGGGAAGGTACTCAGAGGCTAGGACAAGGCCTTTTCACCATGCCTTTAGTGAGATGTGGGACTCAATCCTTGGTGTACCATGTATGGGATCACTATCATTGGTTATGTGATGAGTCCTCGAGATATACTTGGGAAGTCTCCTAATATTGTCATGGATGGGATTAGGGTGTCCTCTTATGTTTTATAAAATAGTATTCGAATGGAATTAATAAAATCTAATTGAATGGTCTAAAACTGAGAAATGATCCTTTGTATTAAATGTAAGAACTTTTCCTCCAAACCCAAGCATAGTCATGGCTTTAGTCCATCACCTCGAATGTTATATATCTCAATTTACCATTTCTGGATTATTTGGTTCAACTCACTAGATGAGACTGAGGTAGGTATATTGGATGGGTGTCCTAGTGGAACCCCATCCAATGCTTTTGTTTATTTATTTATATCTTGAATTTAATTACTCTGGAACATTGTTTACATTAATAATGCTTGAAACAGATAGGCCTAGACATCATTGGTTCTAGACTACTAAGATTGTATCTCACACCCTTCCTAGGTGCATGTGGTACCTAATTAGGCATTATGGCTGCATGTATAGAAAAATGGAAGTAGATATTTTTCAATGCCTATTTTTATATTCTAGGATGGAGTTGGGAGAAGAGGACCGATCTAATGCTTGAGATTCTAGTTATAGATTTTTTTGGCCTTTTATATATATATTTTTGAATATTGTATATTTTTGTATCCCATACTCCTACTTGATCATTTTTTATAGACACAATACATACCATCATCATCAATTGCTTTTTTTATTTATTCATCTTCTACACATTATTTATTTCACAGTTTCATGATTATTTTATTGTTTATGATTCCATATTTATGTTTATTTCATTTATTATTTTTGTATTGATGCAGTATACTCTAACCAATAATGGAATAGTATCCCCATGAACATACACAAGGCCCTATTTTCTAGTCATTATCCTATGACATTAGGGGATATACACTTGAGTTCTTGTATCCAACCGTGTCGGAGCACTAGTGAGTGGCATGTAGGGTGAGGCGCTAAGAAATGCTATTATAGGGTACTTTCATTTTGTATTACTATTTGTGATTAGAATGGAAACTAGGACATGGGAATTTGGGTAAGAGACTGTTGTTCAGATTAGCTACACAACATATAGGGGAAACCAAAATTACCTATAATGGGTAAATACTATTATTGATTATGTTGTTTCATTTTTATAGATTTTACTACATGGTGATTCACATGCTTTTCATTCTTAAAATATTTATGAGATATCCATTATATATCCTGAAGATAAAATTGAAACATTAAATCATGTTCCATACATGGAATTATATTATTTAAACTTCCATGTGTTATACTATTCCATATCAACTTTTCTCCTTGCATTACTTATTTGTCTTATGATTGTAGTGTGTTCCTTTTTTGTTATTCTTTGAAGTGTTCTGGTACTCTCAATGATGGAATAATTGGTTTAATTGACCAATAATTCTACATTAGTTGGTTTTATTGGTGAGTTACATTGGTATATCTTCTAATCAAACCAAAATTGTGGCCAATTAAACACATTTTCCAGTGTAACTGTTAGGATATAGTCAGTTTGTGTGCCAATTTAAATTTATATAGTTTCTGGAACCTTATAAATTGGAATTGGTGATACAATTAATTGGATCATGATTCTAATAATAAATTAAATAACAATTAATCTAATTTAATTACATTGAAATTATTACTTTTATAAGGAAAATGGGTGACCATAGTTAGACCCAACCATATTAGTGGGATATAGGTTGTGTCTCCCATGATTTTAATGTTTCTTGTTCTTACAACCTATACCTAAATCTTGGAGTAGGTAGAGGGGTGTATCACTATTATAGGATTTCTAAGTACCTAAGCTTGCTTTACCCTATTCCCTATATGTTATACATCTTTTCTGAGGTATGCACTTGGAAATTGTCGATATATGCCCATGTGATGACCTTGTGTTGTATTCTAGGAGATAGTGATGGGCATACTCTTGAGGTGTTGGTCTTTGAACCACTGATGAAACCTCATATTGTGCCACATGAGACACCTTTTATGTATGTTCCACTATGATAAAATTCATAGTTTCATGATATATTCCTCTAGTTAGTGAATTCAATTCAAGTTTCTCCTCAACATACCACTTTTATAGCGGTTCTAACATGTGAGTTCCAGCAGCAACATCAGTGCTCCTTATTGCGGGATGTAGGACCTTAAGTAACATCATCATGGTTTGAGGCTATAGTGTTAGTCTTTTATAACATTAATATGACTATATAGAGGAGGTAAAAGCTTATAACCTATATTCTACACAACTCCCCCCAGCAATGGTAGGACATTATGAGTCAGGATGGTTGACACCAGGGTGTGTGTTGGGTCTAAATCTAGAGATTATACACAAGAGGGGGGTGAATTGTGTCTTTTGCAATTTTTCGATAACTCTTTTCTTGAATGAGTTATGTCCTTTATATTTTATCATATTTGACTGAGTAGCAGAATAAGTAAAATCACAAACATAAAGATGTATAGTGGTTCAGGGAACAGAAGGCCCCTAGTCCACTCCACCAACGCTCAACTCCACGACCTTGGCGATTTTCACTATCTAGTCCTCTTTTCCACAGACTAATTCACAAATGAGTATAGGCAGTTGACACCTTTACAATCCAAGGAAAAAAAAGCCTTCTGGTTCAAACATAAACCTACACAGCTCAAAATGAGAAGCTGGTTACTCAAGAATAAAAATAATTTCAGAAAGAAACTTCCAGTTGATTTTCAAAATTGAAACAGAATGCAATTGACAGCAGATGGATCGAAGTCTCTAGAAATATTGATCTTCAAGATGAAGCAGTTCTAAGCTGATCCAGTTGTAGTAGATATAGAGATATTGTTCACAACTTCAGAAGTAGTAGATCCACAGTAGATATTCGATGTAGAACAGGTGAATATTCTATCGAGTTCCTTCTTCTTGAACAAACGGAGCTTTGACGCTTCTCTTGAATCAGCAGATCAACGCGAACAGTTGAAATCTCTATTTTCCACATTTTTCAATAATAGATCGATTAGATACTCATGTACCTGGTGTTTCGGAGAGAACATATATAATAAATCATATCTCCTGAACATTTAAATCCATAAAAGTCGCCTCCTAATTCGCGATATTCAAAACATTGAATTTACAGAGAAGTCGTAACTTCCCTTAAGACTCGGCATAAATAGATCCTTTTAATTCGATTGTAAATCAATTAATAAAACGGATTTGAATCAGTAAAAGTAGTACTTTAAAAACGACTTTAAATCTAGCTTGAAATCTGCCCAGAAATCAGCTTACTGATCATTGCACAAAAATATCATCTGTCAAAATTTCCGACGCCAATTGTAAGGTTGATGATGTGGCCTCCAAACGTAGGGTTAATAACATAGTCTTCAAACGTAATGTTAACAATGTAAGTTTGAACACAAACTTAGGGTTGACAATATAAGGTTGAACACAAACGTAGGGTTGATCATCCATACTTTTTCTTGAACACTCAAACGTACGGTAAAAGATCCATACTTTTACTTGATCCATACTTTTCCAAGAACTTATGGTTGTTCACAAAAGTAAGATTGTTGAACCATACTATTGAGAAACAAATGTAACGTTTAGAATTTACGTACAGTTCTCCTTCCATACCTTCCTGATAACCAAAACGTAAGGTTCCTTCCTAACGTAAGGTTCTCCTTCCATACTTTGTTGATAACCAAAACGTAAGTTTCCTTCCTAACGTAAGGTTCTCCTTCCATACTTTGCTGAAAATGTATGGTTGTTTAACCATACTTTTCTATTATCTCAAAACGTATACATGCTTTTCATCCTTACGCTACGTTTATCCATGTATGGTATGAAAAGTGATTCCAGAACGTGCTAAAACAGATTCCACACTATATTTATCTACGTAAGGTATGAACATTGATTCCAGAATTTGATAAAGCAGATTCCGAATAAGTAATAAATTCTCGTTATTTCAAGAGTAAAATAAATTAATAAATTCCTGCAAAATACTAAATAAAATCATTAGAAAATAACTATGGGTATTTGTGAGCATCAAAATTATCATAAAGAGATAGAGTATTATTTTCAATAAATTACCCCTTTTAAATAACATTAACATGTATTGTTGAAAACAATACTTTTCTCCACAATCTCCCCCTTTTTAATGATCAAAAAACCCATAAAATAATTAAATTTTTTAAAAAAAATTTAACTTTCAAAATTATTTATAAAGATTTAAAGAAAAACTTATCCTCCAAAAAGATAAATATAAATCAAAATTTCTCATTTTATTTTCTCCCTCAATAAAATTAATTCTCCCCCTAAATAAAATGTTGAGGTTTTGATGTTGTGTTTATCAAAATTCTCCCCCTTTTTGTGATATCAAAATGAATGAAAAATAATGGATTTTAACACTTTTAATATTGCACAGAACTGTTAGTAAATGCTATTATGAACTGTTTATCAATAATTAAATCTGGAGTACTGGCATATCAAAAATAATTTCGGTGAAACAAATAAAAAATGAAGGAAATTCTCATTCAAAAACATTGGTATATACATGACAATGATATACACAGGAATCAAGGTTTGGGTAAGATTGGAAACTGGTTCTATCTCTTCTGGATTGCAGACTTGATTTCTATAAACTGCTCCCAAAGTCTCTTCATCATCCCATATCCAAACTTGATAATGAGCTCTCTATTCTATTGAGTTATATGAATATCCTCAATTAAATTGACTATAAAAAACTCATGCATCCTTTCCCATTTTTCAACAAATACTCACAGCTTCTCTGATAACTGATTTAACAGAATTCTGATCGATGGATCACTAGATGTCAGTTGATCCACTAAGAACTTCTGATTGTCCAGAAACAATGACAAAGGAGCACTATTACATTGAAGATCTTGCATCCTGTCATTAATGTTTCTCATCGCAGGTGTGATAGCCTGAATCCTTTTGATTAAATCAGGTGAAGTATCTGATCCACTAACAACATTATTTGCAACTAATGCAAATTGATTCTCCATAAACAACTTCAGATCTGATAAATCTGACTTCATAACCATTTCAGATTTTAATTGTGTAACACCAGTCAGCATATCCTCTTTAAACATTTCAAATTCTTGCCCTGAAACTGTATACTCCTTCAGCTTTTGAAATTTCAAATGTTCTAAGTCTAAGGCATTTCGTAGAGAAACATTCTCAGATTCCAACTGAGATACTTTTCTGTACAGTTCTTCAACTTCTTCTTTCCTTGAATTAGATGCACCCTATGCTTGATTCATAGTCTTAGGTTGATGCAGCAGTACCAAAGCCAATGATTCAGCATTAGATTTCTTTTTTTCTCTTTCCTGAGAAGGTTTGTCCACAGATTTTTCCTTAGAGTTTTCAAACTCCTCCACAGAAAAATCATCTTGAAGTACTTCTGTTTGAGCTTCAGAAGCATGATCATCACATTCATCTGCATCTTTGTCTTCCATAGGGTTTTCAAGAACAATATTTTCAGTAGTTTCTTGAGGTCTGGCCACTTCTTCCCCAGGCACTGCCTCCATCTCTTGTTCCTGTTGAAGTGCAACTTCAACATCAGCTACAATCTGTTCCTGATTTTCCCTTTATGTTACTTCTTGAGCTCCTAATTCCTCTACTGGAGTTGTTCTCTCAGTAACATCTTCCATTGTCTTATCAACAACAGCTTCTCTCACAAAATAATAAGAAAATAATGCTTCTGTTGTAGTTTCCAAAGCAGTGGAAGTGACGTCCTCTTTTTCTGGCCTCTTTCTTTTTGATTGAAGTCCCTCCCGACTTCTGTCTTCCTCAACATCTGCCACTTCAAAGTGAATCCTTGTTGCTACATTGCTGACTCTGGATTCATCTTGTCCTTCCTTGGACTTAGCAGGTTGATCCTCAGCAGTCTCTGAGTCTTCCTTAGCTCTTACTGGTAAAAGTTTTTCCTTTAATTGTGCTCCAGAAATATCTCACTTTCCAAAAAGTTCCAGCATTAAATGTACTACTGTGATGACAGTTAATTCTAGAATACACTAATATCACCATGTATTTCTTAAAAACAGTTTAGAAATAAATCTACAAAAAGGGTAGAAATTCATCCTGGCCTCACTTTGACAGCAGTAACTGAGATACCTTATCATGTATCTTGGAAAGTATAACTTAATATCACTTAACATAAGAAACATTATATTCATATCAGGGTACAAAAGCTTTTTCATTTCCGCCATCCGTGGAGCTATTCCAGTCTAAATAAATTTGACCAAAATCTTCTGATCAGGCTCCAAATCCTTGACAAACATTTTCTTTATTGTCTTGGTACCCAAAAGAAAAGACATGATGTCTTCAGATTTATGGACATAATCTCTTATATTCATCAAGTAGAAATGAAAAACTCCCTCATGAGGGCAGTTAAGAATCTGACTAATCTCTACTGATGAGATTGAGAAATCCCTATCCTCTATATTAGCCCTCATACTACCCTCTGTATTTCCCAGACTAAACTGTATAGATTTGAAGAAGTATCTAAGTTCTACTTCATACAGAAATTTCATATTTTTACTGTTGAACATCTATTCAAGATTCTGAAATGACAGCGCTTGCTTCAATAACAGACTTTTCTGAAATAACCAGTCGAGATCGATTATCTAACCCTGTAAGATTTTTCTTCCCTCAGCGCGTTGTCTCTTGGCATTGCTCGGCTCGGCCTCACTGGCTCTTTTAGTCCTTACCATTTCTGCGAGAGTCTCTGAAGGTTTGATGGTTACAGTTTCAGAGGATAGAAGGTTAGTGTTTAGAAGAGGAAGTGCGATTTTTGGATTTCGAAAGGGTTTCGATAGAAGTGAAAGGGTTTAAAAGTCAAAGAGGATATGACAGACTTGATTCCTGTGTAATCACTAATCATTACATATATTTAAAACAAATAAAATTTGAATATGGTGAAAGAAAGAAAATATTAAACAGTATTCAACAAAATTTACATAAATAAATAAAAGTAAATAAAAATTTAAAAATTATTTAAAATTAAATAATCCTAGCTCCCCCTTAATAAAATCAAACCTTGCAGTGGGAAGTGGTTTAGAAAAAATATCTGCTAATTGAATTTCATTATTTATAAATAATAAAAATACATCTTTTTTAATAACATGATATTCTAAAAATTGATGCCTTATATCAATGTGCTTAGTTCTAGAATGACTAATAGGCTTTTTTGAAATATTAATTGCACTCTTATTATCACATAAAATAGGTGTATTGTTAAAATTAAATCCAAAGTCCATAAGAGTTTTTTTCATCCACAACACTTGTGCACAGCAACTACCAGCAGAAACATATTCTGCCTCAACTGTTGACAGGGCAATTGAATGTTGTTTCTTACTAGAGCATGATACTAAGGACTTTCCTTAAAAGTGACATGTACCTGATGGGATTTTTCTATCTAACCTACAACTTCCAAAGTCAGCATCTGAATATGAAATCAAATTAAAATCAAAATTTTTAGGATAAAGAAGAGATTGAAAAACGGTTCCTTTTAAATATCTAAAAATTCTTTTAAGAGCAGTTATATGGGATTCTTTAGGATTTGATTGAAATCTAACACAAAGACATACTGAATACATTATATCAGGCCTACTAGCAGTAAGATATAACAAACTACCAATCATACCTCTATATAACTTGTTGTCAACTGATTTCCCAGTTTCATCCAAATCAAGTTTTATATTAATACACATAGGAGTTGTAAATGGCTTACTGTTTTCAAGTCCAAATTTCTTAAGTAAATCAGTAATGTATTTTCTTTTATTTAAAACATTTCCAAATTTTTTTTGAAATATTTGATGACCCAAAAAGAAATTTAATTCTCCCATCATACTCATTTCAAATTCTTCTTGCATTAATTTTGAAAATTCATGACAAAGTGTTTTATTAGTTGATTCAAAGATTACATCATCAACATTAATTTGAACCAATAAAACATTACTTTTCACAGTTTTCTTAAAGAGTGTTGGGTCTGCCATTCCAAGAGTAAAATCATTTTTCAGAAGAAAAGAACATAATCTTTCATACAAAGCTCTAGGTGCTTGTTTAAGGCCATAAAGAGCTTTAGAAAGTTTAAAAACAGAATCAGGTTTTTGAGAGTTTTCAAAACCAAGAGGTTTCTCAACATAAACTTCCTTCATTAAGTAACCATTTAAAAAGGTAGATTTAACATCCATCTGAAATAATTTAAAATTCATATAAGATGCATAGGCTAAAAGGATTCTAATGGCTTATCACCTAGATATAGGTGCAAAAGTCTCATCATAATCTATTCCTTTTTCTTGATTATATCCTTTAACTACTAATCTTGATTTATTTCTAGTTATTGTGCCTTGGTCATCCTGTTTATTTCTAAAGACCCATTTGGTTCCTATTACAGGATAATTCTTAAGTCTTTCCACTAATTCCCAAACATCATTTCTTTTAAACTAGTTTAATTCATCGTGCATTGATATTACTCAACTTTCATCATCTGATGCTTCTTCTATAGACTTGGGTTCTTGTTGAGATAGGAAGCCAGATAATTCCACCAGGTTTCCTCTATTTTTTCTAGTTTGAACACCAGTTTCTAGGTCACCTATTATAGTTTCTAAAGGGTGATTCTTTAGGGTTCTATACTATCTAGGTAACATATCTAAAGGTTCTTCAATATCATGTTCCTCTGAATTGGACTGAATTTCTTTTATATCATTTTCAAAATCATTCTTTAAGTTCTCAAGTCTCATGTTATCATTAGATTCGAGTTCATCCATTTGTTCTATCCTTTTCTCAAAAGGATCAGATTCATCAAATTTGACATGAACTGATTCTTCAACAATCCTTAACTTCTTATTATAAACTCTATAAGCCTTGGAGGTAGCAGAATATCCTAATAAAATACCTTCATCAGATTTTGGATCAAACTTACCAAGATTATCCTTGGTGTTTAAGATGGAAACCTTCCATCCAAAAACATTAAAGAAATTTACTTTAGTTTTTCTGTTATTCCATAGTTCATAGGGTGTCTTTTTCAAAATAGGTCTAATTAAAACTCTATTAATTATATAACAAGTTGTATTCACAGCTTTTTCCCAGAAATATATAGGTAGGATATATTCATTTAACATAGTTCTAGCCATTTCTTGAATTGTTCTATTTCTTCTTTCTATAATCCCATTTTGTTGAGGTGTTCTTGGTGCAGAGAAGGGGTGTATAATACCCATATTTGAGAAAAAGGAATTAAATTCCGGATTCTCAAATTCTCTACCATGATCACTTCTCAATGAGATTATATTGAACCCTTTTTCATTTTGAACAGATTTGCAAGAACTTTCAAATAACGTAAAACCTTCATTTTTAAATTTCAAAAAGAAAATCCATGTAAATATTGAATATTCATCAACTAAAACTTATAAATATAATTTACCAACTAAGATTGATACTCGTGAAGGTCCAAAAAAATCCATATGAATAAGTTCTAGAGGTTTAGATGTAGCAACCTTATTAACAGATTTGAAGGATGATTTGCGTTGCTTGCCAAGTTGACATGCATCACAAAATATGTCACTTTCAAATTTGAGAGAAGGTAAATTAGAAACTAAATGTTTCTTAGATATGTTATGTAAAACATATACATTGCAATGACCAAGTCTCCTATGCAAGATCTAGGATTCACTTACTTTAGCAGTCAACTAGTTTACTTTTTATTTACACAAGGAATTTAGATCCAAAGTATAGACATTTTCAGTTCTTGGTGCTTTAAATTTAAACAGTTTATCTTTAGAAACAATACAGCAATTGTTAGTAAAATCAATAGTATATCCATCATCACAAAGTTGAGAGATACTTATTATATTGTGTTTTAGTCCTTGTACATAACGTACTTTGTTGATTGAGACTATTTTTGGATCTCCAACAGTTCCAATACCAATGATTTTTCCTTTGGCATTATCACCAAATGTGACAAGTCCTCCTTCCTTTTGAGTGAGTAAAGAAACAATCAATGAGTTTCCACTCATATGTCTTGAGCAGGCACTATCCATGAACCATATATCTTTTCTTCTCTGGTGGCCTGCTACCTACAAAGACATTCAAACAAATTGCTTTGGTACCCATATTTTGTTGGGTCCAGGGATGTTAGCTAGCAACGATCTGGGTATCCAGATTTTCTTTGTTCTTTTAAAATTATCTAAATAATATATGTCTTTTGAAACATAGGCTTTCTTAATACCACAAATTTGAGGTTGACTTAAGAAACAGTTTTTAGTTATATGTCCCTTTGTCCCACAAAAATTACAATTAACCTTTTTAGAGCTAGGAACAAAATAAATTTTATATAGATTTGGTTTTTCTCCTTTGCTTCCAATTCCAAATCTCTCCTTTTTAATGACAGTTTTTCCAAGAATTTAATTTAATGAATTCTCTCCTTTTGTAAAAACTAATGCATCTTGTTTGTAAGATTATACTTCATCCTGGATTGTTTTTATTCTTGATTCAAAATTAATATAGTTAGTGTTAATTGAATTGTATTTATCAGTTAATTATTTATGTTGTTTCAAAATTTTATCTCTTTCATCTGAAATGGATTTATTTTTATTTTTTAGTGACTTATGTTTCTTAAATAGTGTGTCATATCTTTCTTCAAGAATATTGCAGTAGGCTGCAAGTTTTTCATTTGTGTAACTTGATTCAGAATTTGATTCAGAGGAGTAATATGAGTGTACCTCATCAATTTCTGCCATAAAACACATGTTTTCTTTTATATTGACTTATTATTTCTCTGAGCATGATTCAAAAGATCTACTGGAGTCTTTAGATACAATCCAAGTGGCTTTCGTAGCTTTCTTGTATTTCTTCTCAAAATCATTTCTTTTGAAGAATTTCTTCTTCTTTGCATCCTTCAATTGTGGGTAGTCTGGTCTGATATGCCCCATTGTTTTTCATTCATAACATCTTACTTCCTTATAATCTCTCTTAAAGGATTTTTTGAAACCTCTTTTCTTGCTGTAGAACTTTATAAATTTTATGGATAGCTGAGCCAGCTCTTCATCTAATTTGGATGAGTCAGAGCTTTCTGATTTAGCTTTGACTTCTCTATTCTTCATCTTTCTATTATTTTGTGGTGAAGTTTCCTTCAAGGCAGTATCTTCTCTTTTGATAAGCACTTTATGTTCATTAGCCTCATCTTGCATTTTAGCTTCATACATCATCAGTGTAATAATCAGCTCTCTCATAGTTAGATCCTAGACAGGTGTTGATTGTCTGATTGGAGTAGAGATACCATTCCATCGAGTAGGAAGTACTCTCAGTACTTTTAATGCTTGATCAGCCTGCTTGATAGGTTCTCCTAGAGCAGTTATGTTGTTGACAATTTCTGTCAATCTCCCATTCATTTGGGTAATGCTCTCACCTTCAACCATTCTGAAAGTATCAAATTTCAGTTTTTCAATTGCATATATCATTTTCCTCACATTGTATGTTCCTTCATATGCCACAGCTATTGTTTTCCACATCTCATATACTGTCTGACACTGAGATACTCTATTAAATTCATCTGGTCCTAGACCGTAGATAATTGCATTTATAGCCTTCGAGTTCATATCATACTCTGCCTCTATAGCAGCACTCCATGTCTCAGGATTTTCAGAAATTTCATTAGGAGTTAGAATCTTTTAATAGACTCTATATTCGAGGTTTTTCAGATATATTATCATGCGCAATTTCCAACAACCATAGTTGTCTCCATTAAAATATGGTGCTCCGACCATTGACATCCCTTCTCTTGTATCAGTCATGATGCTCTGTTTTATAATATTTAAATTTCTTCTAGCTTGCTAGGGATCTATCCGAAGCTCCTCCTTTGATACCAATTATTGGATCTGAATCTACAGATTATACACAAGAGGGGGGTGAATTGTGTCTTTTGTAATTTTTCAATAACCCTTTTCTTGAATGAGTTATGTCCTTTATATTTTATCAGAATTGACTGAGTAGCAGAATAATTAAAATCACGAACACAATGATGTGTAGTGGTTCGGGGAACAGAAGACCCCTAGTCCACTCCACTAACGCTAAACTCCATGAGCTTGGTGATTTTCACTATCTGGTCCACTTTTCCACAGACTGATTCACAACTGAGTATAGGCAGTTGACACCTTTACAATCCAAGGAAAAACATAGCCTTCTGGTTCAAACACAAACCTACACAGCTTAGTACGAGAAGCTGGTTACCGAAGAATAAAAATAATTTCAGAAAGAAACTTCCTGTTGATCTTCACAATTGCAATAGAATGCAATTGACAGCAAATGGATCTAAGTCTCAAGAAATATTAATCTTCAAGACGAAGCAGTTCTGAGTTGATCAAGTTGTATTGGATATAGAGATATATTTCACAACTTCAGTAGTAGTAGATCCAATGTAGATATTTGATGTAGAACAGGTGAATCCTCTATCGAGTTCCTTCTTCTTGAACAAACAGAGCTTTGATGATCCTCTTGAATAGGTAGATCAATTTGAATAGTTTCAATCTCTATTTTCCACCTTTTTAAATAATAGATCAATCACATACTCATGTACCTGGTGTTCCAGAGAGAACATATATAATAAATCATATCTCCTGCACATTTAGATCCATAAAATTCACCTCCTGATTCGCGATATTCAAAAATTTGAATTTACAGAGATGTCGTAACTTCCCTTAAGACTCGGCATAAAAATCTCCTTTTAATTTGATCTTAAATCCATTAATAAAACGTCTTTGAATCAGTCAAAGTCATACTTTAAAAACAACTTTAAATCCGGCTTGAAATCCGCCCAGAAATCAGCTTACTGATCGTTGCACATAAATATCGTCTGTCAAAATTTCTAACACCAAATGTAAGGTTGATGACGTGGCCTCCAATCGTAGGGTAATAACATAGTCATCAAACGTAAGGTTAACAACGTAATGTTGAACACAAACGCAGGGTTGACAACATAAGGTTGAACACAAATGTAGGGTTGATCATCCATACTTTTTGTTCAACACTCAAACGTACGGTAAAAGATCCATACTTTTACTTGATCTAGACTTTTCTAATAATGTATGGTTGTTTACAAAAGTTAGATTGATGAACCATTCTTTTGAGAAACAAACGTAATGTTTAGAATTTACGTATGGTTCTCCTTCCATACTTTGGTAATAACCAAAACGTAAGGTTCCTTCCTAACGTAAGGTTCTCCTTCCATACTTTACTGATAACCAAAACATAAGGTTTTTTCCTAACATAAGGTTCTCCTTGCATACTTTTCTGAAAACGTATGGTTGTTTAACCATACTTTTCTATTATCTCAAAAAGTATACACGCTTTTCATCCTTATTCTACGTTTATCCACGTAGGGTATGAACAATGATTCCAGAATGCGCTAAAGCAGATTCCACGCTATATTTATTTATGTAAGGTATGAACTGTGATTCCAGAACGTTCTTAATCAGATTCTGAATAAGTAATAAATTCTTGTTATTTCAGGAGTAAAATAAATTAATAAATGTTTACAAAATACTAAATAAAATCATTAAAAAATAACTAAGGTTATTTGTGAGCATCAAAATTATCATAAAAAGACAGAGTATTATATTCAATAAATTCCCCCTTTAATTAACATTAACATGTATTTTTGAAAACAATACCTTTCTCAACAATATGATATAGGAAAATTTCATGATATCCTTATTTGAATAATTATTTCCATGGACATTGAAAACATATCAAGTTTTGGAATTCAGGAACCTTGGGCTAGGTGACATTTCATTAAGGGAATATTTATGTCTTTTCAACGAACTTCAACATTATTCATTAGACTTGAATGATGATTATTTGACTAATTTGAGATGATTTGAGGATTTAATTTCTTATTCCATCCACTCTTAGGTGAACATCTTTCAAAAGACCAACATTTCAAAGATAGTGAACTATAACCTTATCACTAAGTGAAACTTGAGGGAATCAGGTGATTTTAGTAGGGAAGTTCACCTTCATGAAGACCACTTATGGTTTATCTTGTAGCAAGAAGTAATTATTTGATGTTTTAGTTAGAGGAAGTACCTTCTAGGTGGCACACACTGACAGCTTTTTTGTTTTTCACCAGTATGGAAATTAATGTCAAAAAAATCCCCAATATATTATGAACCTGATAGAGTGTTAGTGTTATTATTGGATGGGTAACCTCAATGTTTATGCAAGTCATTTTCTTTAGAGCCATGTGAACGAGGTTTTTTTCCAACACCACCCTGAGTATCAAGGTCAGTGAAACCTCATCAAGTAAGAAGATTGACTTTTATGGGTGGTAAAGACCAAGTAGGTGGTTGTGGATAAGGAAGTCAGGCTTCAGTGTTCCATCGTCAGTAGGGAAAGCCTACTCAGGATACATAGGAAACATCTCAAGACCACAGTTTGGGACATATCTATGTTGTCAAACCTACTCCAAAGGAGAAGTTTCCAGGTCCATCTTCAGTTAGATATACTATTCTGGAATATTCTACTTTAGTATCTGTATTATTCGATACAAGTTCATCACACTCTTTTCTATCCACTGAAACTATGGGAAGTCTAGGATTAGTGATTGAATATTATAGTGGTATTATAAACCTCTACATTATTTTAAGAGTTAGAGAAAAGTTTATACACCATTGCAAGGAATTCCACCTTGAAATAGGTGGGTTCCATTTTCTGTGGAGTTTCTTTTTCCTCAAGATGATGGGCTTTGATTCCATTCTCAGTATATATTGGATTGTACCTTATTGAGACTAGGTGGATTGTTATTTCAACTGAGTTCCATTTACATAACTTTAGGGAAACATGTATATCCATAAGTATGAATGGGATCATTTGTCCAATCAAGCTTTACTCAAGAATACTAGACGAGGCAGGATGACAATCAATTTTCAAAATCTCTTTATCAGTGATCAAAGGATGTAGTTGTCAGAATTATCTTCTATTTGGGATCATTTTAGGAATGTCTTCCCTGATGATTTCTTTGGTTTACCTCCAAATAGACAAATTGAGTTCACCATTGAGCTTATTCCAGGTGTGGAACCTGTGTCAATTCCTCCTTATAAGATGGAACCTACAGAGCTCCAAGAACTCAATATGTATCTTAAAGACTTATAGGCTAAGGATATCATATGACCCAACACATCACCATGGGGTTCCCCAATCCTTTTTGACAAAAGAGGTTGATGCTACCCTTATATTGTAAATTGATTACCAACAAATGAACTAGATTATTGTAAAGAACCAACATCCACTACCTCTTATAAATGAACTCTTTGACTATCTATAAGGATAATCCCTTTTCTCATAGATCAATTGGAGGTTGGGCTACCATCAGGTTCGCATGAGGCCATCTGACATACCACGTACATCATTCCAGATTATGTATATCTTGTATGAGTATTTATTTATGATGTTTGGTTTGGAGAACTTTTTGGTAGTCTTCAGGGATATGCTGAATCAATTATTCCACCTATATCTAGATTTCATTGTGGTAGTCTTCAAATACGACATCTTAGTGTATTATCACACCAAACATGACCATGAAAATAATGTTAATATCAGGTTGAGTACACTAAGAGGGAACCAACTATATGAGAATCTTAGTAAATTCTACATTTTGATAAAAAAGGTTCACTTCTTATGGCATATCATATTTGAGCTAGGCATATCAATTGAACCAGAGAAGGTGAGGATCATGATTTCCTAAGAGATTCACAATAATGTGAATTACGTATACATATTCATAGGGCCAGATTTTTATTACAAAAAAATTAATTCAAGAATTATCATGTCTGGTAGTGCCTCATGCAGGATTGAGTAAGAAGGATGTGAAGGTAAACTAGGTAGAATCTTCTAATATAACTTTTGAGTAGTTAAAGGGAACAATCAATTCAGCTTGGATTCTGATTTTGACTGAGCTAGGAAAATGCTATATCGTATACTATGAAACTTCAGGAATCAGGCTTGGTATAGTTTTGATGTAGGGTGATTGATTCAAGGAATATGGATCCTACCAACTCAAACCCCACGAGTTGAACTATCCTACACGCAACCTCTCGTTAGAATCAGTCGTTCTTGCTCTTCGCTATTAGATGTCTACTTTTTAAAGGAGCAGTTTGGGATTTACATGGACCATAAAAGTCTCAAATACATCTCCACATAGAGGAACTTGAATCCAAGGTAGTGTAGGTGGGAGGAATACCTATAGTAATTCAAATTTGAGGCTTCTCAAACACCCAGAAAGGGTAATATAGTGGCTGATTCATTGAGATGAAAGACTTATATATAATCCATCAAAGAGGCCTGTGGTGAGTGGTTCTTGATGGATTTGTTTTCTGAAATTCATGTTTTGGATCAGGAGTAGCATGAGAAGCTCTTTCTATAAGCCCTAATAGTTAATTCCTCTCTCTTAGAGTTGGTTTGGATGGGATGGTTATCGTATTCTAAGGGGGCTATTTTTGAGATAGAGCATCACAGGATGAAATCCACCTCCTTGTTGAGTTATTAATTGTAGTTATACCTTACTCTTATGTGGCTTGTTATGGGTACCTTTGGACATAAAGAAAGGGAGTATTCAAGAATCACATGCCTCGGTTTTGGTAGCTAATCTATGTTGGACCAATATTTACATAGAAATTTGTCTCTTGTATTAGTATTCGGGTATGAAGAGCCAGATAGCAGGTTTCATCACTTGATGCTCCACCTATTAGCCGTTGAAGGCAGAGCACCAACAACCAGATGGAATTTTACAACCTATTTATATTCATTGATTGGAAATGGAATGAAATCCCCATGGATTTCAGGATAGTATTTTCAAGATCCCCTCAAGGAAGCGATATAGTATGGGCGATTTTTGAATGAGTAGACAAGGATTTGTTATTCCTACTAATCCAAGAGACCTTATTTGTTCATGATTTAGGAAGGCTTTACATATATGAGATAGTGTGACTACATGATTTGCCCCATTATATCATTTCATACCAATATTCTAGATTTTATTCACGATTCTAGAGATTATTGCACAAGGAATAGGGTTCACAGGTTCCCCTGAGTACTGTATATCACCATCAGACTGAAGGGTTGTCCGAGTGGACCGTACGAGTGTTAGAGGATATACTACGACCAGGTATCCTTGATTTTATATGTTCCTAAGAAAATAATATTCCTATTCTTGAGTTTTAATACAACAACAATTCCCTAGAATTTATTCATATGACTTTATATGAGTCACTTTATGGTAAAACATATTCTTCACCATTGTCTTGGAGAAAGGATGGCGTGACATCTCTAATGGGTTGTTATCTTGCTCTGGAGACTTCAGAGAAAGTCTAAGTAATTCATAAGTATATTGATACAGGTCAGTCTATAAATAATTCTTATAATAATCATCTCTATAAACCTCCTGAGTTCTTTTTTGTATATTATTTCTTTCAACGTGTATTGCCGAGGTTGGGTAATGAAAAAAATCAGTTGATAGGGAATGTTATTACCAACATATGTAAAGAATTTAAAAATAGTAGAGAGATTTTGTCCAGTATACAATCTGTTATTGTTACCTCAGAGGTATGGTTCCATTCATGAAACCTTCAACATATCTTAGCTTCAAAAGTATCACTCTGACCCATCTCATTTTCTTGACCCTGATGATATTGAGTGGGAAGTATATGCATTCTTCAAAGAGTTTCTGATACATATTATTGATCATATCATAAAGGCTCTATGAGACATGTCATTTCCTCTATTCTAGGAGTTATGGAAGCACTAATTTTTTTTATGATGATACATGGGAGCTACAAGCTGTTGTATATTCTTAATGGCCAGAAATCTTCTTAGAAAACATTCTACTACCCTTTGAAGGGAAACTCGGGGATGAATTGTCCTTAGAAGGGGAGGTTTTAATATACAGAATAATTATAAATTTATGGACTATTACTTTTTTGGTTATTACTCCATTTGAAGGACCTATATATGATTCATAATCATTTCAAGGAGGTATCAAGTGTGTATAGGGCTTTTTCGGAACCACGAACCCCGAAACATGAAGAACAGATGGGGCCACATAGTTTTTCTGTTACTTTGAGATACGTGTAACATTACCATGAAATTAATTCAGGTTTTTTGAATTTTTTTCATATTTTAACAATGGTTAGTCAAAATATGATGAAAACAGTTTGAGGTTCCCCTTATTGTAGTGAATGGAAGACGGTTGGCACATAGTTTGGCCCAACTATGTAGCCAAACTATGCAAAGGGTAAAATGGTTGAAATTATGGGTATACCTATATTAAATGATTTAATAATAATTCTTAGTCATAATTTATTATTCTCTACAATCTTATAATTTCCTTCCCATAAGAAACCCTTCTCCTCTCTTAATCTAGGAATCAAGGTGGAGCCTCTGTACATCATTTAATTCACTCATCGTCAGAAGTGTTGGATATGTAACAGTACGATCTCTAATACCATATATAATATTTCAAGGTTCTTCCCCCCATCCATTGGGATATTTGTTTATAGGATCATTTTCCCCATTTTTAGGGCGTTTGATAGTTTTATCGATTTCTTCTAACCTAGATCGCATCAAATGTTGATACTGGACGAGGGAAGCTTTAGAAGGATAAGGTAGGTTTCATGGCCTTTCTTTTAATTTTGTTCCATTTCATAAACTATTTTGTTATTATACTTTCCGTACCATCCGAATGATTCCCCCAAAATGTTAATTAAATCTTTCCAAGTCATTTAGCACTTGAGCTATGATCCTTTTTTAAATCAATTCACCTCAAAGGTGGATCACCTTGGTTTAAACTACCCCTTTCGGTGAACTACTCCTAATATTCCCTCTTTTCCGTTCTTCTAAAACCATTTAGCACCCCTTTAGGTGTGTTTTCATTCAACCTATTCCCTAGGTATCTATTTTAAATTGTTTGGGTGATAATCCATGAATTTATCCATCTATAGCCCATGAATTTTGTGAGTTTATCAGATTAAATGAATTGGGTAATAGGTGAGGCTATGTGACTTGTGACTTTTGGCTTAAGTGGATTAACCAAATGAAATTATTTAAAAAATATGCCTAATATGATCTAATGTCTTGAAATAAATATAATATCCATTCAATTAAACTTGTTAAACATGGAAGGTATGTTTTTCATTATTTCCCTTTAGAGATAAAGGTGAAATAAGGGGCTCTAACTAAAAGACCCCTTGGACAGACTCTTGAGACTTCTATTATAATTGTTAATTGTTAGTAGACACACTGAGAATGAAACTAGCTATGCTTGGTATGGGTGTGTCAAGTGTTAATTACTTTTACTTACATACGAGTGATGTCAGTTCCCTAGTGGGGGCCTTTGGATGGGCTAAGAGGCCCAATTGGTTGAACCATGCCTTGAGATAGACTCAGGCCCCTATATGTGATACCAGGCTTGAAATCAAAGGCCAGGACATCTCCTCTTTCACCATTAATGGAGTGAGATGTGGGAATTAATCCATGGATAACCATGTATGGGCTTCATTCCATTGGTTATGTGATGAGACCTCTCAAGTAATACGTGGCAAGTCTCCTCATATTTTCAAGGTGATCTTAGGGTGTCTCATTATGTTTTAAAAAATGGTTTTCATATTGAATTAATGAAATGTAATTGAATGATTTAAAAATGAGAAATAATCCTTGGTATTAATTTTAGGGACTCATACATTATGCCCAAATAAAATATTGGGGATATTCCCTTATTGGAAATCTTATATATCTCACTTTACCCTTTCAGGATCTATTAGTTTAGACTCACTGACTAAGGTTAAAAAAGGAATATTGGATTTGTTTCCAAGTGGTACCTAATCTAGTGAATTTATTTATTTATTTATATCATGAATATAATTACAATGTCATGTTTTTTAAATTCATAATTAATGAAATGGAATTCCTAGATAGTGTGGGTTCTTTAATTGTAATATATAATCTCACACTCATATTAGGTGGCTTTGGTACTCGAGTATACATTATGATTACAGGTGTTGTCAATGGGAAGCAGCCAACATTCAATTCATGAATTAATTTTGTAGGATGGAGATGTGAATTGAGGACTGAACCTATGATCGAGATGCTTGGTGTATCCATTTTTGTCATTTTTTTTATTTTTTCCTCATGTTGCACAAGCTTGTATCCCCTACCCCTTCTTTCTCATTTTTTATAGAAACATGACATATTATCATCATTAGTTGCCTCTATTTATTTATTCCGCTTCCGCACATTATTTATTTCACTATGGAATTATTATTATATTTTTTACACTACTATCTATCTATTTCTACTATTTACTATATTTATGTTGCTACACTCTACTCTGATTAATGAGGTAATAGTCTCCCCACAGACATACCCAAGGCCCCCACTACTTGTCGTTAACCTCTAGAGGTTGGGGAGGTGTACATGAGGTATTATGACCAACCATCTTATATCACTGGAGAGTGACATATAGGGGGAGTTACATAATTCATATTTATATTAAAATCAACCTTAATACATTCAATGTAAAGTGTGAAAGAATCACATCAATTCGTGAGGTGGTAGTCCACCGTACACATGAATGATGTTATCGTATTCCCAAAAAATAAGAAGCATAAATGTATTTGTTATAAAATAATTCCAGAAGCATAAAAGAATCATAAATATAATATATATCATATATATAAACTATATATTAAACATTATTTTTATCATTTAAATGTGTTAATGGAATAATGAACTACATTGGTTCACTAGGTGGTAGTCTTTCATACACACGAATGTTGATTGTGTATCCAATTTCATGGAAGTGTGTGATTTTATAGGTTGTACCCTTAGCATAGTAACATTTAAATATATTTTGGTTTTTGGGGATTTTAAATAATCATTGTATAAAAAAATTATTTCGTTTTAAAAATAAATAAGTAAAAGTATTTATTGATGACTGTTACCTATTCTTCAGGTATAACCTTTTTGTTTGTAGCACATGACATACATGGTTGGATTTTGGCCCAAAGTATGTATTTTAGGATTATTTTATGTAATAATAGAGTTTATTTGAGTTTTATATTAAATATTAATATTTATATAGATGTTTTATTAAGTGAGGAGGGTGATTTCTATTTTATAGTGGAGTAGGAGTGACATTCTTTTAAATACAAAAAGGGAAATACTATTCGAATGCATCCCTTAAATAATGTGCCTAAAATAATGAACAATTTTCTTTCCAACAGGGAATATGGTATAAATATTTCCATAAAATTGATTTTATAAAATTTTCTTGGTCATTTTTATTCTTACGTTTAATGTTTAGTCCCTTAGAAAACTCATTTTTCTCTTAATCATCATGTATAATTTTATCTATTATCACTAATCAATATGGTAAAAAATAAAGTTGTAATTATTATAAATTATAAGATATTTTGATTAAAAATATCGAATCCAATTTTACAAATTAATAATTAAAAATTATAAGAAATTAATTTAAAATTAATCCCATAAACATGATGAGAAAACATGTTTTTAAAGTGAAAATGTTTAAAAGCATGAAATTTTTTTATATCCGATATCATTGTGAAATTGATTCCAAAGAACAAAAATGGATTAATAAATTTATAATTGATCTAAATATACTTTGAGACCAATTTAAAATATTATATAACTTTATAAAAAATTCAAACAAAAAGACAGGTTTTTATTTGAATTCATTATTTTTCTCTATTCATCAAAAATTGAATCTTTTTAGAAAAATAGAAAATTTCAAGCGAAGAAAATTTTTATTTTATGATTTCATAAATTAATTTTATTTTTTCAAATTTAATTTTGAAAAATATTAAAATTATGTTTCAAAATAAGTGTTACATTCAAAGGTCGTAAAATCACCGTTTAGAAAAATACATCTTTTATGCCCCAAAATAGATTTATTCATATATATTATCTAGGAAACACATAAGATGAATGTTAAAAAAAATTAATTTTATAATATATATTTTTAATTAAAATCACTCAGCAAAATTTTTTTTGTTTAATTTATTGAGATAAATCGTGTATCTGCATAGAAAATATATTTTTTTAGAAATGAAATTTCATTATTATCAAATATTTTATACTTCTATTTATAATTAATTGGTTAAAAAATAATTCATTTAATAAATATTTATAAAAATATATTCATATTTTAGTTATTTATTTTCATACCCTCTAGTCTAATGGCTGTGTAATAACTATAATAATAAATTTTATATTAATATTAACAGTGTTTTTAGCTCGGTAAAAATAGGTATTGCCTATAATGAAAGATATTAAGGGGAATTAGAATTGCATTTAGCGAAAGCTGAAATCGGTGTTTCATGTACAACAAGCTTAACATGGTGTATCATGAAACACCATCCATCAAATAATTTTAATTTATTTGAAAAAAAATTATAAAAACTCAATGTGTTACATTATACCCCCCCTGAAATGAATTTCACCATCAAAGATTTTATGGTTTAAAAAAAGTTTAATACATTAATGTTCCTTTAATATAAATCCACATCATAAAAATGCATACTAGATCCTCCTTTAGAATGGTAAAGTTGGAAAAAAATGGTTAACCAAAGTAACTCATAACTAGTCTCCCACATAGTAGAACGTAAGTGATAAGTGAAGAATTCGGCATAGAAGAATAGTGTAAATAATCATAGAGAGTGATAAAGATCACTAATCATAAGAAAGTGGTATATCTATATAATGTTAGAAATCACTAAAAACAAAACCCAAAGAGGCATGTACAAGGCCATTGATTTCATAAAAAATTATGATAAAAGGGAAAAATGTATTTCAAGATCCACTTCCTAAAATTAAATTGTTTTTATGAGAATATATACTTACATGATTAAATTCAATAAGTATAATCCCACCATTATGTTATACCTTGAAAAAATTCCACTTCATCTCTTACATCATGAAATGAAGGTAAAATGTTTAGGTATTAAGAACAAACATATCATATGTACCATAAATAGAAGAAAAATTCATTTCATCTAACTTTAGCTATCATCATAAAAATATGGTTAGAACAGGTTATCATTACACATAAGACTTAATATTGTGAAATAATAAATTTAAATCTAAAGCCACATTTATATTTCAATATAAACCATTTCGTGAATTTTTTTCCTTATGACACGTTAAAATTATTAAAAACCCAAAAATTAATAAAGTATGTGACTAGATTTCTCAAAATCAACAAAATATTATTCCCCCCATATATCATAAAGTATCTCTTTATTTTCACAAACAATACATTTGAATACCTCCATCACATATTCTCCAAAAACATAGAAATGACCTAAAGTTCTATAAAACCTTATTTAAAACATACATTCTTCTTAATTACATATATAGAACACGTATTATTGGATATATTACCAAAATTCAAAAATTGTAGTTAACTTCCTTAATGATACTATAATTTACTTTTCAACAAATCCTTTACTAGCTATAAGGTCAAAAATAATATCCAATTTTCTTTATCTATATCAATCATCACCTTATCCATACTAAACATAATTTTCTCATCCTCAGGAACATGTTAAGTGTTATCTTCCCTTAATCAAAATATCAACATTATATTAGATCACTTTTCAATCCCTTCAGTATCATTTAGAATATTCATTAAAATCCTTAGTGAAAGAACTAATGATAAAAAATTCTTATATATATATATATATATTAAAATTCATAAAAATTTAATCCAAATACATATTTAAATTTATCATTCTACTTTTTTTTATTATAATGGAATAAGTCCTTCCTAGTTTTATAAGTAATTTTTTTGGGTCATGGTATTGAGTTGGTTAATTCTCATATTCTTCATGGATAAGACTTGGAACTCCTTATCAATTTGTCAATATATGACATTATTTCGCACAAAGAATTCATCTTCCCCTCTATTTGATCTGTTCCTACTAATTATTCTTCCCATCTTCTTGAAATTTATATAGAATAATCTTCTTTCCCCTATTTTCATTACCATTTGAAATTTCATAAAATAACATATTCCACTTATTAAATGTGTTAGTGATTACACTAATGTTCACATTGTTTATAATATATCATGATATTTGATTCCTCACAATGACAATAACCTTCATTTCATTCATAATCAAATTTGACTTATCATCAAAAAAATCCATCACATTCAATATTATCCGAATTATTTTTGGTTCCAATGATTTAATAAAACATGAAAGCATAGTGTGAGTAACAATTATCCTAGTTAGAAACAACATTATTTATAAAAATAACTTATAATATATCTAAATCATAACACCTATTTTTTAAACTTTGATGCCTCAGGTTCATCCCAAGTTATTCACAGTCATCATCTATTTAAATCCATTATAATGGTTCATAAATATTTTTTGAATTTCCAATGAATATCCCATGAGAGTTTCAAACCTGGTGTTCTCCATGGATTGCTTTTATTCACCAGTTCTTGATAATGTTTATCAAAATATGGTGTTTTCAGGGTTCTTACCCATATATACATCTGTGCTGAACCCGCATTCACTTATAGTATTCATACAAATATTTATTTCTAAGAAAAAACTTGCTCAATATTTTTACCAAATTATAAGAAGTTTTCTTAAATATTGACTCATCCTTAGACTTATCCTCTGATATATCCCTCCACATATCCTTAAAAATATCCTTGGGGATCTCAGTAATTTTTACTCATCCAAGTTTTCAATGGTTGACAAAATATTTCATTATATACCAACTATAGATACAGAAGCTCTACATTCATGGATATTACACTATATTTTAATAATATTCATCACACTACTAAAATATGTGTTTAAGTACCATAATAGTTTAGTGGATTTAGAAACATGGTAATATAATATTTTAACATTTTGAATGTCCTCCAATGTATCCCATAAATATATTCCTCATTAATACTCCTACATAAAAAATCATCATAACCTGGGGAATGTAAACATAAGAAAAGGTTATCTCAGATTATCATTAAGTGTAAATAAATATTATATAATCATAACATGAACTTAAGGGTATGAGAACATTAGTGTAACATTTGAATAACAGTCCCTTCATATCAAATATTGAAATCATGTTTCATGGTATAATTAATGTTAGTTCATAAGACATCAATCGTGAGTAAGTAAACGAAAATGAGTCGTGAGAGAATAAAATGGGAATAATGCATAGACTTGGGGAATACAGATTTTCTTATGACATTATGATCATGTTTAAATAGAAATAGGTTCACCCGTTAAGTTAAGGAAATAACATCAAGTCCTTGCATAAACTTGTAGACATGCAACCAAGTCCACGCATAACATTATAAAAAATGTAGTTAGATATACATATAACATTTTGAACATGTAATCAGGTTTACACATAACATTATATAAGTCAATGATAACTTCTAAGACTATATTCATGGAATAAGTTCACTCCCCAAACCATATTAGTAGTAAATGTTCACTTCCAAGACCATCATAGTGAAAATAATACTTTACTGAACTGGTTTAAATCACCATTCAAACCATTAACATATCATGAGATATAAACCAATACTCAATTCATTGTAGGGATATATAGGTTCCACCCATAAGAAAATTAAATAATACATACATGTTCTATAATATAATAAACATTCATAATATGAAGACCCATAAAAAGTGAGGGATTTCATAAACATCATATCACAACCCATGAAATGAAATGGGCATCATAAACATTTCCTCATATAATAACTTATGGAATAGAGTAAGATCTCGAAATCTTTTCATCATAGAATAATCACTGAAATGATGTGGTATTCATAGGCATTTTTTCATGGTATAACCCGTGGAAGAGAAAAGTTTTTCATAAATAACTTATCATATTAAATATAAACCATTCAAAGAAATAATATATATTTTTTCCTTGGATTATATCCCTAATAAATCATAAACTAAAGAAAAGGATTTCATCATAGACGGAGAAGTGTTTTGAAATATCCCTTAGATCATTTCTTAAGGAAAATAACCATTCTTTGAAAATCATTTTTTAAGAGAGAAAACATTTTCCAAATTCTTTTAATTGAAAATTCAGTACCCACGGTTTTAATTAAGTAACCCTTATTTTATGTATTTTTAAGTATATAATGATTTCAGGTGTTTTTTGGGTGGGTGGGGGGGGGTTCGAGTGCTTTTTGAATGTTTTTGGGGATTTTTTGAAGATCCATGGTTGGTGCATAGTTAGTGGAACCCATGTAATGTCATCAAGAAACTGTACACTTTTATATAGAGGGATCTGGGTAGGTGCATGGTTAAGGATAATGGTTTATCAAAATTGTGTGGAAACAAATTAGAAACTTTTAAAACCTAGATAGTGTGCTTTGGAATGGTTGGTACATGGTTTGGAAAATTTTTGAACAAACCATGTGAGGTTCTTTCTTGATGTAGTAGTTGGAGCTCAGTTAGTCCAAGGTTGTCTTATCCGTGAACCAACCATGTGATAATCCTAGTATAAACTATTTTAGAATTTTTTTTTATATACTAATTTATATATAGAAATGTGTTAACATGTTTTATCCTAGTGGAATGATAATGGAAGTAATTTTGGTAAATTATATTGACTTTCATTACTCACCCCATCATTAGAACCTTTGTGATTTTGTAGATGTTGTTTATCAGGCCTTAGGAAATGGTAAAGTATCAAAATTATCTAGTGGTGCATATTGATATATAGGTTGTGTTATGGCATGGATCATGGATTGAGTAGGATCATTATCATTTTTTTTGTCATTGAGTTTTTTTGTCATTGTAGTTTTCAATTGTATAATTCACTATTTTGTAGTATGTTGATGTGTATGTGGTCGATTTATAGCCTTCCTTTATGTACTCTTGTGTAGTCTGACATTGATATAAATGGTATGATTTTAGTTGTCTTTTATTTATATCTTGAATAATGTAGGGTTTTATTCATTTATAGATTTTTTGGTTGGTTGTTTTATTCTTACCGGAAAAATTGTCCCCTATAAGTTCCTGAAGTCCTTGGAATTTTTTCTACCTTTGGCATCTTGAGGATTTCACTTAATTCCAACTATCATTTCTGCCTCAACTGAAGAAAATGAGGAGGGTTCGGAAGTTACAAGTTTTATCCTATTGTTTGGTCCCTACCTAAAAATTGGCATTCATTTTTATAGTTCATGGATTTGATATTCATTCTGGTATATTCCTTGTGTTGGGTTGGTAAAAATGAAAAAGATCATCGAGACTTAAAATGTATTGTATAAAAAGATGTAACTAACATTTTATGTTGAAAATCAAGTTATAAGGGTGTTGGGAACATAAGTATTTTGGGGACACTTATAGGTATTGTAATCTCGTTTTCATTGGTTTATCCAATGAGAAATCTGTGGCATTCATTGGAGGAATGACTTCCCACTAAGAGTGCATTTTTTATATTTAGTAATGATTTATGATTTAGTGAAATGTGCTTATTTTTTTATAAAATGTAGAAAGTGTTTTCAAATGAACGATTTTGAAAAAGTTCATCGTATTGGTATTTGGAATATGGTTTTATTTTATAATGCAAGTTGATATTTTTTAAAAATGGTTGAACATGGTATAAATTGAATTTTGGAAAGTATTTTTATGATAGTTGCAATGTGGTAGAATTTGAAATGTTAAGCCTTTAGTTTATAGAGAGTGAGACTTATGGGGTTTGTTGTTTTTATAAAAATGGCACTTGGTACACATTGTATGAACCAACTAGATGAAACTATAGTGAATATGGTTTCACCTAAGCCACATGTTATCCAACGGCTAGTTTAGAGTATTTTCTAATCATTTCAGTCTTTGCAAAGTGGAAATAGGAGGGATTTAGATATTCATGCTAAATTAGACCATGAACTTTCATGAGATCATTTGGAAGAATTGTTTAACAAACAATTCTATCCACATAAATTCAGAAATCAAAGTATGATGGATTTATATATCTTGAAGAGATCAAGAATAACCGTATTCTAGTAGTGGATGATCAGTTTCCTGATGTTTTTCCCAAAAATTTCTCATGGGTACCACCTATAAGGGAAGTAGATCTTAAGATTGATCTCTTTCAAAAGACCTGTCTTATTTCCCTTCTGTATTATCAGATGACACCAAAATAATTAATGAAATTGAATGTGATATTGGAAAATCTTGGAAGTAAATGGTTCATTCAGTTGGGTACATCTCTAAAGGTATAATTGGTTTTGTTTGTCAAGAATGAGGATGGAAGTCTTCATGTATGTGTGTATTATCATAATACTAAACAAGTATTGAAATAGAATTTGTATCCCCTTCCATACTTGATGATATATTTGATCAATTGTGGGGAGCTCATTGGTTCTCCACAATTGACTTACAATTAGGATATCACCAATTATGGGTTTTAAAAGAGGACATTCCAAAAATATTATTGATGAGTAGATATAGAAATTATGATTAGGTGGTACTAGATTTTGGACTTACTAATGGACCATTAGTCTTTATGGAATTGAAGAATCAGATACATCCATGGTATCTGGTTTCTTTTGTGGTTGTGTTTGTGGATGACATATTTGTGTATTCAAGAATAAGGACTGAGCCTTAGAAACACTTAGAAATAGTGTTGGGAATCATGAGGGATCATTATATATATTCCCAATTATCAAAGTGTGATTTTTTTGGTACAATAGGTTCGTTTAATTGTCAATCTAACTTTTGAGAAATGTATTTCTAAAGATCCATAAAAGATATAAGTTGTTATCTCTTTGTAACTACCAAAGAATGTATGTGATATATGGAGTTTCCTTAGTCAATATGGTTACTAATGATTCTTTGTTCATGATTTCACATGACTAGAATCACCTATTATATCATTAACAGGGAATAATGTTCCATTTAAATGGAATGATGAATGTAATATTCATTTTAAGAGATTATAGTTCACCTTACATCAGCACCAATGTTGAATTTTCTAGAATTATTAAAAGGGTACGTGGTGTATTGTGATAATTCAGGATCTGGTTTGGAATGTCTTCTCAAAAATAGAGATAATTTTATTACTTATGGATCAAGATATCTGAAGTTACATGAGAAGAACTATCTAACAAATGATTTGGTGTTAGCTGTTGTAGTGCATGATTTGAATATGTGGCATCATTACCTAATTGGTGATAAATATACTGTATTTATAGATCATAAGATCCTAAATCATATTTTCTCACAAATTTATTTGAATTTGAGATTATGAAGATATATTTAGAATGTTCAAATGATTGACTTTGACTTGATGTATACATCATTAAAAGAAAATTCAGTGGTAGATGCATTAAGTAGAAACTAGTATGATCATATGGAAAAAATAAGCCTTAGATGAGTGGCAGTTGATGTATGTCTTATCTAAAAAGCACATGGAATGTTATGACCAAGGTAAATTTGTGTCCTTCTTTATTGTTTTGGTTGTTTCTGGTTTGGTTAAAACAATTAAATTGGAATACATGTCTGATTCAGAATGTGTGATTTTGAGGCCGAAACATAATAGTGGGGATACTATTGTGGGATAGAGGCTTAATGAGATTTTAGTGTTTTGGTTCAAAAATAATAGGTTCGTACCTATAATCTTTTATCTTCAACTTATGCATTCTTACCACTATTAAAGATGGGTATTTCATCCTAGAATACAAAATATATATAACACATTAAAGCATAGTTTTGGCCTGTCAGTAAGAAATAGAATGTGGATGAGGTTGTTCTGAGATGCTTACCATAATAACAAGTTAATATAGAGCATCATCGACTAGTATGATTGTTATAATATTTACCTATTATATTATGGAAATGGGAGCAGATAGCAATGGATTTTGTAAAAGGTATCTCAATAATGGTTTAGAAACATGATGTGATATGGGTGATAGTGGATCGGCTCACAAAGTTGCATGATGTGATATAAGTGATAGTGGATTAGCTCACAAAGTTGAATAATTTCATTCATATTCATGAATACATTAGATTAGAGGACTTATCAAAAATATATATCCATGAATTGGTAAATATTCATTGAATACTAGTTTCAATTGTATCAGGAAGAGATCTATGGTTTACATCTTGTGACTAGAAATTCATAAAAAATCCTTTGGGACTCAGTTGACTATGAGTATGGTGTATCATCCTCAGATAGATAGAAAATATGAATGGATGATACAAGCATTGTAAGAAATTTTGGGGGCTTGGGTGTTGGATTTTGGTGGTTCAGGGGAAGTGATCATGTTGTTAGTGGATTTCCCATATAACAACAGTCATCAGGAATCGATATATATGGCTCCTTTTTAAACATTGTATGGGTGTCCTTTTCTTTCTACACTTTTTTGGGTGGAAACATATCAGAAATCACTAGTTGGGTCGATCATTTCCATGAAAAATGTAAAATATTCAATTGATCAAAAAATAGATTGAGGTGACTCATAATCATCAGAAACCATATGCAGATCATCTCCAATTGTCTTTGTCATTTTGGGAGAGTGTTCATGTGTTCTTCAGGATATCTCCAAGCCTTGTACATCGATGTTATAAGAATCAGTGCAAGTTGTATCCTTGATACAGATGCCCTTTTCAGATATGAGAACAGGTTGGTGAGATGGAATATTTGTTGGCATTTCCACCGTGGTTCAATGTTGTGCATAATTTGTTCCATTTATCTTAGTTGAAAATGAATCCACAAGATTCTAACCATGTGATCAGATGGGATCACATTGACCTATATCTAGATGCTTTATTGGTGAACATGTGGGTTTGGATTGTGGATAGGAAATAGAATGTCTTGTGTATTAAAAGAATCAGTCTAGTGTAGGATTTGTGGAAACATGGTAAGATTCAAGAAGATACATGGTAGTGGGAGAAGGAAATGAAAGAGAAATGGGTAGAAATACTTCATAGAAACAATGGTATTTACTTTCTGGGATGGAAAGGACAATTGTGGGGAGAATTTATCACCCCCTCCAATTTCAAGTATCTAAATGTACTTTTATATATTTTAAATTATATTAAAATTTAGAGTGAGTTTTAAGAGGGTTTGGAGACTTTTGGAATTTTTTGGGATTTTATAAAGGGAAAATTTTGGTTCACAATTAGTGGAAAACATGTTACTTCCCTAGTAAACCATAAAAAATTGAGACAGAGGGCTCTAGGTAGGCACAGAGTTAAGGATCACAGTTAGGAAAATCCATGCAAACATCCAATAGACACCATGAAAATATAGATATTGCGATTTGGTATGGTTTGTGTACTATTTTGAAACCATGAAAACCAACTATGTGTGGTTCCTACGTGATGCAGCAGATGGAGCATGGTTAGAACATGATTTTCCTTACCATATGACTAACCATGAATGGTTTAAAAACTAGATCTCTAGGTAGGGATTTTGTTTTAACCCATAATTTTTCCCCAATGAAAACCTACCATGATATTTCCTGCTACCAATGGTAGTAAAGGCATCTCCCATCGATTCAGAGGTGATCTGAAGTCTTATCTTTGTGCATTGAATCTGAATTCTCATGTATATTCATCGTTTTTCATAGTTCATATTGGTTTTCCTTATATAAAAATCTCACTCTCTTATATTTTTTTGGATTTTATATTAGTTGTGGATATATATTAGGTATTTGATTCAAAATGTGATTAGATTTTCTCTTTTTGTTGTAAGGATAAGATATCTTAGATGGGATTTAGATATTTGACCAAGATTCATGGACATTTTTCATGTCATTTATTTATTTCAACAAATTGTTGAGGTAGGTGGCTTTACTATTGAATCATCTATTTAGAGTATGAATTATTGAATTTAGATTAGTTTTTTTACTAAAATATTTTTTGTGAAATTTGTGTGTAAATCATGGTAGAAACCCTCCATTTTTATGGTTTGTATTTTTTTTGTCAATAAATGAAGTATTATTCTAAATTATTTTTGGATATATTTTAAAATTATGATTTCAAATGAGTTGTTTGGTTTGATTTATGAAAAATATTTTATGGAATTTTTTTTCCAATAAAATTTTTTATATTAAAATGAATTTGGAACACCTAGTTTTGGTAAGGTTGGAGTGTGTTCATGTGCATTTGGATGGATTATTGCATAAAGTACTCCCATACAAATGCTGAGATGGATATTGGCGAGATTTTTCCCAGTCAAAATTGTTCAGTAATTGATGGCTATGTTAAAGGATGAATTGCCACTCATTTGTATAGGGAGGTCCAGGTTTCATGCATGGTTTGATTTATCATTATGTGGAAAGGACTAGATTGTGACAAATTGGAATTTATGAAATGGTTTTAGAGCATTATTTGGTTACTTTCAATGGAACTTGTTATTTTTTTTGAAAAGTACCTTATTATGTAAGTTTTTATATTCTGGTATAAAATATATTTTAAATTTCTTATTTATTCTATTATATATATATAAGTGATAACATGTTCTATCTCAGTGGCATGAGTAAGGAATTCATTTAGGAAAATCCTATATATTTTCATTAATCACCACATCCTTGGAATATTATGGCTTTTTCATAATTTGTTTATCTATACATGGGAAAACAAAATGTATCACAATTCTCTAGATGATCATATTGACAATTAAACAATTTTGTAGGAGTGGATAATAGATTAGGTAGGAGAATTATGGTTTTGATTTTCATTGAGATTTATTGTCTTTGTAGTCTTTTACTATGTACTTGGTTATCTTGTAGTCTTTCATCGTATACTTGGTTGTTTTGTAGTCTTACACTATGTACTATTTTGTAGTTTGATTTTTATATAAATGTTAATCATTGAGTTTAAATTCCTTGATATCATGCATCATGTAGTGGTCTATTTGGTTATTTCTTGTTTATTTGGTTATTTTATTATCATAGGGAAAATTGACCCCCACATGTTCATGAATACCTTGTCATTTATTTCCAGCCATTGGTGTAATTGGGATGTCTCTTATGTCCAATTTGCATTTATGCCTCAACTAATGATAATGAGGATGGGAAGGATGTTACATAAACCCACATTTAAGACATAAGAAATGATCTTTAAAAATAATGCAAAGCCTTTTTTATGAATATATCATTGTCGCTTTGAAAAAACTTTTTAAAACATATAACATTTTGAAACCATTATTCATTAAAAATCACCTTGAAAACTTATAATTTAATATTTGAAAACCATTTAAAACACATTTTAAAAAAATAGAATTATTTTCCTTGAAAATTATCATAAAATATCATTTAAAAAAATTGAATACATTTTTAGAAAACACGGTCTTTTGAAAAATACATATTTACAAATAAAGAGAGAAACAATGTTAGATTTTACTTACAACATTTAATTAATTATATTATGTAAAAAAGAGAGGAAATGGTAAAATTTCAATAAATATATCATTAATTGATATAGGAGAAGAAATTTGGTGATAATTTTTGAGATATGGATCATAAGATTTCATTAATGGATGTTTTATCATAAATAATCCCGATGAACGGTGAGATTATAGAAATAAACTCTTACCACTTTTGTAATTTTGAATCATAAACCCCATGAACGAGAGGTTTTAAAATTGATATGTAAATACCAATAATTATAATTATAAGAATAATAAAATAAATCCATGGGAATTATATGCACCACTTATAAGAAATAGGTTGTGAACTTAGATTGTGTCTCAGTTAATGTGAAACAGAAATACAGTACTACTTGAGTATCTATTGAAAACTGATGACCAGGATTGAAGACAACCCATGTGAAACCAGCTCCATCACCGCAACGCCATAAATAAAAACCCGAAGAACCACTTCAACACACCCCCACACCAAGAACACACTGAGGAAATTCCAGAAAATAAGGTTTCGGACAAACCCTAGATGGATGAAGAAGGTGGCAACGAGGGAAGACCTAGATTCATAGCGCCCCTTACGGTCATCCTCGGCATGATAGTCAGGCTCATGAGATTCTGTAGCGGTGCGATGAGGTCCTTAGGGCTTGGCTGTCCGGTGTCACAACTATGATGGTGGTCGCACGGTCTTGAGATTCAGCTGCGGGACTGGTGGTCCTTCGCTGCGACGAAGATGTTTTGCCCGACCTTCTACTACAGGGTGGTCGGGTTTGATCTTTCTTGGCGGCTCCAGCTTGGTGATCAGGATTCGGGTCTTTTGAGATGGTTTCTAGGTCTGGGGTCCGACAATAGGCAGTCTGATCGAGTCCCTCGAATGTGACGGGATTCTGGTCTTTTGTAATGTTGGGGTCTGACCTCATCTTCAGTCGGGCTCTGGCTTGGTGTTCAAGATCATAGTCTGCGGTGCTGGATAGTCCTCATCCATTATTCCACATCAATTTTGAGATCTTATTCATTGTTCTTTGGCAGGGTGAGTGCTCTGGGTGGCCATTTGCGGCTCCTGTGTGAGGTTGGGATGGTGGTGACAGGATTTAAGGTGAATTGTGTCCTGAATGCTTGTTTTCTTATTGTTGATTTTATGAATGGTCTATGGGTTCTGCACCTTGATGTGATCATGTTGGGGCACTCGTACAATCTACAATGTTTTTCTTCAAATGTAGATAGAGCTGGTCACCTTCTCCATGCATGACTTTGCGGATTTAGAAGATTGAGAGGGTATGGCGTAGCCATCAGTACTGTTCTCGTGCATTTTTGCACAGGACTGCTTGCTGATCAGCCATGCTTTGGTGGAGACGTACCTTAATATTTTTTCTGCTGGGTAGAGGCACTTCTATGTTTTCTTGTTCCGGGTTGAAACCCCTTGGTTTTTGAATTTTGTTAATGTCTTCATTTCTGTGAAGTCTTGGTCCCCCCCCCTACGCTTAAAAGGGGGCTTATGTAAAATCAATAAACATTTCGGCCTTTGGGCCATTCAGTCATTAGATAAATCAAATACGTGATATAAAATTTTATATTGTATTATGTACACCACATAAATGAAACTAGTGGTGAAAATGGCATATCAATCACCCAAATAAATGTGAGACTAGAAATCTCATAACATTAAGTCATGACTACAATTGAACTGAGTAAATACAACATTATAATAAATATATTTTTTTGTAAATATATTTTATAACCAAATTCATTTATATCATACCATATATTATTTTCTTACGACTTTTTATTACCTTTTTATCAACAATTCGATGTTAAAGTTACAGTTTGGGTAATAATTGCTTTATTTTTCATATATGTTTTGTCTTTTAATTCTTGGTCCTCTTTATTAGATCAAGATTACATAATTTTTTTAATTATAAACATGAAATAAATATAAAATTTATTCAATATATATATATTAATAAGAATCTATAAATGGTATAAATTGGAAAGGAAAAACATTATACATAGGGACAGCTAGTCGTACATACACATAAATATTGTTTTCTTTTTAATATTGTATCGAATGAAAGAAAAGTAAATGATACATATTTTTATTTTCATTATATTATAATTATTATTCCACATATAAAACATATGTATATTAAACCTATATTTTATATATTCCATGTAAATCGTGAAATAATCACATCGCTTTGTGAGGCGGTAGTCTCCCGTACACACGAACAATGTTATCATATTCCCAAAAATGGAAAGCATAATGTTATATGTTATATAATAATTCTAGAAGAATAAATACAACATATATATCATATATATTATTCATATAATCTATAAAACCTTCATTGTTCCCATCATTGAAAATTAGTAACAGAAGAATGAATGACATTTGTTCGTCAGGCGATAGTCTACTGTACACCCGAACAATGATTGTGCATCCCATTTGAAAGAAGTGTGTGGTGTTTTAAGTTATAAAATTAATATAACATATTATTATATTTAATATGCTTATATAACTATATAATAATGATATAAAAATAAATAATGCGGTTTTTGAAGGAAATAAAACCAAAATGTGTATTGATGAACGTTACCTCTACCTCAGGTATCTCTTTTTGGTTTTCACAAAAATACTTCATTAGTTGTATTTATGCATAAATGTATAAATTATAGGATGAGTGGAGGGAAATTTATAGTTTATTTTGGTAGTGTTTTTATGATACAAATGTCTTTATAGTTGTGAGTACGTGAAGGGGTGAGTTCCCTTTTATAGTGGTGGATGAGTGTCATTTTTGTTAATATAAAATGGTAAACACTATTGGGAGGTATCTCTTACAACATGTGCCTAAAATAATGATTTTTTATAATAAAAGAAGTTATATGGTTGAAATATTTCCTTAAAATAGGTTTTCCCCACATTCCAAGGTCTTTTTCCCCTTAAGTTTAAGGTTTAGTCCCTTAGTAAACTCGTTTTTCTTTTAATCATCATGATTAATTTTATCTTTTTCCAATAATAATTATCATAAAAAATTATGTTGGCCTCAATAAAAAATTTAAATTAATATGATTCCAAATATGGGATCTATTTTTTTAAAATTTTTATCACATAAGTTGAAGAAATTAATTTAATATTATTCCCACATACGGGGTGAGAAAATGGGTTTTTAAAAGTGAAAATGCTCAAACGTTTTAGATGTTTTTATATAAAACATAAATGTGAAATTGAATCAATGTAATAAATTGGTTTAATAAATTTAGGGTATATAAGATTTTTATTTGAAAACAATTTAAAATATAATTTAACTATATAAATAATTTAAACATATAAGAGGATTCCAAATTAAATTAATTAGTTTTCACTATTCATTTAAAAAATATTTTTATAAAAATCACAAAAAACTCATCCAAATATAATTATACAATTTAAATATTAAAAATAAAGTTTATTTTTTGAAATATAATTTATAAAATTTCTAAATTTTAGTTTTAAAATAAGTGTACCATTAAAATGTGGCAAAATTTCCTTTTAGAAAAATACCTCTTTTAATTCCTAAAATTGTATTTATTCATATATATTTAATATAAAACACATAAGATGAATGTTAAATATTTTATTGAATATATAATTTTTAATTTTTATTTAATTAATTCATCAAAAGTTGTTTACCTAATTTATTGAGATAAATCATATTTGTGCATAGAAAATTTATTTTTGCAAAAGGATTTCTTTTTAAATAATTCTGAATTTCCTTTGTAATTAATTGGTTTCCAAATAATTCATTTTATAAACATGAATAAACCATATTTTTAATATTTAGTTATTACGTTTCATACCCTACATTCCAATATCTAGGTGATAAATATAATTATATTTTAATAATAACATTAGTAGTATTTTTGTGGTTTGGTAAAAACAAGGCCATGTCTATTATGAAAGCTATAGATGGGACTTTATGTTTTGTATAATGCAAGATAAACTCATTGTTTCATGGATTAAAAGATTAATGTGGTTTATCATGCAACAAAATCCATCAAATAATTTTAATTTATTCAAAAAATATAATTTATGAAAACTCAGGGTGTTACACTATTCAATAGTCCCATAAATATAGTGGTAAAGTTAATAACTCCAACTGGAATCACTATAGATTTATAAATATGATACCTCATACAGAAGTATTCATGTGTATAACCTTATTCTTGACCCATAATTTATTATATTGTGATCGAATATCAATCTTGGAAAAATACTGACCACCTTTTAATTGAGAAAATAGATCTTTGGTATGGGCTAGAGGATACTTGTTCTCAATATAAATTTGATAAATTTATTATTAATCAATGAAAAGATTCATTCACCCATATTTAATTTTAAAAAAAAATAGATTCACCCGATGATGATAAACAAAGTGATGTGTAACCCTTATCTTTCTTCTCGTAGAGTTATTTACTTAATTCTTACTACTCAAACAGATACATTCTATGTTGAATCTATGAAATAGTTGTAGTACTATGTATGAGATATATTGAAAAATCATTTTCACGATTCAAGGGAATAGTATTCATGTCATTAATAAATTCATTGTCATATTCCCAAAAAACATTCGTATATTTAATATGTAGTTTCTATCCAACCATGTTTGGAAAATAAAACTCCTGGATAGGTAATAATACCAATACAATAAAATTAACTTCCATTTCATGTCCATATTCATCATTTCACCAAAATATCATCATATGTTTCTTCATAACATAAAATGTGACATCCCTACCTCAAAAATTCATATAGGTTCATTTATAGTGATTCAATCCATTCCCAAAATCTCATCAAATTTAACGAGAGGGATATTCAGAAGTTTTTTAGGAAGTGAATTCCAATAAAATTCTATTGAAGATGAGATCTGGATTTGGGATGAGAAAAATTTACATGTTTTATTTTTTACTACTAACTAAATATCTAATCATTGATTTTTTATGTGATACCCATAAAATATTATTCAGATATTAATGATTGGGTGGATCCAAAATCTAAGAAGATATTTTTAATTCTTGGGTTGATGGTAAGTGTACATTTCACCAATTATTTCTTATGTCCTACTTCAGAAGTTTTGATTTAAGGATGTTTCCATTTGTCTCTTGGTTTAATAGGTTTATGATGTTGATTTTAACATTAAAACTTATATTTTTGTAATGGTATCCATAATTTATGTACTCCTTTTAAATATATCATTAGAGGGAGTGTGGCACATTCATTAGATATTTCTCACCATTACATTCATTGAATATCCTCTTTACATAACATCGATAATATTTTAATTAATGGACTTCAATTACACAAATATTTAATAGAACACATTAAGAAATTTCATCCATTATTACTTCCAAAATTATGTCATGAAAAAAGATTAATTTTCCATTACTTCATTGGTTTTGTTATAAGAATTTCCAAAAAAAATATCTTTCCCTTTTGTTCCCCAAACCATTAGAATACTCAATATCACCAATTTATACATCCATATTGAGATCACATCAAATGATTTTTTGATAGTTGTTAAAGTATTTATTAAAAATCCACTTTAGAGGCTTGGTCTCAAGCTGCTAATGAACCAGTCAACATTTATTTTAGGAAAAATGATAAAACTTGAAGCATGCCATATAAGTTTAGTAAACTTCCCCTCACAGGTACTAATTGGTTCGTCATCTTTCTACATTAGTTCTAGGAATTACAATGATATTTTAATGTGATGATTTTAGGGAATATGATTATTGATAAATAACTAATTTAAATATTCCCATGTCATGGTGTAAATTTACTCCTCTCACCTCATATTATTTATAATATCCACCATTTATTTGCTTCACCATCCAATAGATAAACAGTCAGGAAAGAATTTTCATATTCAGAATACTAGATAATGTAATAAATCTATTCCTTGGGGTTGATCTATTTATAAAAAAATTAGTTGATTAGAGGAACCATTTAATTAATTTGGAAGTTTTTTATAATGTCTCAATAGTGAGTTGTTCCTTCTATTTTCTATTTTCATTATCAGTGTAAATCATTTTACTATTCATGGTTTGAGAGAGTTGGGTGAGAATAGTTGAAAGATTTCACATCCCAGCTCCAATTTAATTTAATTTCTCATATTCACAATCGTTTAATGAATTTTCATACTTATATTTAACACGATTAATCATGGTTTAATCCATTAACTATGAAAAAACATAGTGATTGAAATAATGACCATAGTGACTAATCATGTAATTTTGTGAAATCACTCATAGTATGTCTAAATCAAGAAATATTATTTCCAATCAATGTAACCTTAGGGTTTAACTAGATTAATCATCCTAATCATTAATTCAAATATATTCTAATTTTTCATAATGAAAATGTGGACTAACATTATGATATCCCCTTGGATTTCCTACATAGGTGTTGAGTCTTATACCCTCCCATTATGCACTTTTGAGGATAGATTTAATACCTAATCTTCCTTTTTAGAGTTGTTACCACTATTTGAATATATAAAACATCCACATACACTTGGTAGTATCACAACAGATATGTATTTCCTAAGAAAATGACACAATAACTACTTTACCAAAGCTTCATGATGATATCCCATAGTTAGACTTATCCATACATTTATCAACATCATTCTCTAACCATAGTCCCAACAAAAACAAAACTCTCCTTTGATACCAATAGAGAAAACTAGAGAAATTAAATTTTAAATATTAAATCATTTTGGATAAATATTTTTACACATCTCATTACAATACACACTTAATGACTGTAAAGGTTTAGTTTCTTTTCTGACTATATACATAATCATAAACTCTTATAAAATATCATTATCATATATCATAAAGTTCTTCTCACATAGAATACTTCTTTTATTTACCCAATTGTGAACATTTCTTCATAATATGTGATAGGAAACATAATAAAGAGTTATCTCAGTTGCTCGGTAAGGGTAAACATAAGATATATCAATTGATAAACATATGTAAGGATTATATAAAAATATGGGCATAAAATCATGATCATGAGATACAAAGTTCATGCCCAATCTGTCATCAATCATAAACGTGAGTCGAGTTATAAAATATTGTCATTTCAAAAGACATGAATCATTAGAGTATGGAATCGTCACTAATAAAACATGAACCATGATAGAATTTCATAATAATTTTAACATTTCATAGGAATTTTGGGGATCAATCATATGTATAATCAAAATAATTTCTTAGGAATCATATATTCATCATGTAATTACCTAAAGAGGATAATTTGAACATTCTATTATGTATAACTTTTATATAGATAATTTAATCATATCATAGGAGTTTTTTATCTTCTCAATCTCTAATGAGTTTATTAACTTTTTCATCTCTTAGGTGTCTCTTACCTCTATCATCTCAAAATGGTTTCAAAACTTCAAAATCTATTATATGTTTCATAACTCCGTCCTCTATAAGTAATTTCATAGCCCTATCATCATTACTATATTAATTATAGGGATATATAATTTTAGTCCCACCAATTATATAGTCCTAGTTCATTCACATGTAAGACACAAAGTCATAGAACAATAATCATATCATCAAAGTATAAACCATTGAAAATAAATTGGATTCATAAAAATATAATCACCATAATTATAAACATTCAAGATAACCAATAATGATGGTAACATTTTAACCTATCCCTTGTAAATCATATTTAACATCATTGTATGTTATAATAGATGAATAATGATATTAAAATATCACTATTATATTTCATAAGGAAAATTCCATTTTCATTTCGAAACCACTTAATTGAAATATAAATTTTTTCCAAATTTTTATGAAAACAAATCATTGCAAATAACAATGGATACATGTAATGGAATCTTAATATCATTGATTGGTAATTATTACTCAAATTATATTCACATCATATTTTTTTGAAGTAATTTTTTTTTAGACATTCAGTAAAAAGTAAGACATTCAGAAAACAACATGATGACTATTTTCAAGCCACCTTATAGAAAATAAAAATGGGTAAATATGATTTTAAAAATAATTAGATAATATTAAAAAAAAATTTAAAACATTTAAGAGACCATGGATATGGAGAACAAAGATACATGACCAAAAAAGGAGAAATAAGGTCGAATTTTCTTGAAAACATTATCGGAGCCATTTTGAGAACCAAAGAGAGAAAAACGATATTAAAAATTTAAAATTATAGAAATAACTATAG
The DNA here is from genome assembly GCA_963277665.1 of Viscum album. Taxonomy (NCBI): domain Eukaryota; kingdom Viridiplantae; phylum Streptophyta; class Magnoliopsida; order Santalales; family Viscaceae; genus Viscum; species Viscum album. The sequence continues at coordinate 242,616,306 of OY728137.1, forward strand.
TAGAATAATATATAAAAAATTATCAGATAAGGATCATATAATTTCCCTTAATGAAAATTTAGGCATACAAATCCTGATTAAAATGATATTCGATCCATTTTGAATCACGTTCTAAAAAAGAATTGGCTATCTCTCAGAAGAATGATCCTCATGTGCTGGAAGTTTTTCAAAAATATCTGACCATTACTCCCTCCGAGCTTCGTTCACCATCGGTGCTGATGGTTCCAGCAGGGCTAGGCCTGGGTCTTGTTCCTCCAGAGATGACTCCCTGTTTCCCTCGAGTTGATCTGGCTGCGTCTTTTAGGAGGGATCGGCATGCACCTTCCTTTAGGGATGCTTTGTGTGGATCAGCTTTTGGTGCATCGTTCTCTTTCTTTCTGAATATTGATCCATTTTTTCACTTGGTTGTGTGGGATGGTTCGTGTCTAATGATGGTGTCTCCTACGTCAACATTCAATGATGCTTTAGTCGGCTTAAAATGGACTCTGATTGAACAGATTGGGTCTGAGATTCTTTCTCTCATTTTGTTTAAGAGATGTGTGTCGTCTTGGGACCTGCAAGGGGTTTTTCGCATTTCGGTGGTGCATAGAAATTATTTTTTCCTGGTGCTGAATTCATAATCGGATTCCATCCATGCATTTTGTAATGCCCCAAGGGTGGTGGGACGTTGGCGATTTAGTTTGTCTCGTTTGTTGATGGAGGCCCATAGAGGAAAGGAATGCACTCGTGCTGTGATTTGGGTTAGCTTACTAGGTCTTCTTCTTCCTTTTCAAAATGGTTGTTTCTTGAAGGCCATCAGCGATGCTTTGGGGGTATTTCTACATGGCTGAGAATTCCCATCACAGTGAGGAGACCCTGGTGGATCTAATTTTCATTAAAATGGACCTATCTCTCCCTGTTCCGGAGAAGATCTCCATGTTTGTAACGGACTCAGTTTCATGGCCTTAGGATATTGTGTACCCGGTTTTCCATGTTATTGCTCGTCATGTCTATTGCAGGGACATTCAGTGTAGAATTACTGAAAATCCTACCAGGGAGGCCGTTTTCAGGATTTCAATGGTGAGAGGTCTCCGGTTCCTGCTTCTCCTTCTCGGGAAGGGATGGTCTCAGACTCGTTTCAACATCAGGTTTCTGGGCCCATAGCTAGTTCCGCGAAGCTCTATCCATGAAAGGTCTCTGCTTCCCCCTTCATGTGTATAGAGGCGACCCCTTCTCTGGCTCTGGATCCTATCCATCCACAGTCTAGTCAGCTAACTTCTTTGGGTGCTTCAGGTAAGTGGTGCTCCCCTGGGCACTTTTTGTCTGCAGGAGCTTTGTTTGAACTATGCATGCGGGTGGTCAAGGTCACTTCGACTTCCTCATCCTTGTTTCTCCCTCGGTAGTTTCTGGATTCGAGTTTCATTGAAGAGCAACAATGTAAGGGGGTCTAAGGCTAGGAGGATGTCTTTACGATGATTCGATCAATGCAATTCTTGAGGCTTTAGCCTAAAATTTTTCTCATGTTGGTTTTGGGTTTCCTGGAATGAAGGCCCTTGCGGAGATGGATTCTCCGGTCTCCAAGGTTTAGCTTGGCCCTTCAAGCCACTACAAGGATCGGGGTTCTAAGAATGCTAATGGATTGGTAGAGTCAGTGCGTAAGGCGGAGGGTGGGTCTTCTCTAAATCCATATTCTAATCCTCCTTCCTTGTCCTTTTTTGAGAGGGTTTTGAGCCCGAGAGTGTGTACTAGGCTGATGAAGAAGAACATTAAAGACTGAGAGAGTCCTATTTCATTGTCAAAAAAGACCACGGTGCCTAGGGCCAAAGCCAGGCCATTTCTGGTTTTATGATTCCAATCATGATTTGGGACTCCTGAGATCTTGGGGTGAGAGTGGAGATGGATTTCATCTCCACAGAATTTGAAAGACACAAGATGAAGATGGTAGTGATCATTGAGCACAATGAAAACGTGGCTAAAAATCACGAGTTTACTAGAAAGGTTAAAATGCACGCTTCAATGCATGAAGATCCGATCAATAATCACATTTGGTTATTCTAGAAGTGGTAGGTCTTAGTGGATGTGGTAAGATTATGAGACCAACATATCACGATGAAGGGTTCAAGCGGCGGTGAAGAGCTGTTTATGTCTTTCATCTATGGAAGTTGTCACGCCCAGTGTAGGGATGTGTTATGGGAAGAGCATAACGATTTTGATGTGGGAGATCAGCCATGGGTTCTGGGAGGAGATTTCAACATCATATCACGACCTGATGAAAAAAGGGGAGTGGGTAATTCTAGAGGCATGCAAGCATGTCTTTTGTGTAGTTTATAGCTGGTATGGGGTTAATGGACCTGGTGTATTTTGGTGATCCTTTCACCTAGGGTAACAATCAATGGGGTGGTAGCCGATGCTGGAACAAAATGAACCTGTGCATTGCTAATGTGCATGCCATCTCAAAGTTCCCAAATTTGAAGGTGAACCATTTTACCTGAAGCATTTCAAGTCATTCCCCACTCTTTTTAGATCTTTGTAGGACAGAGGCCATTATGGACTGTTTCAAATTTTCCAACAAGTGGGTGAGTATTTTCACCTATCATCAAGTGGTAGCAAAGGTGTGGAATAAACCCTCTAGGGGACAATCTTGGGTGGCTATTCACTCCAAGTTACGGAGGATAAAGCAGGAACTTACCCTGTGGAATAGATCCTTAACTCGTGTTGATCGGTATATGGTTCCACTAAAGGAGGACATTGAGAGCTTGGAGTCTAGTCTTGAGGAGGGTTGAGATGAAGTGTTGTTTGAAGAACATTCTGAAAAGAAGACGTCAATGGCAGTCCTTCTGCTCTCACAGGAATGAACAGTGAGAGAATCCTCTATGGGAAATTGGCTAAGGGTTGGGGACAAAAAAACTGCATACTTTCAGGGATGCATTAGGGAGTGGAGGCATGTGGTGAACCCCAATTTTCATTTGGAGGATCGATCATTCTGTGATGATAGGGAGGTGGTTGGGGGCATGGTCATCTCATTCATTAAGGACCTCCTGGCGGGAAAAAATGAAAATAGGCCTTGGGGAAATCCTTCGGGGGAGGATCATCTCTGGGACGGGATTCTGAATCTTGTCTTAGTGCAGGATAATACGGTGCTGTAAAGCCTTCTCGAGGAAGAGGAGGTGCAAGAAGTAATGTGGAACTTGAACCCAGAAAGTGTGGCGGGTCCAGACGGCTTTCCAGACTTGTTTTACAGAGGCTCATGGGAGGTAGTGAAATATGATCTTATTTCAGATATTTAGGACTTATTCAGAGGTGGTGGCCTTCCTCAGATTGCAGCTGCAACTACTCTGGTTCTCCTACCAAAGATCGAAGACTCGTCATCTCTCTCCCATTACGAGCCAGTAAGCTTGTGTAACTTCCCATATAAAATATTATTGTGTATCATTAATCAGAGGCTATCCAATATTCTCCCTCGCTGGATCTCTCTAGAGAAACATGGGTTTTTCAAGGATCGTTCGATCCAGGGGGCTATGGCGATGGCGCAAGAGATGTTGAGAGACCTGAACACAAAATCACATGGCTAAAATGTGGCTATTAAGCTGGATGTGAATAAGGCCTATGACCGAATGGAGTGGGGCTTTATTAATAGTGTTCTGGAAAAGATGGGGGTCTCCTCGTGGGCCTGCAATATCATTTTCATGTGTGTTTGCTCTCCGTGAATGTCTGTGTCGTTTATGGGGAGAATTCACGGCTTCCTTAAGACTACTCATGTGGTGTGGCAAGGAGACCCTTTATCCCTGAGCATCTTCATACTTATGTAGGACACTCTTAGAAGGATGATTAACAAGGGGGTGTACAATACGGAGATTTTTCCTTTTCATAAGAAATACATAATTCCCCCAACATCACATCTAATGTATGCTTATGACACGATTATTTTTATGAATGGAGGGTGGAGATCCATCAATCCGATTAATATGATCCTAGTAGAGTATTGCCTTTGGAGCGGTCAGATAGTAAACAGAGACAAGAGTATATTTTATCTTTTTAACTCATGCAGTCCAAGAAGCATAGATCGTATGAGCAGGGAGCTGGGCATGATTCGAGGATCTTTCCCCATGGAGTATCTGGGCACCCCTACTTCATGGGGCAGGCTGTGAACCAGTGACTTCTAAAAAGTGGTTAATAAGATACTGGATCGTATTACAAACTGGAAAAACCACTTCTTATCCTTCCGGGGATGGATCACTCTAGTGAATAGTTTTCTCTCTGCAATGCCAGTTCATGGTTTGGCATCTACCAGTGTTCCGAAAGGGGTTACCAGGCCCATAGACAGAATTCTACCATGTTTTATCTACGACGCTCTGTCCGAGGGGAAGAGACAATGGGTGTAGTGGTGAAAGATGGATTGACCAATTTTCGAAGGAGGCCTCAATGTTAGGATCACGGGGATCACTATCCAGGCCATTCATGCGAAGCTTGCATGGGAAGTTAAAGAAGAACACACGTTATGGGGGAAGAATATGTCTCAGAGTTATAAAACTAGCATTGTGACTCATCTGGGTAGGTGGATGTCGTTGTGGTCTTCATTATGAAACTTCATTCTGAGCCTCATTCCACACACAAAATGTATCATTGTGGAGGGGGACATCCTTTTCTGGTATCACAACTAGTCAGGTGACGTGCTGGGGTATCCTGGATTCCCTGCTCCCTCAATCTCCTTCAGGGAGGCAAGTTTACATCCTTAGTTTTTTCAGTTTATTCTGGATAAATCTCAACAAGCAGTGTTCGATTCAGTTATTATTAACTCTAAGCAAGATAGGTGCGTCTACACTCCTTCAATCTCCGGTAAGTTTAATATGAAGGAAATCCGCAGGAGTAATGGTCTGGAGGGGCAGCAGGAGAGGTGGAACGTTATGGTGTGGTGTAGAAAAATCTCCTCAAAATTTAACTTTCTCTCTTGGAGGATCTGAAACAAGGCCATTCCATCTGATGATAACATTAAAAGTCTCGGAATTAGCTTGGTCTCATGTTGTCACTGTTGTGTGAAGAAAAAGAAGAAAGTACGAACCACTTGTTCTTCGAGGGAGATTGGGCGAGGCAAGTGTGGAGATGTCTTGGAGTCTTTACTAGTTACTCTACCCAAGTTGTTTCTAATGACCGGTTTATGGAGAGTTGGTTCCAGGGGACCAGTGGGTCGGTGGTGGAGGTAGAAGCGCGGGCCATCATTTTTAATGAAGGATTTTGGACGTTATGGAAAGCTAGGAATAACGCCAGGTTTGTTGGAATCTCATCCTCAAGTAGAGTGATTGTGACCAAAACCAGGTGTATGTTGCAGGAGTTGATTATTTTGGATGGTGTCGAGAGGGATATGCCATCCTTTTGTTCGTTATAGTTAACACCAAGGGAGGCGCAACAGCTTGGTCATGGGGAGCAGGGGAGATGGATTTTCTGTCCTAATCTAGAGTTCAGTCTCAATCTTATCACTGATGGCTCTTGTGAAAGGGGAGATATGAGAGGTGGATGAGTCATCCACGACCGCAGGGGGAGTGTGGTGATGGAGTTCTCAGCTCATTTTGGGGGCGCAAATGCGATTTAGGAAGAGGCTCGGGTGGTTCTTATAGGTTTATCTATGTGAAAACAAAGGGTCATTATCATTAATCATTTGGAAACAGATTTGATGGTAGTCCACGATGCTCTGCATGGTAAGGGCACTATTCCATGGTCGATTTGTTATACAATTAGACAATGAAAGGCCCTCCTCAACAGTAACATTACTGTTTCTCACACGTGGCATGAGGGAAACAAAGTGCCGGACTACATGGATTCTATTGCGGTCCCCGGGGAACCAATTTATTTTATTAAGAATATGTCTCTCTTTAAACCGGAGGGGTGAATCTCATTCAGAGTGATTCCCTCGACCTCCATTATTTTCGACCCCCTTGGAGGGGTTTCCTCATCTTATTATTCTTTTTTTATCGTGTTTCCTCTTTGTCTTGAATAAAAATCATAATATTGGATGGAAAATGGGATTGAAACATAAATCCCTTACCACAAGTCTCATCATGCATTATAAGTTATCAAACGTCCTGTATAATAAATATGGATTTATAATATGTCTAATATAGAACCATATTAATATATATAATTACATATATTATTTATATATAACATCTTATCACGTATTTTAAAATAATTCTTTAATTAAATCATTTTTCTGAGTGATAACTACTTCTTTTCTTCAGGCATGTTTCAGTTGGGTACTCTTGGTCTATCTACTTTGTTCACACTTCTATAATATCCATAATTTTATCAATTTCCTGAATATAATATTTAATAATTGTATAATTTTTTTATTTTTTCATATATACTGTTGATGAAAAATGAATTAAATCACTTTTTGGATATCATAGTCCGTACATACGCATGAGTGATATTTCCCTTTTTTGATGGATGGATCGAAAAACAATTAAAAAAATCCATATAGAAATATAATAATATATTAAATATCATATATATTCAATAAATCAATCATTATAACTATCAATGTGAAGTGATGATCAAAAACTAAATGCATCACTTCCTAGTGGTGGTGGTCCACACATCTGTATAAGGGATGATATATTTCCCCATGATATCGAAAGTAGGAGGATAAATTTGTTACGTTACCATAATAATAATTATCTATATATAATATAAAAAATTAATTATCTTTGATATTATTCCACATATATAGAGGAGGTATAATAAAAAATAAAATTTAAATTACTCAGTTAGGAGTTATACCTCTTTTTTAAGAATCCAACATTAAGATACACCTTAGGCATTGAAAAGATGGTATAATATAAATAAAAAAATATATAGGACATGGATAGAGAGTAAAGGATATTAATAGTTCAATGATTTTCTAATATTTAAATCTAATTTTTTTTTAATAAAATATAATAATATGTTACCTTTTATAAGAGATGGAAATGGATTACTTGTAATTACATAATGATTAATCTATATATATATATATATATCCTAATCATATAAAATATAACCAATAAACCCCAACTTATAATCTAATATTTTTAATGGTTGAAATAAACTCAACCAATAATATTTATGCAAGTGATGGAAAAAAATTTAATCCTTATCTCCAAGTTGTCCCACTTTAAACCCCTTTTAACCTTAATAGTAATAACGCAGCTTTTTACCAAGATAAATTAATTTTATTTAAAAAATAAAAGTTAAATTCAAACAAAATTTTAAAATTATGATTCCAAATTTAGAATATATTTTATAATATTCAATTTATATAGGTGAAATAAATTACTTTTAATATAATAATTAAAAATTTATTAAAGATAATATTTAGTAAAATACCATATTTAAGCGTGAAAAGAATTTTACATTGAAATCACATAAATAGTTGGTTTAAATGATTTTATTTGGTTATTAAAAAATGATTTTTTTACTTTTTTATGAATTGAAAAATTAATATAACATTCCAACCATACCATTAAACACAAAGACCCAAAATTAGTTTCTATTTTCAAGAAAATATATATTATGTTCATGAAAGTCAAGATTAGGGTCCCAAATTAAGAATAATGTTTGAACATATGTTATTTCTCTAATTAAGAATATATATGGTCTATAAAATGGGTTTTAAATTTATTAAGTCAATCATACAACATAATTATTCCATAAAATTAACATTATTTTAAAAGTCATTATTTTCACTATTCAGCCAGAAATAAACTATCTTAAAAAATCGTAAAAATCCACCCAAAGATGGGTCTGAATTGAAGAATTTAAAATTGATGTTAATTTTTTCAAATAAAATTTAATAAATTGTGATAAATTAGTTATAATAGTATCACAGGACATGTTATAAAACCCATTTTTGAAGAAAAGGTATATTTAAAGAATGTGTATTTTTGAAGATTAAAATGACTTTATTCAAAATTTATTATTTATTTATTTGGAATTATTCTGTGCATTTTTATTATATAAAAAAATTAAATAATTTTTAGAATGCATTCAGTCCTATTCATACCACCAATTTTAATGACTAATTTATAGCGGTCATATTTAAATAATTATATCATTATCACATATTTTAGTACTCTTGAATCTCATTTTTCATGTTTAGAAAGATATTTGACACATAAATTTATTTTCAAGGGAAATATATCAGAAAATATTTTTGTGTAACATAGAAAACAATGAGGGGTTGTGGTGAATTGATAGTCTATTTTAGAAATTTTTTTACGTTTAATTTTACCTCCTAGACTTATTCAGTCTTGATCCACTCACTTTGTGTTATTCACAACCTCGTTAAAAAAGTGAATGAAATAGAGACCAAACAAAAATATTTGTAATGTTTGGGAAAAAAACCTACCCATTTCCATGAATGGTTATGTGTCAAATATTTGTATTCTCTACTATAATCATTCATATATTATAATGGGTTTGGTTCTTCCCCCAACTACAACTTCTTGTGTCACATTAGAATTTTCTTACTAGCATCTCACTAGGATTATTCTTCACTTTATCACTATACTCACCTCCTAAAAATTTTCTATCCTTTCATACCCTAAGTTACATGGGTTCTATATAGTCTAAGAATTTATATGAAACTTCTCCCTTTAGGTTTCTCCCATTATGTCGATCACCATGTCTTCTTATGATGCTTCTACATCAATATGAAATATATCCTTCAACTCATAGTGTATTTTTATAATTCCAAATCTTTTGAAGAATTCATTGTAAACCAGTCTCTACATGTAAATGAACCTTACATCTCTTCAACATATCTACTCAAATGGATTTCTCACTCTCATCTCAGTTTCTCAACACAAAATCCTTGACATATATAGAGTATGTCAACCTCTAATCAGTTCCTTCTTCTTCTCACTGCTTTATATTACTGAAATTTAACTGAAAATAATGACTTCTTAGTCTTCTTCATCCTATTAAATTCCTAAATAATATATCTTTGAATATAGTATTACATTCTTCTACTTATCAATAGTTCATAGTCTCTTTGTAATCTTCTTCCTCCCTATGATTGCTTGGTTTTCTCATTTACTCTGAATAAACATCATTGGTGACACATTATTTCATTTTCTATTTCTTTATAAATTTTGTTCTCATCCACATGTGGGAGAATTTAAAAAGATAAAAAAGGTCTCACTATAATTTTCGTAAAAAAATAGTATATTGAGAGAGAATTATCACTATCATATATAAGTCACCATTATAGAATATGCATTGTGGGTTCCCATATTATTTCATGAAAAATTTATTTAACGAATGGGACATTATTTGAAAAAACTTATTTAATGTTTCTCATTCATTAAAAATGGGCAAATATATATCTTATAAAAATATCTATAGTAGGCTCGACATATTATTCTCTTCTCAAAATATATCCACAAAAATATTCACCTAATTTTCTATATATTTATAGTAAATAATACTGTATAACATTTATAGTATGTAGTATTCATCAATTTTCACGGAGACTTCTTGTGTCATGAATATATAAATTTTTATAAAACCCCCAAAAACTCGACATCAAATTTTTCTTTTCCCATGGATTGAATCGCAATGTTATTGTGATATTTAATAAATGAAATAAACTATAGGATTATGTAATTTTTTTGACAGTTCATTAAATTTGGAACTTATAATTTCATAATTTGAAAAATTCCAAGTCTTCCATCACAATACCTTTGATATATATTTAGTCACAGATGGAGATCATAAAAATTAATCTGCTAGATTAGTTTAGAATTATTTTACCTTTGTTTGGAAGATCAAACATTGAAATATATACATATAAATTATTCATGATAACCAATTAGATTAATTTTTTTTCATGAAATAAAAGTAGTTGATATTATTCCATTTTAATCCTTGGAAAATTACCAGCCTTCCATATTCATCTTAGGATTACAACATGGATTCTCTAAACATCAAGATGATGGACACTAGAAATAATATCATAAGAATAATTATAATTTTTTCATTAGAGTATAAAATTATTCAAACTCCATTGTTATTATGTTAATTCATATTGATAGATTATTAGATTCTCTAAATTTTATTGTTTGAATCACAGGCTCAACTTTGTGTTATTAGTGCATCAATAACTATGGAATAGATCTAATATCATCCCAAATTAATTCCATTTTCATCATATTTAAAAAATAGAGACATAAATTTTCATGTTGTAGGTTTATGAAATCTTTTTATGTCAAAAAAAAATTATTTTGAATATGTTACTTCCTTTCGTGAATTTTTTTGGGGCTTACACTCACAGTGTAGTATAATAAATAATTACATTGGGCCAAAAGGTTTACACTTAGAAGATGCTTGCAAAAAGTCTATAAAGACATATGCTCGACCAAGCCTTATGATCGAGAATTTTATTGGGGCTCAAATGCTTACATGGGATCCCAAAAGACTTATTATTCATATAAATGCATATGATGAAGAATTCACATGATTTGTTTCAAATTAATTTGATGATTTCTGATTCTAGTGAAGTAATAAGATCAAAATCTTTTCCATATTTTTATCTCAACTCAAAGCCATATAATGGAAGCTTTAGAATTCATACACCTAGAAGAATAATAATACGTATATCCTTAAATTAATACCATAAACATCAAAATGTTTTCTTCTTTCTAAATTCATATGATATTCATCAAATTCATACAATCGATCCATTTTCATATGATCTATAGGCATCAGAAAAATTAAAATAATTTTCCATTTTTCTAGAACCATCTAAAAAATTCCCAAAAATTTCAAATGAATCAAATTATTCTTCCTCCAGAATCCATACACCCCAATTCATTTCAAACATTCATCTATGTGATGTATAATAGTAATACTAGGAGTTACATGTAGTAACATACATGGATGGAATACACCAAATAGTACATCCATCTTTTCGGATATTAATCATGTGATTTTAATCACTATATACATTGGGATTCATATTAACATCAAAAAACTATTTTAGACAAGACTTGAAGCATTCATGTTGGAAATATTCCTATTATTACAAGAATATGATATCATAAATCATTTCTCTTTACTTATACATGTTTCAAAATGGTAGAAACTCACTCTATGTAACATATAATATACTATGAATCCATATTCAAAAATAAGTGCATGTTAAATCCATGAACATTTGTTAAAAATAATTAAATATTTTGGGATGATCATTAATCTATCCAAACAACAATCCATGAAATTTGTGTCTTCATTCTAAAAATCCTATAAGATCATGTTTTTACTATGAGGTATGGATCTTACAAATTTTGGAATAAATATTTATTTTTGATGTGTTAAGGATGACTAATGAGTTCATAGATGTTTTGGGGAACTATGGGGGTTGTTCAGAGCTCAAAAACAAGGCTGGTGGAAGAAACCATGGGGCAACATGGTTATTAGAAACTATGCACCCCAACCAGATTAGTTTCCCCAAACTATGTTAGGTTCTTCAGAGGGATAAGAAGGGTTCATGGTCTTACCTAATCCTGAACCCAAGGACGCATGACCATGTGGGTTGTCTGAACTTTTTAGTATAGGAAAATAGCATGGTAGGAACATGGTTTCTCAAACCGTTCATCCAAATCATTAAGGTTCCCTCTTAAGGCATTAAGGTGAATATGTTTGGTGCATGGTTTGGCAAACTGTGTGGCCAGACTATATGAACCTCCAAATTTTGAAGTGAATTTACATTTTTTCCTTTAAAAAAATAAATCCCCCACCTATATTTTTATCCTAAAGTAGACAGGTAGACTCCTTTCTCTTCCATTGGAGTTCCCACCTTTGCATCACCCTAGGTTCTTGGATATATTCACCATCCAGACCCTAATTTGGGAATTTATCATCTTGTTTGATTCCTATTAGTAAGTTATATATTATAAAGGATTAGTGCATCATTTTTCTTCCTCTCAATGATTCTATCTTGATGCATGATTATATGCCATATTTTTAGGGACTTTTCCATTTCATCCATTTTATTTTGATCCAAGAAAACTAATGGATGATATTGTACAAGGATAGTGATACATGACTAATGTATGAGGTATATGACTCATCCTTCAAAGTCCATCCATTTTATAAACTATCGTCATTTTTTACACATTAGTGTCACGAGGAATTTCTAATTAATTTCATATTCCATGATTATAACCATTTAACTCATGTTCTAGATCCCTTTTCATATTTTTTAATCTCCTCGATGGAGGTTATAATCTCTATGATAACCCACACATTTAGAGATTTTCTTCCTTTTATGCCCTGCTGACCCGTGCAGGTCAGTCAACAATACTGTTTGGGATTTCTTAGACTTGAACTTGTTATGGTTAGTGTTAAAATGAAATTAATGGACTATAAATGGAAATTATATTATATATGTCACTTATCCTTGACCTATAAATTGAATTTTAACTGGTTTCATTACCCTAAATCTATTTTTCATGAAAAATCAAAGGAAATTTTATGAACCTACTAAATGAATAAATATTTTTATGGTAATTTTTTTTATATCCTTAGCCCACTTTTTAGGTTTATTAAAAGTAAACAAATGAACCTAACAAATGATTAAGTAATTAAATTAAAAAAATGGATCTATTCCCATAATATATCACATTGATTATAGGTGATGGTATGAACAGAATGACTTGTTAACTGGAATGATTATGGCTTGGACTTGATTAATGAATGATATAACTATATGGTTGGTATTTAATATGGAACTCTTTATATTTATAGGATTGGTCAAACTGGATCCATCTTCATAATCTCAGGGGAATTTCTAAAGCACTTAGAGGATTCCATTATGATTCATGGAGTTGGTTTCCAAGGGATACCCCCACCTCAAAACATGGTCTTTATCTATTGGTGAATTTACAATACTGTTTAATATGATCCCCTCACTATCATTTGAATATTAGGATTCCTCATATACACTATTTGGATCCATCTTGATTCGTTGTACATGTGGCACCATCGATTCACCACATTGGGCCTAGTCATGTATAGACCATGCTTACCTTGTATGAGATCCTTGGAATTAGTTTGAATATTTTATAGTGGATTTTCTTGGGTGATTCCCCTTATATTACACTTAAACCCCTTTAGTTATAGATTGCAAGAGTTACTACTTTGAGTTTGTTGACCACTGAGGTGAAGGATGCCTTGGTTGCTCCTTGTAAACTATTTTATTATGATCATGATATATTGTTATTACTCTTAACACCACATGTGACATAAATATATAAACTAAACATAAATTAATTAATTAAAAAATCTATTGTTTATGGAAATTACTACCTAAGGATGAATAAGGTATAATCTATTTATTTGTAATTTATTTACATTTATATGTACCCATAAACTTCCAGTTTATATTTAGATATTGGATTGTATAGATGTTGTTGGTGGTGACATACTGAGATTTAATGCTCACTCTATCAGGGCCTGCATTGGTACCTCAGTAAAATATATGTATGTATGTGTTGATAAGGGTAAGCATCTCGCTTTGGAATCCAGACTTGTATTATTTCTTAGGATGGATCTTGGTAGTAGTTGAATGGTTCACTGCTCAAGATGTTGGACAGTTTTCCAAATTTTTTAAATTCTTATGGATATCATGTATTTCCTTCTTCCATATATACCTATTTTTTTATTTTTTATAAACCTAATAATACATCATCATATTTTTTATATTATATTTTTCGTCCTTTGAGTTGATTATTATTTATGTATATTTATGCTCCTTCTACTACCTGTATTTTTTATTTATTATACTTATTCATTATTAGTTATCCATCCATTGTTACATATTTGTTGTTCTGCACATTGACATGAGGGAATAATCTCCCCATGGACACACCCTAGTCTGATGCTTTTAGTTAGTAGCCTCTAGCATATGGGAAGGCATGATTGAGGCTATGTGGCCCACCGAATCAGGGAACCCATTTAGGGGCTAGTGAGTTCATGGTATTTTTTCAGAATTATGATGCTTTTATAGAGATTATATCCCTAGCTGGTGGAAAAAACCACTAGTAATTACAGTTAGTCAAAACTATGTCACACATCCCACACAATTTCCCCTAACCTTATGGTGCCTTTAAGAGTTCCAAGAAGGGAATATGGTATTCCCAAACCATACACCCTTGGTTGCATGACTAAGTGGGTCATCTTCACATTTAAAAATAGAAAAATAGCATAGTTGGAACATGGTTTCTCAAACCATGTATCCAAGCCATACAATTAACCTATTGAGGATGTGAGGTGCAGACGTTTGGTGCACGGTTTGGATTACCATTTGACCAAACAATGAAACCTTGAAAGGTTTGGGAAAATTTACTTTTTACCCCTGAAAACATAATTAACTCACCCATCCTCTATTTTTATCCTCTAGTGGATAAGTGTCCTCAATTCTCATCCATTTTAGATCCCAACATGGCATCACGTTATTAGATATCTTTATTGTTCATATTCCAATTCGAGATTTGGTCATCACTTTGGATGCCCCTCAGTAAGTGCATCAGTCCTTATGATTAGTTAATCATTTATGTTCCTCTTAATGAAGTTATCTTGATGAATAATCTTATTCTATATTTTTGGTTCATTAATTAATTCTTTCATTTTATTATGATCAAAGCCAATCTAAGAGGAAATAATGGATGAGGTGAGTGATAAAGACCTAAGGTAGTTAGTATATGACTCATCCATAAAAGTCTCCCTGTTTTATAAACTATCATCATTTTTTCTCAAATCAGAATCACTGAGTTTTGATTAATAATTTCATATTTCATGATTATAATTAGTGATTTCATATTCCCAATCCATTATCATATATGTTCATCATATATTTGTAGGTTACAAACTTAATTCTGACCACCCCAAATAGGGTGATTCTTCATTTCATTCATGGGTGACCCATGTTGGTCTATCTAAAGAACCATTTGGGTGCACTTGGAATTGACTATGATAAGTTAAATGTTAAAAATTAATTAATTGATTATTAAATGGAATGTATATTGTATATATGAC
Organism: Viscum album; assembly: GCA_963277665.1. NCBI lineage: Eukaryota > Viridiplantae > Streptophyta > Magnoliopsida > Santalales > Viscaceae > Viscum > Viscum album. The sequence goes on from OY728137.1 coordinate 242,631,354, forward strand.
ATTATACATGACTTTTACAATAAATTGTAATTGGTCCCATGAACCAAAATACACAATCCATATAAAATTAAAGGAAATGGTATGAACCTAATAAATGACTATGTAATTGAATGGAAAATGGTTGCATATCCTTATCCTTCCTTTTCATGTTAATTAAATGTATAGGAATGAACCTAATAAATGATTGAGTAATTAAAGTACTAAATGGTTGCGCACCCTAAACATAATTCACCACATTAATGAAATGTACTGGGATGATCCCAATGACTTATTAGTAAAAAGGAGTATTCCATGGAATTTATTAAAAGAATTATATATGTGTATGGTGCCTATTGCATATGAATCTTTTTATCTTTATAGGGGTGGTGAAACTTGTTCCATCGTTGGACTACCATGGGAATGCCTTGAGTTGTCAAAGGATCCCATTCTGATTCAAGGAGTTGATAGAAAAGGGAGACACCCACCTTGAAACATGGTCCTTATCTTTTAGTGGATGACCATAATTTTGTTGTAGGATCCTATCACTATCTTTTGGAGATTAGGATTCCTCTGATACACTCCTTGGATCCATTTTGATGTCTTCAGACAATTGGTGCAATTGATTCACCCCATTGGGCCGAGTTATGCATAGATTGTGCTTACCTTGGAAGAGATCCTTGGACTCAGTTAGAATCTTTTATAGAGAAATTCCTTGGGTGATGTCCCTTATATTACACTTAGACCCCTTAATTTCTAGACTGCATCAGTTACTACTATGATTTGTTTGACCCATGAGGTTATTCATTCCTTGGATACACCATGGATCCTCTTTTATTATTATCTGGATATATTATCAGTACTATTTAAACCTCACAGAACATAAATATATAAACATAAATTAAATTAATTAATTAAATGATTTAATTTTCGGAGACATTACCGACTGAGGATGAAGTAGGTATGAGATACTTATTTTTAATGTCATTGCATTTATATATACCTGAAAACTGCGAGTTCATATTCAAATACAAAAATGTATAGACACTGTTGGTAGTGAACTATTGATAATTACTTCACACCATATCTAGAGCTCCATTGGTACCCAATAAGATAATATGTATTTAGGTGTTGATAAGGGGAAGTGTACCTCTATAGACACCTCACATGCTTGTATACATATGATTGATCTTGGTAGCAGATGATTGGGCTTATGCTTTGGATGATGGGTAGCTTTTGGATTATTTTTTGATTCTTTTGTTTTGAATGTATTTCCTACTTAAAGTAACACATGTTTTCATGGTTTTTAGAAACAAGAAATTAAATTATCATATTTTTTATGTCATATTGTTATTATTTTGAGTTGATTATTTTTGATGGATGATTATTCTTACTTTATCTATCAGTCTTGTTTATTTACTATACTGCTTCTACTATTGCTTATCAATATGTTGTCACATATCTATTGTGATCCACTATGAAATGTGGGAATAGTCTCCCTGTGGAAATACCTTAACCCTCGCTACTATTCTGTAACCTCTGGTATATGGAAAGGTTCTCTTAAGTACATGTGGACAACCAACTCGAGGCACCCGTTTAGTGGATTTTAGATCAGGATGTCACATTTACCATCACTTATGAGTGGGTCCTTGGTGGGATGAGTATAAATTCATCACCGATCTGAATCACCTTTTCATAATGATATTAATAATTATAATAGTCTTGAGTGAAAATAAATAAAATTTCAATCCATGGGAACATTATTCTCCCCCATTGTATTTGTTTTCAATTTGAAATTTACCCAATAGTTAATGATAGTCTTATCATACTAATTTATAAATAATTAAAAATTAAAAATTATTCCCCTATTTACACATCTAAGGGAATGTATGATCATATAAAATAAACTCTTGTCATTTGAATAAAAAAATATCCCCATTATTCATCTACATTATGATTTTTCATTGCTTCTATGAGAGAAGGTTGATACCACATTCCACAAAAAATGTATTAATCCATCCAACTAAAAGTATATGTGGGGTAACTATTTATAGAAAAAATTATGTTTAATATGCTAATAATTTTTTTCATAACTAACCAAAATGTGAAACCACATCATTTTTAAACTCTAGGGGACAATCAAAATAATTTTCAAACGATATTATTAACCTCTACTCACATGAAATCACAAATAAAAACATTTATGATCAATATATTTCTTCCCTAATTTTTTAAATAAAGACCCCTCCCCTATAATAAATATGTGTAAAAATAGGGATGGTATATTGAGAATCCTATGTTATCCTTCCTTATTTTCTGGGGATATCTAGATTTCATATTTTGAGGGCATAAAAAATATTTAGAATCTTTGATTATATTAGTTTCTCTCCATCAAGGTATGTTTTATATACTACATTACCGTGGGTATTTTCTTTTATAAATAATCTATAAACAATTATGGTTCCAGTTAATACTGGAAACCAAATGAATATGACTACTACTTGAAACAATCTACATTTTGGACTACATTATTAAAGTGTCACCTTAAATTCCATCTTAAAATTATAACTAAATGAGAATGGTTATAGGGTTATGATTTATCATCCTTTCTGTAATAGAAATGGGTATGATTATTAATCCCAACCCTTGATTCATTTTTAATTGATGTTCTAAAATTTATTGGATTCATCATTCTTACTTCATTATTTAATTTCTATAATTTTACATTATTTGGAATTATATAATTCTTTTCACTCTCTATTTTCATCTAAGATAGAATTTCATTCATTTCATGACCTAATAGAAAACATTTAAGGATTAATTCTTGAGATAAACTTATAGATTTATCTAGTAGATATAACTAAATGGTTACTATAACATTATGCACATTCTATTACATTTTATTTGGTGTGTTCTTCCTCTTTGTAGAAACAGATTTAGAACATGAACTCAAAGGTATCTTCCTATTGTTTCCCATACATCCTTATTTTTATATTAGACATTCCATACACTTATTGGAAATATGTTCTACGTTATTACACCTTATAAAAACATGTACATTTTATTTTTTACATTCCCTTCGCAGGTTTACTCTCAACTTTATCATTATCAGTGACAACCGCTAATCCAATATAACAATATATCAATTTAATAGACTCCCTTCTTAATTCCATCTCGTAGAAATTCGACAAGAATTTCATAGATATGTTAAAATGGTCTATAGTGATGAATATATTTATATAGTAGAATCATATTTACATTACAAAAAAACTCCATTTATCTTTATTCTTGAGCTTCCAAGGATTAAAATATTCTTCACACTTCTTCATAGATTTCATACCCACAGATGATCCTTTTTAAAATTTGTTCTCACTAGATATCATATCACTTTTTGTAGAGTATTATTTATTTTAGAAAGTTTAATTCTAATTTAATATTTACTTATTTATTATAGAAATATTATACATTAATTCATTGAAATATTTTACCAAAAAATAAATGGATGTATTTCCAAACCTCTAGAAGCACTAAAACCTTCTAATTAGTCAAGATTTTTTTCTTGTATTTGTTGTCTGACCATCCAATAATGGTTGATATTCATGGGATAGAACTCAAAAATTTTGGTATTAATATAGGGGAAAATATTATTGACAATCTGAAATCCTTACATGAATTATTAGTGAGTGTCTTTCTATTTTTAAACTTAAAAATTTATATATAATTGGACATATCTCATTCATTTCCAGAAAAATAAAATTCACTGATAAATTATTTAACCAAACAATGGGTTACATTTTTGTTTCAACTAGATTTGTCTTCATCTCCATATAATGCCTAGTTCTCTTTAAAACTAGTATGATTTTATTTTTAATGAAATCACACATAAGGGATTTGAGCGATAACACTTCTTTTCTCAATTCTTTGAGAAGTACTATATTTTAAAAAATCTAGGTCTTTTAATATTCCCACCTTCTCTATGAACTTTGTATTGAAGAAACATTTATCAGCACCACCAACATCAGTCTCTCTTATAAGTATATTTTTATCTTTTAATCTTGTTTATCTTTTTTATCTTATATCATTCTTTTCTATTTAAGTAAACTATCAGGTTTTTCATCCTTTTATATTTCACATAATATTGTACATAATTAACATCCACCATGACTTTATACTACTACTCTAATTCATGGAATACTTAAATAATATCAACCTCAAGAATTTTCTTCTCGCAATAATATTCAGTGAAATTATTAAAATGATTGGAAATATCTACAATTGAACAATTGAGATCGTTTAATTATTTTCTCTTGATAGCATTTTGAGGATGTTCTGTATGCTAACCTTTTTAGATAATGAATTTTACCAGGCATCAACTTCTTGTTTTGGATGAGATTTTTCCTAATAGAGTTCCTCGATAAAAAAATATGTGAGCTAATACATAAATAGATAATTTCATCAAATGAAATTTCACATGATATTAAATGTATAAAATTGTTTTAATCTCTTCATAATCCTCACATTTTTCATTGATTGTTCATCAATGAATAATATTATCTTTATCAAAAGATTCAATATATGAAAACTTACCACTTTCTTCATACTCAAGTAGTGTTGGATCATCATTATCAATTATATATTATCTTGACTTATTTGGATCATTATTTTACCTATTGTTTAAATTAATATATAATACATCTATTTATTACTTTAATAATGTATAGACATATTCATTGATCATAGATTCTCCTTAAAACATAACAAATATACACTTCATCTATGATAATTTCATAGGAAGGCTAGAATTTCCTTAATACTAGTTGAAATTCTTAGATGATCAATGGACTGCTAAGAAATGTTTATAGGAATAATGGATCAAAAATATGGCATTGATGAATCAACCGTCTCTTTTATATATATATATATTTTTAATACATCCTCCTTGGATTGATCCATCTTTATCCACCCACTTTTTATTACCCATAGCCACACATAAAGAGTGTAATAAAGAAAGGACCACCTTAAAGGTTTAAAAGGTTCACCTATAAAGACCTAATCCATTCCATGACTGGTTATGAATCCTATCCATTGATTCTTTACTATAATTAATCATATATTTAAATATGTTTGGTTTTTAATAGACTTACATCTACCTATATCTCACAAGATGTATCTTATGAATCTCGTACTATAATTCTTATTTATCATCACACTATACTGATAGTTTTGTTTCATTTTATCCTTGCATTCCCTAGTTCACACAGGTTCTATAAATTAAACCATGTATATAAAAATTTTCCCTTTATGTTTCTTCTTTGAATTCAATCAACATGGCTTCTCAGAATAATTATGTATAAATCATATGGATCTCCTTTAACTTATAGAATCATTTTTGAAAATTAATAAATCTTTAATTAAACTCAATAATTGTTCTCCACCTTCATCTCATCTTCATAGATCTAAAATAGATATACTCACCTAAGTTTCCTATAATCTTCTCAACACCTTAATTCCAAAACATGAACACATACACAAAAAGTCAGACTTTAATTAGTTCCTTTATCTTCTCACTACATCATTTTGCACAAATAGATCTCAAAATATGACTGCTACAACTATTATAACATTGATACCAAACTCACATTGTCTAACATGAATTATCATATCCTTCTTCTTAACTAAAATTCATAGTGTGTTCCTATTATTCTTCTTCCTTGGGAGATCTTGGTTCTCAAAGACACTCAAACCACATTTCATTAGTGACACATTTTTTCAATTTCTTTTTACTCAAAATTATTTTCCACGTTTGGAATTATTTAAGGACATTAAATTACACAAATTGTAATTAATATCCACAAATAGAATATAGAGAGGGTCTTCTCACTATCATCTATAATGCACCATAATTGAATAACCATTTTGGGTTCTCATTTTATTTTTGAATTTCTTTTTTCAACTCCATGATTATTCCAATAATAACCTTATTCAATTCATCTAATTTTTTAAACTCCAAAAATATATTCCACAAATATGTACAATAGGGTCGTCTTAATCAACACTCTTGTAAATATGTCCAGTGAAATCTACACTTCATTTTCCAATATAAATATAATAAATTATAGAACACAACATTTTTAGTGTTGCCTCTTTATACAAAGGATTGAAAACTTCTTATTGAAACATGATGTACATGATTTTGGTGAAATAATCCACATAACTCAAATATATATTTTTTCCTCCATCAAGAATGAATAAAAATGTTGTTGGGATATTTGATACACTAAATATATAGAATAATCATCTACTAATTTGTATTTCATGATTAAATGAATTAAAAAACATCTAATTTTAGGATTTGAAAAAATACCACACTTATATATCAGTAACATTGATCTCCTTTAAAAAATATTGAAGTAGGGAAACTCATTCTACTAGATCAGTTTATAGTGATTTAAGATATTCTTATTTTCTTGACCGTCAATGTAAATTCAGATGTATTATTCTTGAAATTGTATTAAATTAATTTTTCATTATTTATGGTATGCATTTAGTGGATCTATATAAATTTAAGTCCTAGTAAAATTCCCAGTCTTTCCTAATTATCTTAGCCTTATATAATGGATTCTCTAATAATCATAATGTTTTGATCTCAAAATTACATCCCAAGAAACATCATAAATTATATTCATTAAAATGTAAAATTATAGAAACATTATTATTCTAATTGTATTAATCTTTGTTTAAATTTCACGAATATCACCTTCTCTATTTTTTCTCACATGAATCTAACAACCATATTGGTGTTTTAATTATTGAATCATTGATGAATAGATCTTCTATCATCACAAATTAATTCTATTTTCATCATATCTAGATCTTGAAACATTAATTTTTCATCCTATGGTGTTTGAAATTTTACTAATTCCAAAAAAATTATCTGTAGAGGGTAATTCATTTCATAATTAATTTAATTATTACACTCAATAAATATTAAAATTTATTCTTATGGATGGGATCAAAGGATTATTCTAAATATAAGATTACGGTGAGTTCACAAATACCTACACTCATCCAAGTCTTATGATCAAGATTTACTCAAGGGATTAAATACATAAATCGAATATCAAAAGACCTACACTATTGAAAAATACATATGATGATGTAGTCATACAATCTACACAAATTTCATATGATAGAGTCTGATGTTGGTGATGTTATACTCTCAATTACTTTTCTATTTTTTTACCTCAGCTCAAATTCATACAATAGAAGCTTCTGAAGTCATACACTCAGAACTATTACTATTATCAAATCCTAAAAGTTGAATAATAAAAATAAAATATGTATGATTATTTTTAACGTTATATGATATTTACTAAAGTATTATGATCAAGAAAATGTATTATTATCTATGGGAATATTCATACATTTTGGGACATTTCCATTTTTTTCATGAACTGAGAAGGGGTGCCATCCAACCCAACACCTGACCCAATTCATGGCATGTCCCGAAGGGAATTCTCAATCCCCATAGGCTGGAAAATTTATTTTGGGCATCAATAATACTCTTAGTGAATGATTTCACCCACTTATATATTCACAAACAACCAAAAATAATAAAAATAACAATAATTAATAACCACAACCAAACAACATACAACCATTTTTAGATTCACAGTTTGAAAACATTAACCAAAACCAGAAGTGATAAAATTGAATGGGAAAAAGTAATCCAAAAAATCTCTATGAAACAATTAGGACCCCGCCCTCATGTCAATACCATTAATACCTTCATGAATCTGAACACTAGCAATTTGATCCACCATCACCACCACAATATATCTGTTCTTTACTAGGTTCATACATAGAAAATTCCGCACACCCCTAAAGGTGTGTGTAGGGAGTGTGCCAAGGCCAAGTAGGATTCCACCCAAAAGAATGATTACAAGCTATATCATTGGATAATATATTAATGTGCACATTTTTATAAGAACATTGGAAACTTTTTCAAAGAACATCTATGTCACGACCCATCCACGGGGCCCGTGCCGTGACTACCCCAAGCCCGCCTTCCATAGGCCAGGGGCTAGCAACTAGCACCAAGGTGTAAATCCCGATAAAAAGGGAAGTCATTGCCTTTGTATAGTAAAAAACACCACAGAGCAAGAAAGCAGAAGAAGTAAAAACTAAGTAACAACTGAGTAAAACAGTAAGTGCGGAAAAGTAAGTGGGCCAGAATACAAACCCAAACTAAAAGTAAAGTACAACTCAAAAGGGAAAACAACAACTGAAAGTAAAGCCGCAATGTCGAGCCGTCCAATGGAAGTCCCACCTGAAGGGTGAGTACAGATAGCCTCCCCAGCTCCTCGGGTCCAACCGTCCACTCCGAGTACGTCCTGCCCAGTGGTCCACCTTCAGGTACCGTCCTGCTCCACAAGCCTCCACCACGATCATCATTGTCCTTCGTATGTAACCAACACAACATAGTGTGAGCATAGCCCGTGCAATGGGTGAGTATAAGCTACTCAGTAGGGACCCCGAGACCCCCGAAGGTCTCCCAGAATCCACGAAGGAAAATCCACAATGGAAAGATACAATCAAGAAGTAACATCCGACACTGCTTAGGTATATGCCCATACATATCCCTAAGTCATCAATTCTCGTTCGGCTCCAACATCCGAGCCCAAGTACAACCCAGTCCACACAGGAAAGAAAAACGTAAATCCACACAGGATAGCACAACACAATCCACATAGGAAAGCAAAACAGAATTCATCTCACTCAGGTATACTTCTTAGTATGATGATAGAGATGATCAGATATATCTACTGATTCATCTAATTCATCGGACCCACAAAGGATCGATAGGTACTAACCCCCGCAATGACCCACAGGGGATCTGACCCACACAGGATCGATAGGTAACTATCCCCCGCAAAGACCCACACAGGATCAGACCCACACAAGATCTGTAGGCGCTGGCTCACACAGAACCGATGAGCACTGACCCACATAGGATCGAACCCACACAGGATCGGTAGCACTGATCCACGTAGGATCACTGAGTGTTGTAGTCGTCACCGTCGAATCCACTGAGGATCTCTGCACAGTCGTCGTCATCGTCGCGGTTGCAGCCAGCTCTAGGGTTCCCGCACACACCAAGCTCGTTCGGGAGGGTCTGCTCCACGAGCCGAGAGGCTAATTCATCAACTAACACATAGTTCAGAGTTGATGTATCCAAAAGTTCCGTATCGTCAACAGGAACTCAACGTCGCAGACGGTGCGTCAATCGGACGCCCGGTCTGAGAGTTATTGGCTTTTTCGTCCCTGGGGCCCGGTTGGTTTTTAAGTCCAAACCAACCCGACCATACCCCACCTGCATCCAATCCTCGGGAAGAGTAAGCCAAAAGATCCGTCTCACTTAGAGAAATCCATCAAGGTCGACGGCACGTCAATCGAACGTCCGGAGCTCAAGTTATAAGCGTTTCCGCTCCGAGGGCCTGGTTGGTTTCGTGTACGAACCAACCCGGCCAAACCCAAAGTACTACAAAACCATGATTGCGATATACCGAAACGACCGCCTCGATCCAAGGATCGCATCAGCGTAGACGGTGCATCAATCGGAGGCCCATAGCTCAAGTTATGAGCAAATGACCGAAAAGTTCCGAAAATGGGGGGGTCTGGGCCCGGACAGACCCGGGCCCACCCCCCATGGGTCGTCCCGAACCGGGTGGACCCGACCCGGGTCTGACCCAGCTGGCTCAGCCCGACCCGACATGGGTGCGACCCGGCCTGACCGGCACGGGCGCGGCCCGGCCGCCAGGTGGGTCGGCTCGACCGGTTACGCCAGAGCGGAGCGGGGGGCGTGCTGCCCCCGCGTGAGAGAACCGTGGCCCCGCGTGGGGCCGCCCTTGCCAGCGGACACGGCCGGCCCACTGCGTCCCACTCCTCTGGTCCCGCGCGGTCACGGGACTGCGCTGCTGCCGCCGCGGCTTCAGCCACGGCGGTTCTGCACGGCGGCGCGCCGGCGGGTCGCTCCGCGGACCACCGGACGAGTTCTGCTGGTCGGAAATCCTTGTCGTCTTCGTCAAAAGCCCTCCCGGGGTCCGTCCTTCACTGCGAGGACCTTACATCACACGTGCAGTTGATTTTGTCGACGTCCGCCATTTCTCACACCAAGAACAAAAGGGGTGGTGGGTTCGGACTTGTTCGTTAGTCCGCACCCACCGCGTTAGCGGTTTTAAAAGTCTCCAAACAATTTTTAATAATCAAAGTCCATGGTTATAAATCAAAAAGATTTAATAAAACAAACCACTACCTCATCGCAGTCGTCGAACGTGAGTTCTTCGTGGGATTGACCGTCACGGAAGAAGAGGATTGTCACATCGCGGAAGGGGGCGTCGCGTCGTCACGGTATATGGCGTCGCGTCGGCGATCTCCGAGGGTTAAATAAAACACACAGATTTAATTTCATGTTTAAACCATGTTGAGGATAAAATCCACAAATAAAATATAGAACCATAATCTCCTACCTCAAGCAGTTGATGATCAGAGATTGCTGCGGGGAAAAACGTCGCGGAAGAAGCGTCGCGGAATGAGAATCATCAGCGTCACGGAACACGGGGTCACGTCGTCGATCTCCGAGGGTTCGGCGTTCTTCGTGTTCTTTGCGTTCTTCATGAAGGAGGATGATGATCTCAAGCATTAGAGTCTTCTCCAAATCCTCTCAACGAGAAATCCTCAAGAAAGACAAGCGTTGGTATTATTTCATTTATATGCCAACAATTTGAAAAACAAGTTAAGAAACAAACCATTAATTCAGTGAATTAATGGTAACGTCTTAACTGTTCAATTAATAAGAGCGTTAAGAGTTTTAGAAAACGCACCAGTTGACTTTCCTTAAAGAGGAGTTTTCGCGGGTGCGTTACTTAGGGGGAAAGAAACGGTGGGGCTCGTGAGGGCCCCACCTCACAAATATCCTACCAGGTGGGTAGGATATTTTGGGTTCCACCCTATCCGCGTAACTTAGTTTAAGTGGCTTTAAGAGGCTTTAAGCGAAATAAAAATAAAGTTATCGCATTCCATTTTATTTTATTTCATAACTTAACCTCAAAATTTAAAAACCTCACCCGAGCAAACGCAACTCCGAAGAATGCGTTTCTAAGCAAATACCGGCGCTGCGATTCCATCGGTACCCTCAGAATTCGATTCTGAGCACCGGTTCAAAAGTTAGAAAAACCCGCTCGTTCGTTCACTGAACGTACCCGATCCAAACATCGAAAAATGATTCCGGGCACACCGAGTCTCGGAATTAGGTGCCGTCAGAAACTGCGTTCTTGTAAAATTCCAAATAAGACTAAGAAAAAAAAATTCCTTGAATTTTACAGGTCTTTAAAATCTAAAGGAAATCATTTCCAAGGAAACTCTTTTGAGGAAAAAATTTCTCAATTGAAACATTCATTAAATCCAAAAAATTATACTAGGTCTATTGTATATGGATGGTTGGAACCACATCACATAAATTTCATAACACAATAGAGCGCCATGGGCAATCCCTGCAGGTAACTAAAACAAGTGGGACCCTATGGAAATTTTTCCCTAGTGATCAAAATCCTCCAACAAAAAATCCAACAATGTTCCCAAGCACAAGACAATAGATATATCAAATTCAAGGTATAATGGTGTTGATATCATAAGAAAAAGCCAATAGATTTCCCATGAAAGAGCCACAAGATGGGATCACATATCAAGGCTTAGTGGTCTCTTATCATATCACATATTCATGTAGTGTTGTAATCATAAATCATGTTAAATAATAAGGGCCTCATTCACTTCCTAATCAACTAGAATACTAGTTCTAGTTATCCAACCAAGATACTTGGGATTCCATTTTTTATCAAATTCCATATCATATATCACATAAATCATCACTTTCACAAACACATCTTAAGTATCATGGACACTCAATGAAATAACATCTTGTATACTTTCACAAGGTTTCAATAATCAAAATCCACATGTAAACCACCATTTTCCATAAAAAACAACTTTCAATTTCACACGCTCACCAGAACCATTTGGAAATATATTTTTCACCACATTCACTATTTACGAAACCCATTTGTAAAGGAAACAAGAAGATCTTATATGGAATCCAACCATTTCCATGGGTAAAGCCCCTTTAAAATTTATACTCATATAAAAATCATTTTAAAACATGCTTTACATCACCATAAAATTTTAAAAACACATTTAAGGTGAACAGTAAAGAATCCAACATGGAGAAAACCCTATTTCTCTTGAAAAAAAATACACATTCAAAACAATCTCATCTTTAAACCTCTTTGGAAACACATTCAAAACCTTTCACCCAAGGAATAAAATTTATTCAAGAAACATCACATTAAAGCACACATGAAACATGACCAATTTATATAAGAATTCCAATTTTCAGCACATATGCTTCTTAATCCTTTTCCAAATCATTTTTCGCACCACAAAAATAATCCACAGAACACATTTAAACAATCATGTAAGAAATTCAAAATCACTTAATAATGAAAACCTTCGAACTACCTACCTCACACTTGGAAACGTCTAAAAACTAATTTGTAACCACAACTGCACCACCACAAGATCCTATAAAGAAAAGATCAAGCAAAAACATCAATATTTCTCAAATAACACAATATTGAACCCGATATAGGTCAAACAACCCACTGTAATACAAGAACCCAAGCAGGAGAGAAGAAGAACCCTATAAATAGGATGAAACCAGAGATAAAATGACTTACTTTATTATTTCTTGATGAAAAGGGGCCAAAACCACTGAATTATTAATGATAAAGAGGTCCAATAAGGGTTATAGGAAGCTCCCAGAGCTAAAAATCCCATATGCGAAAGATGCAGGTGATTTAGGTTTAAAAATAGAATAGGGGAAAAGACTAATTTTCTACTTCTTAATTTCCTGAATAGGTTTCACGGTTAGCTTGAATAGTTTTTCAAAACCCTATAGAAACCATGTGTACCTCCCTTTCCAAGAAGAATATGTCACATGGTTAGCGTTCGTGGTTTAATAAACCATGCACTAAACATGTGGTTTTTGTTTTCTGAAATGAGCATTTAACAAACAGTTTTCTAGGTGAGGGTGCATGATTTACCATAATCGTGCACCAACCATGCGCCACATTATATGAAGACCAAACTATAAATTTTTTACCAAAAATTCATGGGGAAACCCAAGGATAGATGCATGACCAAGAAAACAAAATAATACCTCAAAAAATCATTAATCTAACTACACTCCCCGCCATGAAAACTTTCTCACCTTGGAAAACCAACTCCATGCTTAAATAGAGAACAAATATGGATACTAATCCTCAAACCATGACTCCAATCCCATGTTTCTTTCTTATCACTACCATTATTCCAAATAAATCATACCAACATATTGAAATTCCTATGAATCACTTCATCCTAAAAATCCAAAATCAGTACCAGACATTCAAACATGTACAAATCATGCCCGAATTCCAACTCATCAAAATTCAAAAAATGAGACAGATCTGGGTTGTACTTTTACATCTATGTTACATGTAACACATCCTTAATTTATTTCAACTGAGAGGGAAATTATATAATATATACCATCTTACCAACTCTCTCGATAATCTCAAATGTTCTGAAATACCTTGACATTAGCTTCCCTTATTTTCCCAAATGATAATGACCCAAGTGAGGTCAACTTTTAGGAACACTGGGCTACCCATAGAAAACATCAAATCTCATCACCTCTTACATGAATATGACATATACTGAATCTGTGCGATCAATAACCATTTCCTTATAAGCATAAATTTATTAGATGTTTCCTACACAAGGCTTAGTCCAAATAATAAGCTATCACCCACCTTTTCCCAATTCAAAGGGGACCGACAAAGCCAACCATAAAGCCCCTAAAAGGGATTCATTTAAATCAATGATTGGTAACTATTGATATATGAAAACCTAACCAAATTCAATTGGGTATCTTACAAACCTCTAAAATCTAAAACACATGCCCAGAGCATGTCTTCAAAAATCTGATTCACCCACTCTATCTGACCATCCGTTTGAGGATGGTATTCCATGATAAAATTGACCTATGACCCCATCACCATCTAAAGGATTTTCCAAAAACAAGAGGTAAAATGAGGTTCCATGTTTGAAACAATTTCCAAAGTCACACCATGAAGCCTCACTACCTCCTGAACATATAATCAACCCAGTTCATCTACCTTGGCTGAATCCCTGATTGTAATGAAATGGGATGATTTTGTTAGCTAGAAAATCACTACCCAAATGTAATTCCTCCCCTTGGGTGTATGAGGTAATCAAACTATATAAGTCCATGGTGATATCTTCCCACTTCTATTTACGAATCGCTAGTTTTTAAATAAAACCATATAGCCTTGTTGATTTTTGTTATCCTACTGGCATGTATAACACCATGATACAGAGGTAGCTATATCCCAACACATACCTAGCCTCCAGAAATGAATATTCACATCATAGAACATCTTGGATGAATGGGGATGAATGGACCACTAGGACTGGTGGTTATCTTACATTACAACCATCCTCAATGACAATGGAACCATAGAGGAACAGTTGAATCACATGAATCCATCATGAGACAACAAACAATCACAAGGCATCTCCCCACCATTTAGAAACTACATAAAACACTATAACTCAACACTCAGCTTCCCTAGATGAATCAACTAAAAATGAATTTTTTTTTTCATCTAAACATTGGCCATTGATCCACTTCCCACTGTATTACATGGTCTCTAGGTGCATCAGAGAAAAGATCCCCATAAAATACCACTCATCACTAAACACTTTGAATTCCTGCACTAGCAGTTTTCTACTCAAGGAATTTGAAACCACATTACATTTACCTAGGGTATTGACTATAAGAAAATCTAACACCTAAAGGTACTCAACCAAATGTCGATACCCTAAATTCAAATCCTTCTAGGGAAAAAATTATGCTAAATTGTTATGATTAAAATAAACCACGAACTTCTCCCGTAAAATATAATGGTGCCACGTCTTTAGGGAATGCATTACCCATACTAACTCTATATCATGGGTTGGGTAATTCATTTCATGTGGTTAGAGTTGGTGAGAACCATAGACCACTGCATTGTCATTTTATATCTACACAAACCCAAGACCCATACCAAAGGCATCCTAATAAACCACATAAAACTTTCTAGACTCTGGAAAGATCAATATTTGGGTTGTGGTAAACTATTACTTTAGCTCTCCAAAGGACGCTTAAAACTCTAGGATCCATTCAAACTTAACCCCATTCTTGGTAAGCATTGTCAAGAATGAATTAAGATAAGATAAATCTAGAACAAACAACCTATAATACACTACCAAGGCCAAATATCTACTGCTCTAAAAAACATTCTTCCATAATTTGCAACACATAACCGCACTAATCTTCTTGGGGTCCATCGAAACCCCTTGCTCTAAGATCAGATAAATGAGAAAGTTCAACACCATGATTGAGGAGGTTCTCTTCGAATGTTTCACATAAGGATGATAGTCCTTATGGGTGACCAACACAATCCACAAATGACGCTCATGCTCCTCCGCAATCCCTATTAAACTAGAATTTCATCCATGAACACCACAACAAGGAAATCAAGATAATGGTGAAACACACTATTTATAAGATCCATAAATACCTCAGGAGAATTATTCGACTAGAAAGGAAGGAAAAAATACACAAAATGGTCATCCATTCTATGGATGTCCATTTTTAGAATATATGCCTCTCTAACCCAGACTTGGTGATACCTAGAACACAAATATATCATGGAAACCCACCATTACCCATTAAGATGATCTGGAAGGTCTTTAATATAGAGAAAAGGGTATACGTACTTCATTGATAACATATTAAGCCTCTGGTAATAAATGATAAACTAGAGATATCCATTGGACTTTTCCACAAAAAGAACTAAAACGGCCCAAGGTGAGATGCTCAGGCGAATGAGTCCTTTGGATTCCAAATTATCCAGTTGTACCTTTATTTCCATTAACTCATTGGGGTCCATTTGGTTTGAGGGAAGAGATATTTGATGTGTTCCAGGAACCAAATTAATTGATAACTCCACATCACACTCTCAGGGTGATCCCAAGAAATATTATGAAAAAAACATCTGTGAACTCATCCACCACATGAGGTAATCCATCCTCAAGAGAACCATCATCTTCCTCAAACATCAATGAAAAGATCTGACAATCAAGGTTACCAAATACTAGAAGTGTGGGTCTATCACGTCCTGAACAAGGATCCCAATTACCTACAAAACATGGTAACTTCTATAAGGATCCACAAAACTCACTCACCGCCTATAACAATCGATGTTTTTATGAAAATCCACCATAAAATTCATTTTAAAAATCTTGTAAAAAAGATCCATTTCCAAGACCATAATATCCTACTCGTGGTTAACCCTAGAAATGGTGAGTGAAGAAGTTAAACACCTGAATCCCTAATCTCACTTGTTACCCAGTGACATTACCCACCCTATCATATAAGGAATAAACTTAATTAGAACATTAACAAATCCACAATATGCATATAAATAAAAGAAACTGAGGCACTAGCATCAAATAGAACAATAACTAAAGATGATGCAATAAGAATGGTACCTTGAACTATTATAGTCCCACCATCCAATTCCACTGGAACTCGATACACAACATAGAGATCCCTCCTCTCTAGATAATCCTAAGAATGAATAATAAATTATGGATATTCCCTGATATAACACTTCTAAAATGATGATCCTACCCTTCCGCCACAACCCCTAAACCAAGAACCCACTATCCCAGCCGGTTCGGATTGTACTGGCATCACATTGGAATCCATAGATCCCACACCACACTAGTATGTGTGTTAGGCCATGTAGAATCTCTACAAATTCCCCATAGATACACCCTAGTGACATTTTCTTGGTGGAGATGAAAACATAAACTAATTTTACCATGAAATTCAACACCGATGGAAAACAACAGACTGAAAATAGAATCCATAGATGAAGAAAGCCAGGAAGGATGGCCTAAACTACCACCTTCCATATTCCCCTACTCGTCCCCCTTCATCTTCTTCTCAGATGACCTTCCATAGACCACTATTGATACTATATAGGAGAAACCAAACTTTCCCAAATGATCAATTTTTACTATCATGGTATGACCAACCACCTCATCATAAGTCTTTAACTGGAACAAGAAGGTATGGGATCTGATCCCTGGCCATAAACCCATCTCAAACATTTTATCAATCAACTACTCAGTGGAAATGACCTCAGGTGTATACTGAACAAACTCTGAAAAGTGTTTATCATAATCCATCATGGTTTGGTCTCTATGGAAAAGATCCAAAAACTCCTGGGACTATTCAAAATCCAAAATATTAGGATAATACTACTCATTGAAGAAAACCTTAATGTTCTTGGAACTCCTCTGCATGTGCCTCCCAACATTCACTATTGAATCCGACCACATATTATTAGAAACTTCCAATAATAAAGAAGTACACTTCACTCTAACTACCACAAGAGTCTCAAGATACTACAAAATCCTCTTTATCTTATGAATTCACTTATTTACTTCATGGGGTCCCATGATACCTCGAAAATGGGGAGGTTTGTTCATAAGGAACTTCTGATATTTTTCATTTCCATGACCTATTTTGGCCTCTTTAACCTGAGTAGGACCAGATCCCGCTCCTTGGCCCAAATATTTGATATCATGAACCACTAGTTCCACAAATCCCTGATCAATTACTGATAGAGGAAACTCTCTAACCTCTTCCTTTTTTCACACACAAAGTCTCTAAGGAGGCATCTTTCTACATCAAGCAATATCCATAAGGAAAACAATCAATAAAATCATTATTAAAATTTATAGAAACATTAATAAATACCCACAATTCCATAAATCAATATATAACTAAATCCATAATAATAATAATAAAGAAAAAACTACTCCACCCGCACCCAATGTCCATATACATTCATCAGCCCACATGTCTCACCTAGACGAGAATTCAAACAACATACCAACATCCCTTAGTGACTTGAATCCTTTCACAAGGTGTGTTGTCCAAAGACCCCACTCGAAAACAGAACCTTACGTGATGATAGACCTAGATTCAATATGTCCAAAATATTCCCCAATAACATGACCTAAAAATAGTGAAGTATCCCACTGATACCATTTTTTCAAGAACCAAGTCATGGTGTAATCAAACTTGGCACCTAGACCAATTCATGGCATGGCCCAAAGAGAATTCCTGATTGCCATGTGCTAGAATCTAGTTCTTGGGTATCATCAATACACTTTGGGAATGATTTCACCCATTCATATAATCACAAAAAACAAACAATAATAAGCATCAAAATAACTAATAACCACAACCAATTGAGGTACAATGATTTTTTGATTCATAGTTTTATAGCTTTAACCAAAACTAAAAGTGATACTATAGAATGGGAACAAAAAAAACTATCCCAAAAACTTCAATGAAACAAGAGGGACACCACCATTAAGTCAACACCATCAACACCTACAATAAGTTGAGCAATAGAAACTAGATCCACCATCACCACTATGATACATCTTTTCTTTACTTGGGTTTCACATAACAAAGTATACATACACTGAAAGGTGTATATAAGGTGTGATTCAAGTCCCAATCAGATTCCACCGAAAAAAATATACTATGTTATAACATTATAAGGCAGATTAACATGAACATTTTTATAAGAACATTGTATAAATTTTCAAGGAAAATTAAATGGAAATCATTTACAAGAAAACTCATTTAAGGAAAATGTTTCTCAAATGAAACATTATTTAAATCCACAATATTCACAAGGTCCATTTTATGTCAATGGTTAGAACAACATCACATAAGGGACATGTCACAAGAAAGCACCATGTGAAATAATTATAGGTAACTAGAATAAGTGGGACCCTGTGAACCCCATACCTTTGTGATCAAAATCCTCCAACTAGACTACCAACGATGTTCCCATGCACGATTCCTTATAGGGGGGTCCCATCCCAAGGTCTAATGGCCTTTATATTATAATCCAAAACCAATTGTATTATCATGATTGAGCCACTATTGGGGATCCAATCCCAAGGTCTAGTGTTCTCTGATCATATGACATGTTTTTCAAGTGTTTTAATCATCAGTCCTACTTGATGAATCTAGGACTTAGCCACTTCCGAATAAACTAGTGTACTAGTTCTATTTCTCCCACGTAAATATCTAGGATTCCATTTCTTCTCAAATCCCATTTCATATATCTCATAAATCATCACTTTCACATACACATTTCAAGCATCATGAACACACAAGAAAATGACCACTTTCACATTTTTACAATGTTCCAACTATCAAAATCCACATAGAAACCATCATTTTACAAAATCAAAACTAATTTATATTTCACATGTGCACCAAAACCACTTAGAAATACATTTATCACCACTTTCACAATTTATAAAACCAATTTATAAACACAATACGAATATCAGTTATATAATACAACTATTTATATTGGTAAATCCCCTTTCAAATTTATACACACATCAAAACCATCTTATAACATGCTTCACATCACTTTCATAATTCAAAGACATATTTAAGGTACAAAAAATGATCCCAGCATGAAACAAAACCTATTTCACTTGGAAAAATATACTTTCAACACATTCTCACCTTTAAACCTATTTGAAGACACATTTCAAACCATTCATGCAAGAATAAAACATATTCATGAAACATGATAATGGATCGCACCTGAATCATGACCATTATCCTTTAGAAATACCATTTTCATCATAAGGAAATCTCAAAACTTTTCAAAAACATGTTTATCCCCACAAAAAGAATACATTAAATACATTTAAAAAATCATGAATGCAAGTAAAACTCATATAATAATGTAAAATCATGGAACCACATACCTCACACATGGAAAAATTAGGAAACTAGTGTGAAAACACATATTTTCCACCATAAAACCCTATAAAGGAATTATTTAGTAACAAACATCAATATTCCCCCCTACAACACAAGATAAATTCATCTTTAGGTAAAACAATCAACTAGAAAACTAGAACCAAAGGAGGGAAGTGAAACCCCAGAAATAGAGAGAAACAACAAGGTAATGACTTACTTGATGATTCCTTCATAAAAGGGGGGCCAAAACTACCAATTTATTGATCCCCAAGATGTCTAAAAAGGATTAGAGGATTCCCACATGGCTGAAAATCTTTTATGGGGTAGATATGAGGGGATTTAGTGTTAAAAATAAAAGAGGAAATTTTAGTAATTTTCCACTTTTTAATTACATAGATAGGTTTCACTATTATCCCACACAATTTTCCAAATCATTCGGTAATGAATCATCCCCCACTGTCCATGAGGAACATGACACATGGTTGGCCCACACAATTTGACATACCATGGACCAAACCCATAGTCACCACTATCCAGAGAACATCGTTTCCCCAAACTCTGTTCCAACCATGTGACACTTTCTATCAAACCCAAAATATCCATTTTCACCAAAAAATCAAGTGGAAACTTGAGGATAGTTACAAGACAAAAAATTAACAAAATAATTCCTCAAAACAAAATCATGGATATGCTAATTTTTCATCTCGAATTCAACAATTATGGAATTATTCAAATGAATATTGGAATTCTCACTCCGATCTTCAACCAGCCAAATTCATTGATAACCTTGATATATGTGATGTGTTAAACTAATTTGAAAATTATATACACTATCATATATATATTCAAACTCACTATGTATCCAAATTCACGTTGAATTCTTAAAAATATTATATAAAAAAATGAAACCTTTTGAACATAAATTTTCATATTGTTACATGAATATCATATCATTAATAATTAGATTTTTTCTGTTTCAGTGTACTATAATGGAAGAAACTGACTCCATGAAACATGTAATGGACTGTGATTTCATCTTCAATAGTACATGTCTTTTATATACATGAAGATCAATTCGAAAATTGTAAAATGTTTAGGGATTATCATGAATATATACATCTATCTATCCATGGTAGTTTCTCCTTCATCCTATATTTCCCATCACTTATGGGTATCTTATTGGTGAGTGGAGTCTCACTTCATCACACAACTATAACACCTATATATATTGACATTGATAGTGATAAATGGGATGAGTGACAATCAAATAAAACTTCACACAAATGAGACATCACTTGTTAATTACTGACTAATAAATATTATTGGGGCGAACTAAACTTTTTTAACTTAGTAAGTGATCAAGCTACAATATGAAATTTGACTAATAAATATATTCCATCAGTACTAAAATATTTTCATACACATTTTTATGGTGGAAATTTTGGACCAATGGCTACTAAATGAAATATATTAGTAAAAAATAATTTTTACATCTATTTTAAGATATTATCATGGTTATTTTATGATTTGTAATAAATTTAATTTAAAATTGAATTTATATATCATGATTAAAATTACATAACAAACCCCATGGTTTTGTTATAAATTTTAAATGTGCAGTTTTGATTTATTTGGACCATTCTAAAATTCCTCTAGGATTCCCTACATAATTCTTATTACATAATATAACTAAATGTGTTGAGAGAAAAATACTCAAACTAAGGAAAATAAAGTTGTTCTTAAGTTTATTACTGTGAATATTTTTTTATATGTGGTCTACAAGAATTTTGAATCAGTGATCAGGTTTCCCAATTTTACAACCAAACATAATATGTTATTTTGAGAATCTATGAAGTTAAACATATGTTATTACTTCTTATTATCCATGGTAAAATAGAGTATATGTGGTTTCCAATAGAAATATAGATGTTATATATTATTTTATCTCCTCTTGGATAATAGAATTTCATATAAAACATCAATAGGGATGTATCCATATATAATTGTGTATGGAAGATCTTATCACTTAATATTTTAATTATATCATAAGTCACATTGCACTAATAATAATAGAATTATGAATTCATTTAATATAATAATTAAAAAAATCATTTTTTACCATTATAATTAATTTAAATGGATGGTTATAAATATTTTAGATTGTATGAGGAGAACACAAACTTTATTAATGATGTTCTGATCCAAAAAAATAAATTCAGGTTGAGTCATAATGCATTTTTATAATTAAAAAATATTTATTTGTCAATTAAATTACATTTTAAAACGTGTAAAATATATTTCTACTATAGTATACCATTTTTGTGTTGAATAAATTCTAATTAAATTAAATAAGAAAATTTTCAATGTGAGTTTATATCATTTGAAGATATTTTTGGAGAATTTTAAGGAATCTATAATAGTAGATATCTAATTTAATGACATTGAATATAAATAAACCAATCATGTTATTTATTTACAATTTAATTGTTTCTATTATCTAATTGTTATATAATTTTTCTAAATTGAGTAAATTTGATAGATAATGTGGGGAATTAAAAGAGTTGTTTTCTCTCTTTTATGAATTTGTTTTTATTATTTTTATCTTTTTGTTTTGGTTTTTATTGTACGAGATTTGTAGAGACCTTGACCCTTGTAGACTAGATTTAGTGGTTACCTTATTACATTTGTACTAGATAAAAGCGATCACATCCCAAAGGACTGAATAGTTTATTAGTATTGTAAAACTAGATGCGTACATGAAACTCACAATACATTCGAAACATAAAAAATAAAATAGAATTTTTTAGATAAAATCATTATTCCCTTAATCATATCTCTACATATTAGTCATAATACACTTCCAAGAATCCTAGGGAATAGAAAAGTAATAAAGGGTGAGGTTAGTTTCTCACTAAGGGTATTCATATAGTGAAATCTATTATGACTAAATAATTAACAATAATATGGAAAGGTAAATAGCTAGAAAAACATTCCATATAATCAATAACATGAGGCCAATTTAAAATATGGAAATAATAACTGATGATCAAATATTTCCATTAAAAAAACATAAGATATTGAATCTTATCCATGGATATAATAACTAATCATATAATCACATAGAAATCAATAAATAATCTCATAATGGGTGAATTAATATTTATGGTCATCATAAACTTACCAATAAGGCCTCATGGAAAGAATTCATACATAAATGGGTAATGCCTCAGCCCAATACGCAAACATGATTGTCTCATGGGACCTACTGAAGCATCGGGGGGTATAGAGACCCATCCATTCCTTAAATTACTATTAAATTATTATAAAGATAAAAAACACAATAGTATTACACCATGAGGATCTAGAGGTTTAGTGTATTGGTCAAACTAGGACCAAACATTACATTTACAACATCAATCATTAAACATTTATTTAATTCCTTCTTCTCTAGATCCTTATTGGCACTTTCCCTATCCTTAGTGATATACATCAAAAGGGGTGATCTAAACTCCCAGTAAGAGGGTAAATAATAACAATATATCATTGGGTGATCATAATCAGAACATCATCCTCAAAATCATGAGAGGAAATTTTAAGAAGAGACCTAAAATGTGGCGATGAATAAAAATGACACATCATGTCGTAGTGATAATATACCATAAATAGTTTTGAAAAATGTTGGAATCATGTTCATGAATAATTTTCCTTTTACTCATTAGAGTAATCACTTTACCCAATTCATTGGAGTGTTGTATAATTTCCGGAACACCCATCACATTTAGACATTCATATTCGTGCTATATAATTCTGGGTGCAGCTGTCACATCATAAAATTATCATTATCATGCATGCCACATATAAAATATATCAAAAATAAACATAAGTAACCCATTTAATGTAATGGGTTTCATCTCATATGAACACATTCATAAACATTGGTTTCCCACAAGAAAGTGGAAATAACATACTTGATACGATAACCATCAACCTTGAGTGAGAAATAAAATGTGAGTTTTTGAAAAAATACTTCTTTTGGAAAAACATTAATTTGGCATAAAATCAAGTGGAAAACATGTATATAGTATTAAATGTAAGATAATGGTGAAATAAATGACTTTTAATGAGTGACCATACAAAAATGGAGTGAAATAGGGAGAACCCGGAGAATGAAAGTTGGGTTCGAGAATTTCCCCTTACCTTGTATCTTATCGTTTTCTTCACTTTAATGTCATGTATAAAAACATTAAATTAATTAATTAACTATTATAGAACCTTTTTTACATTAATATGGTTTATTAGGGTTTTATTAATCTATTTTATGATCTTTTGAATGATTTATAGAGTTTAAAAACATTGTTCGAGTATGTTTGTTTTTATGGTTTTCTTGAGTGGTTCACTTGTATTCATAAATTGAAGTACATGTAGAACATGGATAGACATATAGAACTAATAAATAATGTTATTAATGATATTTTAGAAGTTTAAATAATATTATAATTAGTTATATTATATACCATATGGATGAATCATTATATAATAATTAAACGATGATTGGTTGGGTTAAATTGGGTGGTTTTTCAACCACAAGTACATTTTTTTGTTTAATCATTTAATAACATGTACATAAGTGAAATTAGAAATGACCATATATGAAATTATAAATGAAAAAAAAGAAAACATTCCCTTCCTGAAGGTGATAAATTAACACCTCACGAACAATGTTTTCTTTTGTAAAATAAAAAGAAGTGGATAATGGGTTTGGATGATATATTATCCCATTAGTATCATACCATTACATTATATATGAGATAATAGAGTTACAATACCATTTTTATGGTGATAGGTGGGGAGATATTAAGAAATGACCTTAAAATTGAAAGGAATTTAAAGGAAAGAGAGATAGAGAGAGGAATCACATCTTGAATCCTCCTCTTGAGATCCTCCTTAATGTAGCAAGGATTATTATTTTGATGAGACTAGAAGCTCTTGGAAATAGGGTAGGGGCTATGGAATATTATTGGGAAGATTTTAGAAAAGGCTTGAAGCTTGAGAGGTGTGAGGAAATGAGGGTGTGAAGGGAAGTATTTATAGTAGAAGGGATAGGGGATTTCTCAATATAATATTCATTGATTTATTATTTCTCCACAAGACAAGTAATAGTGAATCATAAATGACCAAGAATAGTAATTTTATCATGGGAATCCGAAACAATTGGGATTACATCAGCAGAACATCATACATGACTTTATAATCAGTGTATTTTTCTTATTTTGTAAATTATGGTATTTACCTATTAAAAAAAATTCAAGTATTTTAGAAAAATCCAAAAAATTCATCCTAACCATTTATTTAATTTTTGAATCCAAAAATGAAGTCCATTTTTCAAAAATAATATTTTAAATATGATTAATTTGATTTTTAAATCAAATCATAATTTACTTGAAAAATACAGTTTTTAAAACATTTATTTACTTTTTCAAAAACATAGGTACATCATAGCTTTAAATAATGTAATGTATATACTATCATAGGTAATTTTTCTACTCATTAGGGTATATCACTATTCATAAGGTTATGTTACTATTCATTATGGTAGGTTACTTTTCACCAAAAAATAAGTTTTTCTTATCGGACTCCAAATAACTAATTGACCGCAACAGTGTACGTCAGATTTTTGAAATTCAAAACATAGAAGTATCAAATTTATGTTTAAGGGTAACGTAGTATTTAGTATTTTGATATGTAATTGTTCTTCCTAATGTGATTATACTATAGGGAATAATTATAATAAGGGATTTCCTTTGATAAAACATCGGGTCGTTACATTCTTCCCCTCTTATGAAATTTCTCCCTTAGAATTTCATATTACATAAACAGGTGAGGGTACATCTCCTTAATTTCCACATATGGTTCCCAAGTAGCTTCTTAAAACTTATGGTTCCTCCAAAACACATTAAAAAGGTAGGTTGTCTTGTTTCATAGAACTTTATCTCTCCGGTCCAAACTCTTTACTAGATTCTACTCATAAGAGATATCATCTTCCAATTGCACCACCTCTGAGTTCAGTACATGTGAGGGACAAGGTATGTACTTCCTCAAGAGTGACATGTAAAACAAAACATGAACTTGAGTCATATTTGGTGGATGTTCAAGCTGATAGGCCATAGATCCTATGTGGTCACAGATCTCAAAGGGGCCAATGTATCTTGGGTTAGCTTCCCTTTCATTCCAAACCGCTTGAATCTCTTGCATGGTGATATTAGAAGGAAGATTTTATCCCAAACGTAAAACTCCAAGTCCCATAAAAAGTTTTCATCATAGCTATTTTGTCGACTCTAAGTAGCTTTGATGTGTTTCTGGATGACTTGAACCTTCTCTGTCATATCTTTTACAAGATCGATTCCAAGTAGTTTACATTCTCTAACTTCATCCCAACGGGTTGGAGTTCTACATAGCTTTCTATACAGAGCTTCATATGGATCCATCTCAATACTCAAGTGGAATCTATTTTTGTATGAGAACTCAACCAATAAGATATGTTTATCCCATCCATCTATGAATTCTAAATAGTAGGCTCTTAGTATGTCTTCGAGCATCTGAATAGTCCTTTCAAATTGGCCATCAGTTTGGGGGTGATAGGCCGTGCTAAAATTTAATTCAGTACTCAAATCATAATGATGGATCCTACAGAATTTAGATGTGAACCTTGGATCACGGCCAGATACAATTGAGAGTGGAATACCATGCAGTCTCACAAATTCTTTCACATATATCTTTTCATGTTGTTCAAGTGAGAGGTCTTCCTGAATAGCGATAAAATGGGTAGTCTTGGTTAGTGGGTCAACCACAACCCATATCTCATTATTTCCATTAAAAAACTTCAGGATACCTATGAAAAAGTCCATAGTCACATTCTCCCATTTCCACATGGGTATTTGTAATGGTTTCATGATCCCTTTGGACTTTTGTCTCTCTCCTTTAACTAGATGACATACCAAGCACCTTGAGATATATTATACAATCTCCTTCTTCATGTAATCCCACCAGAAGTGATCTCAGATATCACAGTACATCTTGGTACTCCATGGATGGATAGAGAATGTTGATCTATGTGAATTTTCCAATAGCTCCTTCTTTATCTCGGGTGATGAAGGAAAATAAAGCTGCATCCCAAACCAAATTGCACCATCATCATCGATATGGAACTCATGTAGCTTCCCTTCCTTTACTTCATTCACCTTCTTTAGTAACTCCAGATCATCCCTTTGTGGCTCCTTAATCTTCTCTTGGATATATGGTTGTGCAATTGTTTGGGAAGGGTAGGATGTATCCCCTACCCCTATGATTTCCAAATCCATCCTTTGCATATCCAAGAAGATATGGTCTTTCTCAATTCGTAGCATGGATATAGTAGAAGGTTCTTTTCTGGTTAGATCATCAGCTAACTTGTTCACCTTTCTTTGATGATAGTGAATAGAGAAATTGTAATCCTTGATTTGCTCTAACCATCTCCCTTGACACATGTTGTTCTCCTTTTGTTTGAATATACTTTAAGCTCTTGTGTATAGTGTATATGTCAGACTTCTCACCATAAATGTAGTGCCGCCATATTTTCAAGGAAAAAAACATGGCTTCTAGATTTATATCATGTGTTAGATAGTTCTCCTCATGAATTTTCAACTTCCATGAGGCGTAGGATATCACATTATCATTTTTCATGACTACGCAACCTAAGAATTTTTTTCAAGCATCACTGTATATCACAAAAAATTCTATGCTCTTTGTTAATGTGAGTACACGTGAAGTGATCAGACTTCTTTTTAACTCCTTGATTCTTTACTCACATGCTTCTATCCAAACATAATTTACCCCTTTACTTGTTAACTTAGTTAGAGGGATTGACAATCATGAGAAATTTCTCACAAAACATCATTATTACCCAGCTAATCCAAAAAACTACGGATTTCTGTGACACTAGAGGGCCTGTGACATTATTCAATCACCGTTTTTGAAGGGTCTATAGAAATTCCCTCACTTGTGATCACATGTCCCAAGAACGTGACTTGATTCATCCAAAAGTAACACTTGCTGAACTTGGCGTACAACATCTCCTTTCTCAATGTTGCCAACACAAGTCTTAGATGTTCTTCATGTTCCTCCTTTCCCTTGGTGTAGATGATAATATCATCAATAAACACTACCAATTTTTTTAAGGTAATGTCTAAAGACTCTATTCATCATATCCATGAATATTGTAGGGGATTTTGAATGTCCGAAGGACATCACTAGAAACTCAAAGTGCCCATAACTTGTATGGTAGGAAGTCCTCTGAATATCTTCATTATTCACATTTAGCTGATGATATCCAAAATGAAGATTCACTATTGAAATGTATTGATATTATCCTAACAAATTCGACATGTCATCAGTCCTTGGAAGAGGATACTTGTTCTTTATGGTGATCTTGTTGAGTTCCCGCTAACCGATACACATCCGCATAGTTCCATCCTTCTTCTTCATAAAGAGCACTGGTTCACCCCAAGGTGATACACTAGGGCGTATGAATCGTTTTTCCAAATGCTCTTATAGATGATTATTTAACTCTTCTTGTTTGATGGGATCCATTCTATAGGGAAACTTTGTGATAGAAGTAGCTCTGGGTATAAGTTCTATTGAGAACTCTACCTCACGATCTAGGGGAAGTCCTAGAAACTCTTCAAGATATACATCATCGTATTCCCTAATGATGTTAATTTCAACAGGGTTGACACTTTCCTTTGACTCAACCATTTGGGAAAGGAATGATTCTTCATAGCGAATCAACACCCACACCATTAAAGGATTTTTTTAAAGGAGAATCATGATCTTCCATGAATTTATATAGGAGCATGGGATTGTTCAGAATATGAAATGATGTTTTCTTTTCCCAACAGTTAATATGTTCTCTATATAACAAGAGCCAATCCAGTCCCATTATTGCATCGAATTCCACCAAGGAAGTATTACAATATTCTCTGGAGGAATCTTCCCACATACGCCAATAGGAGAAGAGTCAAACACATGGGTTCCAATGATTTCACCACTTCTTTTTTACACATATCTCTACTTCAATGCTCCGGGGCTTCAATTCTATAGCTCTAGTAAACTTGAATGATATAAAGGAATGTGTATAACTAGAATCAAATAAGACCTTTTCCATTCTTGAGTGAATAGGATGTGTACCTTGAACAACTTCATTATCTTGATCCACTTCTACAGTAGTTATGGCATACGCCTTACATTGTTCCTTTGGCTTTGGTGGATGATGAAATTGATTACCCTCAAGGATGTGAGGTTTAGTGCACTAGCTTACATAGTTCACTTGCCCCCTAAAGATGTAGCATTTCACTATGGGTGGTTATATCCTTTATCCCACTAAATAATCCTTCCCTTTCATGTATTTTTGACACTATTGAGCATTGTGTCCTTTCCCACACTTGAAGCATTTCCCCATCCCTTTGAGTCAGTTCCCATGATGCAACATCCCACATTTTTGGAATGTGGGTCCTAGAGTTTTCTTACCACTTTTATCATTAGACCCTCTAGATTGAAACTCTATCTTTCATTTCTTATCAACATTTCCATAGAACCATTCTAGAAACATCATCTCTACTTTGAGAGCACATAGAACAACTTCTTCAAAACTCCCAAAGTCTCGAATTTCATGCGGCTTTTGAAGGTGTGGTTTTAATCCACTAAAGAATCTATCAATTGTGCTATCATTGTGGATAAAAAACTCAAAATATACCTTGAATTCCTTTTGAAATTTGCTTCATAGTTTGTGACATATTCTCCTTCTTTTTTCTTGAGCTCTTTGAATTCTCTCTCTATATTCATACGAAGAGTTCGTGGGAAATACTTATTAAGAAACATAATCTTAATGTATTCCCACTGCATCTCCTTAATTTCCACCCATGGATTGGTGTTTTTAATCAAATCCCACCATTTATTGGCATCTACATCTAGAAGATAAATAGATAGATTCCCCTTCTTTGTCTCATAATAGTGGAACATAGAAAAGATCTTCTCCATAGAGTTGACCCACTGTTCTGTAACTTGTGGATCAGAAGATCCACTAAATTTCGGTGGTCGTTGCCGCATAAAACACTTGATATCCATTTGATCCCTCTTTGTAAAAGGAGGATGTTCCCCATTATTCTGGTTATTGTTCATAACCTGAGATAGCTAGGT
Organism: Viscum album; assembly: GCA_963277665.1. Classification (NCBI taxonomy): domain Eukaryota; kingdom Viridiplantae; phylum Streptophyta; class Magnoliopsida; order Santalales; family Viscaceae; genus Viscum; species Viscum album. Next base: position 242,661,601 of record OY728137.1, read on the forward strand.
GAGAATCACCATGATGTTTTGATGTCCACCTCCCAAATCATTGGGGATGTCATTCGGGCAATCGTTGCATTGGCCCTCACATGTATTGTTGGACTATTTTCTCCTGGTTCCCACCATTTTCAAATATATAAAAGGATAGAAAACAACATAAGTCTAAAATTAATGAATAAGTTATTTATTTTAACAATTTACAGTAAAATAATAACTTATGAAATTACTATGTAAATATTCTAGTGTGCATATTTGTACATAGTCTCATACTAGAGGTTTTCTCTAGGGTTTATTAATCCTAATTCCCCAAATTAACTAAACATTTCTTCTGATACCAACTATAGCGACCCATACTTTCCATACATTACTATTACACCATTATAAAGATAAACAACATAATAGTATTACCCCATGATGATCCATAATTTTAGTGTCTTGGGAAAACTAGTACCAAACATTACATTTACAACATCAAGCATAAAAAATTATTTAATTTCGTCTTATCTATCTTCTTATTGGCACTTGACCTCTTCTTAGTACATGTAGTCACCTGAGGATGTACATTAAAAAGGGGGGAGCTAAAATCCTCGTAAAATGGTAGATAAGAACAATATAAAATGGGGTGATCATAATCAAAACATCATCCTCAAAATTATGAGAGGAAACTTTAATAAAAGACTTCAAATGTGGCAATGCATAAAAATGAAACATCATGTCTTAGTGGTCATATTCCACAAATAGTTCTGAACAATGCCAGCATCATGTTCACACATCATTTTACTTTTACTCATGAGATTCATCATTTTAACCAATGAATTAGAGTGCTGTATAATTCTGGGTGTACCCATCTCATTCAAACATTCATATTTGCGCTATATAATTCTGGGCACACCCGTCATATCATAATGTTATCATTATCATGCATCCCATATAAAAAAATTTATCAAAAATGAACATAGCTAACCCATAGAAAGGCATGGGTTTCATCCCATATGAATAGAGTGATAAAATATGGGTTCCAAAAAGAATGTGGTAACAACATACTTGATACAATAATAATCAACCATGAGTGAGAAATAAAAGGTGTGTTTTTGAAAGAAGAGTTCTTTTGGAATTTTTTTTTGACATAAACTGCTGTGGAAAAAATTAATATCCCAGAAAAGGTAAGATAATTATGAGAAAATTATTGTTAATGACTGACCATACCAAAAATGGAGTGAAATAGGGAGAACCCGAAGAATGAAAGTTGGGTTCGAGAATTTCCCCTTACCCAGTATCTGAATGTTTTCTTCACTTTAATGTCCTGTATAACCACATTATATTCATTAATTACCATTAAAAACCTTTTGTACATGAATATGGTTCATTATGTTTTCATTAAGTTATTTTATGTTCCTTTGGATGAGTTATAGAGTTTAAAAACATTGTTTGGGAATGTTTGTTTTTATGGTTTTCTTGAGTTGTTCACTTGTATTCATAAATGGAAGTTCATGTAGAACATGGATAAATATATAGAACTAATATTTCAGGTTATTAATGATATTAAAATAGTTTAAATGATCTTATAATGAGTTATATTATATACCATGTGGATGAATGATTAGATAAGAATTAAAGGATGATTGTTTGGGTTAAATTGGGTGGTTTTTCGACCAAAGGAACTTGTTTTGTTTAATCATTTAGTAACATGTATATATGTTAGATCCAGAAAATTAAATAAGATAAAATACACATTCAATATTCTGGTTCAATCATATAAATGGTTTCATGACCAGATCTTCAATTAGAAATGGAAAAAATGAAAACAAGTCTTTCTTGAAGGTGATAAATTAACACCTCACGAACAACGTTTTCTTTTATAAAATAAAAAGAAGCGAGGAAGGGGGTTGGATGATATATTATACCATTAGTATCATAAAATTCCATTATATATAAGATATGGGAGTTACTATACCATGTGGATGGTGATAGGAGGGGAAAAATTAATAAATTAACTTAAAATTGAATGGAATTTAAAGGAAAGAGAGAGAGAGAGAGAGGAATTACCTCTTGAATTCTCCTATTGAGATCCTCCTTAAAGAAGCTAGGATTGGCCTTTGGATTAGATTAGAAGTTTTTAGATGTAGGGGAGGGGCTAGGGAAGATTCTTTGGCAGAGTTTATACAAGGCATCAATCTTGAGAGGTGTGAGGAAATTTGGGTGTGAAGGGTGGTATTTATAGTCGAGGTGAGAGGGGATTTCTCATTTTAAATTTCATTAATTTATTATTTATCCACAAGAAAAGTAATAGTGAGTCTCCCATGACCATGAATAGTAATATTATCATGTGAATCTGAACCAAATGGGATTACATCAGCATAACATCATACATGATTCCATAATTAATGTATTTTTATTATTTTGTAAATTTTATATTTAACGATTCATAAAAAATTTTAGTATTTAAGAAAAATCCAAAAAATTCACCCTAAATTTTTTTCAACGTGTATATTCTTAAAATGAAGTCCATTTTTCAAAACTGATTTTCTAAATATCATTAATTTTATTTTTAAATAAAATCATAATTTACTTGAAAAATACTATTTTTAAAACATTTATATACTTTTACCAAAACATAGGTACATCATAATTTTACATTAATTTCATATATATAATATCATATGTATGGTTACAATTCTTTAAATTATATCACTATTCAGAAGGGTATGTTACTATTAATAAGGGTAGGTTACTATTCACTAAAAATTCTGTTTTTTATTGGACTCCAAATAACTAACTGATCGCAACTGTGTAAGTTAGATTTTTGAAATTCAAAACATAGAAGTGTGAAATTTATGTTTAAGAGTCACATAGTATTTAGTATCATGATATATCATTGTGCTTCCTAGTGTGATTAAACTATATGGTATAATTATAATAAGGGACTCCCATTGATTAAAAATCAGGTCGTTACAAGGGGCTAGTGCATTCCCTGCTCATCACTTTCTATGTCCAATGAGTTGCTCATATGAAAAGGGAGAAACATAGTTAATAGAAAAATTCATATTTAATTACTATCATATGAAATGCTAATAATTTCCCCAATCAATAAATATTATCGACATAAACATTTTTATTGGAAAACTAGTATACGAATATTAATACATTCCTCAATCAAACTATTCATATACCATCCATAGAAAGAATAAGTATGGATCATTACAAAATTTACCTAGAGGAATTTAATTAAAATAATGTTTCTAACATTTATCTCTATACATAAAATTAAATTTTCATCAAAAAATTCTTGAGGAAAATACTCTTTTCACATTAAAAAGTCAATTTCTAAAAAATAAAAAATTATAGAATATTAAAAAAAATCATCAAAACGAATAATATAATCCTGTAATGAAAGCTTGAAATAATTTAGTTTTCATGATTATGAAAAAATTGGTTCATTTCATGTAGTTTAGAAAAATATTCCTTTATAATTTTCTATAAAAAAATAATGTACTGCATTCAAAAAAAGGAAAAAATATTCCTTTTAAACAATTTTTTAAAAAGTAAAAAATGGGTAAAAATGTATTAAATAAATCAATTTAGGCATGTTAAAATCATTTTTAAAAAGGTTTTTAGAATACATTGAAATGGAAGGAAAATGATTTTAAACTAAAGAGAGAAAAAAAGTTAGCTTTTCTTAAAAATATTCTCAATAACTCAAAGTACTTAATAGAGGAAAATGGTACTATTACATTCAATATTCATTAATTACTAAAGGAAAAGATTATATACTGTATATAAGTTGTAAATATTAGATAATTCACCCAAATTAGAGATAGACATAAAAAATCATGGATAATTATGTGATTATGAATAACATTTCATGATTTTAAACATAATTCATCATCAGAGTAGAAGCCCAGGATCGTTAAGTCTAGAGTCTTAGAAGATTAGGTACATATAACATAAAACATGAGCTAAAAACACTTATTTATTTAATCTTCATAACGAGATCCTAACTTCCTTTGAGCCCTTACATCTACATAGGGTACCCAGGGGAACACATGAACAAAGGGATGAGCTAAAAATACCAGTAAGGAAATGTACATAAGAATAAACTTTAAGCATGTGAGTTAGGAGGCTTGACAAAATGATATTGGAAGCATGGAACATATGAAATCATAACATATAAACATGGGTTCATAAAAAAAAGGAATAAAATAATCATGGGATCATATAATCATGAGATTATAGAAGCATAGTTTCATAGAGGGGTGGCATCAAATTTAAACATTACTCTAGTAAAAGTCACGGCAAACTGCCAATCTCGTTTCCCATAGTAGAAAGAGCCAAGGCTAACCGCCCGGGCCATTTTTCCATAATCTTCTCACAAGACATTAACTTTACCCAATTCCTTAGAGCTCTATCTGGGAACCCCCATCTAAGATTATTCATGTATATGCTTTCCAAACAAATAATCTCACATAATCAATCATACATAAACATGAGAGTACCCAAGGAAAGAAATGGGCCCACAATCGCATCATGAAGCATAATAAAAAGGGACATAACATACAAGAATCCATCAAAGAATGGAATTAAATCATAAATATAAACTAATAATGTATAAAGTCACAAATCATGACAAGAGATAAAAAACTAAAGTGATAACATGTAAAATTAGTTTTTAGGAATCTTTGAGTCAAAACATTTTAGTGCGGTTTAAGAAAACATCGAATATCTCCAAAAACGAAAAGGAGCATGATATTTTTTTATAAAACCATAATTAAAACAGGAGGGGTTTCCTAATAAAAATACTGATTTTATAAAGACAAAGGTGACTTAAAATAGAGGATATAGTATACTTGATAATAGGAAAGAATTTGGGAAGTTCCCTTAAAATGGGATCACTTATCTGGAAGTAATGAGGAGAGAATCACTTAAAAGAATGCATATCCCCAAAAGAGATTTATGAAAGAGTATTGACAAGTAAACTTGGAACATGTACAAAACATTTATATTATTCACATGAAAAGAAAAGATAACAACATTTTGGTAGAAAGGTAGATAAGACAATCCGAAAGATCAAAGAAGGTTTTGGTAGAATTCTTTACTGATTATCGGTCATGGTATCGGGAGTACATAAGGGGGATTAGTGAGAGGGGGAAAGGAATTATCATCACTTATACATAAATAGGGCTGTATGGGGAAGGTTTGAACTCATACCCCATAATTAATAATTACACACCACATGTCCTAACATAGTGAAAAATCTTGAATAAGAGTGAAATTGAGAGGACCCGTTACCTTAGGTTCGTTGGTGTTCTCCACTCGATATTAATGACCTGGATAGTCAAATTAGGTTTATTAATCAATAGTCCCAGAACCATATATGAAATTAAAAGATTTATTATAACATTTTTAAGTACATTTATACCCATCTTGGTGGATTATGAGGTTCAATTTCATTGTTCGGGTCTGTTTGTTTCATTTGTTTTAATGATTGGTTCAATTTTATTTAGGTTAAAATAAATTTAAAGATGAAAGTGGTTGTCCAGAATTGAAGTTATAAAATCAGTGGAAATTCAGTAGGTTACATGGTTACAAAAATCATTTGGTTATTTATAGTGAAAATGAACCATTACATTAATCATTAATGATAAACACTTGAATTAATTTTAATGATTTTTTTCCATAATTGACTTGTTTTGTATTACTGTTTTATATCATGGTTTTATGAGGATTACAGAACCTTAAATAGGATATATAACATATATAATAATCTGGTTCAACCATAACATAAATGGTTTCATGACCTGAATCCAAATGAGAAGATAATTTCAAAACACATTATCCATGATGTCGGTAATTTGACCCATCACTGACGATGTTTAATTCAAGAACATGAGGGATAGGAGGAGAAGTATGATGCTTGAAATTTTCCATAAAAATGATTAGCATCAAAAATATATGAGATTTTGGAGCTTTCATGCCTTTTGTATAAGGGAAGGGGAAGTGGGTATAAGGAAAGAAAGAAAATGAAAACAAAACACTTGAAAACAAAGGAGGGTTCTTACCCATTGATCTCCTCTCTTTGAGAATCCTCTTAGGGGATTTGGTTTTGGACTTTTGGAAAGACAAGCAAGCCTTGGAAGTGGGGAAGGATCTTGGGGAGATATTTAGGCAGAATTTAGAGAAGTATTAGAGCTTGAGAGGAGTGGAGAAAAGAGTGAGTGAAGGGGGGTTTTTATAGTGGGGGAGAGAGGGGTTTTCTTAATATATAATTCATTAGTTTATTATTTCCCCACAAGACAACGAATAGTTAGTCTTGCATGACCAAGTATATTAATTTTATAATTTAATCCCGAACCAAGTGGGCTTGCATCTGTGGAACATCACACATGACTCTATAATTAGCATATTTAGCTTATTTTTGTAAATTATGGTATTTCACTATTCATCAAAAATTCAAGTATGTCAGAAAAATCACAGAAATTTACCCCAACATTTCTTGACTTGTAGAATCCAAAAATTAAGTCCATTTTTCAAAAATAATTTTATAAATATGATTATTTTAATATTCAAATAAAATAATAATTTACTATCAAAACCAGTTTTAAAGCATTATTAACTCATTCTAAACTATAGGTATATCGAACTTCCAACATGAATATTATTTTTTACCACCATAGTTAAGGTTAATATTTATTAGGCTATATCACTATTCATAAGGGTATGTTACTATTCATTAGGGTAGGTTACTATTCATCAAAAATTATATTTTTTCCCTTAGACTCCAAAAAACATCTTGAACACAATCGTGTATGCCGGATTTTCGAAATTCCAAACACAAAAGTGACAAACTTATGTTTAAAGTTCACTTATCACTTAGTAGTTGATTATTGTGTGATTTTATGGAATATTTATAAGAAGGGAATTTCTATTAAAAACATTGGGTCGTTACATTCTTCCCTCCTTAAGAAATTCGGCCCTCGATATTTTATTTTACATTCTAGGCCAAAAACAGATGTGGGTAGTTTTCCTTCATTTATTCCTCCAACTCCCATCTTTCTTACTCAAACATATGGTTCCTCCACAAAACTTTTACAAGATGGGTTGTCTTGTTGCGTAGAACCTTATCTCTCCGATCTAGAATCTTTACTAGCTGCTCCTCAAAGGAGAGATCATCTTCCAGCAGCACCACCCCAGAGATTAGTACATGTGAGGGATCAGGTATGTACTTCCTCAAGAGTGATACATGAAAAACATAATGAAATCGAGCCATATTTGGAAGAAGTGAAAGTTGATAGCCCACGACTCTTATGCGGCCAAGGATCTCAAAGGGGCCAATATACCTTGGGCTTAGCTTCCCTTTCTTCCGGAATCCCATGAATCTCTTCCATGGAGATATTTGAAGGAAGAATTTATCTCTAACGTTGAACTCCAAATCCCTTTGATGGTTGTCAGCATAGCTCTTTTGCTGACTTTGAGCAGCTTTGATGTGTTTCTGGATGACATGAACCTTCTCTATCATCTCTTGAACAAGATCGGGTCCAAGTAGCTTTCTTTCTCCAACTTCATCCCAACAGGTTGGATTTCTACATTGCTTTCCATACAGAGCTTCATATGGAGCCATATGAATACTCGAGTGGAAGCTATTGTTGTATGAGAACTCAACCAATGAGAGATGATGATCCCATCCACCTTTGAATTCTAAAGAGCCGGATCTTAGTATATCTTCAAGCGTCTGAATAGTCCTTTCAGATTGGCCATCAGTTTGGGGGTGATATGCCGTGCAAAAATTTAATTCAGCACCCCAAGCATGTTGATGACTCTACCAGAATTTTGATGTGAACCTTGGATCGCGGTCAGAGACAATTGATAGTGGAACACCATGAAGTCTCACCACTTCCGGCACATATATCTTTTCAAGTTGTTCAAGAAAGAGATTTTCCCGAATAGGGAAGAAATGGGATGTCTTGGTGAGTCGGTCAACCACAACCCATATCGCATTATTTCCCTTTGAAGCCTTTTGGAGACCCGTGACAAAGTCCATAGTAACATTTTCCCATTTCTACAAGGGTATAGGCAGTGGCTGCATCATACCTTTGGACTTTTGTCTCTCCGGTTTATCTTTCTGACATACCAAGCACCTTGATATATATTCCACAATATCCCTCTTCATGTTATCCCACCAGAAGTGTTATCGGAGATCACGGTACATTTTGGTACTCCCTGGATGGATAGAGAAGGTCGAGCAATGTGCATCATTCAATAGATCCTTCTTTATCTCTGGATCATATGGTACACATAATCGTGTCCCAAATCCTACAACTCCTTCCTCATCAATTTTGAAATCAGAGGATTTCCCATTTTTAACAGCTTCCACCCATTTTTGAATTTCCACATCCTTTGTTTGAGCAACCATTATTTTCTCCAATAGGGATGGTTGAGAAATAATTTGAGAAAGGATTGATGATGTTCCTCCCTTAATGATTCCCATGTCCATCCTTTTCAAATCTAAGAAGATCAGATCCTTTTAAATTCTCATCATTGATAAAGATGCAGGATCCTTTCTACTTAGAGCATCCGCCACCTTGTTTGCCTTACCAGGATGGTAGTGGATTGAGCAGTCATAGTCCTTGATGAGCTCTATCCATCTTCAATGGTTGATATTAAGCTCTTTTTATGTCAATATATACTTGAGACTCTTGTGGTCAGTATATATCTCACACTTCTCCCCATAGAGATATTATCGCCAGATTTTCAAGGAAAAGATCACAGCCGCTAACTCCAGATCATGCGTCGGATAGTTTTTCTCATGGATTATCAGTTTCCTTTAGGCATAGGCTATCACTTTATCATTTTACATTATCAAACATCCTAATCCTTTCATAGAAGCATCATTATACACCACAAAGAGTTCCCCACTGGTAGGGAGTGTGATTACTGGCGCAATGATAAGCCTCTTTTTTAACTCCTTGAAACAGTCTTCACAATCCTATGTCCAAACCAACTTTACTCCCTTCCATGTCAGATTGGTCCTTGGGTTTTAAAATCTTGAAAGGTTCTTCATGAATCATCGATAATACCCATCTAGAGCCAAAAATCTGAGGATCTTCGTTATAGAAGTTGGTCTGGGCCACTCTTCAATTGCCTTTGTCTTGGAAGGTTCCACAGATATCCATTTGTTGGTGATAACATGCCCCCAAAATGATACTTCATCCATCTAGAACTCACATTTACTGTAATTTACATAAAACTTATCCCTTCTCAATGTATTTAACACAGTTTCCAAATGCTCCTCATGTTCCTCCTTGCCCTTGGAGTATATCAGAATATCATCAATAAAGACTACCATAAATTTGTCAAGGTAATCTCTAAAGAATCTAATCATTAAATCAATGAAAATTTATGAAGAATTAGTGAGTCCGAAGGGAATCACAATAAATTGATAGTGTCCATACCTCGTTCTAAAGGAAGTCTTGGGAATATCTTCCTTCCTCACCTTTAGATGATGATATCCTGACTGAAGGTTCACCTTAGAGAAACAACTTTCCCCACATAGCTGATCAAACAAGTCATCTATCCATGGAAGGGGATACTTGTTCTTTATCGTGATTTTATTAAGCTCATGATAATCAATGAAGAGGAACATTGATCCATCCTTCTTCTTGACAAAGAGTACTGGAGCACCCCACGGTGAAGCACTTGGGCATATAAAACCCTTCTCCATATTCTCCTGTAACTGCTTCTTTAGCTCTTCTAGCTCTACGGTGGCCATTCTGTAAGGTGTCTTTGAGATTGGTAGAGATCCAGGGATAAGTTCAATTGATAACTAAACCTCTCGGTCAGGAGGAAGACCAAGAAACACTTCGGGGAATACATCAGTGTAATCCCTCGCGATGGACATGTATTCAAGCATGATTCTCTCCTTTGTCTCAATAATTTGAGCTGGATATGCTTTTTCACAAGGAAGCAATATCCAAACATGAGACGAAGATTTTAAAGGATACACATCTTTCTCCTTGCACTTGAAAAGAATCGGAGGATGCTTCGGGATGTGAAAAGTAATCTCCCTTTCAAGACTGTTGATTTTGTCCTTGTACAATGATAGCCAATCCATGCCCAAGATAGCGTCAATTCCACTAAAGGAAGTATGAAAAGATTTGATGGGAGGTTCAGTCAACAAAAATTAACCAGGGAGGAGTTATAAACCATGGATGAAATAATTTCCCCACTCACTGTTCTCATAGATAACTTTTCCTCTAAATTTTGAGGTGGTGTTTAAATAGTTCTACTAAACTTGCAAGATATGAAAGAATGCGTAGAACCAGAATCAAATGGTATGTTCTCTATTCTTGAATGAATAACAAGTTTACCTATCACCACATCGTTTTCTAGATCCACCTCAATAGTAGTGATACCATAATCCCTTCCTTGTTTCCTTGGAGGTTTTTGTTGATTGCCTTTGACAACCCACGGCTTAGGACAATTGCTCGCATAATGCCCATGCTCCCTGCAGTTATAACACTGCACTGCAGGCTGAGTGTTGATCTGAACCGTCCTTTCTTCTTCAACATTATAGGGATTTTTTATATCCCTTTGGCAGTTCTTGGCCAGATGACCAAACTTTCCATATTTGAATCATTTCTTGGATCCCTTCAAACAGTTATCGAGATGCTTCTTCCCATAATTTTTGCAAATGGGAAAAGTTGGGATTCTTCCCATCATGGGATTTGTTTGATGAACAACCCATGTTGTTTTCCATCATTCGCTTCTTTTCACTAGGCCCATGAGACCACTGAGAGTTTCCAGTCTCCATTTGAACCTTGAGGGAACAACAAACAATCTCCTCATAGCTATCGAAGTCTCGAATCGCCAACACTTTTGGTAGACTCGGCCTTAGTTTACTAAAGAAGCGATCCACCTTGCTTTATGTGTTCATGACAAAGCCAGAGGCGTAACTTGAAATCCTGGTAAAGTTTTCTTCATATTCCCTGATGGACTCATCTTCATTCTTCTTGAGTCCAAGCCATTCTCCTTCCATCTTGAGACGGAGGGTTCGAGGAAAATATTTGTTGAAAAAAATCCTCTTGAATTCCTCCCAATCTATAGAATCGATTTAATCTTGGGACTTTGTATTCTTGATCAGTGTCCACCACTGATCAGCTTCCCCATCAAAACGATAGACTGCCAGTACCACCTTCTCTTCTTCTGAGAACTGGAGGATGGGGAATATCTTTTCAATAGAGTTAATACATTGTTCCGCGAGGAGGGGATCAGATGATCCGCTAAACATGGGAGGCCTTTGCCCCATGAAGTATTCTACGGAAACTTTCTCTTTCCTTGGAGGAGGAAGACATTCCAACTGATTCAAGTTATTATTCATGACTTGAGCCAGGTGAGAAAGTACTACCATGATGTTTTGAGCACCCACTTCTGTGACATCAGGCATTTCATTATGGAAATCATCACATTGCCTAGCACATTGGTTATTGGAACATGTTCTTATATTTACCACCATTAACTAACAAAAATAATGTATAATTATAGGTCTGGAATACTTAGATATTGATCATAGAAAGGAAACTTTGAACATCAAAGGATAAACTTATAAAGAATAAATACATCATGACTTGTGATTCCTTAGGTTTATATCTAGGTTATCCTTAATCTATTTCTTAACAGATATTCTTATGGTCTTTTTCCCCTAATAATGGTTTGTACTAAGCTCATGAATCTACCAAAGCATATCCCCGAGAGTTTCGTAACCAAGAGTGCAATAAGGCCCTTTGTTGTGCACTAGTTCCCATTCGATTCTAGCTCAAAGCGGTGTTTTCAGGTTTTACCCCTAGGATACATTTGTGCCAAAGCCGCCTCTTCCTGCTCGTATCCAGATAGGGATTTATTGTCTTGATAAACCACTTACTCAATACTCACTAAAATTGGGAGTGTTTTCTAATACTTAGTATCGTCCTTAAGGTTTTCACTAAGGTGCTCTATTCCAAATCTCCAAAAATAACTAGACAATCCTCTGATATCAATTATAGCAACCCTAGACTTTTACACATAAAATTTAATGATTTTAAACATAATTCATCATCAGAGTACAAGACAAGGATCATTAAGTCTAGTGTCTTGGAAGACGAGGTACATATAACATAAAACATGGGCTAAATAAAACACATTTTTTTAATCTTCATAATGAGCTCCTAACTTCTTTTGAGCCCTTACATCTGCATAGGGTACTCTGGGGAACACATGAACAAAGGGATGAGCAAAAAATCCCAGTAAGGGAAAGTAAATAATATTAAACATTAAGCATGTGCGTTAGGAGGCTTGACATAATGATATTGGAAGCATGGAACATATGGAATAATAACATATAAACATGGGATTATAAAAACATGGAATAAAATAATCATGGGATCATATAAGCATGAGATTATATAAGCATAGTTTCATATAGAGGTGGAAGAAACTTTAAACATGAATTTAGAACGAGTCAAGGCTAACTGCCAATCTCGTTTCCCATAGTAGCACAAGCCAAGGCTAACCGCCCGAACCGTTTGCCCATAGTCTTATCATGAGACATTAACTTTACCCAATGCATTGGAGCGCTATCTTGGCACACCCATCTAAGCTTATTCATGTATATTCTTTCCACATAAAAATTCTCACATAATCATTTATACATAAACATGAGAGTACCCAAGTAAAGAAATGGGCACACAATCGCATCATGAAGCATAATAAAAAGGGACATAACATAAAAGATTCCATCAAAGAAAGGAATTAAATCATAAATAGACACTAATAATGTATAAAGTCATAAATCATGACAAGAGATAACCAACTAAATTGATAACATGTAAAAATAGTTTTTAGGAATCAATGAGTCAAAACATTTTAGTGCGGTTTAAGAAAACATCGAATATCTCCTAAAAAGAAAAGCGGCAAAATATTTTTTATAAAATCAGAAGTAAAACAGGAGGGTTTTCATAATAAAAAGACTGATTTTATAAAGACAAAGTTGTCTTAAAACAGAGTATAGAGTACACTTGATAATAGGAATGAATTTGGGAAGTTCCCTTAAAATGGGTTCACTTATCGGGAAGTAATAAGGAGAGAATCACTTAAAAGAATGCATATCCTTGAAAGAGAGTGATGAAAGAGTCTTGATAATTAAACTTGAAACATGTACACAACATTTATATTATTTAAATGAAAAGATAAGATAACATCATTTTGGTAGAAATTTAGATAAGACAATCCGAATGTTCAAAGATGGTTCGGGTAGAATTCTTTACGGATTATCGGTCATGTTATCGGGAGTACTTAAGGGGGATTAGTGAGGGAGGGAAGGTAATTCTCATCACTTATAAAAAAACAGGGCAGTATGGGTAGGTGTGAACTCATACCCCACAACATGTCCTAACATAGTGAACAATCTTGAATAAGAGTGAAATTGAGAGGATCCCTTACCTTTAGTCCATTGGTGTTCTCTAATAGATTTTTATGACCTGAATAGTAAAATTAGGTTTAATAATCAATAGTTACAGAACCATAACAAAAAGTAAAATATTCATTATAACCTTTTTAAGTTAATTTATGCACATATTGGTTGATTATGAGGTTCAATTTCATTGTTCGGGTCTGTTTGTTTCATTTGTTTTAATGATTGGTTCAATTGTATTTAGGTTCAAATAAATTGAAAGATGAAAGTGGTTGTCCAGAATTGAAGTTATAACATTGGTGGACATATAATAGGTTACATGGTTACAAAATTCATTTGGTTAATTAGAGTAAAATAGAACCTTTACATTAAATAATAATGACAAACACTTGAATTAATTTTAACGATTTTTCCCATAATTGAATTGTTTTGTATTATTGTTTTATATCATGTGTGTATGAGGATTACAAAACCTTAAATAGGAAATATAACATATATAATAATATTTTTCAACCATAATATAATTGGTTTCATTACTAGAATCAAAATGATAAGATAACGTGAAAACACATTATCCATGATGTCAGTAATTTGACCCATCACAGACGATGTTTAATTCTATAACGTGAGGGAGAGGAGCAGTATGATGCTTGAAATTTTCAGTAAACATGATTATCATCCATAATATATGAGATTATGGATCTTTCATGCCTTTTGTATAAGGGAATGGTAAGTGGGTATAAGGAAAGAAAAAAAATGAAAACAAAACACTTGAAAACAAAAGAGGGTTCTTACCCTTTGATCTCCTCTCTTTGAGACTCCTCTTAGGGGCTTTGGTTTTGGACTTTTGGAAAGACCAGAAAGCCTTGGACGTGGGGAAGGAGCTTGGGGAGAGATTTGGGCAGAATTTAGAGATGTCTTGGAGCTTGAGAGGAGTGGAGAAAAGAGGGAGTGAAGTGGGGTTTTTATAATGGAAGAGAGGGGGTTTTCTTAATATAAAATTCATTAGTTTATTATTTCCCCACGAGACAAGGAATAGTGAGTGTTGTATGACCAAGTATATTAATTTTATAATTTAATCCCAAAACAAGTGGGCTTATAGCAGTTGAACATCACACATGACTCTATAATTAGCTTATTTAGCTTATTTTTGTAAATTACGGTATTTCACTATTCATCAAAAATTCAAGTATTTCAGAAAAATCCCAAAAATTTACCCCAACCATTTTTCGACGTGTAGAATCAGAAAATGAAGTCCATTATTCAAAAATAATTTTATAAATAGGATTATTTCAATATTTAAATAAAATAATAATTTATTATCAAAACTAGTTTTAAATCATTCATTAACTCATTCTAAACTATAGGTATATTGATCTTCCAACATGAATATTATTTTTATACCCCCACAGGTAAGGTTACTATTCATTAGGGTATATCACTATTCATAAGGGTATGTTACTATTCATTAGAGTAGGTTACTATTCAACCAATATTATTATTTTGTTTATTAGACTCCAAAAAACATCTTGAACACAACCGTGTATGCCAGATTTTTGAAATTCCAAACACATAAGTGACAAACTTATGTTTAAAGGCCACTTATCACTTAGTAGTACATTATTGTGTGATTTTATGGAATATTTATAAGAAGGGACTTTCCATTAAAAACATTGGGTCGTTAAATTCTTCCCCCCTTATGAAATTTATCCCTCGAAATTTCATTTTACATTCTAGGACAAAAACAGATGTGGGTACTTTTCCTTCATTGATTCCTCCAGCTCCCAAGTTTCTTCCTCAAACTCATGGTTCCTCCACAACACATTGACATGATGGGTTGTCTTGTTGAATAGAACCTTATCTCTCCGATCCAGAATCTTTACTGGCTACCCCTCATTGTAGAGAACATCTTCCAGCTGCACCACCTCTGAGTTTAGTACATGTGAGGGATCAGGTATATACTTCCTCAAGAGTGATACATGAAAAAATCATGAACTTGAGCCATATTTGGTGGAAGTTCAAGCCGATAGGCCATGAATCTTATGCGGTCAAGGATCTCAAAGAGGCCAATATACCTTGGGCTTAGCTTCCCTTTCTTTCTGAATCGCATGACTCTCTTCCATGGAGATATTTGAAGGAAAACTTTATCTCCAATGTCAAACTCCAAATCCCTTCAATGGTTGTCAGCATAGCTCTTTTTTCGACTTTGAGCAGCTTTGATGTGTTTATGGATGACTTGATCCTTCTCTGTCATCTCTTGAACAAGATCGGGTCCATGTAGCTTTCTTTCTCCAACTTCATCGCAACAGGTTGGATTTCTACACCGCTTTCCATACAGAGCTTCATATGGAGCCATTTGAATACTCGAGTGGAAGCTATTGTTGTATGATAACTCAACCAATGTGAGATTCTTATCCCATCCACCTTTTAATTCTAAAGAGCAGGCTCTCAGTATATCTTCAAGCATCTGAATAGTCCTTTCTGATTGGACATTAGTTTGAGGGTGATAGGCCATGCTGAAATTTAATTCAGTACCCAAATATTGCTGAAGACTCTTCCAGAATTTAGATGTGAACCT
Organism: Viscum album; assembly: GCA_963277665.1. Taxonomy (NCBI): domain Eukaryota; kingdom Viridiplantae; phylum Streptophyta; class Magnoliopsida; order Santalales; family Viscaceae; genus Viscum; species Viscum album. The sequence goes on from OY728137.1 coordinate 242,677,608, forward strand.
TGGATCACTATCAGAGACAATTGAGAGTGGAACACCGTGAAGTCCCACCACTTCCTTCACAAATATCATTACAAGTTGTTCAAGCGAGAGATTTTCCCAAATAGCGAAGAAATGGGATGTCTTGGTGAGTCGGTTAGCCACAACCCATATTGCATTATTTCCCTTTGACGTCTTCAGGATACCCGTGACAAAGTCTATAGTAACAATTTCCCATTTCCACATGGGTATAGGCAATGGTTGCATCATTCCTTTGGACTTTTTTTCTCATCTTTAACTTATTGACATACCAAGAACCTTGATATTTATTCCGCAATATCCCTCTTCATGTTATCCTACCAGAAGTGTTCTCGGAGATCACCGTACATTTCAGTACTCCCATGATGGATAAAGAAGGTCGAGATATGTGCATCATTTAATAGATCCTTCTTTATATCTAGATCAGATGGTACACATAATTATGTCTCAAATCCTACAACTCATTCCTCATCAATTTCGAAATCGGAGGATTTCCCATTTTTAATAGCTTCCACCCTTTTTTTTAAATTTCTACATCCTTTCTTTGAGCAACATTTTTTTTCTCCAAGAGGGATAGTTGAGAAATCATTTGAGAAAGGATTGATGATGTTTTCCCTTAACTATTTCCATGTCCATCCTTTAAAAATCTAAGAAGATTGGATCCTTTTCAATTCTCATCATTGAAAAAGATGCAGGATCCTTTCTACTTAGGGCATCCGCCACCTTGTTTGCCTTACCGGGATGGTAGTGGATTGAGAATTCATAACCCTTGATGAGCTCTATCCATCTTCGCTAGGTTAATATTAAGATATTGTTGTGTGCATATATACTTGATACTCTTGTGGGCAGTATATATCTCACATTTCTCCCCATAGAGATAATGCTGCCAAATTTTCAAGGCAATGATCACATCCGCTAACTCCAAATCATGTGTTGGATAGTTTTTCTCATGGATTTTCCGTTTCCTTGAGGCATAGGCTATCACTTTATCATTTTCCATTATCCCACAGCCTAAGACTTTCTTAGAAGCATCACTATACACCATAAAGAGTTCACCACTGGTAGGGAGTGTGATTATGGGCGTAGTGATAAGACTCTTTTTCAACTCCTGTGTCTAGACAAACTTTACTCCCTTCGGTGTCAGCTTGGTAATTGGGTTTTAAAATTGTTAAAAGTTCTTCACGAATCATCGATAATACCTAGCTAGACCCAAAAAGCTGCAGATCTCTATTACAGATGTTGGTCTGGGCCACTCTTTAATTGCCTTCATCTTAGAAGGGTCCACAGATATCTCTTTGCTACTGATAACATACCCCAAGAATGATACTTCCTCCATCTAGAACCTACATTTACTGTACTTTGCATACAACATCTCCCTTTGCAAAGTTTTTAACACATTTCCCAAATACTCCTCATGTTCCTCCTTACTCATGGAGTATATTATAATATCATCAATAAAGACTACCACAAATTTGTCGAGGTAATCTCTAAAGACTCTATTCATTAAATCCATGAAAATTTATGGAGCATTAGTGAGTTCGAAGGGAATCAATATGAACTCATAGTGTTCATACCTCGTTCTAAAGGCAGTCTTGGGAATATCTTCCTTACTCACCATTATTTGGTGATATCCCAACCGAAGGTCCACCTTAGAGAAATAACTAGCCCTAGGTATCTGATCGAACATGTCATCTATCCGTGTAAGGGTATACTTGTTCTTTATCGTGATTTTATTGAGCTCACGATAATCAATACAAAGGCGCATTGATCCATCCTTCTTTTTGATGAAGAGGACTGGAGCACCCCACGGTGAAGCACTCAAGCTTATAAAACCCTTCTCTATATTCTCTTGTAACTGCTTCTTCAGCTCTTATAGCTCTACGATGGCCATTCTATAAGGTGTCTTTGAGATTGGTAGAGATCCAGGGATAAGTTCAATTGAGAACTCAACCACTCGGTCAGGAGGAAGACCAGGCAACTCTTCGGGGAATACATCAGTGTAATCCCTCATGATGGGCATGTCTTCAAGCATGATTCTATCCTTTGTCTCAATCATTTGAGATAGATATGCTTTCTCACAAGGAAGAAATATCCAAACATGAGACGAAGATTCTAAAAGAGACTCATCTTCCTCCTTGCACTTGAAAATAATTGGAGGATTCTTCAAGATGTGAATAGTAATCTCCCTTTCATGATAGTTGATGTTGGCCTTGTACAAAGATAGTGAATCTATTCCCAAGATAGCATCAAATTCCACTAAAGGAAGTATGACAAGATTTGCAGGGAGGTTCACTCCACAAACATTAACAAGGGAGGAGTTATAAACCATGAATGCAATAATTTCCCCATTCTCTTTTCTCACAAATAACTTTTCCTCCAAATTTTGAGGTGGTGTTTGAATAGTTCTACAAAACATGGAAGATATGAATGAATACGTAGAACCAGAATAAAAAATTGTGTTCTCTATTATTGAATTAATAATAGGTGTACTTGTAACCACATCATTTTCTGGCTCCACCTCAGTAGTAGTGATAGCATAAGCTCTTCCTTGATGCCTTGGAAGTTGTTTCTGATTGCCTCCAACAACAGGTGGATTAGGGAAATTGTTTGCATAAATCCAAAGCTCTCTAAAGTTATAACACTACACTGCAGGCTGAGTGTTGATCTGAACCTTCCTTTCTTCTTCAACATTAGCGGGATTTTTCATATCCCTTCGGTAGTTCTTGTACTGATGACCAAACTTTCTGCATTTGAAGCAATTCTTGGTTCCATTCATACATTTACCAGGATGCTTCTTCCCACAATTTTTGGAAAGGGGAATGTTGGGATTCTTCCCATCATGGGATTTGTTTTATGGACCACCCATGTTGTTTTCCATCTTCCGCTTCTTGTCACTGGGCCCATGAGACCACTGAGAGTCTCCAATTTCCATTTCAACCTTGAGGAAACAACGGACCATCTCCTCATAGTTGTTGAAGTCTCAAATCTCCAACAATTTTCGTAGACTTGGCTTTGGTACTCTAAAGAAGTGATCCACCTTGCTTTTGGTGTTCATGACAAAGACATAGGAATACCTTGAAAGCATGGTAAATTTTTCTTCATACGCCCTGATGGACTCATCTTACTTCTGCTTGAGTCCGAGGAATTTTATTTCCATCTTGAGACGGAGGGTTTGAGGAAAATATTTTTTGAAAAACATTCTCTTCATACGCCCCGATGAAATAATCTTTCTTCTTCTTGAGTCCGAGGAATTCTTTTTCCATCTTGAGATGTAGGATTCGAGGAAAATATTTTTTGAAAAACATCCGCTTGAATTCCTCCCAATCTATGGAATCGATTTCCTATTGGGACTTTGTATTCTTGATCAGTATCCACCACTGATCATCTTCCCCATCAAAATGATAAACTTCTAGTACCACCTTATCTTCTTCCAAGCACTAGAGGATGGTGAATATCTTTTCAGTAGAGTTAATCCATTTTTCCATGAGGAGGGGATCATAAGATCTTCTAAACATGGGAGGCCTTTTCAGCATGAAGGATTCTATGGAAACATTCTCTTTCCTTGGAGAAGGAGGACATTCCACCTGATTCAAGTTATTATTCATAACTTGATCCAGCTGAGAAAGTACTTCCATGATGTTTTGAGCACCCGCTTCCGTCACATCAGGCATTTCATTATGGAAATAATCACATTGCCTATCACATTGGTTGTTAGAACATGTTCTTCTATTTACCTCCATTAACTATGAAAAAGAAATTATAATTAGAGGTCTTGACTACTTATCTATTGAGCATAGAAAGGAATCTTTGAACATCAAAGGATAAACTTATAAAGAATAAGTACATCCTGAATTGTGATTCCTTAGGTTTATATCTAGGTTATCCTTAATCTATTTCTTAACTTATATTCTTATGGTCTTTTTCCCCTAATAATGGTTTGTACTAAGCTCATGAATCTACCAAAGCATATCCCCAGGGAGTGTCGTAACCAAGAGTGCAGCAAGGCCCGTTGTCGTGCACCGGTTCCCATTCGAGTCTACCTCAAAGCGGTGTTTTCAGGTTTTACCCCTAGGATACATATGTGCCAAAGCTGCCTCTACCTACTCATATCCAGACAGGGATATATTTTCTTGATAAACCACTTAGTCAATACTCACCAAAATTTGGGAATGTTTTCTAATACTTAGTTTCATCCTTAAGGTTCCCACTAAGGTTCTCTATTCATAATCTCTTAAAATAACTAGACCATCCTATGATACCAACTAGAGAGACACTGGCCTTTTATACATAACATTTCATGATTTTAAACATAATTCATCATCAATGTATAAGACAATGATCATTAATTCTAGTGTCTTGGAAGACTAAGTACATATAACATAAAACATGGGCCAAAAAAACACCATTATTTAATCTTCATAATGAGCTCCTAACTTTTTTTTGAGCCCTTACATCTGCATAGGGTACCCTGGGGAACACATGAACAAAGGGATGAGCTAAAAATCCCAGTAAGGAAAGTACATAAGAATAAAATTTAGGCACATGAGTTAGGAGGCTTGACATAATGATATTGAAAGCATGGAACATATCGAATCATAACATATAAACATGGGATCATAAAAACAAGGAATAAAATAATCATGGGGTCATATAAGCATGAGATTATACAAGAATAGTTTCATAGAGAGGTGGCAGAAACTTTAAAAAATGACTTTAGTATGAGTCAAGGCTAACCGCCAATATCGTTTCCCATAGTAGCACAAGCCAAGGCTAACCGCCCAGACCATTTTCCCATAATCTTCTCATGAAACATTAGCTTTACCCATTGCATTAGATCGTTATCTGGGTGCACCCATATAAGCTTATTCATGCATATGATTTCCACATAATGAATCTCACAAAATCAATCATACATAAACATGAGAGTACCCAAGGAATTAAATGGGCACACAATCGCATCATGAAGCATAATAAAAAGGGAAATAGCATACAAGCGTCCATGAAAGAAAGGAATTAAATCATAAATAGACATTAATTACTTATAAAGGCATAAATCATGAAAATAGATAACAAAATGAAGTGATAACTTGTAAAAATAGTTTTTAGGAATCCTAGAGTCAAAACATTTTAGTGCGGTTTAAGAAAACATCGAATATCTCCAAAAACGAAAAGCGGCATAATATTTTTTTATAAAATCAAGAGTAAAACAAGAGGGTTTTCATAATAAAAAGTATAATTTTATAAAGACAAAGGTGGCTTAAAATAGAGGATAGATTACACTTGATAATAGGAAATAATTTGGGAAGTTCCCTTAAAATGGGTTCACTTATCGAGAAGTAATGAGAGGAGAATCACTTAAAAGAATGCATATCCCTAAAAGAGAGTGATGAAAGAGTATTGATAATTAAACTTGGAACATTTAAAAAACATTTAGATTATTCACATGAAAAAATAAGATACCATCATTTTGGTATAAAGGTAGATAAGACAATCCGAAAGATCAAAGAAGGTTGGGGTAGAATTCATTACGGATTATCGATCATGGTATCGGGAGTACTTAAGGGGGCTTAGTGAGAGAGGGAAGGGAATTATCATCAATTATACATAAATAGGCCAGTATGGGGGAGGTGTGAACTCATACCCCATAATTAATAATTACACAAAACATTTCCTAACATAGTGAACAATCGTGAATAAGAGTGAAATTGAGAGGATCCCTTACCTTAGGTCCATTGGTGTTCTCAACTCGATATTAATGATCTGAATAGTCATATTAGTTTTATTAATCAATAGTTCCAGAACCATATCTAAAATTTAAATATTTAGTATAAACTTTTTAAGTTCATTTATACCCATCGTGGTTGATTATGAGGTTCAATTTCATTGTTCGGGTCCGTTTGTTTCATTTGTTTTAATGACTAGTTCAATTGTATTTAGGTTCAAATAAATTGTAAGAAGAAAGTGGTTGTCCAGAATTTATGTTATATCATTAGTGTACATCCATTAGGATACACGGTTAAAAATTTCATTTGGTTAATTAGAGTGAAATAGAACCTTTACATAAAACATTAATTGTAAACACTTGAATTAATTTTCATGGTTTTCCCCATAATTGACTTGTTTTGTATTATTGTTTTATATCATGGGTGTATGAGGATTAAAAAACCATAAATAGGACATATAACATATATAATAATCTGGTTCGACCATAACATAAATGGTTTTATGACCAGAATCAAAATAATAAGATAATTTGAAAACACGTTATCCATGATGTCGGTAATTTGACCCATCATAGATGATGTTTAATTCTAGAACGTGAGGGAGAGGAGGAGAAGTATGATGCTTCAAATTTTCCATAAACATGATTAGCATCCAGATTATATGAGATTATGGAGCTTTCATGCCTTTTATATAAAGGAAGGGGAACAGGGTATAAGGAAAGAAAGAAAATGAAAATAGAACACTTGAAAACAAAAGAGGGTTCTTACCCTTTGATCTCCTCTCTTTGAGACTCCTCTTAGGGGATTTGGTTTTGGTCTTTTGGAAGGACCATAAATCCTTGGACTTGGGGAATGAGCTTGGGTAGAGATTTGGTCAGAATTTAGAGAAGGAATAGAGTTTGAGAGGAGTGGAGAAAAGAGGGAGTGAAGGGGGGTTTTTTATAGTGGAGAAGAGAGGGGTTTTCTTAATATAAAATTCATTAGTTTACTATTTCCCCACAAGACAAGGAATAGTGAGTCTTGCATGACCAATTATATTAATTTTATAATTTAATCCCAAACCAAGTGGTCTTACATCAGCAAAACATCACACATGACTCTATAATTCTCTTATTTAGCTTATTTTTGTAAATTACGGTATTTCACTATTCATCAAAAATTCAAGTATTTTGGAAAAATCCCAAAAATTTACCCCAACCATTTTTTGACATTTAGAATCCAAAAATAAATCCCATTTTTCAAAAATAATTTTATAAATATTATTATTTTAATATTTAAATAAAATAATAATTTATTATCAAAACCAGTTTTAAAGCATTCATTAACTCATTCTAAACTATAGGTATATCGAACTTCCAACATGAATATTATTTTTATACCACCATACGTAAGGTTACTATTAATTAGGTTATATCAATATTCATAAAGGTATGTTACTATTCATAAGGGTAGGTTACTATTCACCAAAAATTATTTTTTTTATTAGACTCCAAAAAACATCTTGAACACAACCGTGTATGCCAGATTTTTGAAATTCCAAACACAGAGGTGAAAAACTTATGTTTAAAGTTCACTTATCACTTAGTATTTCATTATTGTGTGATTTTATGGAATATTTATAATAATGGAATTTTCATTAAAAACATTAGGTCGTTATAGTGAAATAAAAAATTATCACTTTGGGGTAACTTTTGAATCATAATCCTCGTGATAGGAATAAATTAAAAATGATACATTAAATACCATAAAAATAAATATATTAATGATATAATAAATTAATGTGGTAGTATATAAAGCACAAAAAAATGAATAAATGATGAATATCCTAAATGTATCATGGAAGTAAAAGTGAGACAAACACTTTTAGCTAAAGTCTATTTTCCTTAATAAATTTTAAAATCTCATGTATAATAAAAATATATTATTTATAAATATATTATTTATCGTTAATCACATATATCCACCTTAAATTATTTTATTATAAAATTTTAACACCTATTATTAACATTTCTTTATCGAAAATCACTATTTTGAGTATGAACTACTTTTTTTCATGTCTGTTCTGTTTTGATAGTATAATTATAAGTACACTGATCATAGTTCCATCATATCATGAATGTTAAACATTATATATATATAATATATTTTCATTAACCCAATCATTTATAAGAGTCCATAAAATTTAGAGGTATAAAAATGAGTTACATTGTTCATGGAGACCTTAGGTCGTATGTACGGATGAATGTTGTATTAATTTTTTTATGGATTTAAAAAAATAAAAATAATAATTCAATTTACCAAAATAATTATTATATATTATAAATCATATATATTTTTAAAATCCATCCATTTTATCATCCGTGTGAAAATAAAATGAAAAATGAATCATATCGCTTCACAGAGGCGATAGACCACACGTATACATGAGCAACATTATCATTTTACAGTGGATTGGATGGAAAAAATATAGATGTGATATTATAATTAAAAAAGTATAATTACATTATAAATATAATAATATATATGTTAATTCTATAATAATATCTATCCATGATAGGTGGTGATCGAAAATGAATTACATCGGTTCGTGAGGCTGTAGTTGGTTATACATATTATCCATAGTTTCATTTCCCATTTTATGAAAGATGATATGGATATTAGTTATTTAATTAATATAATAACATATAAGTATAGAGAAGATTTTTTCTGTTATTATTTTAGCATATTTGGATAATATTTTGAGAGGATATAGGAAGAAATATAACAAATACACATGGTTATGAATTTCATATCTTATTCAAAAAAACTCATTAATTTTATACCTAAATCCTTCAAAAAATAGTTCTATGATAAAACCAAATACTTAATGTAATGGGGATAAATATAAAAAAAATATTTGGGTTTGTAATGTCAGAACCAATGGTCATTGTAAATGTTAATAGGAGAAGAGAGGTGGTGTCCTTTTCTATGTGATGGAGATGAAACACATTGAATTTTAGAAAATAATAAATTATAACCATGTTTTTCAAATACCTAAAGGCACTAAAATGGATCATTATATAAAATATTATAATATAATATCAAAATATTCTCAAAAAATAAGAATTAGATAAGTTTTTATGCCATTTAAATATATTCTTCGTAGTTTTACCCATGGTAAAATCATTTTAACCATAACCGTGGTAATTAAATTTAAATATTTTTCCTATTAATTCTAAAAAAAATATGTTTCCTTAATATATAATATTAACTATTAGTATTCCAAATATGGAATCCATTTTAAAAAATTCGATTCATATAATTGGACAAATTAATATTAAAATTAATGCCTCAAATGAAATGAAAATTGAGGTTTTCCAAGGAAAAGTTTTCTTAAGTACAAAAAGTTTTTGAATCAAATTTTGAAAAAAAATTAAAAAAATTATATATATTAAACTAAAAAAACTGAAATTGAACTAATTTTACTTTTAAATTAATTTTTAATCAAAAATGGAACTTTGTAAAAAATTTAATAGAAAAGAAATGTTTCAATAAAAATCGTTATTTTTCACTATACATCGAAAAAATTAACCTTTTCAGAAAATTCTAATGAAAATAATCTAAGATAAGTTTTAAATTATTATTTAAAAATTTAAGTAAATTTTTTCAAATAAATTATCTAATCTTTATAAAATTAAAATTAAAAATGACTGTGAAAAATTCTACAAAACTATAGTTTAGAGAAATATTGTTTTAAGCATGATAGGGGATTTATTATTATCTCATGACTAGAAAATTATTGGATGAATAATAAAATATTTTATTGGATAAATAATATATAAATTTAATTAAAATAAATCACCGATTTGTATTGTTTTATTTTATTAAGATAAATAAACATTGTAAGCATAAAAACATTTTTTTGCAAGAAAACATTTATTTTACTTTCGTATAATTACTATTTTCATTTCTAATATATTTATTACCAATGAATTTATTTAATAAATCTATAAACCATATAATTTTTATAATTTATTTATTCCTATTTTTAACACTTAGTTGGTTTAAAAGAATACTATTTTTGATAGCCTATAAAACATACAACATTGAACTGAAACGAACGACAAAATATTATTATTTTAATACAATCATTAAAACATTTCCCTTAAATTTATTGGTATTAATAGGATTTACTAGATTCTAAAAAATATATAATTTAGATACTACATATAAATATATGTATTGCTGGTTAGGAAGAAAATATTCAATTTTTATAATATCAATTTTATTCTTCAAAAAAATGTTTTCTACAAAAAGGTTTTTATTAAACACTGTGGGGAAATAAGTGTAATTAATTTATTGAAACATTATAAATTATATTCAATGAAAACTATATAACTTTTTAAATAATCATATCATGATTATCTATTAGGAAACTTTTCATATTTCTCTGAATAGATTGATTTTTCAATGAATAGTAAAAAAATTAAATTTTATATAACTATGATTTTATTTTCACTAAAAAGTTTAATTATGGATTGAATTATATCCCAAATTAAAATAAGTATATTATAATTATATATAATATATATAAATTCATTTCTATCATCATTATAACTTATTTTTGTATAATTACATTTTTGGGCTTAAAAATACATTTTTCTAAAAAAAGTTGTTTGTTTGTTCTACACATTTAAATTAAAAGTAATTTATTCAGATTATGGAAATTGAATATTGAAAAATATATTAAATATTTTCAATTAGAATGGCCAAATTTGGTAAATAGTTCCCTTTTATATTTGGACATTACTAATTCTAACTTTAGTAATTTCCTAACCACGATAATGTGGAAAATCATGTAATTGAGCTTAAAAATAAAAGTATATGCCTAAAAAATGACCCTAACACGTGAATTAATTTAATTTTATGATTATATATCTCCCATAATCATAAAAAAGTCAAATATATGTCTTTTTTCCATTTTCCATGATTTTCACCATTTATATTATTTTATATAATGAAATGTCAAAAATAGAATTCTTTGAATTGTATTATCATCAAATTTTGTACATTGGGAAAAAGGGGGATATTTTTATTTATAAATATTAATTTCAAATATATATTTTCTGTATCATATTGATAATTTATTTTTAATTTTTAGTAAATAAATTTCTTCTTTAAAAGCTCGTGCAACATAGATACAATGCATGTGTAAGTAGTAGAAAATAAATAGAATGATTTTGAAAAAACTAAAAATAATATTATATGAGTTATTTATTGTGTTACACAATTTTTTTAAATAAAAAATGAATTTTATAGAGTTTTGGATTCCTTTAATTTATATTCCACAGTTATATTTTAGTTTTAAATGTCAATTTAAATGAATAGTCCAAAAATTTCCAGTAATGACATTTTATAATACATAATATTTTATTAAATGAATTAAAATGCATAAGAATTTTAGATTTAGCCACACTAAAGGGATATAGCTATAAAAAACAACCATGTTCTATTTATGGTATGTGTTTCAATTAATAGTAACATTATTAAGCCTTAAAATTTAGAAGTCTTTAATAATGTAGAAATTGTAAAATGGTTTAATGAGAGGTTAAAAATATAATATATGTGTGAAAACACATCTAAAACTATTAAAAAATTTATTGGATAATATGATTTCAAGTAAAAATCATCCTATATTTTAATTATATCGATCTCTAGACTTTTTTAAATGTGATATAAGTTATATTAATTTAATACTTAAAAGAAATTTTATGAATTCATCTCCCCTCTCTATATATCTCAATTCATTACACTGTATTGAGTCAGCATGCTTAACCAACCCCTTCTAATTAATCTTCCCAACATCCTTATCCATCTTATATAGGTTATAATCCTTTTAAAAGGTCAATCCTATGTCCTTTAACAAGATATGTAAAGGAATTCTACCAAAGAAAAGGATATTAATTCACTTTCAACAAAAGGGAAATGTGATATAAGGGATTTCATCCCATTTTTACACAATTGATATATATTTCATATTATGAAAATATTTATTTAAATATTGTGTATATACATCCCCTTTCAAATATTTAAATAAATATATATTTATTCATGATTATTAATTAGTCAATTTAAGTTACACTTCCAGTCAAAATGTTTTAAAAAAAATCTGATCTTTTTTCTCTTCTTGATCAGGTATATTTTTAATCCATATCCATATTTATAATTTTTTTAAAGAAATAAATTTTTCATAAGTGATTTAAAAAGGATATTTCATGTTATCATTAACTTTTTACGAGGTATGAAGCAATCATTCTTATGTTTTCCTGAGAGGATTCATTTCCAAAATTATTTTTTAAAAATTAAAAAAGGGAAGGTTTACTTAAAAATATATTATTTTAAAAGACCTTCCAAAGACAATATACAACCTAAAATATATATCATATTCTGTAATATTTAAAAGGTTTTAAAAAGAAAAGATGTAACATCATGGAAAATTTTCTTCTCATAATAATGGATATTTTGTATCTCTATAACATTTTTTTCCTTTGTGTTTAAAAAAATAAGTATGTAGATAGTGTTTTAAATATCATAATAACATTGAACATCATGTTTTTATATGAACTAGTAAAACTAGAAATTGTAAAGGAAATAGTAAATTTCATTATTTATGAATGTTATATTTATTCTAAAATGACACCCAATATCAATCACAATATTATAATAGAAGAAAATAGTAGATAAATAAAGTGAAATATAAAAATTTGGGTGGCATAGATCCCCTAGAATCATCAAACCCACAAAAATAAAAATAATAGAGAATGATAGATTTAGTATTAAAATATTTATTTTTTAAAATATATTAAACACTGACAAAATCTATATGAATGAAGAAGTGAAAAAATGAAAGTTTATTTATAAGGGAGTATGATCATCTGAATTTGTGTTTTTCAAATATTATTCTATATTAGAATTATGAGAGTTAGTAAATAAGGAAGTCAGATATAATTATTGTTGGTTACATAGACATATTTAAGTGATTGTTGGGATTATATAATAATATAATCAAATTAATATTATTTTTAGAGACGATAAATTTTCACTATTAAAATTATGTTTTATGATAAATGTATAAGTTTTAAATAAAATCTATTTTCATGAAATGGTATTATAAAATAATTTCTAAAATCATTTTATATTTTCAAAAATTCCTAAATAATTTTTATAATGGTCAGAATGATTATTTTTTAATAAAATAATAACATTTTAATAAATTATTTTTTTTGTTTAAAAGTTATAATTATTTTACACAGATAATTATTTTTAAATATTTTTATGGGATAAACTTCATTTTTGTAGATTTATTCTCAATATTAACTTATGTTTATTTTTTGGTAATTTTTTTACAAATATGATTATTTATCGAAAAATAGAAATTTAACGCTTTACAAACAGTGTGATTTTATGTCATAATTATTATATTAGAGTGATTAAAAAATTATAAACTACTTTATTCAATAAAAAAAATAATTTAATAGGTATAAAATTGTTTTTAGAAATATTAATTATAATTTATTAATTTATACTTTACTTTTTTGAACCAAAAAATGAATTTTTGTAATGAAATTTATTTTTTAGGTTCTACGCATAGTTTGACTAGAATGTAAGGATTGGTTTTTGATTTCTTTTAACATAAAACCAGACTCTATCACTAATTAATTGTCTAGAAATGTTTTTTTAATTTAATTCACCTACAAGTGGTTAGCTCATAATTAAAATAGGAAATATTTAATCCTTTAAAACCAATCTATCTCCAAGTATAGATACCACCCATTCCCTATTCTTACCCACTCCAAATTACTTACCCATAAAGTTATAGCCATTTTACCAAAACAAAAGTCCCAAAAAATTTCTCTCAAGGTCTCAAGGATCTATCCTTATATTTTAGGAAGAAAAACATTACAGTAATTGAATTCTCCCCCTTTTCCTTTTCTTTTGAGTACCTCATTTTTGTAAGTGTTCATGGTATGAAAGATCATTTGTACTCATGTTATTTTTCTAATACCATTACTTCAAAAAAGAATTTACTAATTAGATTCCTCCATTCTATATCATTATTCATTTTCCTTAATCCATGTTATATAATAGTATTCTATCGATATCATTTAATGAAATTTTCTCTTTTACATGAAATATTCTATTATTGTGAATACTCTATCATTTTTATTAACCATGTGAATTCAAGTAGATGTAAATATAATAAATTAATTTTTGGATATTCATGTATGTTACCCAAATTCCCTTTTCATAGGTTAAAAAAATATAATTCCAACTCATTAAGTACTTATATACTGGATGATTTCATTTATGAAACACGTTCATTATGTTCCTTACATTTATTGAGGAAATTGTTTATTATTATCAATGTGACTCAAATTAATTAAGATATATGAAGGTTTAACCCTAATAGATCTCAAATTTATTGAGTAAATAACTAAAATATATATATTACGTGTTTTATGATACTTTGTTGAATAACCATGGTAATAATGATTTATGTCACAATGGACATAAACCATAATGATATGCTTATTAATGTCTCATTTTTATGTTGTATCAAAATTTACTTTTTTTGATTCATGTTCTTTATATTTTGATATGCCTCAAATTCATATGATCATGCCTTATCTATAAGCCTCTTTATCACAAGATAAGTATTTCATTTGTTTATTCACTTTTTGGTCTTTATGATCACCCCTTTCATTGATATATGTCCCCAATATATGAGATGTAGTAAAATTAACATAGGAATTACCTATGAAGTAGTTTTTAAGTAGATTAGAATAGTTTTTATTATTTTCATGTATTATGTTCATATTTCCAAGACACTAAACCTCAAAATTCCCCCAATGTTATTAAATATTGTTCTATATGATTATTTTTTTAGGAAATACAAACGGTGGGTCTGAATATTTGGTATCAAAGGAATAGTTTAGTTATTTGTGGAAATTAGGATTAGAAAACATTTGTAAAAACCCCCATAGATAATTCTAAATATTGGAAAAAATTAAGTTATTTTAGGGAAACATTATCTTAGTGTATTATAAGAAAATAAATCCATGTCTGGATACTACAAGTTGGTGTGGCTCTAGAATAGTTGTACATAGGGGTAACAACCCTGAAAAGTATGTATTGAGTAGGACATGATCACTCCCTGGTTTATGAAATTGGGATTTTCTGCACACCTGGTTTGACACTCATGATGGATATGATTTGGTTAATCACATTAATTTCAATACAATTATGAATTATATTTAGATAATCTAAATATTTTAGTAAGATTGAAGTATATCATCCTAGATGCATTGTAACATCCCATCCCAGCTTCCCCTAAAACCGTTAGTCGTATCGGTCGCCACATGACCTTATGTGTGTCTCCCTATATGACCAAGGATACCAACTAGTACTGAGGGTCTATTGATATTCAGTGGGTATACTATACCCTCAGATTTAGAGTGAAAAACAGAAATAGATAATAAAATCATACAACAGTAGAAGAAGATATAAAGAAATAGTCAACTGAATAAAGAAATTTTCAAATGCCAGTTTATAAAATGCATGCATGTCATGGTGATAAATATCTGATAGAAGTAAAGAAAACAGAATGCATTACATCTCCGTACAAAAATAAGTAAAAGACTAAAATCACCAAGGGCGATCTCCACAAGCATCCCGAGCCCTCGCTCAGTCCTTTCATCTTAACTCACAAATACAAAAAAATAGAAACAAGCAATATTATAGGTCTTGAAAACAAGTTGAGTCTACTCGGATACCCCAGTGAAATGGCAGCCTGAGTTGGGTGTGAGATATAAATTCCAGCAGGCCGGGACCACGAGTGTCTAACTCAATCTAGTCAATTAAAAATAATTTAACAGTGTGCAGATTTAATGAACTAATATCATAATTGAATAAAAAACTACAACCTGTAACAGCCTGAGATTTTATGAGAAATATTATTTTTAATTACATTTATGTCTTTTTTTGTACACTACACCAAGATTAGCTTGTACTATACGCAACACTGTATTAGATTTCAGTATACGCAAGATTATTCTTGGCTCGTGTTACACACAATTTCAAGTTCGTTTTGTGGAAATTATTCTACGCTACATTAAGTATAGATTTTGTTTAATGTATAAATGAAATATGTTTTTATTATGTTATAAATAACACCAAATAGAGCTATCACTACTCGCAGCCCTGACTTGGCTTGCATTACATGCAATCAAGACCTTCTTCAATAGCATGTGTAGTACGCAATACCAATTTTCACTAAACGATATATTATTATAATATTATTATGAACTAGCTGTTATGAATTGGAATACCCACTTTTTGAAATTTTATCTTTCAAAATTGACTTCATTTTTGGATTCAGAATATCGAAAATAGCCTAGGGTGATTTTTTGGTATTTTCCTGAAAACGTTCAATTTTTGATGAATAGTGAAAACACTAGGTTACTATTTAAAAACCAAATTTTTATTTAAATAATTATTTAATTTATTTAAATTTATTTTAGGTAAAAATTGATATATAATACCTATATAAGTTCAAAGTAA
The DNA here is from genome assembly GCA_963277665.1 of Viscum album. NCBI lineage: Eukaryota > Viridiplantae > Streptophyta > Magnoliopsida > Santalales > Viscaceae > Viscum > Viscum album. The sequence goes on from OY728137.1 coordinate 242,693,945, forward strand.
TTCATTAGAGTCATTTTATAAAAATTTTAGATATATAAAAATTTTATTGAACTTTTCACCGTCTTTTACCCACCTCATTGGAGAGTTTGAAAATTTACATAAAAATTAATTTTACCGCTTCTGTGAGTGGAATTTTGAAAATCCGAGAGACATAGTTGATTTCAGTAAGTTAAATGTCGTTCAATGAGATGAAAAGATTATTTGGTGAATAGTAACTTTTACTTTTATTTACCACGGTTAAAAGTAAATATGGTAATTAAGGGTAAAAATGATATTATTATTATCCTAAAACGTGTCCTAATTATTTTGGATAAGTTTGAATTGACCAAAAACAACCTTAGGAATAAAATATGACCATTTAGGTCCACATTGATTAGATTAGGACATTTATTATTATTTATTTCAAAGAGGATTTAAAAGGGTGAAAATCAAAGTTTAATAAGTAAAACATTTTTAATATATTGTTATAAATAAGATAAATTCGACTATAAATATTCAGTAGAAAGAGAAAGAGATTTAATACTTAATGATATTTTATTTATTATTTTTAGACATTATGTAATTTAATTTATATATGACACAATGATGATGCAGTAATTACCTTATTAATGAAATTTTAACATAATTGATGTTATAAATACCAAAATAAATGTAATTTTAGACTTTTTATGAATTAAACTAATTTTATAGGTTAATATGACATGTTAGTATTGATTTAATTAACTTTTTTCGAACTAATCATGCTATAATGATTTCCACAAAAATCAATTACCAAATATTGTCAAAATCGGCATAAAATAGTTTTTAAAACAAATATTATATTATTAATTGTTAATATATTCCTAAAAATCTGATGATCAGCCAAACTACTTATAATATGATAGGTGTATCATTAATGGACCACTTGGGGTCGCTTGGATGTATATGGTATGTTTAATAACTATATAATATAAAAATACAAAGTGACATGGTAAATGTCAATCTAATTAACTAAGAGTTAAAACTAAATGATAAGGTTAATATAATGACCCAAACATGTCTAAAATCTTTTTTTAGAGGATTTAGACCCATCCCCACCTTAGATTTGAAATAAATCAATTTTTAGATATTATAAACCAAATATGACTTTATTATAAAATAATATTTTATGTTTTTCCTAAGGTACCCCTCTCCTACCTTATAAAAGGGCACCCCTTCCCTCTTCTATTCACACCCTTTTGAGTCTTGAGACTCGGAAAAACCCTGTAAATTTCTCTTATACACTTCCCTAGAAACATTCTGGGGGTTCTGGTCTTCTCAAAAAGACGAACTCTAGTCCCTTAAGAGCAAGCTTAAAGAAGGTGCGTCGAAGAAGAGGTAATCTCTTCTACCAATTCTTTCAAGTATCTTTCTTCTTCAACTTCTTCTTCTTTAGTTGTTTCATTTAAATTAATAACATAATTATATCTAATATACTGATATGTCATTATAAATATGAAAAAACTAATTTCACCTTCAATCCATACTACAAAAAACGAAATCACCGCACGTGCGTACGTACGGAATACCGTCTCCACGCCGTGGTGTAATTTGTTTTTCCACAACCAGCTTACTTGGATGGGTATAATGGTGTAAGTAATAACTATATATGGATAATATAAAATTATACTGATTATGTGATATTATATTATCCACTCCAATTCCATTCAAAAATTATGGGAATGATATCATCGCTCGTGCATACGTACAGATTACCGTCTCCACGGCCCGATTAGATTCAATCTCCATGTTAACCATTAAAGAATGATTATAAAGTAAATATAATGAATAATAATGGTATATATAACATAATAATGCTACTGGATTTATTTATATGTTATTTACTTAATTCCATTCAGGTTAATAAGGAAAGGAAAACATCGTTCATGCGTACGTAGGACCTACGGTCTCCATGAACGGTGTATTTCATTTCATTTGTCCATCTATTATATATATATATATATACTGAATATATATGATATATAAATCATGATTTAAATTCTAGATGTAATTAAATCATGATATAAGTAATAATAATATCAAGAACAAAAAGTCCAAACAAGTACGATAAATAAAACGATTTTACCCAAAACGCTGCTTTTACATGGAATTTACAAAAGATCAGGTAATATAATGTCATAAGTGAACCATATATGATATAATAATAATTAATATGATTCTATAATAAGTAATTGACATTATTTAAATCATTATACAAGAGGTTCAGATACGTATGAAGCATATCAGATCTAAGGTATGGGATAATATTACAATCTCATTTTTATCTGAGATTACTTATTCGTAAGTATTTACTAGGGTTATATTTTTCATCCATGTACATAAAAATGCTTTCATAAAGTGTTTAATATTATTCCATGTATGTTTAAAGTCATTTATACCCTTCATTTACTTTTAATTTGTGTTATGTAAGGAATCTTTCTTTTGTTTACCATACGAGGAAGTTTTTGTCTTTTCCGACAAAAGTACGGGGATAATGTTTTTTTAAACTTATACGGTATGAACAGATTTTTATGGTTTCATAACTCCTTATCTTAAATAATCTCACACTACAAGATTTCATGACTATTTTCAACAAAATCATTTTATTTTAAAATTACATGGAATTTTGTGAAAAGAAAATGATTTTGAAGCAAAAAGGATATTTTCCTCAAGAATTCTTTTCAAGTGTTTTATCAAAAACATTTTCCATTTAAGATGACATTATTTCATATGTGTATGTTTCAAGTATAATGTCTCTATGATTTACACGATTTCACTTCTATTATGATGAAATGATATCCATTTGTTTTATATGTATTAAGTTATGATGGAATGATGTTTATGAAACCCATTTTATTCTTTGGGTTATTATGAATGATGTATGTTTATTTTGTGGCACACGAAAGAATGATTTCATTATGAGATGGGTGGGAACTATATCTCCATATAATTCATTGGTTAAAGATTTATATCTCATGATATATACATGGCTGGAATGGTAAGTTAATCTAGTTCAGTGTTATAGGACTGAAACGAGGAGTGAACTCGATTCAGAAAGGGACTTTGTCCACTAAGATGGTCTTGGTAGCAATGCCTTGGATACTATGGAAATCATATCAGGTGATTAATGTTTTTCCAAAATTACAAGTTTTATTTCCAATCTATTTTTTCATGATTGATGTTCCATTATGATCTCTGCCTTACGTACTACCATGTTTTATTTCATTGCTCAAGATTTCGATGTTTAAACATTATGTTCATGTTTTTATGTTCAAATGTATATGGATTGTTTTATTTTATCCATGCTTACAATTACTGAGCATTTGAGCTCACCCTTTATATGTTTTTTTCTCTCCGGGATATAGAGAAAGGTTTTAGGTGAGAAAACAAAAGGGGAAGATCTTATGGGAGATGTTGTAGATATTTCACCACGATTAGAAGATTATTTTCCGAGTTTCCAAAGACATTAAACTATTATGGTCCTTTGGTGTCTGTTTTTGTTATGTATTAAGTATTCTGCAAAAGTAATGTAATGTCTATGTACGTCAAGCTTTGGGTCTCTACAAAACCCATCCATTTTTTAAGGGACACCTGATAGAGATACCTTCTTTGTCTCATAGTCGGAAATAAGAGTCAGAAAAGGAACTATATATATAGAATGTATAAATAAACTATCGAAAACATTATTAGATATTATTTATTTAACTGGAAATATCCACGGGTTCCCCTGGACACCAGTATCTCAATACCAATCTCGGTCATATCGAAGATTGAACCATTTCTCATATTCAATTCACAAATCATCATATCACATCAGATTTCATTAACCATTTAATTCAATTAATGTATGACCAATTGAACCCATAGTCCAATATCAATTAATGTGTATTGAACGTCATGTCTAACACCCTCGTGAGTATTTGGAGCATCAGTCCTTGTCTCAGAACCAATGGTTATTTGGATCATCAGTCCCTATCCCATAAAAGAAAATTTTCATGCATTCTAGGTGCAGAACACATTATCTAACACCCCGTGATAATTTGGAGCATCATTCCATGTATCAAAACACATTTATCAATCATACATATAAATATATCATGGGTGTAGAATTTTATGTCTATCACCCCAAGATCCCTTCCATTAATAAATTTATAAATTAATTAATCAAGTCTGTTAATTTATTCAATAACTCATTAACAACATCTCATTCACTATTAACTTAACAAATTGTTAAACATAGTAATTCGATTCGTCAACGCAAAAATTAATTAATAATTACTATATAATTAATTAATTCAACCATTAATTAGTATCATCAATTTCTCTAGTTAATTTATCAATTAACTAATCAAAAGGAAACCATATCAATATCACATAATTAATTCTACAATTAATTATTAGATGAAGACAATCACTATATTATATAATTAATTCAAAAAATTATCATCTCAAGGAAACAGTCCCAAAATTACCTAATTAATTCTCAAATTAATTATCTCTGAAGCAACCAATTCAATATCACAAAGTTAATTCTCAAATTAAATATCTCAAGGTATCCATTTCAATATAACATAATTAATTCATAAATTAATTAACTCAACATAGCCAAAATTAATATCTCATAATTAATCCCTAATTAATTATCTCTATTATAATCCCATAACACATAATTAATTGGAAATTAATTATCCCAACATAAACAGCTTAATATCTCATAATTAATCCCCTTATTAATTATCTTCTCATAGAACATAATTAATTCATAATTAATTATTTCTTCATAAAAAAATTAATATCTCATAATTAAACCCCAAATTAATTATTATCTCAAAGAAAATAATTAATTCATAATTTATTATTTAAATATAACCAAATAAATATCTCATAATTAATTCCTCAATTAATTACTATCTCAAATCAAATAACTAATTCATAATTAATTATCTAAACTTAAAAAAATTAATATCTCATAATTAGTTCCTCGATTAATTATCATCTCATAGCATATAAATAATTCATAATTAATTATTTCAACTTAACCAAATTAATTACACATTATTAATCCTTTGATTAATTATTATCTCAAAGAACATAATTAATTCATAATTAATTATCTAAACTTAACCAAATTAATTAATCATAATTAATCCCTCGATTAATTATTATATCGATGCACATAATTAATTAATTATTAATTATCCCACTTTAACCAAATTAATTACTCATAATTAATCACTCGATTAATTATCATCTCAAAGAACATAATTAATTCATAATTAATTATCTCAACATAACCAAATTAATTACTCCTAATATATCCCTCTATTAATTATCATCTCAAAGCACATAATTAATTATCTCAACTTAAGAAAATTAATTACTCATAATTAATATCACGATTATTTATTATCGCAATGCATATAATTAATTCATTATTAATTATCTCATTTTACCAAATTATATACTCATAATTAATCCCTCTATTAATTATCATCTCAAAACACATAAATAATTTATAATTAATTATCTCAACATAACTAAATTAATTACTCATAATTAATCCCTTGATTAATTATCATCTACAAGAACTTAATTAATTCATAATTCATTATCTCAACTTAACCAGTTTATTTACTCATAAATAATCCCTCGATTAATTATCATCTCAAATAACATAATTAAGTCATAATTAATTGTCTCAACTTAACCAAATTAATTACTTATCCCCCCAATAAATAATTTAATCCAACATTGAAATCAACTTTATCAAAAGCAATAAATCAACAAAACTTCATTTTATTATTTAGGTAATGTTTATAAACCTAACTCAAAGAATTTGGTCAAGCCAAAGCTTCCTAACTCAAACCGTGACCCACATGCATAAACGCACCTTAACAAAAGCGTGTGCGCACTAAGAATTTATCAGTGCACCTAACAACCACTAACTGTCACCCATAATTAGTGAAGTGTGGACCAACGCACACCAAAAACATTAACTGCAACATGAAACAACCATAAGTCACTAATTCATGGGGTGAAAAACTAATAAATGGTTATAAACCCTTACTCGAAAATGATGACAGTCAACTGAATCCACCCAAATAGCTTTGCCTTCAGTTGCGGTCATTGGAGTATAGACCAATGGGTCCCGAGAAACCCATTGAAAAACCTTAGAACTGAAGAATCAAGGAAACCCAATTAATCCTGAGACTTAGGGTTTCAGTTGCGTGGAAAGGGTGAAGGAGGATCTAACCGGTTGATGCATATTACAAAACATATGGAGATGAACTCACCTCGTTGAGATAGAAATACTCCTTGAGGGATCAGAAGTATTTGAGCACATGAAGTGGAGTTAGAGAGGATGGGGTAGCATGCCTCACATGGGAGGGGGATGTGCGCTGCTCCTTCATGTAGGGGAAGAGGGGCGGTGTGCCTCCCATTTATTTTCTCCATCAACATTAATTAAAAAACCAAAAAAATATAGGATTAATATAATAATAATAATAATAATAATAACAACCATTATATTATTATTATTATCAATTAAATAAAAATCCTTTTATATAAACTCCAACACATCATCACTCATTATTTAATTAAATTTATTCTAACTGAATTTAATTAAATAAATTACCCACTTCGTCTTATTTAATTAAATTCTCCCACCACAATTTCTTTAAATTAAAAACACCAAATCATCAAAATTATTTAATTAAATTCTCTCAAACTAATTTTAATTAAATAATTACCCCCATTTAACAATGACTAATTGTATATTTATTAACCTTGAATTGAATTAAATAAAACCTCTATTTCACATTAATTAATTAAATTCTGTATTACCTTGATTTTAATTAAATAAAACCACAAATCCTCATTTACTCAACATTTAATATTATCATTTACTATTACCCCTCTTTGATAACCCTTAATTTCTCATTTATATGTCATTTAATTAAATTTCCCTCATCTCAATTAAATTAAATAAATACTCCAACTCATTAACATTTAAAATAAAATTAATACCTTGCATTTCAATTTAATTAAATAAATTCTCCATCTCATTGTAATTTAATTAAATTCTATCACCATTATTTAATTAAATAAAACCCCAAACAACTCATTTAATTAAATTTCATTCAATCATTAATTTAATTTAATTAATTTAACCTGAAACTCAAAACTGGGTAGATCGAATGGTTTGACTCGCATGGTCTAACAGACTATGCATAGACCATGCATCCACTAATGGAAACATGTTTTATCTTGCAGGACTGATCCACGTGGTTTGACTAACTATGCATAACTAGTGCAAACATCATTGCCTGGTTCCGTTCTCTTGAAACTCATCCTGCCATCTGGGAAACTACTAGAGCCTTTTCCCAAACCCAATATCAGCACTTTAAAAGATCCTAACTCTTGAAACATCTTTTCGAATATTGGTTTTAAAACCAAACCAATCATTAAATGGAAAAGTTAAAAAACATTTTTAATTTAGCCCATTCCAAAAACACGAGACTCTACAAACTACCCAACTTAAAAACATCACATCCTTGAGAATTCATTGAGAACTACTGCAACATCCAGAAACCTACTAAGGTCATGAAGTCTCATTTGAACATTCATGTTGTGTTACCAACCACCCAAATTACCTTTAAAAGTTTAAAACCCCAATCTAGAACTCTTTCCTTGGAATACATCACTGACCAAAGAAACCATTACTTGTCGTTAATCCAGCGGTGTGCCTTAAAATGATTTCAATACTAGTCGCATGTATATGAAATCCCTACCCAACATCTGGTGACCTTCCCAAGACAAGCCATCATAAGGCTACTTTAAAAGTATTGTTCCCCGCAAGAAAAAAGGCATTAGCCAAAGAACCATGCATCCCACATACAACCCAAATAAACCCACTGATGTAATGACCCACCAATTCTCATTAGCTTGAGAGTACCACGAGTCATTACTAGGCCTTAAGTGACATTCCCAAGATGAAAAAGGCTGGCAGTAAATGCGGAAGTGTTTCAAGTACCATTGGGGGACAATTTAACCTCATAGAAAATAAACCAACCAAACGATGCACTAACAACCACTATATGATGCAGGTCAATAAAAAATTAATTCCCAAAAGACTACCAAGTTACTCCATAACAAAACTCAAAACCAATACAATATCAGAGTTCCAAGTGGACGACTAAAGAAGATACCCAAAGAGAACTAAGACACACTCCACGACTCCACACCAAGCCCATTCTCCAAGCTCCAACACATCTCCCAAGTGTCACCACAAACCACTTGTAATGATATGCCTTACCTTTACCTATGTCTCAGAATACGACATCTGCAAAAGCACCAAATTTCCAAAGTAGGGGTGACTATAACACTCATTAGGTTTTCCCCAATGACGTTCCTACTCACGCCACTAGGATAGAAGAGTTAGCCACAATTATATAAAAACGGTTTATATAAAACAATTTCTCAAAAGAATTTTATAACTAAATATAAACAAGTTTACAAACCATTCATAACCAAAAGCATCCAAGAGAAAATGAAACTAATTTTTTCAACATGTTATTTTTTCAGAAAAATAACCAAACAAGCTTTTGAACTATTCCACAACATCCCTTTTTGGCATACCCAGCCATTTCCCAACTCATGCAACCAACCATGCATGCTACGTTATGACAGTTCTATACTCATGAACGGTTTCTCATCGATCTACCAAGTTGTCACAAGGTAATTTTTTCCCAAGTTCCATTACACCTTTGGCACCAAAAAAAGGTCATATTCTAACAAATCGTCGTACAAATAGTTACCATGTGCCATTAAACATTTGGCACCAAGCACAATGTCCTATTTCAACCAATCATCATACATGCAGTATGAACACACACCACATATTCCCAAAAACATGACAAAACCATCCTTTCAATACAACACCCTTTATTGAAAACCATTTCCATCAAAACCATGTGTGTTCAACCAATTCAAACCATTTCAATAAAACTGTACTTTTATTGAATACCAAAGAATAAACAAATTTCATCAAATCCAATTCAATACCAAACCATTTCAATAAAACACCATTTTTATTCAAAACCGATTTTTCATCAAACCATTTAAAATTCTAGTAGTTCAATAATTTAAAATCATCATTTTAAATTCAAGAAGCCAAATCACTTTGCACAACAAATCACCAAGATTTCACAATTTCACTAAAAACATAAATCATCACTAAAGAAGATTTATTCTATGATTTTCACAATCAATTCCATTCAAATATCCCAATATTAAACTAAGCCAATAAATTATTTCAAGAGGAGCCGAGAGTGAAGCCTCCTACCTCAAAGGTTTCGCAAAAGAAAACCGGTTCGATTCTCCCTGAATCCTCATTAGATATCTTATCCTAACAAAACCAAGAACAAATCTCATATAAACATAAATGTGTGTGTGACCTTCCTTGAACCACGATCACCATGTAAGTATCTCACATGAAAGGTGAAACTTAAACCAATCAGCGTTTCAAAACACCCAAGTCCCAAAAAATTCTCCCAATCAGTTGGATGAAATAACTTTAATCCCAAAAAATATTCTCTATAGTTAACCCATGGAACTCTTAAATGTATTAACATTCATAAGGAATATCTATCCAGAAGAACTATGCATTACTCAATTATTATTTCCATATAAACATTCAAGATGTAACGATCACCCCTCTAAACATCGATGTCGTTATTCAAAACCCAAGTGTCCTATTAGGTATAATGAGATTGAAAGGTTCCAACTTTAAAATCTCATAGTGGAAAAAATGAATATTAATCTCTAAGGGTGCAACCTACCATGACTAGTCACTTATGAAGAGTATGCTCTGACCCTATCTCTTGGTCATGTAAAATAGAAAACACTGGTCTCAAAATCCCCTCTTTATTTTCTCCATTATGTTAATTCATATCAACCTATCAAAATTAGAATGAATTTTAACAAACCCACATATACTCTTCCACAATAAGGAACTTGGTTTTTAAACAACGCCCCAACGGAAAAATAGGCAAGCTATAATAAACATCCTCTTTCACATTTAACATTTTGTTTTATTTCATTTTAAACATATAATTTAGCATCTAAATTCCTTTTAATCATAAGGAGACCTCTGAGGGTCCCATTTATGATAAACATTTAACTTCTTCAAAAAGAAACCCTATAAAAATTTATTTGAAAAAAATAAATTATTTTTCATTTAAAACCATTTGAAACACATTTTGGTTATACAATGATTAGTCACATGGGTGGCCATCTACCAATCGATAAGGAGCCCATACACCTTACCATTGGCATTTGCCTCCCATTTATCTTATCCAATTTCCATTTAACATATTTAACATTATTAGCCATTTTCAATTATTCCAATACATGGTTTACCCTTATCCTAATTATAAAGAGCACATACACCTTATAACTAAAATTGGAACCCATTGTAAACACAATCAATAAATTTCCACTCATGTCGCCATTTACACATCCAAAAATCTCTAGCATGTTATCATAATAAGTAACACAAAAACATGTTATAACATAGAATCATGACATATAATCATCTAAACTTGTTATATAAGAAGGAATGGTAAAGTAGATCAAAACATGATATTATACCCAAGGCACACAATCCAAATTAGAAGGCATCATACTAATGAAACTACATGGAATGTCATATGCTTGAAACATGAATATCTAAGTGACTAATTTGATGCATGTAATGAAATTTCCTTTCCATATCAGGTCAAAGAAAATTTTAAAAATTTTCTAAATCAGTAAGTAGTAGAAAATACACCAGTCACTCAAGGTGAAATCATATCAACTATAACCTCAAACAACATAAACATCATTTCCCATCCCGGGACACTTAGTCATTTCCCGTATATGGGGTTATCAGTCCCAATAACAACTATTAACTGAGCACTGGTACTTTCCTACTATCCTTTCTACCAAACAAAAATTGATAGAGAAAGAAAAAAAAAAGAAAACCTAAACCTTTGATACCACTTTATAAAGTCCCGGCCTGGCTGACCCTCACACAGGTAGCCGGACCAATCACCACATGACCTCAAGCACGTCTCCCCATACACTCGAGGCTTCCAAATAGAATTGAGCATCTATGGATGGTCAGGGGGAGACTATACCCTCATATTTAGAGCTAAAAACGAAAATAGATAATAAAATCAAACAATAGAAGAAGAAGATATTAAGAAATAGTCAACTGAATAAAGAAAGTGGCCAACACTGGTTTATACAATGCATGCATGTCATGGTGATACATATTAGAAAGTATTAAAGAAAATAGCATTCTTTACATCTCAGTATTGAAATAAGGAAAAGACACAATTCTATAAGGTCGATCTCCATGAGCATCTTGAGCTCCCTCTCGGTCCTTTGCTCCTAACTCCAAAGTACAAGAAAATAGAAACAAGAAATATCAAAAGTCATGCACACAGTAGAGTCCAGTTGGGCACCCCAGTACAATAGATTCTTGAGTAGGTTGTGAGATATAAATATTAGAAGATCAGGACAACCGGTGTCTAGATCAATCTAGAAAACTTAATATATTTAAATTGTGTTTAGGTATAATGAAGTAACAACATTATTGAATAAATAAACTACAACCCATCCAATTTCTTAAGGGACACCTAATAGAGATACCTACATCATCTCGTATACAGAAATAAGATTCTGAATATGAACTATATATATAATGCATAACTAAATTGTTTAACACATTATTTGATATTATTTATTTAACCATAAAAATACTTGGGTTCTCTTGGACACCCATATATCAATACATTTATCGGCTGTTCTGGAGTCTGAACCACTTCTCATATTCAATTCACAAATCATCACATCACATTGGCATTCATTAACCATTTAAATAAATCCATGTATGACTAATTGTACCCACGTTCCAATGTCAATTAATGTGTGTAGAATGTCATGTTTATCACCCTTGTAAGTATTTAGAGCATAAATCCTTGTCTCACAACCCATGGGTATTTAGAGAATTAGTCCATATCCCATAAAAGAAAATCTCTATTCATTCTAGGTGTAGAATGCCATGTCTAGCACCCCATGATTATTTGGAGCATTAGTCATTGTCTCACAACCTGTTTATCAATCATACATACATACATACATATATATATACATCATGGGTGTAGAATTTCATGTCTAGTACCCCAAGATCTCGTCCATTAATTAATAAATAAATTACTTAATCAAGTCTATTAGTTAATTCAATAACACATTATCAACATCGTATTCATTACTAAAAAAACAAATATTTAAACATATAAATTCCATTAGTTAACTAAAAAATGAACTAATAATTACTATAACATTAATTATTTCAACCATTAATTAATCTCATTAATTTCTCTAGTCAATTTAAACATTATATAATCAAAAGGCAACCATCTCAAAATTACATAATCAATTCTACAATTAATTATTACATGAAAACCATCTCAATATTATATAATTGATTCAAAAAAATAATTATCTCAATGAAACCATCCCAATATCACATAACTAATTCAAAAATTAATTATCTCTAAAAAAACCATTTCAATATCACAAAATTAATTCAAAATTTCATTATCTCAAGGAAGATGTTTCAATATAACCTAATAAATTCAAAAATTACTTATCTCAACATATCCCAAAACAATATCAAATAAATAACCCCCAATTAATTATAAATATTATTATCTCATAACACAAAAATTTATTCACAATTAATTATCTCAACTTAAACATTTTAATATCACCTAATTAATCCCCTAATTAATTTTCATCTAAAAGCACATAATTAATTAATAATTAATTATTTTAATATAAAAAAAATTAATATCTCAAAATTAAACCCCAGATTAATTCTAATCTCAATGCACATAATTAATTCATAATTAATTTTTTTGAACTTAACCAAATTAATATCTCCTAATTAATTCCTTGATTAATTTTCATCTCAAAGCACATAATTAATTCATAATTAATTATCTTGACTTAAACAAATTAATATCTCATAATTAATTCCTCCTTTAATTATCAAGTAAAATCACTTAATTAATTAATAATTAATTATCTCAACTTAACTAAATTAAAATCGCATAATTAATTCATCGATTATTAATAATCTCAACGAACATAATGAATTCATAATTAATTTTCTCAAATTAAGAAAATTAATTACACATAATTAATCCCTCGATTAACTATTTTCTCTAAGTGCATAATTAATTCATAATTAATTATCTCAACTTAACCAAATTAATTACTCATAATTAATCCCTCAATTAATTATTATCTCATAGCAAAAACTAAATTCATAATAAATTATCTTAACTTAACCAAATTAATTACCCATAGTTAAACCCTCAATTAATTATCACCTCAAAGAAAATTATTAATTCAAAATTAATTATCTCAACTTAACCAAATTAATTACTCATAAATAATCTCTCAATAAATTATTATCTCAAAGAACATAATTAATTCATAATTAATCATCTCAGCTTAACTAAATTAATTACTCATAATTATTCTCTTGATTAGTTATTTTATCAAAGAATATAATTAATTCATAATTAATTATCTTAACTTAACCAAAATAATTACTCATAATTAATCCTTCAATAAATTATCATCTCAAAGCACATTATTAATTCGTAATTAATTATACCATCTTAACTAAATTAATTACTCATAATTATTCCCTTAATTAATTATCATCTCCAATCACATGATTAATTTATAATTAATTATCTCAACTTAACCAAATTAATTACTCATAATTAATCACTGAATTAATTATCAACTCAAAGAAAATAATCAATTAATAATTAATTATCTCAACTAAACCAAATTAATTACTAATTCACCAAATAAGAAATTTAATCTAACATTGCAGTCATATTTATAAACAATAATAAATCAAGAAAACTACATTTTATTAATGAGACAAAGTTTGGAACCCTACCTATATGAATTTGGTAGAGAAAAAGATTCCTAACTCAAACGGGACCTGCTCACGTACACACACCTCAACAAAAGCATATGCACACTCCGAATTTATTGTCACACATAACAACCACTAACTAACACTGTTAATTAGTCCAGTGGTGACCAACGCAAACCCAAAACATTATCCGCAACACTAAATATCCATAAGCCACTAATTCAGGGGGTACAAAACCAAATAACAGGTATAAACCCTAACCCCAAAATGATAGTATTGAACTGAATCAAGTCAAATCGCTTCACCTTCAGTAGCAGTCATTGGAATACAGAAAAACGGGTCCTGAGAATCCCATTGCATAACCCTAGAATAGAAGAATCAAGGAATCCAAATTACTCTTGAACCTTAGGGTTTTAGGCATATGGACAGGGTGAAGGAGGAGCCAACGAGCTGATGCAAATTGTGAAACATATAGAGACAGACTCATCTCACTGAGACAGACAAACTCCGTGAAGGGATCAGAAGGATCCAGGCATGCGATGAGGAGCTGGAGAGGAGGGGGTAGCGCCCCTCACTATGGAGGGGGGTTGTGCGCTTCTCCTTCATATAGGGGAAGAGGGTTGTTATGCCTCCCTCTTATTTTCTTTATCAAAATTAATTAAAAACCATAAAAATATAGGATCAATACAATAATAATAATAATACCCACCATTATATTATTATTATTACAATTAAATAAAACTCCTCTTAGATAAACTTCAACACCCTATTACTTATTATTTAATTAACTTCATTTTAATTGAATTTAATTAAATAAATTCCCCACTTCGTGTTATTTAATAATATTTTCTCAACAAAATTTAATTAAATTATAAACTCCAACTCATCAACATTATTTAATTATATTCTATGAACCAAAATTTAATTAAACAATAACCCCCATTTTTTAATGAATAATTTAACTTCTATGCTCCTTAAATTTATTTAAATAAAACTTCTATTTCTCAATAATTAATTTAATTCATCTCTACCATGAATTTAATGAAATGAAACTCCAACTCCTCATTTAATCAACATTTAATATTACCATTTAATATTAAACTTCTTTGATAACCCTTAACTCCAAAATTACATGTTATCAAATTAAATTCCTCTCATCTCAATTTAATTAAATAATGACTCCAACTCATAAAAATTTATAATAAAATTAATTATTTTAATCATAATCTTATTAAATAACTTCTCCCTCTCAATATATATTAATTAAATTTTGTTAACTTTAATTTAATTAAATTAACCCCCAATAGCTCATTTAATTAAATTATTTTCAACCATGAATTAAAATAAATTAAAATAACATGAAACTAAAAATTTGGTTGACCACATGGTTTGACACCCATGGTCTAATAGACTATGCGCAAACCATGTGTCTGCTACTGGACACCTGTTTTATCATGTACGACCGACGAGCACAATTTGACTGACTTTGCATAGCTCGTGAAACTATTATTCACTGGTCCGGTTCTCTTGAAACTCATTATGCCATCTAGGAAACTCCTCAAGCCTTTACCCAAGCCTATTATCAACACTTTAAAATACCTGAACTCATGAAACTTATTTCAAAAGTTATCATTTAAAACTGAACGTTCAATGAATGAAAAAGTTCAAAAATATTCGTATTTTTCCCGGTCCAAAAACACAGGACTCTATATATATGATTTTCAAAAAAATTAGGATTAATATTTACCTTATAATTGTTATTGTATGTTTCATAATCATAGAAAATTACTCAATTAGGTTTTGTCATTCTAGAAAAATAGCATGAAAATGAATTACTTGTGAAACCAATGTATGTAATGGAAAATGCGATGATGGTATTACCAATATAGAGGGAGATAGAGTTGAAATAATTATGATGATGACAAATCAGTTTACACAAGTCGTGAACAATAAAAAAAACATGTAGAGTATCCTACTTCACCAAGGAAGGAATAAGTAGTAGTTTAAACCTTCATATGTTAAATACCACTTTTTAATGGAACCTTTGATCCACTAATCAAAGAAAAATGCATTAATACTATATAAATGATATTTTTTATACTTGTTTGATAGGAATAAGAGAAAGTTACAGTGGAAGTATATCGCTTTGAGAGAGAGGTTGACCAGTGTTAGACACTATTCAAAAATGTGAAGCTAAAGATGAGGTGGATTCCTCACGATGGGAAGACTTAAAAAATGTAATTTTCATTATGTGTATTCCATGTAAACTGTAGAAAAAAATGGACTGAGAATTAATTTAGTTGAAAAAATTAAAAAAACAAATCATTTTGGAATTATGAGGTGAACAGTACAAGGCTTACATGTTACAATTCAAGCATTGTCATTAATTCTGATAGGAACAAATGTCGATTATTTGGTGGACTAAGACCACATATAGAAAATGCATTGGGAATTCGAGACTTTGGGAGTTATAAAGAGATATTGTGATGTCATCTGAAAGCTTAAATGTTTTTCAAATCTTTCTAGTTGACTCATGGATAAAATTATAATAAGATAAATTTGGAACTAAATTTTCTTAATAATTTGAATGACAATAAAATACAACATCCCATGGGAAAAAAATTTGGGAAGATTCATTTTGGGAATTTTTTTAACGGAAGTGGAATGTGATATAATTGTGGAAGTTATGGAAATTTATCTCAAAACAATCATAGAAATATAAATTCTCAAAATATAAATGGTAGTGGAATAGGAAAGATGGTGAAAAAACTGTAACACCCCATGATTTCATAGTGTCTTATTTCTTCAAAATAATTCAATAACTTGCACTACACGCAACACCGAGTTCAATCACACCATGAATTACCAAAAAAAGCCATTCAAAAGAGTTTATGAATAGTATTAACTAAATTTTAAACTTTATATAATCCTTATAATTTTAGAATCCATATTATGAGTTTCTTAGACATAATGCAAGAACAGATTCATTTTTAGTATTGCACTTTTTTCAACTTTTAATAGTGAAACCTTTTTAAATACAATAATTTAAACTTTTTGACTAAATGGGGACATCAAAAAATTTAAAATGAAACATCCCAAGCTTCCACGGTATGCTTTCCTTTGAATAATATCGCAGCGTGTGTTGTACGCAACTTCGAGTTCTAACACACCACAACCAATCAAACTAGCCGTTATGAATAGTAATACCTACCTTTTAAAATTTTAGAAATTTTATCTCTCAAAATGGACTTCATTTTTGGATTTGGAGTATCGAATTTAGCCAAAGGTGAAATTTTGGTACTTTTCGGATAACTTTCATATTTTGATGAATAGTGAAAATTACTAAATTTTAATTAAAAACAACTTTTTTAATCAAAATAATTAATAGTGATAAATTATGAATTTGAGTGGTTTTAAAATATATTTAGAATATATTTTTACCATTTAATATAATTTTGGTCATTGGACATAATTTTACAATTAATCCGAACATAAACAAGTGTCAATCTTTTGATAGTTATTATCTCTTAAACACGCGCTTTTTGTTTTGACAGTGAGAATTAATTTTAAATTAATTTCTGCCACTTCTGTGTTTTGAATTTAGAAAAATGGATTCCATATTTGGAATCAGGATGTTCAAATTGTGTAAATAGGTAAATTTTATTTTTAGAAATTTTGAATAATTACTGCGGTAAATATTTTATTTACCATGGTTAAGGGTAAATCCGGTAAATAAGGGTTAAAAAATAATATTATAATAATACTAAATTACCCTAAAACGTGTCCTAGACTTATTAGTTGATACATTTTAGACCATAGGCATCTTTGGGTCGATTTTTGGACCCTATGGTGCCACTTGTAGGTGATAGGGACACATTATTTTAATTAAGTTAAAATGAATACAAAAATGACACAAGCATATATCTTTTAGAAACACAATTTTTACATAAGGTTATATATGTTGGATTTTAGATTATAAATATTAATTAGAAAGCTAAACTATTTCGTACATAATGATATTTTATTTATAATTTTTAGACATTAAATAATGTAATTTATTTATGACACAATGATGATGAATTAATTACTATAATAGTGAAAAATTAAAATAATTGATATTATAAATACCCAAATAAATATAATATGAAAATTTTAATGAATTAAACTAATTTTCTAGGATAATATGATATATTAGGATTTATTTAATTGACTTTTTTTTGAAGTAATCAATCTGTTATGAGTTTCAAAAAAATCAACTATTGAATAGTTTTAAAATTGACATAAAAGAGTTCTTAAAACAAATATTATATTATTAATTGATATTAAATTCCTAAAAATCTAAGGTTCGTCCAAGAGACTTATATCATGATAGGTGCATCATTAATGGACTACTTGAGGGTCTCTTGGTTGTATATAGTAATTTTATTAACCATATTATATAAAAATACAAAGAGACATTGTAAAAGTGAAACTAATTAACTTGGATTTAATACTTAAAGATAGGGTTAATATAAGTACCCAAACCTGTATAAATTCTAATAGTTGAGTTGTTTTCGACCCATCACCACCTTAAAATTTAAATAATCAACTTTTGAGCCATTAGAAACCGAATATGAATTTTTTATAAACTAATATTTCTAGCTTTTCCAAAGGTGCCCCTCACCCATCTTATAAAAGGGCACTCCTCCTTCTCATTTCTTCAAACCTTCAAAACCATTTGGTTCGGCCAAACTCTGCCCAAATACTCTCCAACCTTCCCTCACTACAACCTAGAAAACGTATTTTGATCAGAAAGCCATCCTAAGGATCCCTTTTGTTCAAATCAATAGGAAGAACCCGAAGAAGAGGTAATGATTTCACCACCCTTTTCCAAGTTCCTTTCTTTTTCCACTTCTTCTTCCTTTGTTATTACCATTCTAAAATAATAACTCCAGTAACATATATATACTGTGATGTTATTATAAATATGGTACAACCATATTCAGTATTCTATCCACCCTTTGAATAACATGTCACCATACGTGCGTACGTACGACTTACCGTCTCCACGTCGTGGTATAATTGTTATTCAATATATTATTATTTGGATGGGTATAATAATGATATGTAACTCATGTAAATAATAAATATAACATGTTAATGATTCTGTATATATGATATAACAACCATTTATTTATTATTTCAAAAGAATGATATTGTCGCTCGTGCGTACGTACGGACTACCGTCTCCACGAACGCGATGAGATTCATTCTCCATCGTATCCATTCAAGTATAATTATCATTTGATGATTTAAAAATGATGTTTAAGGACTTGATATCATTCTGGATATGAATAATATACAACCTATCCATTACAAACATGGATTACTTAACAAAACATATAAAAGAAAACAAGTAAGTTAACACCCGAAACAACGATAATACTAAGATATTATTATCAAATCAATATTAAAAGATCATATATGATATCATATTAATGTATATGATTCTTGTATAATTTAATAAAAATTATTTCACCATTATACAGGAGGTTATCCTAACCCAACCAAGGAAAAGTACAAGGTAAGGGGTTTTCATCTCACTCCTTATTCCCGTGAGATTCATGCCATATTGCCACCATCACCTTTTGTGTGGTGTATGTACTACCCATAATTATATTCTTTTTTTAATAAACTCTAATTTATGTGTATTTACATATTCATTGTATGATACCTCTTTCATGGGTTGTATGTTTCATAAGTTACCAAATTGGTAAGGGTTATTTCACAATCTTTTCATTATCCGAGGTTGTTTATTCGTAATAATCTATTGGGATCTCTTTATCATCCACATCCATGTTTCTTAAAAATGAATTCCAAAACATTTTTACTATTTACTAGAATATGGGTTAAAGTCATTTATACCATTTTTTGACTTTTTATAAGAGGTTTATAAAGGAATCTTTCCATCATTTTCCAAACAAGGTGCTTCTTAACCTTTTTGACAATATTAAGGTAAGAATGTTTTTTTTAATTTATACGGCGGGTGTGACTATTTTCCGCCGTTATAAAATCGTCGAAGCTTCCCTTACAAGATAATAAGAATATTTTCAAAAAAAAGTTTTTTTTCATAAATATAAGACTCTTAAATGATTTCAAAATAGAAAGACATCTCTTTCTAAAATAGTCTTTATTTCATCTATGTCAACATCCTTTGATGGATTTAAGCTTATTTGAAGTTGATTTATTATGATACAAAACATCCATATTTTATTGAAAGTTTTGCGATATTTTTGACTGTGGATAAGTTATTATTATGTCACTCATGTTTTTTGTTTAGAGTATTGACATTTCATAAGTTATTTGTAATCCGAATGTTTATGTTATATTTCAACCTTTCATTCAGATGAATGTGTTAGACAAGTATGTTCTGGGTTGGGGACCGGTAAAAGTAAGCCCTCCGGTTTGGTCTCCAGTTATTAGACGAACTCCAGTTTGGTCTCCAGTTATTAGAGGAACTCTGGGTTGGGGTCTGGTTATTAGAGGCACTCCGGGTTGGTGTCCGTTTATTAGAGGCACTCCGGGTTGGGTTCCGGTTACAGTTAGCCCCTAGGTCTTGGGACGAGGCCTTGACAAAGAAATCAAAGTTCAGCATTATACATTCCGACATTATGAAAGTGTTTATTGATATAGCATGTGATTATTCGATTAGTAGAATATCCATGTGAATAATTAAATGGAATTATTTCATTTTACTTTTGCCATACTATGTTGAAGTTCAAGTTTAAAAGGCTATTGTTTTAGTAATGCATTGCCTTAAATGTTTATGCTTATTTTTGAATGTTCTGTTATATTGTTATCCTTACTGTGAATTTGAGCTCACCCCTTTTCTATGTTTTATTTTTCCCAGGATGTGAAGAAGTAAGTTATGAATGACCTGCAGGGATATTATGAGGGGATAATAGTGTGGACTATGGAGACATTATGTTGTCGTAGTAGTTTTTCACTTTCTGATGTAATGTAAAACTTATGAATATATCTTGTGTTTCCAAGGCTACTAAACCAATCGGTCTTTCGAGATTTGATCTTTCTTGTGATCATGCCAATGTTATGTAATAATGCACCGACTCTGGGTAACTAGGGTTGGGGCGTTACAGTTGGTATCAGAGGAATTTTAGTACAAACCTTGGAATCTAGATTTAGATAAACTCTGATTAGAGCACATAGATTTAAGATGAATTTTGAGGATTGGTATAGAATAACTTCCTAGAATTTTGGTATTGTAGAGATTTTGTGAGTTTTCCGAGCAATACATCTCTGTCTGGATATGAGTAGGTAGAGGCGGCTCTGGCACAGATGTACCTAGGGGTAAAACCCGAAAACACCGCTTTGAGCTAGACTCGAACAGGAAATGGTGCAGGACAATGGGCCTTGCTGCACTCTTGGTTACGACACTCCCGGGAGATATGCTTAGGATAACTCCCATTTTCTTTACAAATCATTATGAAGGGTTTATGAGTATATAATTCCTCAAAGGAGATATTTTTATGATTATGTATTATATCCATAAACTATTTAATTTATGTTATGTGTTTTACAAGTTTGGGATTAGGTATTGTTATTCATAAACTAATCTAATGTATGCCATTGTTTAGAAATGGCACCCCGTATAAGGAATGAGAACTCTAGAAATGCACATGATACAAAGAGAATGAAGGATCATATATTTTATGGTCTTAAGCCAAATTTTACAATAGAAATAGTCTTGCATGTATTGTCATCATATGAAGAAATAATATCATGTTTTGATAAGATAAGTAAAGAGTTTACTGAGTCCTATGGCTTTGAAGGGAAGCAAGAGAAGAAAAGGATGGAAGAGAGAAAGATGGATAAAGGGAAGAGGGAAAAGAAGAATTTTCCCATATGTGATAACTATGGAAAGAAACACCCTGGAACTTTCCTGAAAGGAATGGGAGTTTGTTATAAGTGTGGAGGAAAAGGGAACAATGTACATGACTGCAAGGGTAAGAAAATGGTTTCAAATGTACAATGCTTCATTTGCAAGGATTTTGGACACTACGCGAACCTATGTCCCTGTCATCAGACTATGCCGCAAATGATGCGATTGGATAATAATCAAGTTATGATACTACCACAGATGAAGAGGAATGATTTGAGTTCTTATGTTGATTATGTCAATTGAGTGTTGTATCAACAATGTACTTGTTATAATAATTATGGAGTATATAAGGATTGTACTGCAGTACTATTTCATTAAGGACTTGAGACTGTGTGGAAGAAAGAAAATTAACTCAATAGCAGGATAAATTTTTGGAAAATATATGGTTGAGAGAATGATAAACCATAATATAGTTCTCATACTGAGGTAGTGATTTTGGAATAATACATGATTGTTTTGGATAAATTATATTGGATATTCTTGACTACCTTGGAACTGATTAATGATTTGTATATTCCGTCATTGTTGGGGTTTAACACATTTTTGGATTGATGAAGTATATCCAGCATTCTATATGGAATAAGGGAGCATGAATGTAATCAATAAGGAATATGGTAATTCGGGATGTTTTAGTGTATTAAAAGAATACATGATGAAGGTATTCATATGCTATTACGGGGTAAAAAGGATCTAAATTATGTTTACCTTCCTTATAAATGTTGGACTGTGAGTTTGGACAAAAGTTTTTTGGATATTTCTAGTTTGGATTATTTTGGATTGCCATAAAAGGACAACCTGGAGGTTGGGCGGCAACCCGTCGCATCCGGCAAGGCTGCGAGACTTGAACCCGCAACCGAAGGGCAACAAGGGTGTATCACCTACCACTGGCCCACAAGATGTCCTGGATTAAATAATGTAGTTTTTTTTTTGAAGATCTGGTAGATGAATTATAAATTCATTTATTTTGGAACCCAGTATGAATAGTATAAAGAGAAAAAAAATTTACGTTCTATTATCTTTTAGAGTGAAAGATGAGTTTGTGGTAGAAATTTATTAATGGATAAAACTCTAATTATAAAGTAAGTATATCTCCTTATGATCTTATCCAATCTCATAAATAAATTCCTCAACATTAATAAAAGGAACTTATAACAAAAATGTTGTCCTAGATGGTACCTTAAATCATCACTAATTTATGGCTTTGGGATTGTTGGCCTTTTCATAGCCATGTTCTCTACCACTCTCCATCAGATAATTGATGGCTAGGTTTCTCTTCCATATCCATATTTTCCTACATGGAACCCTAGTATGTGTTATTTTCGATAATCTTCATACTTTCCACTCTTTATTTTAAATAGAGTCCTCATTAATTAACTTTTCGATGTGGGATTTCAACTAAGATATTTTGAAACGTCAAAAATGTGTTATCCCAATACCCTATGTTTTGTTGAACCGATGGTATTTCAAATCATCATATATTGATGAGTTTAAGGACCTCAATTTTATACTTGTTTGTGATTGATGACCTCAATAACTACCTTTAAATATTTACGTTTTTCCTCCAATTATATGTCTCTAATTGCCACCAAGGTTCTCCTAATCAAGATCATAATTTGGTGGTGACCCTTTCATTTCTCTTTTCCTCATATTAAGACTAAATTTTAGTAACCCAATTTCCGATGTGGGTTTTCCCACAAATATATTTTCTATTTTCAACCTTTTATTTTCGAAGAACAATTTCAAATTGCGAGGACGCAATTTATTGAAGGAGGGGAGAATGTAACACCCCAAGATTTCATAGTGTGTTATTTCTTCAAAATAATTCAATAACTTGCACTACACGCAACACCGAGTTCAATCACACCATGACTTACCAAAAAAAGGCATTCAAAAGAGGTTATGAATATTATTAACTAAATTTTAAACTTTATATAATCATTATAATTTTAGAATCCATATTATGAGTATCTTAGACATAATGCAAGAACATATTCATTTTCAGTATTGCACTTTTATCAACTTTTAATAGTGAAACCTTTTTAAATACAATATTTTAAACTTTTTGACTAAATGGGGACATCAAAAAATTTAAAATGAAACATACCAAGCTTCCACGGTATGCTTTCCTTTGAATAATACAGTAGCGTGTGTTGTACACAACTTCGAGTTCTAACACACCACAACCAATCAAACTAGAAGTTATGAATAGTAATACCTACCTTTTAAAATTTTAGAAATTTTATCTCTCAAAATGGACTTCATTTTTGGATTCGGAGTATCGAATTTATCCAAAGGTGAAATTTTGGTACTTTTCGGATAACTTTCATATTTTGTTGAATAGTGAAAATTACTAAATTTTAATTAAAAACAACTTTTTTAATCAAAATAATTAATAGTGATAAATTATGAATTTGAGTGGTTTTAAAGTATATTTTGAATATATTTTTACCATTTAATATAATGTTGGTCATTGGACATAATTTTACAATTAAACCGAACATAAACAAGTGTCAATCTTTTGATAGTTATTATCTCTTAAAAACACGCTTTTTGTTTTGACAACGGGAATTAATTTTAAATTAATTTCTGCCACTTCTGTGTTTTGAATTTAGAAAAATGGATTCCATATTTGGAATCAGGATGTTCAAATTGTGTAAATAGGTAACTTTTATTTTTAGACATTTTGAATAATTACTGCAGTAAATATTTTATTTACCATGGTTAAGGGTAAATCTGGTAAATAAGGGTTAAAATATAATATTATAATAATAATAAATTACCGTAAAACGTGTCCTAGCCTTATTGGTTGATACATGTTCGACCATAGGCATCTTTGGGTCGATTTTGGGACCCCATGGTGCCACTTGTAGGTGATAGGGACACTTTATTTTAATTAAGTTAAAATGAATACAAAAATGACACAAGCATATATCTTTTATCAAAACAATTTGTACATAGGGTTATATATGTTGGATTTTAGATTATAAATATTCATTCGAAATATAAAAAGATTTCCTAGATAATGATATTTTATTTATAATTTTTAGAAATTAAATAATTTAATTTAGTTATGACACAATGATGATGAATTAATTACTATAATAGTGAAAAATTAAAATAATTGATATTATAAATACCCAAATAAATATAATATGAAACTTTTAATGAATTAAACTAATTTTATAGAATAATATGATATATGAGGATTTATTTAAGTGACTTTTGTAGAAGTAATAAATCTGTTATGAGTATCACAAAAATCAACTATTGAATAGTGTCAAAATTGATATAAAAGAGGTCTTAAAACAAATATTATATTATTAATTGATATTAAATTCCTAAAAATCTAAGGTTCGGCCAAGAGACTTATATCATGATAGGTTCATCATTAATGGACCACTTGGGGGGTCTCTTGGATGTATATAGTAAGTTTATTAACCATATTATATAAAAATACAAAGAGACATTGTAAAAGTGAAACTAATTAACTTAGAGTTAATACTTAAAGATAAGGTTAATATAAGTACTCAAACCTGTCTAAATTCTATTGGTTGAGTTGTTTACGACCCATCCCCACCTTAAAATTTAAATAATAAACTTTGTAGCCATTAGAAACCGAATATGAATTTTTTATAAACTAATATTTCTAGTTTTTCCAAAGGTGCCCCTCACCCCTCTTATAAAAGGGAACTCCTCCTTCTCATTTCTTCACACCTTCAAAACCATTTGGTTCGGAAAAAATCTGCCCAACTACTCTACCAAATTCCCTCAATACAACCTAGAGGCCTTAGTTTGATCAGAAAGCCAACCTAAGTAGCCCTTTTTATCAAATCAAAAGGAAGAACCCGAAGAAGAGGTAATGATTTCACCACCCTTTTCCAAGTTCCTTTCTTCTTCCTCTTCTTCTTCATTTGTTATTACCATTCTAAAATAATAACTCCAGTATCATATATATATTGTGATGTTATTATAAATATCTTACACCAATATTCAGTATTCTATCCACCCTTTGAATAACATGTCACCATATGTGCGTACGTAGGGCTTACCGTCTCCACGTCGTGGTATAATTGTTATTCAATATATTATTATTTGGATGGGTATAATAATGATATGAAACTCATGTAAATAATAAATATAACATGTTAATGATTCTTTATATATGATATAACAACCATTTATATATTATTTCAGAAGAATGATATTGTCACTCGTGCGTACGTACGGACTACCGTCTCCACGAACGCGATTAGATTCATTCTCCATCGTATCCATTCTAGTATAATTATCATTTGATGATTTAAAAATGATGTTTAAGGACTTGATATCATTCTGGATATGAATAATATACAACCTATCCATTACAAACATGTCTTACATAATAAAACATATAAAATAAAACAAGTAAATTAACACCCGAAACAACGATAATATTAAGATATTATTATCAAATCAATATTAAAAGATCATATATGATATCATATTAATGTATATGATTCTTGTATAATTTAATAACAATTAATTCACCATTATACAGGAGGTTAACCTACCCCAACCAAGGAAAAGTACAAGGTAAGCGGTTTTCATCTCATTCCTTATTCCCGTGAGATTCATGCCATATTGCCACCATC
Source organism: Viscum album (assembly GCA_963277665.1). Lineage (NCBI taxonomy): Eukaryota > Viridiplantae > Streptophyta > Magnoliopsida > Santalales > Viscaceae > Viscum > Viscum album. The sequence goes on from OY728137.1 coordinate 242,720,541, forward strand.
ACCTTTTGTGTGGTGTATGTACTGCCCAAAATTATATTATTTGTGGAATACACTCTAATTTATGTGTATTTACATATTCATTGAATGATACCTCTTTCATGGGTTGTATGTTTCATAAGTTACCAAATTGGTAAGGGTTATTTCATAATCTCTTCATTATCCAAGGTTGTTTATACGTAATAATCTACTGGGATCTCTTTTTCATCCACATCCATGTTTCTTAAAAATGAATTCCAAAACGTTTTTACTATTTACTAGAATATAGGTTAAAGTCATTTATACCCTTGTTTGAAATTTTATAAAAGGTTTATAAAGGAATCTTTCCGTCGTTTTCCAAACAAGGTGCTTTTTAACCTTTTCGACAAAATTAAGGTAAGAATGTTTTTTAACTTATACGGCGGGTGTGGCTATTTTCCACCCTTATAAAATCGTCGAAGCTTCCCTTACAAGATAATAAGAATATTTTCAAAAAAAAGTTTTATTTCATAAATATAAGACTCTTAAATGATTTCAAAATAGAAAGAGATATATTTCTAAAATAGACTTTATTTCATCTATGTCAACATCCTTTGATGGATTTAAGCTTATTTGAAGTTGATTTATTATGATACAAAACATCCATATTTTATTGAAGGTTTTGCGATATTTTTGACTGTGGATAATTTATTCTTATGTCACTCATGGTTTTTGTTTAGAGTATTGACATTTCATAAGTTATTTGTAATCCGAATGCTTATGTTATATTTCAACCTTTCATTCAGATTATTGTGTTAGACAAGTATGTTCTGGGTTGGGGACCGGTAAATGTAAGCCCTCCGGTTTGGTCTCTGGTTATTAGAGGAACTCCGGTTTGGTCTCCGGTTATTAGAGGAACTCTGGGTTGGTTTCCGGTTATTAGAGGCACTCTGGGTTGGTGTCCAGTTATTAGAGTCACTCCGGGTTGGGTTCCGGTTACATTTAGCCCCTAGGTCTTGGGACGAGGCCTTGACAAAGAAATTAAAGTTCAGCATTATACATTCCGACATTATGAAAGTGGTTATTGATATTGCATGTGATTATTTGATTAGTATAATATCCATGTGAATATGTAAATGGCATTTTTTCATTTTACTTTTCCCATGCTATGTTGAAGTTCAAGTTTAAAAGGCTTTTGTTTTAGTAATGCATTGCCTTAAATGTTTATGCTTATTCTTGAATGTTCCGCTATATTGTTATCCTTACTGGGCATTTGAGCTCACCCCTTTTCTATGTTTTATTTTTCCCAGGATGTGAAGAAATAAGTTATGAATGACCTGCAGGGATATTATGAGAGGATAATTGTGTGGACTATGGAGACATTATGTTGTCGTAGTAGTTTTTCACTTTATGATGTAATGTAAAACTTATGAATATATCTAGTGTTTCCAAAGCTACTAAACCAATCGGTCTTTCGAGATTTGATCGTTCTTGTGATTATGCCAATTTTATGTAATAATGCACCGACTCTGGGTAACTAGGGTCGGGGCGTTACAAAAAAAACCCTTCTATGTAGTGCTACAGGTGAGGGGAACTAGTGAACTTCACTAACCAATATCCAGATCTGGAGATAATGGAGGGAAACCACCTTAAACCACAATAGAGTCCACGGTATAATTTTCTTGGATCCTCAATTATTAAGACTTAATTCATGGTTTTATATTATTTTTTTGTAGGTACACTCATCATACACTCAATGTTAGTATGTACATTTTTTTATTCTAGTTCTACGCATTCTTTTATTACTTTTGTGTTTGCAAATATCATCAATTTAATAACTGAACATTATGCCAAATCATTTTATTAACTCTGGGAGGAACTATTAAATTGTCAAATATATATATAGGGACTCCCCCAATTAAATTTTTTGTGTATAGTATCTCTTCAAACCTGTTGATCGTTCAGATGGTAGAATTTGAATTAACATTTTGGATGAACTGGTTTTCAATGTTTAATGACAAGATCAATAATATATACAAGGATATTTTAGTAGTGTTGAAGTGAAAACAACTGATCATATTCTAATGAAAGATATCATAGCCTATGTCTTTCTAATAAAAACCTATTATTTCCAACTCTATGGAAATTATGGGTTGAAAAGAAGAAGGAAAATAAATATTAAAAATAGTATATGTAAACATTGTTTAGGAATAAATTGATGTATATAACAAAGATTTATTGAGCCCTCCCTAGATTAAGAAGCATATTTGTCAATAGAACTCTTACCTGGATCCAAGAAAATATCAAAAAAACCCATATAAAATTTAATACATGGAAATAGAGGCATTGAAATTCATGATCGTGTCGGGATCACAACTTATCACTTGGAACATCCACTAAACCTTTCTTTTTTTCTTGATGTGTTCCACATATCTCACCTGAGTAATTTTGTACATAATACAACATATTTATTAAACTAATATTCTATACCACTGGATTGTGATATTTCTTATGAGACAACTCAAGTATCTATTGGATAAGGGCATTGTTCAATGAAGTTTGTCTCATCCAGGAGCACCTGTTTTCTTTGTAAATAAGAAGGATACATAAATGCATCTATTCATTGATTATAGATAACATAATGGGATATTAGTGAATAAAAAATATCATCTTCTAAGGATTGATGATTTCTTCATCATCTTCATGGATAATAATTCTTTTTCTAGATTGATCTTTGATGTGGGTTACATCAATTTTGGGTGAAAAAAACATATATCCCAAATACTTCCTTCCAAAAAATATATCGAAAGTACGAGTTGATTATTATTCCATTCATCTTGACTAATTATCATTCCATATTTATGTATTTTATGAATACTATCTTCGAGGACTATCTTGATAATTTCATGGTCGTATTTATTGATGATATTATGTTATACATCAAAAGACGCAATTAGAATTAAAATAATCTAAGGGCCACATTACAAACTCTATGTAAGGATAATTTTTTTTTATTAAAATTAGAAAATGTGAGTTATAGTTACAAAAATATGCATTTTTAGGACATATCAAGTCCAGTGAATCAATTCCAGTAGATCTATTAAATACAACAGCCATGGAGGCGTGGAAATATCCCATATCATATAACTAACATTCATAGTTTCCTCAGTCTATCAAGATACTCTAAAAAATTTTGTGGAAAAAAATATCATATTCTTAATCCACTAACCAAGTTAACATTAAAAGGAATTAATTTTATCTGCGTAAAAAATGTGATGTGAGATTCCATGAGCTGATGACGAGTTTGGTTAGTGCACCTTTTCAATCTTTACACTCTAATGGGAATGGATTTTTCATTTATAGTGATGAATCTATAAAAGGTATTGGATATGTACTTATGAAAAATAATAATGTGATTGCTTATGAATTGTTCTAATTAATGCTTCATGAAAATAATTACTCTACCCCTGAGCTAAAGTATGTTGTAATAATATTTTCCATAAAGAAATATGGAGAATTTGTTTTTATAAAAAATGTTTTATATAACCAAATAAAAAAAATTGAAGTTCATATTCACAAAGGGAGAGCTCAACATGTGTTAGTGAAGATGATAAGAGATAATCAAGGACTATAATTACATTATTCACTATCATCTGAGAAGGAAGAATAAGATAAATGAATCAATTAGTAGAGAATACACTTTTATATTATCTATGAGGAAGATTGAAAAAGATCATATCTTTATGGATATATAAATAATGGGTCTAGAAGTCATAATAGTAGGGAATACATTTTACTTGGCACAAATTATTTCCGAACCATCGATCCAATAGTGAACCAAGGTGGCACAAAAAATATTATTTAGGACTTAAAAAGAAGGTTAATATAGTATTGTATGGTAATATTCATTATTTTCATATAGATAAATATGGTGTATTATAGTTTGGATCTAGATATTGTTTTCCTTCTTCAACTGAGATAAAGAAGAAGCTATTGTACAATGTAAATTTCTCATATTTCTTTATCCATCCTTGAAGTACAATGACGTAATAAGATCTTTGGGAAAATTTTGGTGCGATATCATGGAGAGGGAGATCTCTAAGTATACCTCAGTGTTCTTGGTATGTTAGTAAGTTAATGTAGAGAAATATATTTTAAATGGTATGATTAAACCATTTGAGACACCAATAAGGAAATGGGATAACATCATTATGGATGTTGTCACTAGTCTCCTGATGACATCCAAAGTAAGCAATGTGAAATGGGTTGTGGTGGATATACTCACCAATACTTCCCACTTGATCGTTATTCGATAATATTTATTCCTTGGTCAATATTCCAAGATATACATAGAGGAAGTGGTGAGGTTGCATGGGGTAACACTTTCAATTATTTATGATCGTGATCTAAGGTTAAATTCCAAATTCTTATGAAGTCTTAAACTTTGTCTAATTATTAAATTTAATTTATGTATGTCCTATCACCCCCAAAATGATGGCCAATATGAATGTGACATTCAAAAACTTGAGTATATGCTGAGAGCCTATATAATGGAATATTATAGTGAATGAGGTGAAAATATCTCATTATTTAATTTATCATAAAACAAAAACATCCACTGAACTATTCAAATAGATCCATATGAATCTATCTTTAGTAAACGATGTATTACTCATAAATTTTGGGATGAAGTTGGTGAACAGAAGAAATATGGTCCCAATCTGGTGAACAAGATTACATAAAAGGACCAAGACATCGAACAATACATAAAAGCTTCTTATATTCAGAAAGGCGGTATACTAAAAACCATCAATGGGACTTGTAATTTAATGTTGTAGGATTATTTTTTCTTGGAATATCACTATGGAAGAGATTCATGTAGTTTGGAAATAATGGCAAACATAACACTTGGTATATTGGCCCCATTGAGATCCTTGTTCACATAAGATCAGTGGCATATCTGCGAGGAATTATACCAAATATAGATCAAGTTCATGATGTGTCCCATAGATCATACCTGATCCCGTACATGTATTAAATCCATAGGTGGTACAACTAGAGAATGATGTATCATATAATGAGCAACTAGTGAAGATATTAGACTATAGAGAAAAAGTTTGATGAAAAAAGAGAACTCACCTTGTCAAAGTGTTGTGGATGGACTATAAATATTAAGAGGCAAAGTGAGAATTAGAGTAAATAATGAGACAAAAGTACCCAAATATATTCCCAGTTGGGAATATGAGATGAAATTTTATGGAAGAAATTTTTTTTATCATGGATGAATGTATGGAGCCAAAAAAAATTCTTCTCATAATAATGGATCGCTTGCCTTTAATTTTTATCCCATTATATATTATAATAGAATAAAATGGAATGACGTTTAAATTTCATAAGAAGAATGAACATCATGTGTTGATATAAACTAGTGAAACTAGGAATAGTAAATGAAGCAATTTATTTCATTATTTAAGAATGTTACATTCTATCTAAAACTACAAAAAATATCATACTGTATATTTAAATGTGAAAATAGATAGATTATAAATACAGTGAAATATAAGAATATGGGCCACTTAGATCCCTAGAAACAATTTACCAGTGAACATCACTATAAGAGAGGAACATAGAGTTAGTAATAAATTATTTACTTTGGAAAATATATTGAACCATGATAGAATCAAAGTGAATAATTAAGTGTAAGAATGATAATATATTTATAGTTAATTATGAATATTATATTTTATGTTTGTAAAATAATGTTTTCGGTTAAAATTTTGACCATAAGTCAAAAAAATATTTTCTCATTTTTATTGTATTTTATGTAGATACATTTATCTAATTATCGGTATTATTTAATGTTATATTCAAAATTGTATTTTTTAGAGACTGTAAACATGTTTCAATCAAAATATATTTTATGATAAACATATAAGTTTTCAATAAAAGTTATTTTCATTGAATAATATTTTAAAACACTTCTTTAAAAGATAATTCTTTTTAATGAAGTCTTAAATAATTCTTATATTGGTCATAATGTTTATTTTTCTATAAAATTGGAAAAAATTTATAAAGAAGGAAATTAATTTAAAAGTTAAATTTATCATACATGGGAATTAATTTTTATGCAATAAACATCACTTTTTTAATCATCACATTAAAATTTCTATTAGAGTGATTTTTTGTGAATTTTCGAACAAAGTTGTTTTTTTGGGAAAAAAGTGTGAATTACTGTTTTAGGAGAATTGAAATTTTATGACATAAATATAATATACGAATGATTAAAAATTTTCTGAAATATTTTATTAAATAAATAATAAAATTAATAAGTATAAATATTATTATTATTTTTTAAATTTTTATTTTACTTTCTTTGAACAAAAAATTATATTCTTAAAATAAAATTTTTATTTTGGATTTAGCCCATTAATTGGGTTGGCTACATGGAAAGGTTAGTTTTTGGAAGGCCATGAATATCAAACCACATTATATAACTAATTCATGGTCCAAAATTGTTTTATAGCATATAAAGGTGGTTGAATTATATTATCAAATAACCAATATTTAATTTTTCAAAATCTACCACTATTAATGTATATATACAACCCATTACCCATTACTCTATATTAAATATTTCTAATGCATAATGTTCTCTCCATTTTACCCCCCAAATATTCCCTATATGGTTCCCTTAATATATCAATTTTCTATCCTCAAATTTTAGGAAAAAAATATTCAAGGTATGGGAAATCTAATTGTATTTCTTTTTATTCAAGTGTCTACTTTTTTGTTCTTCCTAATGTCAATGATTCTATATTTTCATAGTCTTTTGATATTACCATCAATTCCTAAATGGAATATCTTTTCAATGGAATATTTCCAATCTCTCTCATTTTACCTTTTCCTTAATATATATTGTATATCGTCATGATGTCAATATTATTTCATGAAATTTCCCATTTTTCATGAGATTATATTATATTCAGTATGTAAAAGCCTCTTTCACACCCATTCTAATTCACCTAGATGTAAATATAATATTTTTTTTGGATTTACATGTATGAAACCCATATTCCCTTCTTGTGGGTTAAAAATGATGTAGTTCTAAAGTCCTAAAGATTTTATGTTCTTGATTATTTTATTTAAACCCTATTCAATATTCTCATCAGTTTATGGATGAAATAGTTTATTATGATCAATTTCTCTCACATGAATTAACAAATATGTAGGGTGTTCCTTGAGAGTGATCCAATGAACTATGTAAAAATTTAATCACTATTTATGGAATGTTTTATGATACCTTGCTGAATAACATTGGTAATTATGATTTATAACATCCACGTAATAAATCATGGTGATATACTTATGAATTTCCCATTTTTATGTTGTATACATATTTCTATGTTATGATTCATGTTATTTCTATTATGATATGCCTCATTTTAATCTGATTATTCATTATTTATATTCCTCTTTTTCTCATGCTAACTACGTCCATGTTTTATTCCATCGCTGGACTTTATGCTCACCCAATTCTTTGATGTATGTCCCTAGGATGTGAGATGTAGTAAAAGTAACTTTAGAAGAGTATATAAAGAATTATTTCAAGTGTATTAGAAGACTTTTTATGTTCTTCATATATTATTTTCCTATTTCCAAGAAAATAAATCTCAAAATATCTTCCATATTATTAAAATTTGTACTATGTAATGAATGTGTTATGAAATAAAAAGGAGTTTAACCATAAAACCCTTTCAAGAATTTTTATTTTAATATTTATCAACTAATTTTCAAATGAAATTAAATTATTTTAAATCCTATATTTTTTATTTATTATAAGTTATCTTTTAAATCCTTTAAAAAATTTGTTTTTAACATTCCACAAAAATTAATGGCCTCCTTCCACACATTACTTTTCACTAAAATCCATACAAATTCTCTATGATATATTACCATAAATTTATCCCATAATAATATTTATCAAATTGAACTTCCATCACTTAAAAACATATAATGTGTGTTTAATACTTGGAACATTTGATCATCCATAAACACAAAAACCCCTGATGTTGTCTATAACTTTTAAGGTAATCCTAGATGAGGAAATATATTGTTTCAAAAAATTAACATAGTAATTATATTTTTCATGATTCTTATAACAAAAATAACATTGATTAAAATACTTCTACAACAAAATTCATGGATCCCATCACATAAATATTTAAACCCTTTTATATATTTATTGGTAAAACATCGGTCCTTCATTGGTCTAGAGATTAACATTTATAAGGTGGAATTGACTTGGATAATTCCTAGGTTCTACACATTTAAGAAAAATAAACTATAATTGGATCTCTATGAGGAAATTTATTTATCTCCATTGAACTCCTCACTTTTCCTTATAAATTAATTTTTATATTAACATATTTTCTATATATAAACTATTTTAATATTACCTTGATACATTCTACTGGGTGTCTCTTTTCAAATTTTTGGCATTAGGAAAATCGGGCATTCTTTCCTCCATAGTCTCCACCCCCCAAGATCTTATAGGACTCCACCCTTCTCTTATTTATGGAGTTTGAGAGCTATTTATGGTATAATTTGTCAATCATATATCATGATAACTTATTAAACAATATCAAAATATCTTTTTCTTCCATAATCATCCCCTTAGTATCTTGTAGTCACAATATTTTCCATCATATTCAACATTAACATCAATATTCCAAGTTATAGTATTTGACTAAAACACAAAATATTGGTTTCAGCCATAATAATAATAATTATGAAAATTAATTTATAGGATTCCAAAATAATGGAACCTTCTCTTAAATATATGAAAACATTGGTTTAATATAGGTCATCCATGAACATCATCTATTCAAATCCTTCATGAGTGTTTATAATGAAAATTTGAATTAACCCTAGAATATATCACAAGAGTGTCAAACGTGATGTGTAGCAAGACCCATTTTTTGGAACCAGGTGATGATCGAATCAAATAACAATGTTCCCTTTTTATATATGTTAACCAAAGTTACAACTATGATAGATTCACATCCACTTGTAGTAATCAAACATGTATGTATTATTAGAAAAACAACATAATATCTTCCTTAGCAATTTGTTTTGATGTTATCATATATGTATACTTATCCTCAATGGAATTTATAATGTTATGTTCTCTAATATTTGTTTTCCTAAATCTAGTCCCCAATGTTTTTACTAAACTTTCTCTAAAACCAGCTACAAATACCTCAATCCTAATATCCTTGAGTTAGTGGTTACTTTATTACATTGGTCATACAGACAAGAAATCACATCCCAATGGAATGAATAGTTTAGTAGACTTGGAAAACCGGATACATACATGAAAATCACATTATATTATAAAAAATAAAATAATACTTTGTATTTTATTTGATAATAACATTATTCCCTTAAGAAAATCCCTACATATTAGTCACAATACTCTTCCTAGCATCCTAGGGAAAGGAAACTTAATAAAATATTGAGATAAGAATCTTGGTAAAGTTATGAGTATAGTGTAATATATCATGAATAAATAAGTAATGATCAATATTTGAAGGAAAATAATGAGAATCACATTCTATTTAATCAATAAATAGGTCATGAATAATAATTTTTAAGGATTAATTGATAATCAAATAATTCCATATAAATAATCACAAGATCTGGAATCTTATCCATGGATATAAAAAATTTATCAAATAAGGACATGGATATCAATAAATAATCTCATAATAATGGAATTAATAATTTTTCACTCCATAAACTTACCATCAAGGACCTATGACAGTACATCTTACATAAATATGTATTTTCTTGGACAATTATCCAATCATGTTTGTCTCATGAGACTAGAGGATGCATTGAGGGGATATAAAAAGCCTCTACTACCACTTAATGAGTCAAATACATTCATCTTATGAAGGGGGATAAAAAGAATAAATGTAAATATTCATATTAAAGAACAATAATACGACATGTTAATAATTTTCCATATAAATAAACATAATCAACATAAACATTCATATTATAAAACTAGCATATTAATGTGAATACATTTCCAAATAAAAATGATCATAAACCATTTAGAAAAAATAATTATGGAATCATCACAATATAACCATAGTGTATAATTATAAAAACAAAGGTTATTATCATTTATTAATATAAATACAATAAATATTTCCATAATATATTTTGACGTAAAACACTCTTTTCAATTTTGAAAATAGATTTTTCAAAGATAAAAATTTATAGAATATTAGAGGAAAATTATTTTAAAAAAATTATGGAAACCTTTAAAGTAATTTTAAAAAAAATATAATGGTCATGATGTTGGAGTACTCTGTTCATTCTGTGTGCATTAAAACAATGATTATGTTCAAATTTTCAGTCAAAAGACAAAAGTACCTCATTTAGAAAATGAAAAGAATATTACTTTTATAAAAAAAATTAAAAATTTAAAGCATGGGTAAAATTTTATTTTAAAAATATTTATTATTATGTTAAAACACATTTTTTAAATTTTTTTAGAAAACCTGAATATTGAGGAAAATGTATTTTCAGGTGAAGAGAAAAATAAAGTCATCTTTTTATAATAAAACAATTCTCTGTAATTTTACGTACCAATGAGAGGAAAATGGTTCTATTACCTGAAAATTCCATGAATGAATATATTATAATAAAATATATTGGTTCATTGATAAAAATACAAAACAATTACCCCAAGGGACACTTTAACATAAATAATTTTGAATAATGGTGAGATTGTAAAATAATCCACTACCACTTCGGTAAAATTGGAATCGTATGCCTCAAGAGAGAAATAACATGAAATAAAATTTTAAGATATAATACGATAAATATATTAAAGATTTAATTTATCAATGGAGAAGTATATTCACCATAAAAAAAATAAGTGGTAACAATGACATATGTATCGTAGAAGTAAAAGTAAGAAGAGAACCCCTTTATTCATGTTTGATTAAATTTGTACGTGTTCGAACATCATGAATAAAAAAAATATTGATTATAAATCAATAAAACAAAAATTCTCACATATATCACACATTATATTATTTTATTATAATCATTTATCACCTGTTTAATAATAATTCATGGTTAAAAATCATTATTTTGTGTAATAAGAGCATCATTTTTCATGTATTTTTGGGTTTGGCCATTTTAGTCATTGTAAATTTGTCATGGTTAAATCCTATATAAAATTTATAAATTTATATATATATATATATATGTATATATCATATATATTTTCATTAAATAAATATTTATAATATTCCATAAAAGCTAGAGATAGAAAAAAATGAGTTACACTGTTTATGGAAATGGTAGGTTGTACATACGCATGATTGCAATTTTCATTTTTTTAATGGATGGAATAAAAAATATAAATTATAATTAACCATTAAATAATAATTGTTATATAATATATATCATATATTTTCACAAAATCTTCCTTATTACCATCCATTTCAAAATATAATGAAAAACATATCATATCTCTTCGGGGAGGCGGTAGTCCACACATACACATAGACAACATTGTAATTTTGGAAATGATTAGTTGTTAATAACATATATGATATATTATAATTATATAAGTATAATTATATCATAAATATAATATTTATACATTAAATCCATCATTATATATTTCTATGAGAGGATGTGATGGAGGACAAATAACATCGGGTCACAAGGTGGTGGCTCCTCGTACACTCGATCTACGATTTTATTTCCCATTTGATGAAATAGTATATGGATATAGATTATTACATTAAAATAATAAAATCTAATTATATATAATATAGTAGTATTAATATTCATTAATTTTTGGAGAACATTTTAAGGGGATATATGAATAAATAAAACAAAGACCCACCGTTAAGAACTATACCACTTCTTTAGAGAAACTCATTAAATGTAAACCTAATGACTTCCTAGAATGATTTTTTGACAAAACCATAGAATATAAGACATGAAGAGGGATTTATGGAAATTATTTTTTCCATTTATTTGTTGAAACAATGGAATTTAAAAGTGTGAAGTGGATTGGAGAGGCGGTTCCCTTCAATAATTTGGGGAGAGGACACACTTGGAATTTGTGAACAGCGTAAATTAGACCCACATTTTTCATATGAAAAAATTATCAAAAATGTAACATTCTTGGTTCATATATTTTATAAGGTCTACATATATTTATAATAATTAATTATAAAAAATTAGTTCATTTTAACCATTATCATTTTAGTTTAACTCCATTAAACCAAATTTTAATTTTAACTGTGGTATTAAATTTTTCACCTTTTAATATTGTCTAAAAAATTATTCTGAAATTATTATATAATATTAATAATTTTTATTATGGATATGGAACTCTTTTTAATAAATTCAATTCACAGATTTAGAATAATTTAGTTCAAAATTTTACCTGTAGATGCGATGAAAATTGTGGTTTTCTAAAGAAAAGTTTTCTTAAGTAGAAAAAGATTTTGTGTAAAATTTATAATAAATTTCATTCAAATGATTTAAATTAGATTAATAATAATATAATTTAACTAATTTTATTTAAAAAAAATAAAAAATGGAAATTTTTAATTTATTTTAACAAAAAGGCAGTTTTTAATATAAAACAAAAATTTTCATAATTCATCAAAAAAATAAATCTTTACAAAATTTTATCAAAAAAAGTATTATAGTTAATTTAGTGATTAATATTTCAAAAAATAGGATTATATTTTAAAATAAATTTTCGAAAACTAATATAAATTATTTTTAATATAAGGGTGAAAATGTGATGAAACCACTTGTTAGATAAAATATAGTTTTTATGAATAAAACCAGATTTATTCAAATTCCGAGCCTATACAAATTTTAGATGAATGATAAAAAAATCAATAAATATATATAATATAAATTTCAATAAAATAAATCACCAATAGTTATTAATTTAATTGTTTAATCTAAAAACACATTGTGAGCAAAAATATTAGGTTTTTCATATAAAAAAATTCTTTCAAATACAAATAATTTTTATTTTAATTTATAATACATTTCTAGCCATTTAATTTATTTAATAAATGTTTAGAAAAAATTAATTTCATAATTTAGTTTGTCAAATTTATACCCTCTAATTTAACAGCTAAGTTATAAAATTCATATTTAAATAATATATTTCATAGGTCCTTTAATCTCGTTGTTGTGTGTCTTATGTGATATCAAACACAATACTATTATTTTAAAATCTCAAGGTGTTACAATATTGAATATATATATATTTTAATTATCAAGAAATATATAGAAAAATATTTTTATATAGATATTTATGAAAATCAAATGAATATTGATATTAATTTAATCTTTAACTACGATTTAAATATTTATGTAAAATTTAATCAATTATTTAATCTATTTTCATGAGGAGGTATGTATTTTCAATATTAAAAAACTGATAAGATTTTAATATTTTAGATACATTATTTATATTGCCTTTTCCCCTTTATCCACAATACCTAAAATTTAGTATATACCTTTTTTTAATTTCATTTCAAATCCCATGGAGAAAATTATTGTGTTAAAATGACAAAGCGATTTATGTTTTGAACACAATTTTGAAACTGATTAATTCACTTTTACATTTGACTATATTTTATTTATTGTAAGAAAATTAAAACCTTATAAGAGGTACATTATAATATTAATCCCGTTCTTAACCTAATCATGAGTAATTCCAATTTTTTAGTGAAGATGAGTATAGAAGATGATTTAGTTTATGGGATTATATATATAAAAATTAACTGTCAGGAAAGAATGATTTAGTGCTTTTCTTTTTTGGTCAGTAAAACAAAATTGCACAATATTTAAGATAATAAAACATAGATTTATCTTTATGTGGATAACTATAAATCATGAAATATAATAATTTGATAAATGAATGAGTTCTTAAATTCTTTTAGGTGTAATTAATGAAATGAAATTTGAAGAAAAAATTGGTTTCAATGTTTTAATAGAATGAGAATAATGGATGTATAAATCAATAATATTAATTTTATTTCATGAATTATATTTAAAAAGTTATTTCCTATATTGATTCTTTTTTTAATGTTAAATGAACAACTATTTAACTTCGTAGATAATAATTTTGAAAATAATTTGATTATCCCAGACACTTTTCTTAATTGAGTAGAAAATTTTGTATACATAATGTATGTAGAAATCATTCATGTACTTGGGATATGGAAACCCAAATAAATAATTATTGGAAAAAAGGTATATATATTTTTTAGAGACAAGGAAAAAAATATTTATCAATATAAACATAATATTGAGTCAACATAGATAAAAAAATTATTTAATCTTTTTTCAAACATGATGTATGAGGATTTTAAAAATAGGAAATTATAAATACATAACATTTTTTTCGCAAATAATTGAATTTTATTTTGGTATATGATTATTCCCCATAAATGAAAACATCATGGTGGGGGAATTAAAAGAGAACTAATTTTACATATTCTACATTTATAATATAGTGTTATTGATACCTCATCATTTTTTATAATATGCATTTTATATACATTTTTTAAATATTTAATAATTGGAGTTAAATTATAAATATTTTTTAAAATGATATTTTAATAATTTAAATAATATTTTATAATTTAAATAGGAATATTGGACATTGATTCATGTTGTTTTATAGATATTCATGGATGATAAATACTGAGTTATCATTGGATTTGACTAAAAATAAAATTATATATTGAATATTGATGATTTCATATTCAATGATGAGGAGTATAACATTTTAAGTGATAGATATATGATTGTTTAGACCATTTGTTTCTATAATATGATAGTGTTACCAATATAATAGAAATATCAATAAAGAATTCAAATTTCACTATCTATAGTAGGAAGATGTTGTCTTCAACAACTTGAAAAAATTTAATTATTAGAAGTTGTCAATATATAGAGTTAGAGGTTTTTGAAGAAACACAAGGATGTTGTGATAAAAAACACCACATATCACTATCCATAACACAGTATATGAAGTTTATATAAGAATTTATCTTTCTATGATAGATATCATCTTTATGGTGTCTATATATTAAAAAATATGACACATCAATTTCAAAGGAGTTACTCATATTATACTTTAACATAAAGTGATATCCTTATTAATCACTAGATCATGTATTCTTCTTAACTATATCACAAAATATCTATGGTGATATATTTTTGGGCAGTTTTACTAACAATGTTGAATCATCATATATAATATAGTAATCAGTGGTAGAAATAGATATTTTATGGTATGTTAATGAAGTCGGCTAGAAATACTAGTGGATATGATTCAGAGCATTTCTAATCATTTAAATTTTAGTGATGTAGCATGATTTATTTTTTGAATATAATTTAGGGATAGTTCACATCCATTCTCTATAATATTTGATATCATAATGTTTATTGTAAATCATTGTTAAGATAATTGTTTATCATCATCTATAGTAGTGAAGGATAGAATGTAAATGTTAACAATTATAAGTATTCATGACGATGAGGAATCAATGTATAAAGAGGTGTAAGATGTCATTTTATTTGACTATTAATCTTGTAAATTATGATAGACTCTATATAAATTCATGAAAAATGTCAATATTAAAATATCCTAATTCTATAATACTATCAAATAAAATCATGAAATTAATCAACATATCTTAAATAAATGGGAACATTTTAAATACTTAAAATGTATATTCATATTGATTATACAATATTTGAAATAATGAAATGATGAAATGGATTGAATTTTTTTATCTATATGGATTATATATAAGTTAATACATCATTTCTTATGAACCAAATGATGAGAAAGAGTGTTGAAAATAACATATGAAAAGTCTTCAGGTTATTATGATATGGTTTCAACTCAAAGTAGTATTTAAATCCTATGACTGTAAAGAATAACTACTTGAAGCTGATTTGGGTTTTTGATGTGGAGTGATCCAGAATAAATTAAATAGTTTTCATAACATTAACTTTATTCTTATAAAAATAGGTAAAGACCAAATAGAAAAAGGTTACTTAATTTGGTCAATGTGTACTGTTTTTGTAGATGGAGAAGAGGATGGGGCTTGGGAAATACATGGTTACGGAAGGAAATTTACATAGAAGCTAAATATTAGAGAAACATTTACAGATTTCATATTATTACCTTATACATAATATGTTTTCTCTATTATAATACATTATAATGTAATGATTATAAATCTACATAGATAATTATATAGTTTTTTTATTCATGTATGAATGTGTTTTTCTTGTTTTCATCATCAATTCTTTCCAACCTGTTGAATAACTCATATATAATATACCTTTTTGTTTAATGAGTTGGGTGTTTTATAATCAATATTAATTGATTGAATTTTGTTTAATATGTTTTTTTAATAATTTTCCTAAATATATTTTAATATCAATAAAAAAAATTAGATCATTATTTATTTACCTGATAATTGTCTGTAGTTGATCTTTCTGCATCAAAGAAAGGGTATACAGTGAGATTTCAATATAAGATTATCAATATTTAACAATACATAGTGAGTAAGTCAATGTTTGTAAATTTATCCAAGGAATAAATGAATTAATAAAAAATATAATTTAGATAATGATGGAATAAGTAACTACATAAATAATCAAGAATTAGACATTATCTTCTCACTCAATTCTTTACATTTTCTATTATTTTAATAGAGTCATTAATTATTTCATTTATTGAAAACTCATTCATTCACATATATATTCCCATAGATTTCTATTATTATATGATAAAATTAAAAAAATAATTTGACAACATAAAACATATAAATGACACATTCTCATGAGACAACCATGGGTTGATACAATAATATAATCTAATGAAGAAAATTTATAATGACAGTAAAACATGACTCTATAAATTCTTTAAATGAAACCTCAATTAAAAATCATTCAACCTCTTTGCACATGTTAACCTTGGAACTCACTGAAATTATACCTAATTAAGGTACATTACATGAAATGAATTATTAGGTTTTTTTCATAATAGGGTTACTATTATAATCATCCCACTAATTAAGATATTTCTAAATTTAAACTGTCCCCTATAATAAAATCATTTGATATATACTTTATCTAAATAGATAAACCAAACCAACAAGGCTTGATATATGATCTAAATATATTATAGTAGACCATGGATCCATATTTGATCATAATAGACTCTCCAGAATCACTATCATATATCCCAATAAACACAACATATAAAACTCAAAATGTTTTAAAAGAAACATCATCCAAATAATCTTTTGAATCTTCTTTCTCAATGTAAGTGTTATGAAATACCATAAAAAATATGTTCCCACCTAGACTTTCCATTAAATGGTAACATTAAAGCTCGTTATAGAGTTTATACCTTCCTATAAAAATTCTAAAAAACCTTCTCAAATTCCCTTACATAACTTAATTGAGACACTAATTCACATTTCCATTTTAACTCTATAGTTACACACTATTTACATATCACACTGTCATGGTTCACAAAAATTCATGTAAACATTCTTATATATCATAGTACCAATTAGTTAAACCTGAATTAGGCATTTTTATCCAATTATTGTCATATCATTATCTCATATCCCCCCAACATTTTGGTATGATTTTAACATAAAATCATTTAATTATTCTGGACTTCAAAATATCTTCGTCCATGAATTAATTATAATAATTTCTATAAGCTCATAGAATTCTCACTATAAAATCTTGCTTTACGGGTGTAGTAACCATCATATAATACTTCCTTGTCACATTTAAATAATCAATGGGTGTGTACCTATTGTATATCACTTTATAAAATAAGGTAACTCACTATATGGTCATTAGAAATGATAAATCTACAATACTCTTTCTATATAATTCAAAACCCATAAATTCACTATTTAATACAATGCCCAAATTTTATTTACCACAAATTCACAAGAATATAAAATCCTAAAATTTATTTTAATCATTTTCATCCAAGAGATCATTAATATTTTAAATATACTCACATATAACCAATATTACATTACTCTATTGCAAGACACATATTAAATTATAAACCATTAAATTCATATCAGTATACCTTAAAATAATATATAATGTTTTTCATGTTGAATAAATTGAATAATTAATACATCACCTCATATTTATGCTCATGTTATATCATCCCACATAACTCACATAATTAATAGTCATATTATCTTAAACCTCTATGATAAGATATAATTTAGTAAAACCAAAACTGATTACCATTTAATTAATCTCTTGATCATAATTGAATTTCAATTACCAATGTCTATATGTTCTCAAACAACAATGATACCACAATTTAAACATTATATAATTTCTATTACCCCATAATTATAAATCTAATAAATAATATTTGGAAGATAATCAATCCTTCCTTTCTAATTGATAAATATGTCTCATAAGCACTATATTTTCATCTATTAAAAAGACCCCAACATAAAAATACATATTCCATTTTCTTTATAGAAGAACTGATTTTCATTAATTATTTAATATATTTTATATTTACAGTTTTATAGAATTATATCATCACCCTTACATAAATATATATCACATCACAAAGTAGATACTTCTACATACTGTCGATTTTTTCCACAAAACAAACCATTTAAGATATTTTTTCTTTTGATGAAATGTGTTCACAATTTTCATCACGGGGTCATCATTGTACCTACTCATCCTTAAAAGCTTATGAAACACATTTTATGACATGGGATGAACACAAAACAATCAGTAATGTACATTAAAATAAAGAAAGAAAATTTTTAGTCCTTGATTACATATAAAAATTATCCTTTTCAAAATAATCTTTTGGTTCAAAATAAACATTTTATTACACAATTAATCATTTTATCTTTCAAAATTTCTTAATAACACATTTTATAAGAATTATTAAAGTGTAAAACTGTCATTTACCAGACCCAGATTCTACTTTGGAGGTGCCTTAAGCCCAGTGGGCTATATGGACTCAGGCACATCTCCCTGAAAGCCAAAGGCTGGAAACTAGTAATAGGGGCCTAGGGTGTGTCCATGGGGATACTATGACCTCATTATTAGAGTGTTTCATAGATGATAATTATAAATATAAGAAATGTTGAACGAAATAAGTAAATATATATCACAGTAGAAGAAGACAAGGATAATAATAATTGAAATAATTGGAATAACATACAATAGCCGATGATGACATATGTTGTGTCACGATAAAGTTGGAAAACAAGAATACATAGTAGCTGGAATACATGAAAAAACCCATTTTAGTGATATTAATATATAAACTATACCAAGAATCTTGAGTTATATCTCATTCATCTGCTACCAGCTCCACCCTATAACAACAATCAATCAAGTTTCTAGAGAATTATGCTTCCCTTTATCAACACATGTATACATCTAATATACCCTGTGTACCAAATGGTACTTGGATAGGGTGTGTGATAAATCTTAGTGGACCACCACCAATGGTGTATATAATATTTGGCCAATGAAATTGAAATGTAACAGTGTGCAAGAATGAATATATAAATTAGTGTAGTACAATGTAACTAAATACCCAAGTACATGCTTCATCCCCCATCTGATGTCTAAACATTTAAATAGTTAATTAATTAATTAGTTACTAATTTATATTAATAGTTCACATGAGCCATATCTAGCACTGACATCACCTAATGATAGTGTAAATTGTGAAGGTTCCATGACGTAACACGTAAAGAATGATTGATAATTAATATGTAGTGGTTCCATGGAATTCACCAAGGAAACCTCAACCATAGGGGCCACTAACTCAGTAGTAACTAAGTCTGGATAAAGGGGTAAGAGTGTAATAAAAGGATAACCATTATAGGAATTCCAATAGTAATATTTCTAACTAAGTCCAAGGAATACATCCAAGGTAATACAGTAGATAAGCAGTGGCAAGGCCTAAGGATGTAACCAAGGCACCTCAATTCCCACTGGATCAAAGGAGTGTATTTTAGTCATACTGTAATAATAATTAAGGGATACTATGATTTCATACCCAGCACCCAAGGGTATATAATGATATGTTTCCCATGTACGTATTACCCATGGAAACTAGCATCCTTGAATTGGAATTATGTCCTCAATTATCTAAGGAATTCCATCCAAATTAATAAGTTAACATGGTTCAAGCCTTCCTATAAATATTTCAAGGTCCATATGCATAAATATTCACCTTACATTTAATTCACAATAATTAATTTGGCCATATTATAACTATTTTATTAAAAATTTCACTCGGTTTAAGCCTTGCAATTCATTAGTTTGAATATTCATGTAGCATGAAACCATTAAATTAAAACCATGTAGGTCAAGTTAAATTATTAATGTTTACTCTACTATCTTCTATAAACATGGAATTTTTTTCTACAGATTTGTATCCAAACATATATTTACATTTAATAATGCTGAGTCGTGTAATTAATTATGTTTTCTATAATATCATTTGAATGAATTACATAAAAATAGGAACTTACCTGAGGCAGGTCAGGTGGAAGTGAAAAGGTACAAGATATTCAAAATTTCATGATTCAATAGGTATTTAAAATAATGAGGCTTTCTATTAGCGTGTTCAAGGTTGAACACATTTAAATGGGGGATCAAATATTTCAAATCACTAAATACAAAATTATGATATATTACCCAACATGGGGTGTTGTGAATTACTAATATAACCCCCCAAAACTAATACTTTTTATTAAAAGAGAATAACTATATGGTTTTTATGAATATAAGAATGGAATATGAGTTCAATAAATGACACCCAATGAAATCAACTAGCCCCACATGAAAATTCCAAACAATATCAAACATGAGGTAAGAGTTATAGACCACCTACCTTAGGCTTGTACAACTCACTTCATCCGGTATTAACCTATAATTAATCTTGGAATAGAGTAGATATGATAAATGGGTAAAAATGATTACACCTTGATAACTAGGTTGAGATAAAGACATAAAAAATGGCTAAAGAATACTTTATTACATACTGTTCCACATACAACGTGATGAACATAAGTTTGAACAGAATCCGGATGAATGAGATCTATTGATCTATAGGCTGGGGCTTCAAAAATAACTTAATGGGATAAATGGAGGTTCCTACCCTTGAAATGATATTAGGGAAGGAGTAAGGTTAGATCGTTAAGGGTAAAATGGTAAAATTACCCAAAAATCACATGTGAATGGTTTTACTGCATGGTTTTCCAAAACACATGCCCACTATACACAGTTTCCTAGAGAAGGGGGCGAACTCACATGGTTAGGCCACACAGTTTAAGGAAATATGAGTTAACAGTGCCATATGGCTCTACCCAAAAAATCAAGACCGTCAACATAGTTTAGACTTACTATGCATCCTCCCTGCACGTTTTACTCTAATCGTGTGATAGGTCCATTTTTTCAAAAAAATTGGGTTCCAGGCTCTGAATGAGACTTGGATACCCTTAAGAATTTTTTGAACTCATCAGGAATCTGAAAAAAGGTCCCTAATCAAGAGTTAGACCAAAATTTAATGGATCCATACCTAATTCAAAAACCTGGTTTTTACAGTCTTCCCCCCTTAAAGGAACTCATCCCCGAGTTAGCCTTCCAAAGGAGGTGAAATTATGTCTAAGAATAAATTTTACCACTGAGCACATGCATCGGCCTCCCGCTCCCAAATTTCATACTATACAAGTTTGTTCTTCCATAACACTCGTACTATAGAGATAGACTAACCCCAGAGATTCTTTTTTATCCAATCGATGACGCGTATAGGATAATCTGCAAAATAAATATTAGAATTGTGATAAACTACCTCAATATCAAAATTATGATATGGGTCGGCATGATAATGGAAAAATATTAAAACATGTAAGATGTCATGCAATGAACAGTAACTTTAAGGTAATAACAACCAATAGGCTACCAACATGACTCTTTCAAGTATCTCAAATGGCCATACATAATTAGGTAATAACATCCCTTGCTTTTATGACCATATACTCCTAAACATGGGTGATACCCATAGGAAAACATAATCCTTGTCCTTGAATTTGAGAGTTTGTCGATAGAGATCGACATAATATATTTTATTGAAAATAAGATTCTAGATCAACTGATCCTACTCTGAACTCTCCTACAAGAGTCAAGAAACTAGTTGGGCTACTGCACCTTCCTCTATCCAACACATGGTTGAATGGAATGACCTACCATACATGGTCTCAAAAGGAGTCATCTCAATAGTTACATGAGAGTTGTTATTGTTGGAGAACTCAATGAGAGGTATTAGCTTCTCCTAGGAATCATAGAAATCAAGGAATCATTCTCAGAGAATGTCCTCTAAAACCTATATCACATCTTACAACTGTCCATCACTTTGAGTGTGAAAATATGTGCTTAGAATAACTTGTGTACCCCTATATTTTTGTAACTCCTACTAGAAAATTATATGAAATGAGCATACCTATATGAAATTATAGTACAAGGGACCCCATGTAGTTGTTTGATCTCACAGAAATACAACCATCTCAACTCATCAATTGAGAATGTCTCGCGAATAGTAATAAAGTGGGATGAATTCATTTTTTGTTAAATAACTACCCATTAAACATCACTACCCCTCATCAGCATAGGAAATCTGACTAAAAATCTAGAAAAATATTTTCTCATTCCCATTCTGGTTCTAGAAGTTGTTGTGACAAGCCTGTAGGTCTCTGGTTCTCTACCATGACCTTCTGATATGTGGAAAACCCAGTGATAAATCCTATTATCTGACATTTCAACCAATTCCACCAATACATATGTCACATATCTTGATAAATTTTGTAGATTCTTGGATGAACCACCCATTGAGAAGTGTGAGACTCATGCATTAAATCTTCTCTCATATATCTATGAACCCAGATTAATCCCTGAATATGTAGGATGTCGTATCTATCCACAGACCAATCGAGAGGTGGTTTATCTCCTAATATACCATCTCAGAGAACCAAGCCATCCATATCTAAAAATTTCATTCTCATCGCCTTCTCAAGAAGGTAAATGGAAACTTTCAAGGGTGAGAGGTAAGACTGCTCATAACTGTCATAAAGTTCTAGATGCATCTCAATAAAATAGGGCCATTAACTTTTATTCATCACTAGTTTCCCATATGGCATGTGCCTGAGTTTTTAGACTCATCACATCATCGTATATATTTACCTTTCCAATCATATAGTCAAGCTCAAAATCTAAGGACTAAAGATATTCAACCCATCTTCGCTATATGATGTTCAAGTCATGTGGTGAAAATATATATCTGAGGCTCTTGTGGTCTGTGTACACCAAATAGTTCTCACCCAACAGATAGTGTCTCCAAAAACATAAGTCATGGACAACTTCTGTTAGCATAAGGTAATGTGTTGGGTAATTTCTCTCATGAGGCTTCAACTGTCGGGATGCATATGTAGTGACTCTATTCTCCTGGATTAGCGCTACTCCTAATATGATTCTTGATGCATCATATAAGATGGTATAACCTTTGTTAGGCCATGGAATAATTACAATATGTTTCAAGACCAGCCTCCCTTTCAGATACTAAGAGACTTTCTTTCACGATTCCGACCACATGGACATTACACCCATCTTTGTAAGGCCAATAAAAGGTGGGGAAAAGTGTGGAAAGTCATGTATGAAATTTTTGTAATATCCATATTATCCCAAGAAACTCTACATCTCAAACACATTCTTTGGTTGATCCCAAGAAACCACCATAACCAACTTCTATAAGTCAATATAGACTCCTAAATCTGAGATAATATGACCTAAGAAGTGAAACTTTTTGATCCAGAAGTGGCACTTATCAAGCTTAAAAAAAATTGATACTCTCTTAGTGTAATCAGAATGACCTCAAGGTTCCTTTAATGGTATCTATGAGTGTGATAATACACCAAGATGTCTTCCACCAAGACTATGATAAAAGAATACAAATAGGGGTGGAACACCCTATTCTTCATATCTAGGAAAACGGAATGTGTATTCGTAATATCGAATGACATAACTAAGTACCCATACAGACCATACCTGCTATGAAAGGTTGTACGAGGTATGACTTATGGACATAAACACACACAAAATGATATCCTGATCTCATATTGATCTTTGAGAAGACCCTATCTCATTAAATATGGTCATATAGATCATCTATTCGAGGCAGTGGATACTAGTTCATGAATATAAGGTGGTTCATTCATCTTTAATCATTGAAAATATGAAGGGTTCCATCTGACTTCTTGGAGAAAACCATAGTTGAACCCCAATAGGAAGTTCTAGGGTGTACGAAACTTTTAGAATCCAAGTCCTATAATTTACACATGTGATTCTGGAGATCAGTGGGTTCCATCCTATACAGAGTAATGGAAACTAGAGATGCTCCTAGAAGAAGAAAAATGGTAAACTCTACCACTCTATCTAGAGGTAAACTAGATAATTCAACAGAAAAACATCTCAGAAATGATCTACTACTGAAAGGAATTCTATATGGAATAAATCTTGAGCCTCTATGAATATATTTGAAATATGGAAGGTTACCCCACCTAGCCCATGATGATTTGGTCTGACTCTGCTAGCCTAGACATCCAACTCACCCTTATATAGCTAATAGTTTCCCTATGGTGATGTAAATGATAACTTTCGATGATAGCATCCTATAAAGGTGTGATATGGAATCAAAAAATCCATCCTGAGAATGATATTAAAGCTCTTCATCTCAAGAACAAAGAGGTCCCACAAGAAGGAGTAACTTCCTATGTTAAAGCGATAGTCCCTACACTGGGGTATTCCCTCTGATCATGACCCTAATGGTGTATCTTGGGTCATTACACCATAGTAACACTGTATTTCTAGGCCAAGGAATTCTATAATAGACAAAGAGATAAGAAAGTGTGATCAACCTGTATCAAATAAAATAGATACTATAGTGGTCGTTATTGGAATATTACCTCATACTATCGACGGTCTAGTAGTCTGATCATCATGTATCACCTGTAAATCATGCATCTTCCCTGATCAACATTCCTAAGAAATATTTGGAGTACCATGATCAAAAAAAATTGTGGTATTTGTTAGTGATCAGGGGTTTGGCTACCATGACCACGACCACGTCCTTGACCTGTCATGTCAGTGCTACTCCAACTCACCACCTAAAAATATGTAAAATAACATTCCCCTAAAGGTGGAATTGGTGTTCATCCTCTTCCACTAGAAGTTGATGGAAAGGTTCGAAGAAAACACTAAAAATTCCTAATACAGATGCAATATCATCACTCTAGTGGATGTCAATAACATTGAGTCTTTAGATTCCTTGTATATCCACACTGGTGATAGACTACAAAGCTACATACATGGGTAAACTAGTTTCCACTGACTAGATAGGAAACATCTTGGGAACACTTCCTACCACCAAAAGAACTACCGGCCAGACACGACACTGGTCCTCTATACCTAGAATTATTGCCTTCCCTAAAGTTGTGTTCTGTGATAAGATCTTGATTTACTATTTTAGTGAAATTAGGTAGGAAAAATACATTCAACAGAATACAGATGGCATACTGGATCCCATCCTTGAAGCATCTAGCACATGAAATCCCATCACTCGTTAGAAGTGATGCAATGGGTTTCAACTCAGTGAAATGTGATAAATACTCCATAATTGACATATCACCTTGATTGAGATGAATGAACTCCCTATCTCTTTAAGCTCTTATTTAATGATGAAATACCTCATCATGGAAGGAATATTGGAAATAAACCCATAGAATGCATTGATGGTTTCCATCCTGTTATATCACATCCTACCAGTGCTTAGCTAAACCATAAAGCATTTAAGTAGAAAGTTTGACCCTCCACTCTTAAGGAATGTCGAAATGCTCAAAGATGGACACATTGGAATCATGTAAAGACTCAACATCCTATAGAATGCCATCCCCTAAGAAGGTGGGATCATGTTGCTATTGAAACTCACAAGTCATGTCATCCATCATAGGTGCCTCTCATCGAGCACCATTCACGGACTGCATCAGATGTAGAAAACTATCGTAGACATGGGAATAGGTTCCCAGATCAATTATAGAATGTGGTTCCTCAAGTGGAACTCCTGGTGGTAGGATTGGTGTCTCATGGACCACCATATATGAAGAATGGACTTTTCCACATTTCAGGCATAAGGAATTCACGGTGGCATTTGTATACAAAGTCCAAGAACACACCTCAGAAAAAACATGGGAGCTTAAAGATAGAATCACTAGCATAATCTAAACAAAATAAAATTCACAATCCAAGTAATACTACACCAATTAACCATATAGAATTATAGGTAAAGGTAAGTTCTCAGTTATATGTTTTAGGGGTTCTCATAGATAAAAGGTCAATATTACCTTACTTCATCATTTACTAGAAACCATTTAATTTCATTTAACATTTAATTACTATGTTCACTCATTTACCTTTCATAAACATGAAATAGTAGGATAAGGATGTGAAATCGTTTCACTTTTGTAATTGAATTTTCTTAGAACATGTGTCAAGGATCTTTTTAAATGATTTTTCCATCCTAGTAAATTAAGACTCATACTCTATATAACTATGATTAATACTCACCTGAATTCTTAATTAAAGACATGATTTGGTAAATTACACATTCTAACCCATGAGGGCCCATAACAACTCATGAATTAAAATAGTCAATCACTTAATCATATCCCAAATTCATCACAAGAATACTATAACTCCGACAACATCACTCAACAATCATAGACATGTCATGCAATGAAAGGCAGTGAAATGCACCTTTACGGCATGTCAATATGAATGGCATGAGAATTATAGGTTCCTATATGATGCATGTAACTATAATCCTTTCAACCGTATCATCAGGAAAATGATAAAATGGAATATCAATTATAAGAATAATCAGTAACATGACACAACATGTGTGTCACCAAATTGTGAAATGATATCAACTGTAATATGGAATAGCAGAACAACAATTATAATTCATGAAACTCACCCTTTACCCTGAACATGGGCTCACGATGCCAAAGAATAACTTGTGACTATATTCCAGGAATTCCTAATCTATCATGTATTATATCTAAATATTAAATTAAGAAAGAAACATGCCACTAATACCATTTTGTGATGTCCTGGAAGTGGATACCACTTAGGATCTGCCCCGAGCCTGGTGGTCCACATGTACTCAAGTGTATTTATGAAAACTCAAAAGGTTTCCGACTAGCAGTGAGGGCCTACCGTGTATAAATGGGGAGACTATTCCCCCATTACCAGAGAGTAGCACAGAAGAAACTTATAAACAGAGGTAAATAACTGAAGCAATAAGTTAATAAATAGCACAATAGAAAGAGAAAAAGATAATAATAACTGAAATAATACGGATAACATACAATAGATAATAATGATATATGTCATGTTACTTGAAAACTAGAAAACATGGATAAAAAGTAGCAAACATACATGAAAAAACAAATCTAGAAAAGGAAATACATAAACTATCCCAAGAATCATGAGGCACTACTCGGTCATCTTCTACCAGCTCTATGCTAGAACAACAAGCAATCAAGTGTGTGAATCATTACGCTTCCCTTTATCAATACCTTCATACATGAAATCAATCCCCAAGTAACAAAAAGTTCTCGTAGATGTTTTCAAATAAATATCAGTTGGCCATAACAAACAGTGTCTATAATATCTAGCCTATATAATGGAAATTTAATAGTTTTCAATAATTCATATATAATGTAAAGAGGTATAATATAAATAAACATCCAAGTACTATATTTAACCCTCGGATGGTATCTAAACATGTAACCAGATAATTAATTGAGTAATTAACAATTTATATTAATTGGTTATGTGAGGCATAGTCAACACTGACATCACCTCATGATAGTATAAATAGTGAAGGTTCCTAAATGTAACAAGGAAAACCTAATTTATAATTAATATTAAGTGGTTCTATGGTATTCATCAAGGAAACCATGACCTCAGGGGCCACTAACTCCATAGTAACTGGGTCTAGCTAAGGGGGTATGATTGTAATCCAAGTAGCATTGTCCAAGGCATTCCCAAAAAAATATTTCTAAGTGAGTCTAAGGAATGTATCCAAGGTAAAATGGTAGATATGTAGTTATTGGGTAAAAGTACATAACCAAGGCACCTCAAGCTATCATATATCCAAAGAGTGTATCTCTGACATCCTGTAATAATAATGAAGGGATCTTATAGTCTCATATAGGGAATGAAAAGGTAGAAAATGATCATGTTCTTAGGTATGTCTCATCCAAGGTAACTGACATCCTTGAATATGAATGACATCCTCAAGTACCGAAGGGATTCCCTCGGGAATCCAAGAGTTAACATGAGTCAAGCCTTCCTATGAAGACGTCAAGGTCTATGTTCAAAATTTCTGACCTTAAATTTAATTCACTATAATTAATTGTCTATTTGATAACTATGTAATTTAAAATTTTACTTGGTTCACGTATTTCCTTTTTTGACAAGGCCAAGTGGCATGAAATCATTAAATTAAAACCTTTTAATTCCATTTTACTTAATAAAGTTTACTCAACCTCATTCCATGAACATGGAAATTTGTGCTATGGATGTACATCCAAACAGTAATTTTCATTTAATAATGCCTAGTCATATACATAAGAATGATTTATATAATATCATTTTGAATGAATTAATTACATTAAGAAACATACATTGGGTATGTCAAGTGGAATTGAAAAGGTACAAGATATTCACAATTTCATGATTCAATGGTCAATTAATGTATGGAGGCTTACCATTAGTGTGTGCAAGCTCGAACAGACCCAAACGGTGGCTCAAAAGTGTCAAAACACAAAAAACCCAATTATGCAATGTTATCCTACATGGGGTGTTGTGTGTTATTAATATAAAAAATAAAAAATAATAACATTTAAAGATTGAGAATAACCATATAATTCATATTAATATAATAATGGCATATCAATTTCAAAAATTACACCTGATCAAATCGGCGGCCCCACACATCAATTCCAAAATCAACAAAATTGATGGATGAGTTATACACCACCCACCTTAAGATTGTATGACTATCCCCACCAAGTATTATACTCTAATTCTTATTAGAATATATCAGACTTTAGAAAAGGTTAAAACACTTACACCTTGATAAATTGGTCGAGAGTAAGAGAGACGAAAAACAAATGAAAAGGACTTGAGTAGTTACCGTTATGAATCCAACGTGATGTACGAAAGATCGAACAGATCATGGATGAAGGATATCTCTTGATCCCTATGTTAGGTCGTAAAAAAGATCAAAAATGGGAGAAATAGATGTTCATCCCATAGGAATTTGGATTAGGGGAGAAGGAGGAGCATAATCAGATCATTAAGAGTAAACTGTAAACATACCGAAAAATTATCCGATGTATGGTCTGGTTACACAATTTTCCAAACCATGCACCAACCATGTATGAGTACCTAGAGAAGTGGGGTCACTCACATGGTTATTCCACACAGTTTTACAATCCTTGTGCCAAACGTGTGATATGGCTTTGCTCGAAAATTGTAGATCATCCACACTATTTAGACTAATTGAGTGTCATCCCTGCATAGTTTACCATAATCATGTGACACAGATATTTTTTACAAAAAGTTGGGTTCTAGGTTCGAAACAAGGAAAAGACACCCCTAAGACCTTTTTGAACTCATTAGGCATCATAGAAAAAGGTTCAAAAACAAGAGTTGGACCGAAATTTTAAGGATCCATACTAGAAACGAAAACTGGGTTCTTATAAAAAATAAAACTCATAAAGCCTTCTTTTTAGCCATGAAAAAACTAATTAAAACTTTTTCATGAAGTTAAACATTTCAACCTTAAGAAGTAGCATATAATTTTCTTTTAAAAAATAATCATATTTAAATATTTTTGAAATCATAAGATTTCTATAAAAAACTATATATTGCATAGATAAATAAAATGGGTAACATGAGGCATCCCATTCATTTCACTCTTATAGATGGAATAACCTTCAAAGTTATTAATGGAATATAATTCATAGTTACCAATGGAATAATCTTAATAATTACAAATAACATTTATATATACAAATAGAATAACCTTCATAGTCACCATAAAACATATTTCTTATCCAATGCATTGGGGGAATATCCTGAACCCACTTATCCATATCTTATAATGGAACAAACTTTCATCATAAAAAATTCCCAATAACCATAACATCATCACAACATATAAAAGATTGCAATTTTCAAAATTATACTTATAAAATTTTCTTTTCAAACATAAGAAAACATTAAAAATATGTTTAAATATTTATTCAATTTTAAAAACATTTATGTAACAAGAACATTGGAATGGATGTCTTTTCATTGAAGAAAACATGGAATCTTATAAAGGAATCTAAATATCAAATAATGGTTAGGATGGAGGGAAAATCCATTGATGTCATATATGTTAAAATAGAATTTTTTTCTCTTCTTTTTCTAAAAATTCATGGACAAAAATGTGAAAATATTTACATTCAAAACCATAGAATGAAATCCGAAAGAACCATAAAAGGTCATTCATAATTCCCATAAACTACATAAAAAAAGAATTTATCGATGGATTTTTTCGGGTGGTTTTGAAAACCTTGGATAAATATTATCCCTGAACAATATTTAGTGGTAGTCATTAAAATGGTAGTTAATTTTTTTAAAATATTTATTGATTTTTAATTTTTCTTTCAAAAGAAAAGTCCATTTTTTTAGTGGTGGTTTTTTAAAAAACAACTTCAAAATTAAACGAAATGTTTTTAAAAAAATAATTATTTATTATTTATGATTTATGATTTATGATTTATTATAATATATATTTTATTTTTTATAATTGTAATAAGTTATAATTTTTTAATTAATAAATATTAATAATTATTAGTTAATAATAATTTGAAACATAAAACAAATATTCAATATGGTGAAAATCTGACTTCGACATCATTTGACAAGAAATTTTGATCTGGGAATCCGTGTTAGCTCCACAACTATTAAATAAAAGATTATGAAATGAACTAAAACCATATTAGATTTAAATTTATCAATAATTAAAAGAATAAAATTCATTATAGTTTCATGACAAGTAGGAAATCAAAATTGAACTTGAACCGACCATAACATTTGATTCGGTTGCCTGTTTGCGCTCTACCACATATCTAATTGAAGCTTTCAACAAGTGATAAAAAATTCTAAACTATAAAACACATGTTCACTTTTTCATAGATGAAAAAAGTGGTCCCAAAGTCCTCTAAAACTGATTTTTTTTGTTCGGGGTACCCTAATTGTTTTTACATTCGTTGAAATTTCATCCTCATTTAAGGGATAATTTTTTCCCATTTTTAGTGGGGAATGAATATATTTCTTGGAATTACATTCATATTGATAATATGGTTTCTAAATTATATCATTTTTCACAATGTAGGCTTTTTTATAATTAAATATATTCATATTTTATAATATTTACTTATAATAAATCACCTGTATAAATATATATTTATATATAAATGTATTTTTAAACATATAAACTGTATGGAAATAAATATTTTTTATTCAATTCATTTGAAATAAAAAATTAAAAAATTTATTAACATTATTAAAATGCATTAATTTATATATATAATCCTATATAAGTAATGTTTACATATAAACATGTCTCTGTTAATAAAAAATCTATATTTATGTGTATATTCTAAAATATGTAAATAAATACATATATATGTGTGTGTTTGTGTATGTTTATATACATGTGTAAATATTTATACATATTTAAGTTTATATATTTTTATATCATATATGTGTAGATATATATATATATATTTATATATACTTGTGTTTATATATTTATTTATATTAATATACAATTATATATCTAAGTTTGTTTATATATATTTATGTAACATAAATATTTGTTTATATATATATTTATTCAAATTTTGTTATAAGTATATATATTGGTAGATATTTATTTTCATTTTATTATCTTATTATCTTATTATATTATTATTATTTATTTTTTATTTTTTATATATTATATATTATATATTATTTATTATTATTTACTATTTACTATTATTTTTTTATTTTTTTATTATTTCATTTTTTATTTATTTTAAAAAATTTTATTTATTATATATTTTTTATTATTTTAATATTTGTTTACTATTGGTTTATTATTTATTGATTTATTTTTATTATTAATTTATAGTTAAATGACTATTTAATATTTATTTATTATTTATTATTTATTTTTTTATTATTTATTTATTTCAAATTATTTATTATTTATTATTTATTATCATTTATTATTACTGATTATTTGTTTATTATTTATTCTTATTATTTACCTATTTATTATTTATTTATTTAATTATTATTTATTTGTTTATTATTTATTTATTATTTATTTATTACATATTTATTCTTTATTCTTTATTTAATATTTAATATTTAATATTTATTTATTATTATTTTAATATTTAATTATTAATAATTATTTATTATTTATTATTTATTTACTATTTATTTATTAGTTATATTTTATTTTCCTATTTATTATTTATTACTTATTATTTATTAATTTGTATTTATAATCATTTTTTATTTATTACCATTTATCACCATTTATTTTTATTATTTATTATTATTTATTATTATTTATTCATTATTTATTAATTTATTTGTATATGTATAAGTATATTACATACTATTTACTCACCAGATTAGGAGCCTGTTGGAGTGGTGAAGTCTTTGTAGTATATCCAAGAGGTAAGGGTTCGAAGCTCTCTAAGTGAATATATTATCAAGATTTATGCTTCGAATATGAATACATGGTATGATAATTAATAAGTAAACTACAATAAGTAAATAAATAATAAGAATAAATATTAGATAATAAATAATTATAAATAATGCATAAATAAAGAAATTAATAATTAATAATTAATAATTATTAATTATTAATTAATTAAATTTAAATAAATAATAAATAAATAATATACAAGAATAAAGAAATAATAATCAAGAATAAATAAATAATAAACAAGAAAAAATAATAAATATGAATAAATAAATAAAAAATAAATAAAAATAAAAAAATAAAAAATAAGAATAAATTAATAAATAAATAACAATAAATAATAAAATAATAATAATAATAGACAATATTAACAAATAATAAATAATAATAATAATAAATGAATGAATTACATAATAAAAAAATAAAAAATAAAAAAACAAAAACAAAATAAAAACCCACTGCTAAATGAAATGCCATGAAATAAAAAACCATCACCAAAAAATGAAGTGTGAAATGATTACCGAAATTGAAAATATGCAACACATTTAGAAATCCTCATGCATCATTTAGCAGCAACTTAAACAGCTCCAAAATGCCAGAAAACTGACGACAATCCTATTTTATTTATAGTGTTATGTCCATATAAATACCTTTATAAAATAATTTTAAGAATACAGACTTAGAAGAGAAATATTTGGATAATAAATATTTAAAGAAATTCAAAAAAGTTTTTTAAGATAATGTTTCTCTTAACTTGATTATAACTTATCATATACATTCTTTGTCTTCCTAAATAATAAAAGTATATTAAAATTTTAATTTCTTAAGAACCATTTTAGAATATTTATTTTTAAGATCGTGGATTTTTTGAGGTATGGACCCTTTTAATTTTAGTTGGAATTCCTTGTTTTATCCTTATTAATGTTCTTAGTCACTTAAGGAAGGTTTCAGAAGTGATTGGGGCTTGTATAGATCTTAGATATCTAAATTTTAGAGAAGGCATTAGAGGCACACAATTATCATATTGTTAGTGTTAACCGTGAATCTCAAATTGTGCATCCCCATAAAGGTGCCATATGGTCAGTTTAAACAATGCCAGGGAGGATTGGATCATTCGGGGCTGATATATAGGGTGTTCATGGGATGTACATGGTTTTTTAATGGTGCATTGCAGTCCTTGCAGACTGTTCTCCCTAGAGAGTGGGGTGTGCATGGTTGGCGCAAAACTTGGTCAACCATGCAGACAAACCATTTTGTCCTCAGGTTATCGTATTCTTCATTTTATTTGTTATTTACTGCTTTACTGGGCTTTATAGCTAACCCATTTTGTCCTCAGGTTATCCCATGCAATGCTAAGTAAGAGGTAGTTTTATGCTCACATAAAAGAACATTTCAATAAGGATGTTGTATTTTATGTATTAAGTTGTCCTGTATTGTTCTTAATCCCCAAAGATATTATACCCCTCATTCTTTTGGGATGTATTATGTTTAAGTTTATGTAATAAATCATGTTTATGTGTGTAATAAAATCAAGGGTTGTTATATGGACATCAGGAAGACAATACCTACTTTGGCCAATGTCGGGATAACCTATGAGATGATATAACCATGAACATAAACATATGGTAATATATGATGAAATGTGTATGTATTCACTATATACATAGTAAATTTTATAGACATATGTATATATAAGTACTTCTAGAAAGGTCCCCTGGGGTAACTCAGGCATCCATGTCTAGTGATTAGAATTTCAACAGGTAGTATAAGTTGCCATGACAGTGTGCCATAGATCATAAGGGTCACCATGGACAAGTATCAAAGTATAGGAACATGATTCTTGGGTATCACAGAAGGGGATCCCAGTCCTGTATATCACATCATGAGGTATTCCTTTCCATTATATCATAGTATGGGGACACCATTATAAATGGAGCATAATAGAAACATGAACATAAAGGAATGATATAGCATGATTATCATAACATGGAAAAATGGAAACAACTGAAAACATTGCATCATTAACATAAATAAATCAAGTAAACCCATATCCAAAAATAGTGGAAAATGTACTAAATGGAATTAGGTAATCCCCTATACCAATATTAAGTATCATGATACAAAACATTAACCAATGCATTATACTGATATTAGGGTGCACCCTTTGTAATAATTTCAATCTCATTCTTTAGTGTGCCACATAGATCATATAACATGGATTCATTAAAAATAATAATTTACTCCATGATAAACGAATGTGGAATACATAAATTAAGGTATATAATCTATATGTACATTTTCAAAAAGGTGAATGCACTGGATTGATAAATTGGAATAGTATTCACTACATGATGATTTTGGTATGGAAAATCACAGTGCAATTTTGTCAGCCTAACAGTGTGACATAAAAATTTATAAAAATTGATGATGAGAGATAAAGAGGTCTCTCATAATATATACATGAAATTGAAATTTAGGGGGTCAAATATATACATTTTCCGACATATGTAATTTTGAAATAGAAAGTGTAACATAATAAATAAAATTGATGAAAGAGGATAAATGGAATAACTCTTACGAAATTTTGGCATGGTAATGAGTGTATAATTGATGGATTAATGAGGGAGAAAGAGTTATCCCATCAGAAAAACATAATAAGGCCAGTATGGGGGGGGTGTTATAAAACATACCCCATCATTTTTAATTGAAACAAAATGGTGTAAAAATATAAGGAAACTTGGATAAAAATGATAAATGGAAGTGAGGATCCCTTACAAAAAATCGTCATGGTAACGAGTGTATATAAGGGTTCATAAGAGGGAAAAATGAGAGTGAAAGGGGATATCATCATTTATTAATAAAATTAGAAGTAAGGAGGATATTTAGCAGGATATCCTAACATAGGAATAAAAGAAATTAAAAGACATAAAATGGAATGAATTCTTAATAAAAGAGGAGGGTAGAAGATCCTGTACTTGGATGTGTGAACCCAAAGGCTTAGGATAGGCTTCTTGGGATCATGGGGTGTCATAAGAGGATTATAGAGAGTGTATGACTGAGTAGGGATGTGATCCATATTTTTTTAGTTAAGAGAAGTGGGATATTTGGTGGGTTTATATAGGAAATGAGAAGGGAATTTTTTTAATATTTCACAAACGCAGGTTTTAGAATCTATATAATTAAATATTTAAAACTACAAAAATTACCATGGTTTTTCCCATTATTTTTCAAAAATAGGAGTACAAATAATTATTTTATAACTAAAATATATGAACATATTGAGATATTATCATTTCTTAAGTGGAGGTGAGTCACATTATTAAAGAAATGAATTTAAAATCATAAAATATATAATACATTTTAGAGGATTCACTAAGTCCTTATAAATTAAGTAAGACAAATATAAAATCACATTAATTTAATGGAAAAACATTTATTGGGCCAATAATACTCATTATAGTATTTATTAATTCATTTCAGGGTCATTATGATGTCATAAAACACATATTGTTTTATACAGTATTTAATTTTTATCCAAAAAATCGACTATCTTAGAAAATTTTGAAAAATTCACAGTTTGATAATTTTGAAATCATGATTCCAAAAATAATATTAATTTTACCTAAATAATTTTCTAAATATGTGAATTTTCACTTTTAAAATTAAAACTGACATTTATTGAAAATTCATGGGTTTTGACAAAAACATTTTTCAAACATTAATAAAAATTACATCTTAATTTTTAAATATTATATACAAATTTATTATTAATTTAATTAATTAAATAATAATATTTTAATAAAACATTAATTATTTTAAAAAATATTTAATTATCTATAGTAATTTATTTAAAAATACCTTTTATGTTCTATTGTATAAGAAATGTAACTCTTATCAAACAGATTTCCAAATCATTTGTCGACAAGTAATTGATATAATCATCATTTATATGAATTTTTTATATAATATTATTAATAAAAACCATAATATATATATTTATCAAAAGTACCATTTTTACCTGGAATATCAATTTATCACAATCATCATTTTTTAAGAAATACGACTCTAATAAAGGAATTAATGGAATAATAATTTTATTTATAAAAAGAGATTACAAAATATGTAACTAATACCTTATAAATAACCCCTTATAAAAAATGCATAATACATAAGGGTATGGTGTTTGATTGTGAAAGACTCTTGGGACCGCTCATATAACATCGCCCAGGTGGTAATCTCAATTAACTTGAAATTCTCCCATAGGAAATTCGGTTCAAGCTTAACGTGTTGAATCTCAGATTGGGCTTGGTCAAGAGTGAATCCAATTGATGCTACCTCT
Organism: Viscum album; assembly: GCA_963277665.1. Lineage (NCBI taxonomy): Eukaryota > Viridiplantae > Streptophyta > Magnoliopsida > Santalales > Viscaceae > Viscum > Viscum album. The sequence continues at coordinate 242,757,902 of OY728137.1, forward strand.
ATTCCAAGCACTGAAAAATGAGCTTTGTATGGCCTGAGCCTTCTGGATGAGGCCATCCTCATATTTTTCCATGTCAAAAATATATTTTTTAAATATTATATATATATCAATCATGTGATCACTTTTAAACAACTATATTATCAATGGTAATGATACATAAAAATAATTTAAACCCAATAATAATAATAAAAGAGTTAATGTGATTTCTATATAGATAAGACATTAAAATAAAGAGAATTTTATTCATAAATGATCCGGTCGTTACAATCCATTAAGAACCACATCTGACCCATTAAAATTTAATTACTACATTACCATTACATCTGCTCAGTACTCATATTATATGCACTGACTAGATATTCTAGACACTATTGGTGGGGGCCTACTAAGTATATCTCACACCAAGTTCAAGAAACCAATTGTTACCTCTACAAACATCATTCATGAAGGTCAGGATAGGGGAAATCTCCCAGTTTTTGAGGACTGGTTTGAATATAGTTTGGGAAAGGGGAGCACAGGATAGATATATGGCTTCTGATACTATCTAGAGATATTATTTGGTCATTTGGTTATTTTGATATATCTTCATGTATGTGTGCCTCTTTCCATGTTTTTCTACTTTTTTAGGGACATGACATTACATCATTTTTTATATGGAATTGGATATTGATATTCATGAATATTTATTCATTCAGGATGACTTAATTTCAATTATTGGATGATATTCTAGTCCAATATTTATTTATTTATTACACCAATGTTCTACTCCAATTATGAGGGTATATTATGACCATTTTAAAACCATGGCACCTTGATTCTAGTCTATAACCTATAGCATAAGGGGGAGTGTTCTTGGGGTCCAGTGAACAACCGTCTTGAGGCACGTCTTAGTGGATTTTTGGGTCAAGATGATAAAAATTCTAATTAGAGTTATTTTATTTTCATTAACTTATTATTATTTCATGGTATAAAGGATACTTTGATGAGTCAATATTTTGTAATGAGATTTTTCTTGGGAGTATATAACCCATGTACAAAGAAAATCCAAATTCAATAGATGGGAATTTCTATTTTGTATTCCTCTTATTACAGTAGATATGATTTTACTGATGGGTAATGCACATGATGTGTGGTGTTTATTATTATGTTGTAGGATTTCATTTTACCATTGTCCCATTCTGTCAAGGGATTATTGGCTCAGGAATCATTTTAGGCATGTAGATATTCAAATATCATGTATTATTCCATGGCATAAAGGGGCACCTCATTTCTTCTATTATCTGTGATTTCTATGAGTGTCTTGCTTGAAATATATATATAGTTTTAAGGTAATGTTCTTTCAAGGTAAAGGGAGACCTAATTGGTTACTTTTTACCTCTACCCCAAACTAATATTGTCTTCTTGGATAGCTTGATTTTGACAACTTATGTATTAAAAAATGTAATATTGAGTCAAATATCATTGGTCGCCTCGGCTGGAACATGTTTGTGGTTTGTAATAAATAGACACAATATTTCAAATTATAAAGTGTATGGTATTTTATAAATCAGAAGCGATGATCTAAATAATTCAACCGTTAAAAATATTTATATAAAAATAAAAGAGAACCTAAATTAATTTAAATTATGAGATTAAATTTTCACCATTAAATGGGGTGTTTCCTCTAAAACAAGAAATTGAAACTCTATATATATAGAAACTTGGATTATAGTAGAGAACGTGACCGTGACCCAACATTAGTAATGGTAATGTTTCATTATATCTGGTGTTCTTATGATATATACATCACACAAACCTTTCTATTGGAGCAGAAAAATGAATGTGACATTAATATGGAATGGATTTTTACCTATCATGTACCTATATCTATGGTTCATGTCATCATTAAATCCAATTTTAGTTATGTTATTGGCATTTGTATATCTATTCCACCACAATGTCCAACATTCATGCACCAGGTGGATGGTGATGACTATTCTCTCAAGGTAGTGGTAGTTGGGTCACTAGTGTTACCTCTAGTATAGCCTCATGTCCCACCAGTAGTTATACCTGATATGGGTGAGGATTCCTAGTTCAAGGATATTGTTCTTCAAATTATATAGAATATTTATGGAGTTCTATGGATTTCCCCTTCTACATCATACATGAATCAAGATATTTCAGTACCATCCACCCATGTTTTTGGGGGATAGCAGTCCTTAGCATGCATGTCCATGGCTAGAGTCCATGATGACTATCTTCGAGAACCTTGATAAGCCTCTTAAGATGAGAGTGATTCCCTCTCTATATATATTATTTTAGATTACAAAATGAGATAGTGGGATGTTATCACCTACGAATATGGTCATTATGGAATGGCCTCAGCTAGTTTTCAGAACATCTATAGGACAATTTCTTCCTTGAGACCCTGTGGGATGACCATGTAGAGAAGTTTATGAACCTACATTAGGATTTGGTAACTCTTATGAACTACTCAATTCATTTTACAAATCATTATCACTATTATCCTATCTATATTGATGATGAACCAGTGAAAGAGAGAAGTTTGGAGGATTGGATAAAACATTACATTTTCTCATAGGGGAAATTTTTTTGGTTGACCACCATTTAAGAAATATTAAACCACACTCTAATCACTAGTGAAAACTGAGAGTAGCTAACACTGGGGTCTAGGGTATTTTAGAACTAAGATAGGGAAGTGGTTCAACTAGAGGCCAAAAAATCACTCTAAAAATCCAAGTGCGAAAAATAGATGCCAGATGACACCCACATATAGTTACATAGATTTCACCAATTTGGGATTCCATTGAATAAGAGGACCTAATGTTCCATAGCACCCATTGAGTGATGAGGTTATTATGGATTAGTTCATCTTCGGTATTTTTTGTAGGACCTTCCCATCTATTCCTAAGGGAAGTGTATATGAATCGTCTCTCTCTACAAGAGAAAGATTTATAGCACCTCTCCAAGAAGGTAGCTACAGTACCACCTACAATTATGCTAGAGGATGTTGATATGGATTAGGTATTCATGATTAAGATAACCAATTCCAGCTGATAATAATTCTTCAGGGCAATAAATTTGCATTATAGGTCCTTGTATAAGGCTAGATTTATTCTATACATCCAACAACCAAGGAAAAGGATGTTAGATCACCTATAATTAGAGGTAAAATTATAGTTTCCATTATTATCATTTCTTCCTTATTCAATATTTGTTCTTTATATTATTTTATCTCCATGGATTTGTTTAAAGACTTTCACTTGATATTAACTATCTCTGTTGCATGATGAAACTTTATACTCCATTGGCGATTCAATCGAAGATTGTATGCTAGTGTAAGGAATTATACCTTCAGGAATTCATATATCTTTATTTTAGTATCTCTTCATCCTTGATATGATGGCCATTAATTTCATTCTTAGGATGTCTAGGTTGGTCCTATATCATGATTTTGTGGAATTATATCAATGTAGGGTATATTTTACATCAAAAGGGTGGTATTTACATTTACAAGGGTTAAGGGATTTCTAGGAATGTATATCTAGACCAGAGCATTGTGGTATGGGTGGACTGATTTCAAAAATTGATACCCTATATAACGAGGATCGGGGAATGAATCATGATTATTTTCCACAAATAGTAGATCATTTCAAGGATTTATTCCCTGATGAATTTTCTAGATTTCATCCTGAATGATAGTTGTGGTTATAGATTGGTCTAGTTCTTAGATTTGTACTAGTGTACATTATTCCTTACATAATTCCACCAAGTTTGTTGCAAGAGATTAAGAGATATTTAGATGAAATAGATGCTAAGGGTTTTATAGGACCCTTTAATTCACCATGGGTTTCATCTATTATTTTCACTAATAAGGGGATGGTACCCTCATGAATTTCATGTGTTACAAAAAGTTGAATCATCTTACTATAAATAACTGATACCCTTTTCCAGGTATTGAAAACCTCTTCAACTAACTCCGGGGATAAAGGGTTTTCTTGGGGATCGATTTGAAGTCATGCTACCATCAGATAAGAGTTACATGTTTAGAAATACCACATACATTGTTTTTTATTAGTTATGGTCTTAATGAGTACCTCATTTTTTCATTTAGCCTTATGAGCATCCCAACAATTTTCATGGCTTTGATGGATAGTGTTTTCCACCCCTACTTGGATTCAATTGCAGTATTCCACAAGGAAGGCATCTTAGTGTATTCTCATACTCGACACAATTAAGATAAACATATTGATATTATATTGATCACACTAAAAGAAAACTAAAAATATGATAATATTAGAAAATGACAATTTTGGATCGATAAGATACACTTCTTAGGTCACATTATTTCAAAGGCCTAAATGACTGTTGAACAAGAGAAATTGAGTGTTATTGTTACCTAGGAGCATCCAAGAAATTTTTTCTCTTGCATGTTTTCTTAGGGATGATTGGATATTATTGGTTCTTTATAATGGAATGTTCACACCAAGTAGCACCTCTCTTTAGTATGACTACGACGGGTGTGAAATTTATATCATTATAATCTTACAAGACAAAATTTTAGTACCTAAAATAGATATTGGATTCGCTATCAATATTGGTTCTACTAGATCTAGGTAGAAGCTATATTGTTTATTGTGATGCATTGGTTATAAGGCTAGGATATGTTATTATGTTGAATGAAAAGGTTTTTGGTGTACGAGTATCATCAGATGAGACCACATGAGATGATTTAACCAACACATGATCTTGAGATTGAAGTCGTAGTTCATGCCTTTCCATTCTAGAGATATTATTTTCTTATAGAGGATTTTGTGGTGTTTGCGGACCAGAAAATCCTCAGGTATATCTTCCCAAATCATGACAGCAATATTAGGCTGAGAAGGTGGGATGAATATCTGCATTCATTTGACTTCAATCTTACTTATATTCCTAGGAAAGGCAATGCTCTAGTAGATGATTTGAGCATGAGGATTCATACATAGGTAGTTATAAAGGCCAATGATGAGTGGTAGGTTATGGATATATTTAATCATATTCACTTGGTTTTTTTGGACCATAATGAATAGTCTATAATTGCATCAATATTTTTTCCACTTCACTTTTGTTGTTTCTGATGATGAGGTAGTTATCGGATCCTGAGGTCTTAGTCCAAAGTGAGTGTGTTTTTAGAGATGAATTGCCTCTCTATTGGGTAGTAAATGGGGATGAGATAATATGCATCCATTCAGATATCTTGGTTTCTAAAAACATCTGGTAGGAGTTTATGCAAGAATATAATTCTTATTCTTGGGAAATACATCATGATCTTACCATGATTTATTATGCTTAACATCACCAATGCTAGTGGCGTGGAATAAAAAATAGATATAGCTAGTTCTATCACTAGGTGTTCCACCTCTTAGTTGGTAAAGGTAGAGAACCAATGCCCAGTAGTGATTTTACAGTCATTTCCCATTTGTGAGTGGAAATGGTATTATTTCATGATGGATTTTGTGAATCATTTTTCCAATATCCCCTTGAGGCGATGATGTAGTATAATTCATCCTCAAAATGCTCATAAAGTTATCTCATTTATTATATATCAAAGATACTATCTCTGTAAATAATAAAAGGATATTGTATGTCTATGGGATCATACTAGTATATAGGTCCCTCGTACTATCATTACAGAAAGGGATACTCATTTCACAAATGATGTTTTGTTAGAAATAATAGAGATATTTGGGTATGCAGGTTTATATGAGCATAAATAACCACCCTCAAACCGACGCCCAATAATAATGGATGATATAGGTTCTAGAGAACATTCTCAGAGAATTTTTACTCTATTTCAAAGGTAGTTGAGAGAAACATATACCATGTGTCAATTGTTTCCCATAATGACAGGTTTCGGGATATTACAGATATGGATCCCTATGAGGCCGTATATGGTAGGTCATTCCCTTCACCCATGTTCTAGTTGGTGGTAGTGGAGGAAGACTTACATAGACCTTTTCTCATTCAAGACACTTTAAAGTAGGTTTTGTTGATCAGGAAGTGAATGGATACAGCTCAATCTATGAATAATTCATATTCTAATCATTACTATCAACCACTATAGTTCAAGTTCGGGGACCATGTATTCTTAAGTTTTTTTATTAGACAAGATCATCGATGGTTTAAATGAAAATGGAATCTCTCACCTCAAATAATTGGACCCTTTGATATTGTGGAGAGAGTCAAGGTAATATCCTATTAGTTTCAGTTGGATCATATATATCTCAATTTCCATGACATAATCTATGTTTCACATCTTTGTTGGTATTATTCATATTATTCCAATATCTTTCAGACTAATGAGGTTGAGCTAGAGAAGGATTCATCCTTTGAGAAGCATCCTATCTGTATTGTGGACTGGAGCACAAATTCTCTCTGAGGTTGATGAGTTCCTCTAGTATAGGTGATATGGCAATATGAACATGTACAGGATGATACATGGGTGTGAGAGGCTGATGTACATTCCTAGTGGTTGTAGTTACTATTAGATGATGCATTACCGACCTTGGAAGAGAAACTTGTGGATGAGGTACTTTAAGGGGGAGAGTATAAAATCTAAGAATTTTTTCAAGGTAATAACCCTATTAATCTATATTAGAATTACTTTTTTTACCCCTATGAATGTTCTTAATCAATGAAGGGATGTTTTGATTGTTTTTGGGGATTTTTTGAAGCTTAGAGATTTTAATGTTGGAGAATACATGAGAGGCGCATGATTTTCACATAGTTAGTGATAACCATGCACCTCGAAAAGTGTAGAAGAGTAATGGTGTTGCACGGTTTCTTTGAAACATGTGAGGGAGGTTTGGAAAAAGTGGGGAAGACATAGAGTGTGTGCATGGGTTTTTAATGGTCTATATAACCATGTAATATTTTTCATGCAGGTTGTGCTCCACGGACATAGGCGTATACATTTTTTGTGCATGGTTTGGCAAATTGTACGGACAAACCATGTGACCCCATAAAAAGTCCAAAATTACCAATTTCCACTAGCAATATTTAACTCACATGCCTCATTTATTTTCTTCTACATGAATATATCACCCTCGAGTCCATCCATTTTGACCATTCTCAATCTTAATGATACACTTTCATCTAGTTCCTATATCTAGACTATGATTTGACAACAATATATAACACAGGATCACCACCAGTAAGCTCTCTATTTATTAAACTCATGTATTCATTCTTCTTTCTACCAACAGGGTTATTTTTGTGTGATTTCATATTCCTTATTCTAAGGTTTTTTTTCTATTTTTCTTTTTTTTTCTTCTAATCTGGACCAAACCAAAGTATGATTCTATAAGAGTGTTCCTCTATATAGTAAAGTATGTGGTCTAGTACTTATCCCTCAAGTCAAGCTATTTTAAATTATGTGTTGTAATGTTGCATGCTAGAAATTACATTCATTACCTCAAAAATACATTTATCCCCCATTTAAACCAATATTCCTGATAGATATGACCTCATGTCACCTTGTTCATGTTGTGATAGGTCTCCATCATCTATTACCGCCTCATGAGGTGTGCCTATGGAACGTTCTCGGATACTATAAATAATTAATGTACACAAACACCTCTTAAGTTGTTTTGACTTGAGTATTAGTTGTAATGACTATAATGGAAAAAATGGAAAGTGGTTGGTAATACCATGTCATGTGTTTTAATAGAAAAATGATTATACCATTGTTAAAAGTAAAATGAAAATGAGTTGTAAATAATCATTTGGATCACACTAAAGCATGTTTGACTAATTATAACTATTATAATTATTGGGAATTTAAACTATTATTATTTATGATATATGTTCATGGTGTCCCTACATAAATAATATAATAGCATGGTGTCCCTATAAATTGATACATAGTCATGGTGTCCCTATACTATGATTCTCGAGCATGAGATTCTTATACTATGATATACGGGTATCACATCCTTATTGATCTGATATACCGGCATAGTGTCCCCATACAGTGATACTGAGGCATTCCATCACTATACTATGATACTTGGAAAAGAGACCCTTATGATCTATGACACAAAATCAGGGAATATAATACTACTTTATGATATTCTATTGGCTAAACAGAGACATCTAAGTTACACCTCAGATCCTGGCTAACACTACATACTTATACATATGTCTATATATTTTACTACATGTATAACTCAAACATATACATACCCACATATACTATCATGTCACATTAATTACATATTTTAAAGTTATTTTTCAATTAATTTCCATTATTTCATTTTTTGGGAGTTTCACAAGCATTTATGGAGGAATGGGTGAGTTTTCATAAATTGGGCCAAACTGTGCACCCAATTCCATATTTAAAAATATATTTTTTCTTTTAAAAGTCGTTAATTTTTTAATAAATTTCATCCATTATAATTCTCTCTCCCATGGACCTATTAACACCACCATGTCAATTTGGAGCCTTTATAAATCCATAACTAAGGTGTGTTTGGGTTTTTATTTATGGGATTGGGCCTGCCCAGAAGCCTGTTTCTTGTTTTAAAAAGGAATTTTTTTTTATTTTATAACTAATTAAATTTTAATGTTTTTTTGGTGATTCTAAGTCTCACCCAAGTTCATTGAACCCAACCACACTCCCAGTGTCATCCCACCCTCTTTGAAGCTCGTATCCATCGAACGTTGGGGCAGAACACCATAGGGTTTCTCAAATCATCCCGATCTGAAGAGGTAACTTCTTTCCTTCTTAACTCTCCTAATTCTTACTCTTTTTCCTCCATTACAGTTCTTAATTCAACACTTAATCCTCTTATTCAAAACTAGAATCCATAAAATCCCTCCAAGTCGCTCAAAATATCTTTGGAACCCCATTTGAAGGGGGATTTTGTGGAGGAACTTCAAAGAATCTCGATTAAGTGTCTCTCCTCCTTAGTTCCTCCCCTTTTCCATGAAGTTTATTTTAATTTCCTTGAAGTTCCAAATTACCAGGGGGATGGGTTTTGAACATAGGATTTAACCTTGGGTTTTCTTGGTCAATTGATGTTGTTTTAGGATCAATCTAAATCCCTCTTGGTGTGACAGTGGTGCGACTTGATTTTTTTACGGTGATTGAAGGGTTTCATTTGTTTTAGTAGGTGATTCCAATGTATATGCAATATTTGTGTATTAAAATGTTTTATTTATCATATTTTCAGGTTTATATCATTGTATTATTGCTTAAAAAATTAGTTTTAGTGGTGTTTCTATTGAAATTGAATTTTAAATGCCAATTTGGTGTGAAATTAGGGGTTTTCCAAAGAGATGTTTTGTTGGTGTGTTTTGTGCTACCCTATAAATACTTAGTTGTTTTTATTGAACTATAATAGGGCTGCACATATTTTTTTAATCATTATCCCCTTTGGTTGTTATGTGAAAATGGGTTTTAATGGTGTTTGTAAATAAAGTGAAGTTTTGGTGCCACTTTTGTGTGAAAAGAGAGAATTTACAAAGTTATCACTTATTTTTTAACATGGGGCTACCCTAAAATTGATTTTTTTTGTTTTTATTGAACTTTATTGGTCTTAATTTACTGTTTTGGTAACATAAAAGTGTGAAAATAGTGTACATGTGGGGTTCCTAAGGGGTTTTGTGTGCAAAACAATATGGGATTTGGAGAAATTGTTTCATTAAAAATCAAAGTGTTTGTTGTGTATTTCAAGTGGTATAAAATGTGATAGATAATTTACTGGGTGTATGTGACTAGTAGTGGTGTTTTAAATAAAAATGGATATGTTTTTCATGTTGAAATTGTATGAGCACAAAGGGCCTGAGTACCTAGGTGGGGCGGATGTGTACTAATACGACTAGTGGATCAGATGGGTTTTGTACCTGTTCCACCTATAATTTGGATAACGTAAACTCTAAAAAACTATGTGGAGGATTATTGTGTACCAATAGGTTATGGGTATGTTCCTTACTAGTATCTCATTGTAGAGACCCGAAGCTTGACGTACATTGACATTACATTACTTTTACGGAATACTTAGTACATAACAAAAACACACACACAAGGATCGTAATAGTTTAGTGTCTTTGGAAACTCAGAACGTAATCTTCTAATCGTGGTGAAAGATCTTCAATATCTCCCATAAAGATCATCCCTTTTTTTTACCTAAAACCTTTATTTATATCCTGGGGAAAAGAAAACATAAAAGGGTGAGCTCAAATGCTCACTAAGGGTGAACAAAAGAAAATCAATCACATCATATTCATAAGAACATAACTTTTGGAAATCTTAACCTGCAAAAGAGAGCATAATTTCATAACATGGGATAAATCATAGTAGTGAAATGAAATCCCAATAAGCATAACATAAAACATGAAACTTTGTGGCATACACACATAATCATAGATAATCATTTCTTGTTAGTCATGACTCATTGCCAAGACTATCTTAGTGGACAAAGTCCCTTTCTGAATCGAGTCACCCTCGTTTCAGTCCTGTTTCACTGAACTGGTATAACCTACCATTCCAGCCATGTCTATCTCATGAGATATAAAATCTTTACCCAATGCATTTGAGGAAGATATAGGTCCCACCCATCTTATAATTAATCCTTTCTTATGTGTGCCACATAATCATAAATCATACATCATCGCATAACACATGTAACAAAAAAGGGATTGTTGAAACATCATGACATCATAAAACAAATCATGACAACATAATCAAATCAATGTAATAATAGGGATAAAAACAGAACCCTTTATTATCTTAGATGGAAAATAATTTTGATAAAACACTTGAACTCCATTCTTGAGGAAAATATCCTTTCTTCTTTAAAAACATTTTTTCCATTCTTAACATGTCATACAACTTTAAACTAAAAGAAGTTGATTAAAAATAAACTTGAAATCTTGTAAAGTAATCTTCTTGGAAATAATGTTTTAAAAATCCATTCATTCCGTATAAGTTAAAAAAACATTCTTCGTACTTTTGTCGGAAAAGTCAAAAAGTACCTCGTATGAAAAACGACAAAAATTTCCTTTCATATCTTTTACTAAAAACACACCGAAGTGTAAAATTGGATATAAACTATTGTATAAGGATGTAAATAATATTACATATTGAGGGAACATGGATGTGGATGATAAAAGATACCCCAGTAATTACCAAAGTAAAAACAATCTCGGATAAAAGTGAGATTGTGATATTTTCCTTACCTTAGGTCCGACTTGCTTTGTAAGTGTCCGAACCTCCTGTATAATGATTTAAATCATGTTATTGACTTATTCCAGAATCATATTCATTGTTATGATATCATATATGGTTCACTTATTACATTATATTACCCGTTCTTTTGTAAATTCCATGTTAAAGAGCATTTTGGGTAAAATTGTTTCATTTGTCGTCCGTGTTTTGACTTGTAATTATTCATATGATTACTTAGATCATGATTACTTAATTCCAGAATATAAAACATGATATATATATATATATATATATATTCATATTATACATATATATAATAAATCAGTAAATGGAAATAAATACACCGTTCATGGAGACGGTAGTCCGTACGTACGCATGAACGCTGTTTTGGTTTCCTTATTGAATTGAATGGAATTAAGTAGATGACATACATATAAATATAAATAAATCCAGTATCATTATTATTTCATATATTTCATTAGTACTTATTATATATACTTTATAATCATTCATGAATGGTTAATCATTGAGAATGAATCTCATCGCGTCGTGGAGACGGTATTCCGTACGTACGCACGAGCGATGATATCGTTCCCATGGTCGTGGAATTGTGTTGAGGTGTATGTATACTATTTCAGTATCAATATCACTTTATAATAATCATATATAGTTACTCATTACACCTTTATACCCATCCAATTAAGGTGGTGGCGGAAAATAGATTACACCACGGCATGGAGACGGTATTCCGTACGTATGCACGCGCGGTGATTTCCTTTTTTCGTAGGATGGATAGAAGTTTAATTAGAGTTGTTTCATATTTATAATAACATATCAGTATATAATAAATACTTATGTTATTAATTTATCATGAAACAATTAAAGAAGAAGAATTTGAAGAAAGAAATTGAAAAGATCGGTAAGGGATATTACCTCTTCTTTGGAACGCCTCTTTGAATCCTCCACTTAGGGAACTAAGATTGGCCTTTGAAGAAGAGAAGGACCTCTAGGATTATTCTAGGGAAGTGGAGAAGGGATTTTGGCAGGGTTTGGCCGGGCTTGAGTGCCCAAATTGGTGTGAGGAGGAGGGGGAGGAGGAGGTGCCCTTTTATAAGGGAGGAGAGGGGCACCTTAGGAATATCTCAAAATATTATTTTATATTAAAGTCAAAATCGGTTTATAATGGTTCTAAAGGGTCTTATTTCGAAGCTAAAGTGGGGATGGGTCGAAATCCTATCAACCAATAGGATTTAGACAAGTTTAGGTTATTATTTTAACCTTATCAATTAGATTTAACTTTAAGTTAAATAATTTAACTTTTACCGTGTCTTTTTGTTTTCTTACACTATATGGTTAATACACTTACTATAACATGCAAACGAACTCCAAATTGTTTATTATTAATATATATATCTTTATCTAAGTCATTTGGCCAAACCTTAGATTTTTAGGAATAAAATAACAATTAATAATATAATATTTGATTTAAAAACTATTTTGTGTCAATTTTGACACTATTTGTTATATGATTTTTGTGAAAGTCATAACAGAATTATATGTTCTAACCCAGATGATTAAATCAATACTAATATATCATAGTAACCTAGAAAATTAGTGGAATTCATAAAAAGTCTCAAATTACATTTATTTTGGTATTTATAATTTCAATTATGTCAATATTTCATTAATAAGATAATTACTGCATCATCTTTGTGTCATAAATAAATTAAATTATATGATGTCTAAAAATTACAAATAAAATACCATTATGTAGGAAATATTTTTATATTTCTAATGAATATTTACAATCGAATTTATCTTATGTATAACCCTATATTAAAAATGTTTTAGTAAATAAACATTGATTTTAACTCTTTTAACTCTTCTTTGAATAATAATAAATGTCCTAATCTAATCCAAGTGGGCCTTAATGATAATAGTTTACACTTAAGGTTGTTTTTGGTCGAGATAAACTTGTCCAATAGTATTAGGACATGTGTTAGGGTAATATTAATATCATTTTTACCCTTAATTACCCTATTTACTTTTAACCGTGGTAAATAAAAGAAAAAAGTTACTATTCACCAAAAATTATTTTCATCTCATTGAACCACATTTTACTTACTGACATCAACCGTGTCTCTCGGATTTTTGAAATTCCATTCACAGAAGCGGTAAAATTAAGTTTTATGAAAAATTCTGTTTTTTAACTACCACTTAGTAGTTTCACTATTCATCAAAAATTGAAGGTTTTCAGAAAAATGCCAAAATTTCATCCTAAGCTATATTTCATATTCCGAATTCCAAAATGAAGTCTATTTTACCAAATTCATAACATAGAAGTTGCATTAATTAATTTTATAATTAAATCCCACTGTTAAAACAAATAGCGTGTTTTTAAGAAACAATATCTATCAAAAGATTGACACTTGATTATGTCTGGTTTAAATGTGAAATTACATCCAATGACAAACATTGTATTAAATTGTAAAAATATATTCTAAATATACTTTAAAACCACTCAAATTAATAATTTATCTCTATTAATTATTTCGATTAAAAAACTTGTTTTTAATTATAATTTAGTAATTTTCACTATTCATCATAATAAGAAAGTTATCCGAAAAGTACCAAAATTTCACCTTAGGATAAATTTGATACTCTGAATCCAAAAATGAATTCCATTTTGAAAAATGAAATTTACAAAATTTCAAGAAGTCGTTATTATTATTCATAACAGCTAGTTTTAATAATATTTTAATAGCATATCGTTGTTTAGTGAAACTCAGTATTACGTACTACACACGCTATCGAGGAAGGTTTTGATTGCGTGTAATGCAAGGCAAGTCAAGGATGCGTGTTGTGAAAGCTCCGTTTGGTGTAGCGTACAACACAAGACATTAATAAAATTAAAAAGAATAGTTTTCATAAAATCTCGGGCTGTTACATTCTACCCCCCTTAAAATTAATTTCGCCCTCGAAATTTGTCGGGGTTATAAATAGTTTACTATTCGAAAGTTTCTTTAATAGAAACCCACATCGTAAAAAGGAATACCAAAACTTGTCTTTAAAAACTAATGTATGAAATGTAACGATTACCCAAATAAACTAATCACTGGGTTTCCACATAGGTGAAAATATGGATATAGAAAAAAATCTAACCATCATGTTCTGATAGAGAGTGGTAGAGAACATGGCTATGAAATAGCCAACAATTACAAAGCCATAGATTTGTGACGATCTAAGGTACCATCTGATTCATCAGATATAAGAGAACTAGGACAACATTTTTGGTTTTCAAGATCATTTCCCTAAAGTTGAAAATTTGAATTAGAATAAATACTTACTTTATTTTGGTACAATCTCACTGTTGTTCGAGCCTTGAACAATTTCCACTTCATCTCTTAAATAAATGAAGTTTAACTTGTTATTCGTGAAGTGTTAGCAGATCATTTGATAGAATGACGGGTCATTCCATCTATCTCAAACAAAAGGTTAGCAAAAATTATATACATAAGTCGATATATAGTGAGATTAATCATATATGGTTCCTAAAATGGACTTATACTTCATATATCATACTGCTTAGTATAATAAAACTAGTTTCTACTAAACAGGGACTTCCTGTAGGCCAGTGGTAGACGATAAAGGCCAGTCGCACTTCGGTTGTGGGTTCGATTCCCACAGCCTTGTCCGACGCGATGGGTTGTTGCCCGTCCTACAAGTTGTCCTTTTTCTAAAACTATATTACTATAACATCCATCAATAATATCGAAAAAAACTTCTATCCTTAAACAATACTAACTTATGTCCAACATAATCCATTCTAATCTTTAGGCTTATCCATAATACTGCAGTCCACTCTCATAATATAGTGAAAACGATTACCAGAGATTTAATACTGTCGTTGATCCCCATATATCATAAGATATGTCTTGTTGGTCACATTCCAAACATTCAAAGGCCTTAATCATGTATTCTCTTGAAGAATGAATACCCATTGAACCTTAGTGAAATCATGAATACTGTTAAAAGTTAACACTTTCCACATACCAAAATCCAAACACTCTATATACTCAAACCATAATATAACCTTCTCCTTATATCAGTCATGAGCTCATGAATACTATCAAACATTTAATTTTCTCCTTATCCCTACATTATGCGCATATCATCTACATTCCAAAAATATCTGAATAACCTTCCATGGATACTGGTAACATTAATCCTACACTTTCAAAACTCAAGGAAAGACAATAGTGTAACAATCCTTAGATGTCTCGTTATTCCAACATTACACATGATAAACATGTAATCATTCCACTACATTCTTAAACAATTAACCGAGCTTCAACAATTCTTTCATCTCACATATCATTTGTAGTCTCTTCATCATCATCCACATAAATACTACCCATACGACCATACTGATTCTCTTCATGAGTCTTTCCCTTAGGATATTGGTTTGCATAATGCCCATACATTCCACATTTAAAACACTTAACCATTTTTGATGTCGTAGCAATACCATTATCCTCATCCATAGTGTTAACTGAACCTTTTCCTTTGCACTTACTTGCTTTGTGTCCTTCTTTTCCACACCCAAAGCATCTTCCAGTTCCCTTGAAACATTCTCCTTGATGCCTCTTCCCACATGATTTACATAGGGGAAATTGAACTTTCTTTCCTCTATGATCATCATGAAACTCCATCTTTCTCTTATTAGCCGAGTCAGGAAACTTACCACATTTTACTTTATTGATCATATTATGAGATTGCTGATTCAGCATAATAATGATGTTTGGACTTCCAAATCCCATTTCATTATGAAGAATATCATTCCATTGTCCATCATATCCTCCATTATCGTGAATCATCTTGTTTCTAGCCATTTTCTAAAACCCAAAAAAAAGAATAGTGTGAGAGGCAAAAATCATGCTAGGGAAAACAACATAATAAAGGTGGAGTATCCTCAATATCTAACATATTAGGTTAAATTCTATGATCGTTACCGTAGTTCTAGGACTGTATCCTATACGTATACTTATCCTTAAGGACATCCCTAGACATACCTTATAAATATCTATAGGGATCTCACTAAAGTTCTCACATCCTAGTTTCCAAAGGTTGACTAAACGTTTCCTCTGATACCAATTGTAGAGACCCGAAGCTTGACGTACATTGACATTACATTACTTTTGCGGATTACTTAGTACATAACAAAAACACACACACAAGGATCGTAATAGTTTAGTGTCTTTGGAAACTCAGAACGTAATCTTTAAATCGTGGTGAAAGATCTTCAATATCTCCCATAAAGATCTTCCCTTTTTTTTACCTAAAACCTTTCTTTATATCCTGGGGAAAAGAAAACATAAAAGGGTGAGCTCAAATGATCAGTAAGGGTGAACAAAAGAAAATCAATCAAATCATATTCATAAGAACATAACTTTTGGAAATCTTAACCTGCAAAAGAGAGCATAATTTCATAACATGGGATAAATCATAGTAGTGAAATGAAATCCCAATAAGCATAACATAAAACATGAAACTTTTTGGCATACACACATAATCATAGAGAATCATTTCTTGTTAGTCATGACTCATTGCCAAGACTATCTTAGTGGACAAAGTCCCTTTCTGAATCGAGTCACCCTCGTTTCAGTCCTGTTTCACTGAACCGGTATAACCTACCATTCCAGCCATGTCTATCTCATGAGATATAAAATCTTTACCCAATGCATTGGAGGGAGATATAGGTCCCACCCATCTTATAATGAATCCTTTCTTTTTTGTGCCACATAATCATAAATCATACATCATCGCATAACACATGTAACAAAAATGGGATTCTTGACACATCATGACATCATAAAACAAATCATGACAACATAATCAAATCAATGCAATAATAGTGATAAAAACAGAACCCTTTATTATCTTATATGGAAAATAATTTTGATAAAACACTTGAACTCCATTCTTGAGGAAAATATCCTTTCTTCTTTAAAAACATTTTTTCCTTTCTTAACATGTCATACAACTTTAAACTAAAAGAAGTTGATTAAAAATAAACTTGAAAACTTGTAAAGGAAGATTCTTGGAAATAATGTTTTAAAAATCCATTCATGCCGTATAAGTTAAAAAAAACATTCTTCGTACTTTTGTCGAAAAAGTCAAAAAGTACCTCGTATGAAAAACGACAAAAGTTTCCATTCATATCTTTTACTAAAAACACACCGAAGGGTAAAATTGGTTATAAACTATTGTAGAAGGATGGAAATAATATTACATATTGAGGGAACATGGATGTGGATGATAAAATACACCCCAGTAATTACCAAAGTAAAAACAATCTCGGATAAAAGTGAGATTGTGATATTTTCCTTACCTTAGGTCCGACTTGCTTTCTAAGTGTATGAACCTCCTGTATAATGATTTAAATCATGTTATTGACTTATTCCAGAATCATATTCATTGTTATGATATCATATATGGTTCACTTATTACATTATATTACCCGTTCTTTTGTAAATTCCATGTTAAAGAGCATTTTGGGTAAAATTGTTTCATTTGTCGTCCGTGTTTTGACTTGTAATTATTCATATGATTACTTAGATCATGATTACTTAATTCCAGAATATAAAACATGATTTATATATATATATATATATATTCATATTATACATATATATAATAAATCAGTAAATGGAAATAAATACACCGTTCATGGAGACGGTAGTCCGTACGTACGTATGAACGCTGTTTTGGTTTCCTTATTGAATTGAATGGAATTAAGTAGATGACATACATATAAATATAAATAAATCCAGTATCATTATTATGTCATATATTTCATTAGTACTTATTATATATACTTTATAATCATTCATGAATGGTTAATCATTGAGAATGAATCTCATCGCGTCGTGGAGACGGTATTCCGTACGTACGCACGAGCGATGATATCGTTCCCATGGTCGTGGAATTGTGTTGAAGTGTATGTATACTATTTCAGTATCAATATCACTTTATAATAATCATATATAGTTACTCATTACACCTTTATACCCATCCAATTAAGGTGGTGGCGGAAAATAGATTACACCACGGCTTGGAGACGGTATTCCGTACGTACGCACGCGCGGTGATTCCCTTTTTCCGTAGAATGGATAGAAGGTTAATTAGAGTTGTTTCATATTTATAATAACATATCAGTATATAAGAAATACTGATGTTATTACTTTATCATGAAACAATTAAAGAAGAATAATTTGAAGAAAAAAATTGAAAAGATCGGTAAGGGATATTACCTCTTCTTTGGGACGCCTCTTTGAATCCTCCACTTAGGGAACTAAGATTGGCCTTTGAAGAAGCGAAGGACCTCTAGGATTATTCTAGGGAAGTGGAGAAGGTATTTTGGCTGGGTTTGGCCGAGATTGAGTTCTCAAATTGGTGTGAGGAGGAGGGGGAGGAGGTGCCCTTTTATAAGGGAGGAGAGGGGCACCTTAGGAATATCTCAAAATATTATTTTATATTAAAGTCAAAATCGGTTTATAATGGTTCCAAAGGGTCTTATTTCAAAGCTAAAGTGGGGATGGGTAGAAACCCTATCAACCAATAGGATTTAGACAAGTTTAGGTTATTATTTTAACCTTATCAATTAGATTTAACTTTATGTTAAATAATTTAACTTTTACCGTGTCTTTTTGTTTTCTTACACTATATGGTTAATAAATTTACTATAACATTCCAAACGAACCTCAAATTGTTTATTATTAATATATATATCCTTATCTAAGTCATTTGGCCGAACCTTAGATTTTTAGGAATAAAATAACAATTAATAATATAATATTTAATTTAAAAACTATTTTGTGTCAATTTTGACACTATTTGTTATATGATTTTTGTGAAAGTCATAACAGAATTATATGTTCGAACCCAGATGATTAAATCAATACTAATATATCATAGTAACCTAGAAAATCAGTGTAATTCATAAAAAGTCTCAAATTACATTTATTTGGGTATTTATAATATCAATTATGTTAATATTTCATTAATAAGATAATTACTGCATCATCTTTGTGTCATAAATAAATTAAATTATTTGATGTCTAGAAATTACAAATAAAATACCATTATGTAGGAAATCTTTTTATCTTTCTAATGAATATTTACAATCGAATTTATCATATGTATAACCCTATATTAAAAATGTTTGAGTAAATAAACTTTGATTTTAACTCTTTTAACTCTTCTTTGAATAATAATAAATGTCCTAATCTAATCGAAGTGGGCCTAAATGATAATATTTTACACTTAAGGTTGTTTTTGGTCGAGATAAACTTGTCCAATAGGATTAGTACATGTGTTAGGGTAATATTAATATCATTTTTACCCTTAATTACCCTATTTACTTTTAACCATGGTAAATAAAAGTAAAAAGTTACTATTCACCAAAAATTATTTTCATCTCATTGAACCACATTTTACTTACTGACATCAACCGTGTCTCTCGGATTTTTGAAATTCCATTCCCAGAAGCGGTAAAATTAAGTTTTATGAAAAATTCAGTTTTTTAACTACCACTTAGTAGTTTAACTATTCATAAAAAATTGAAGGTTTTCAGAAAAAATGCCAAAATTTCATCCTAAGATATATTTCATATTCCGAATTCAAAAATGAAGTCTATTTTACCAAATTCATAACATAGAAGTTGCATTAATTAATTGTATAATTAAATCCCGCTGTTAAAACAAATAGCGTGTTTTTAAGAAACAATATCTATCAAAAGATTGACACTTGATTATGTCTGGTTTAAATGTGAAATTACATCCAATGACCAACATTGTATTAAATTGTAAAAATATATTTTAAATATACTTTAAAATCACTCAAATTAATAATTTATCTCTATTAATTATTTCGATTAAAAAAGTTGTTTTTAATTATAATTTAGTAATTTTCACTATTCATCATAATATGAAAGTTATCCGAAAAGTACCAAAATTTCACCTTAGTCTAAATTCGATACTCCGAATCCAAAAATGAATTCCATTTTGAAAAATAAAATTTACAAAATTTCAAGAAGTGGTTATTATTATTCATAACAGCTAGTTTTAATAATATTTTAATAGCATATTGTTGTTTAGTGAAACTCAGTATTACGTACTACACACGCTATCGAGGAAGGTTCTGATTGTGTGTAATGCAAGGAAAGTCAAGGATGTGTGTTGTGAAAGGTCCGTTTGGTGTAGCGTACAACACAAGACATTAATAAAATTAAAAATAATAGTTTTCATAAAATCTCGGGCTGTTACACTCATGCACGAGAATTGATTTTACTATGGTTACCTTACACCGAGGTACGAGGTACATGGGGCCCGAGACTATCTAGTGCCTAGGGGTGTTCTCGATCTTATTGCTCATTATATTTTTGATATTTTACCTTGTATTGCGGTGTTTTTGGAAGTACATTTAAGTATCTAACATTTCTCTTTAAATGTGTGTACTTTCTGAAAATTTTAACTTGAAAACTATTTTCAATTGAAAGTTACAATTCTTGGAATTTATCACTGTTTTCTTTGTGTATTAAAACTGCTTGCTTTTTCACATTGTATTTCATGCAATTTTGAATCATTGACTGCTATCATATTGGGCTTAGTCGCACACCCTACTTACACCACTTGGGCGTAAGTAGACTGTATTATGCTTGACTTAGGTAAAGGGAAGGCTATGGGTGATGGCAGTTCAGGGTGTTAGTTCCCATCCTTAGTCTAGAGTTGTGGAGACGGCTTGTGGGTGATGATCCCTTATCATGTGGAGTCCTTGGGGATGTCTTTCTACTATATTTATTTGTATTTGGACCACTTTTATTATCATTATACCAATTTATTCAGTTATGGTTTTTTCTTAAGACTTGTTTGGCTTTAAAATTTCAGATTTATATTATGGATTGTTTTTAATGTCTTGTGCTTTCATACTTGGGTAAATCATTCCCAAACTGAAATTAATGATACATGGGCACTTGTTATTTCCCGTAGGGATTGGGAATGCCCTTCGTGTCTTTCCATGGGTCAGGTTTTGTGCCGATAATAGTGGAAACCAGTTTCGGTTTGTTACAAAATGGTATCAAAGGAGGTTAATGTTTTGGGATTATGTTGCTATTTTGGGATGAGTCGGGATAGAGAAGAGATAGGAATGTCGTGGCTCAGGTTTTTGGTTGTGAGTAATATTCCTAGTCCACACCTCTTATAGTAGACCTTGAGTCACTAGGGGATGTTAGAATTTATGGATTGACTTCACTTCCAGGTGAGACGTGGGGGCTGCATACCACACGTGGACATCGAACGGAGGTGGAGTAGTAGTTTCATTTATTACTAGAATGTGTTTATATTATTTCTATTTTATGTATTTGATTAAAATATTCATAATTGTGGTATTTATTATTTTTGTGACTATTACATTTTGTAGCAACATGCCTCCCTAGAAAGCTCCCATGCATCCACGGGAGGAAGCCATAGAGAGTTCTCCCACACCTATTGATCAGAGGCTAGTCGAGGCTATGGTCCAGGCTGTCCAAGCTCTGGGGAAGGGACCGAATCCTACTCATTTTCCTGCTAGAATAGAAGAGACATGTCCTAGAAAATATAAAGCTTGGGAGTTTCTAAAAAACAAGCCTCCTGCCTTCCGAGGTTACTCAGAACCCCGTGAAGCATAGGAATGGGTCGAGAAGATTGAGCATATGCTTGAGTTCTTAAAGACACCCGAGGAGCTCAGGGTGAAGTGTGTCTAATTTTGGTTGGATATCCCCAAATGTAAGTGGTGGGAATCAGTGCTTCAGACTATGAGGAATGAGCAGATGCGATGGGGATATTTTAAGTCCATCTTCAATGAACAATACTGCCCAGAGGTGTTGGTTTATGCTAGGTCCATAGAGTTCATGGACCTTGTTTATGGGAATATATCGGTGATGTAGTATGCCAACCATTTCACTGAGTTGGTTCGATATGCTTCAGAATCGTCTCCAATGAGCAGACGAAGGCCCAAAGGTTTGAGAAAGGCTTGCAACTATAGATATACTACCATGTGTTCTTGTTTAAGCCGAGGACCTATGCTGAGGCCGTTGATTGGGTGTGCATGGTGGAGATTGATAGGAGAGGTAGGGATAGTTTCTCTGGTTCAATATCAGTAGTGGGCAGTGAAAACTCCTCAAAGAAGAAAAGTAAGTAGGAGGACCATGTGAAGAAAGAATGTGGCAGTTCAGGCCGCTCTTCCAGGCAGTTTTCATCTGTGGCTTCTGATGTGAGATAGATCATGTGCCACCAGTGTGGGAAGCCCGGGCACATCCAACCATCATGACCACTTCCTACAAATCCTTGTCACCAGTGTGGAGGCATGGGTAATTTATAGCACTTTTTCATGGTGGAACATCCACTTCCAAGTGGGGATGGGCCAGTGGTATCAAGAGGAGTGCCAATACTGTCTGAGCCATCGAGGACTGGGGGATCTTGATTTGGAGGCTGTGGTGGTAGGGTTGGGTCATCTTATAGGAAAATACTATTTAGGGAAAATCCACAGACTAGTGGTCATCCTTAGGCAGAGACTAGACATCTCCATGTGGTGGATCAGGTACCAACAGGATCAGAGGCAGGACTGTCGATAGTTCGAGGTACCATTTTGATCGCATCTTTTATAGCCACTGCCCTTTTTGATACGGGTGCCTCTATTTCATTCCTTTCTTCCCATTATGTGGACATGCTTATTTTACCAACTGAGTTGTTGTCTTTTTCTATGGAGTTGGTGAGGCCACTGGGAAAGAAGGAGAAGGGTCTCAGGTGCCCCTCGTGTGCACTTTCCATGTCAGGGGTCGAGATGGAGTGGGAACTATGGGTCTTAGACATGGATCTTTTTTACATAATACTTGGAATAGATTGGCTAGTACACTTCCAAGAACAAGTACATTTCTATATATGGTGAGTGAGTTTCATGGCACTTCATGGGAGTCGTCAGGTTTTTCATGGAGAATGGGATCTTTGGTGGGGTCGCACAGGGCCTCCACTCCCAGAGTTGGGAAGACTTATTTTATAGTTATCTTTTCTCATGATAGAGGATTATGGTATTTACCTTGAAGGTTCACTAACTCATGTAGTGAAAGAGTTTCCATAGGTATTCATGGATGATTTTTTAGGTTTTCCCCTAGAGTGGGATGTGGATTTTTCGATTGATCTGGCACCGGGAACAGAATTGATATCTTTTCCCTCATATCGTATGTCCACCATCAAGATTATGGAATTAAATATATATTTAGACAACTTATAATCAAAAGTTTTCATTCACCTGAGTATCTCTCCTTAGTTTGTACCTATGTTGTTCGTGAAAAAGGCGATGGATACCTCAAGTTATGCATTGACTACGAGAAGCTGAATAAGGTTAAAATTAATAACAATTACCCTTTTCCCAAAATAGATTATTTGTTCAATCATTTAAAGGGGGGAAAGTGGTTCTCAATGATAGACCTACATTCAGGGTATCATCAACTCAGGGTGAAGG
This sequence comes from Viscum album, assembly GCA_963277665.1. Lineage (NCBI taxonomy): Eukaryota > Viridiplantae > Streptophyta > Magnoliopsida > Santalales > Viscaceae > Viscum > Viscum album. The sequence goes on from OY728137.1 coordinate 242,781,669, forward strand.
AGTTAGATATCCCAAAGACAGCCATCTGAAGAAGGTACCACCACTTTGAGTATTTGGTCATACCCTTCAGATTGACCAATGCCCTTGTAGAGACCCGAAGCTTAGAATACATGGAAATTACCTTACTTTTGTGGAATACTTAGTGCATTACAAAAACACACACACAAGGACCGTAATAGTTTAGTGTCTTTGGAAACTCGGAATATAATCTTCTAATCGTGGTGAAATATCTTCAACAACTTCCATAAAGATCTTCCTTTTTTTTCTTACCAAAAACCTTTCTTTATATCCTGGGGAAAAGAAAACATAAAAGGGTGAGCTCAAATGCTCAGTAAGGGTAAACAAAATAAATATCAATCACATCATATTCATGAGAACATATCTTTTAAAAATCTTAACCTGCAAAAGAGATCATAATTTCATATAACATGGGATAAATCATAGTAGTGAAATGTAATCCCAATAATCATAACATAAAACATGACACTTTGTGGCATACACACATAATCATAGAGAATCATTTCTTGTTAGTCATGACTCATTTCCAAGACTATCTTAGTGGACAAAGTCCCTTTCTGAACCGAGTCACCCTCGTTTCAGCCCTATTTCACTGACCGGTATAACCTACCGTTCCAGCCATGTCTATCTCATGAGATATAAAATCTTTACCCAATGAATTGCAGGGAGATATAGGTCCCACCCATCTCATAATGATATCATTCTTATGTGTTCCACAAAATCAAAAATCATACATCATTACATAACCCATGTTATAAAAATGGGAATCTTAAACATCATGATATCATAAAACAATTCATATACGATAAAGGAATTCATAAAAATAATTCCATCACAACATAATCAAATAAATGTAATAATAATAGGGATAAAAACAGAACCCTTTATTATCTTAGATGGAAAATAATTTTGATAAAACACTTGAACTCCATTCTTGAGGAAAATATCCTTTCTTCTTTAAAAACATTTTTCCTTTCTTAACATGTCATACAACATTAAACTAAAAGAAGTTGATTAAAACTAAATTTGAAAACTTTTAAAGGAGACTTCTTAGAAATAATGTTTTAAAAATTCATTCATGCCGTATAAGTTAAAAAAACATTCTTTGTACTTTTGTCGGAAAAGTCAAAAAGTACCTCGTACGAAAAACAACAAACTATTCCTTTCATATCTTTTACTAAAAACTCACCGAAGGGTAAAATAGGATTTAAACAATTTTAGGAGAATGGAAATAATATTACATGTTTAGGAAACATGGATGTGGATGATAAAATACACCCCAGTAAATACTAAAGTATAAACAATCTCGGATAAAAATGAGATTGTGATATTTCCCTTACCTTAGGTCTGACATGCTTTGTAAGTGTCCGAACCTCCTGTATAATGATTTAAATAATGTTATTGACTTATTCCAGAATCAAAGTTATTTTTATGATATCATATATGGTCATATTCTTAGCTTCTTAGTAGTAATATTTCATTGCTACTTATTATTCGGGTGTTTATAACTTTTTGTTCTTACGCGTGTTTTGTCGAATAAATTCTTATTCTTTTATTTAGGTTATAGATACCTCATTTCCAGAATGGTATTAGTGTAATATATATCATATTAATTCAATTAAATTCATTTATATAATCATTATGAAATTAAGATCATGTAGAACGAGTCGCATCACATCGTGGAGACGGTATTCCGTATGTACGCACGAGTGATGATATCGTTCCTATGATCGTGGAATTGTATTGGAGTATATGTATACTATTTCAGAATCAATATCAATTTATAATAGTCAAATATAGTCATTATTTACACCATTATACCCATCCAAGTTAGGTGGTGGTGGAAAACAGATTACACCACGGCGTGGAGACAGTATTCCGTACGTACGCACGTGCGGTGATTTCTTTTTCCGTAGGATGGATAGATGGTGAAATAGGGTTGTTTTATACTTATAATAACATATCAGTATATTAATGATACTGATGTTATTACTTCATAATGAAACAACTAATGAAGAAGAAGTTGAAGAAGAAATAAAGATGAAAGAATTGGTAACGGACATTACCTCTTCTTTGAAGTGCTTCTTTGAGACCTTATTTTAGGGCACTAAAATTGGTCTTTGAGGAAGACCAGAACCTCTAGGATGTTTATAGGGAAGTGGAGAGGAGAATTGGGCAGGGGTTGGCCGAGCTTGAAGGCTCAATGTTGTGTGAGGAAGAGAGGGAGGAGGTGCCCTTTTATAAGGGAGGAGAGGGGCACCTTTGGAATAACAAAAAATATTATTTTATTATAAAGTAAAGTTCGGTTTTAAATAGCTCCAAATTGATTTATTTCGAGGCTAAGGTGGGTATGGGTCGAAAAACTCTCATACAATATAATTTAGACAAGTTTAGGTTCCTATTTTAACCTTATCATTTAGATTTAACATTAAGTTAAATAATTTTACTTTTACCGTGTCTTCTTGTGTTCTTACACTTTAAGGTTAATAAACTTTCTATAAGAAGCCAAACGAACCCCAAATTGTTTATTATTAATATATATAACCCTAGCTAAGTAATTTGGCCGAAAAATAGATTTTTAGGAATAAAATAACAATTAATAATATAATATTTGTTTTCAAAACTATTTTATTTCAATTTTGACACTATTTAGTAATTGATTTTTGTGAAACTCCTAACAGAATGATAAGTTCGAACAAAGTAAATTAAATCAATACTAACATGTAATATTAACCAATAAAATTAGTGGAATTCATAAAAAGTCTCAAATTATATTTATTTGGGTATTTATAACATCATTTATGTCAATATTTTATTAATAAGATAATTACTGCATCATTGTTGTGTCATAAATAAATTAAATTATTTAATGTCTAAAAATTACAAATAAAAACCAATTATGTAGGAAATATTTTTAGATTTCTAATGAATATTTATAGTCGAATTTATCTTATGTATAACCCCATATTAAAAAAAATTTAGTAAATAAACTCTGATTTTAACTCGTTTAACCCTTTTTTAAATAAATTAATAATAAATGTCCTAATCTAATCCAAGTGGGCCTAAATGGTCATATTTTATTCCTAAGTTTGTTTTTGGTCGAATTACACTTTTCCAATAGAATTAGGACATGTGTTAGGGTAATAATAATATCATTTCTACCCATAATTACCCTATTTACTTTTAACCGTGGTAAAAAAAGTAAAAAGTTACTATTCACCAAAAATTAATTTCATCTCATTGAACCACATTTTACTTACTGACATTAACCATGTCTCTTGGATTTTTGAAATTTCACTCACAAAAGCGGTAAAATTAAGTTTTATGAACAATTCAGTTTTTTTAACTACCACTTAGTGGTTTCACTATTCATCAAAAATTGAAAGTTTTCAGAAAAATACCAAAAATTAGGCCTAAGCTATATTTGATATTATGAACTCAAAAATGATTTCTATTTTACCAAATTCAAAACATATCAGTTGCATTAATTAATTTAAAAATTAATTCCCGTCGTCAAAACAAATAGCGTGTTCTTAAGAGATAATAACTATCAAAAGATTGACACTTGTTTATATCTGGTTTAAATGTGAAATTACATCCAATGACCATAATTGTATTAAATTGTAAAAATATATTCTAAATATACTTTAAAACCACTCAAATTAATAATTTATCACTATTAATTATTTTGATTGAAAAAGTTGTTTTTAATTAAAATTTAGTAATTTTCACTATTCATCAAAATATGAAAGTTATCCGAAAATCACCAAAATTTCACCCTAAGCTAATTTCGATATTACGAATCCAAAAATGAATTCCATTTTGAAAAATAAAATTACAAAATTTCAAAAAGTGGTTATTACTATTCATAACGGCTAGTTTTAATAATATTTTAATAGCATATCGTTGTTTAGCGAAACTTGGTGTTGCGTACAACACACACTATCGTGGAAGGTAGCGATTGCTTGTAATTCAATCCAGGTCAGAGATGTGTTTTGTGAAAGCGCCTTTTGGTGTAGCGTATAACACAAGACATTAATGAAATTAAAAAGAATATTTTTCATAAAATCTCGGGGTGTTACATTCTACCCCCCTTAAAATGAATTTCGCCCTCGAAATTCGTCGGGGTTATAAATGGTTTACTATTCGAAAGTTTCTTTAAAAGAAACCCACATCGTAAAAAGGAATAACAAACCAATCTTTAAAAACAAAAGTATGAAACGTAACGGTTACCCAAATAAACTAATCACTGGGTTTCCACATAGGTGAAAATATTGATATGGACGAAAAATCTAACCATCATGTTCTGATGGAGAATGTTAGAGAACATGACTATGGAAAAGGCAACAATCACAAATCCATAAATTTGTGACGATCTAAGATATCATCTGATTAATCAGATATAAGAGCACTAGGACAACATTTTTGGATTTCAAGATCGTTTCCCTAAAGTTGAAGAATTTGAATTAGAATAAATACTTACTTTATTTTGGTACAATCTCACTGTTGTTTGTGCCTTGAACAATTTCCACTTCATCTCTTAAATAAATGAAGTTGAATTTTTTATTCGTGAAGTGTTAGAAGATCATGTGATAGAATTAAGGGTCATTCCATCTGTCTCAAACAAAAGGTTAGCAAAAGTTATTAAATATACATAAGTCATTCTATAGTGAGATTAATCATATATGGTTCCTAAAATGGACTTATACTTCATATATAATACTGCTTAATATAATAAAACGAGTTTCTGCTAAACAGGGACTTCCTGTAGGCCAGTGGTAGGCGATAAAGGCCAGCCGCACTTCGGTTGTGGGTTCGATTCCCACAGCCTTGTCCGACGCGATGGGTTGTCACGCGTCCTGCAGGTTGTCCTTCTTCTAAAGCTGTATTACTATAACATCCCATCAATAATATCAAAAAATGTTTTATCGTAACTTATGTCTAACATAATCCAATATAATCTTTAGGCTTATCTAAAATACTTCGGTCCAAGCTCATAGTATAAAGAAAATGATTACCTGAAATGTCACCGAACAATCACGTGAATGCCATCATTTATCCCCCATATATCAAAAGATATATCTTGTTGGTCAAATTACAAACATGTGAATACCTTACTCATGTATTCTCTTGAAGAATGAATACCCATTGAACCTTAGTGAAAACATGAATGCAGTTAAAAGTTAACACTTTCCACATACCAAAATCCTCAAAATTCTATATACTCAAACCATGATATCACTTAGTCCTTATATCAATCATGAGATCATGAATACTGTTAAACATTTAATTTTCTCGTTTTCCCTTCATTATGCGCATATCATCTTATTTCCAAAAATATCTCAATCACTTTGAATACCACATTAGACCAATACATAAATATTCCAATACTCCATGATACTACATTATTTTGGAATCCCATTACATAAACACTTAATCATTCCACCACATCGTTGTCATATTCAACATCGCCAATAGTGATCGTATGTCACTTTCCTTTGTCCTTTGCCTTAAGCGGTTGCTCATATCAATCGTCACTAACCCTTGGATTACGGCATTTATTAGCATAATGCCCCATTTCCTTGCACTTGAAGCATTGAAGCGTTGGTGGTGCGTTCTCTGCAGTGTTTGCTTTATTCACATCATTAGAAACCCTTTTTCCATTACTTCGACACTCAGCTGCTCGATGAGCTTCTTTTCCACACTTAAAATATTTTCTGGTCCCTTTAAGACAATCTCCACCATGATTCTTTCCACAATTTGAGCATAAGAAAACATTCATTTTCTTTTCACCATTATTCTAAGATTTCTCCTTGAACTCCATATTTCGTTTCTTTTCAAAACTATGAGATGGATATGTAACACCAACTTCCATTTCTACCTTCATTACACAACGCACAATTTCTTCATAGCTACTGAAGTCTCTTATAGCTAATGCCCTTCGAAGACTTGGTTTTAAGCCACTGAAAAATAGATCAACTTTACTTTCAGGTTGGATGATAATTCCAGATGCATACCTTGCAAGTCTTGTAAAATTTGCTTCGTATATACCAACAGATTCATCATCCTTCTCCTTCAACTCAAGAAACTCCTTTTCCATCTTTGTTTCAAAGAATACGAGGGAAGTACTTACTGAAAAACAAGTTCTTGAACTCGTCCCATTCCATGGACTCAATTTCATCTCTTGGCCTCATATTCTTGATAAGATTCCACCATTGATCAGCTTCACCTTCCAAACGATATACTGCTAAGATGACTTTATCATGTTCAGAAAATTGAAGAACTGAAAATATCTTTTCAGTGGTACTGATCCATTGTTCAGCAACAAGTGGATCAGAAGTCTCACTGAAAGAAGGTGGACGTTGCCTCATGAAGGACTCAATAGAATATTGTTCCCTTCTCTGCTCATTTGGAAGTCTAGAATGATTCATAGCTTGTGTATGTATAGCAATAAGATTTTGCACTCCATCTCCCATAACATTTGTTTGTTTAGGAGGACAATCATTGCATTGTCCATTGCATTGATCAACACGGTTCCTTCGGGTTCCAGCCATCGTCTAAAACCCAAAAAGAATAGTGTGAGAGGAAAAAATCATGCTAGGGAAAATAACATAATAAAGGGGGAGTATCCTCAATATCTAACATCTTAGGTTTAATTCTATGATTGTTAGCGTAATTCTAGTACTATAACCTATACGTATACTTAACTTTAGGGACATCCCTAGACATACCTTAGAAATATCTCTAGGGATCTCACTAACGTTTTCGCATCCTAGTTTCCAAAGGTTGACTAAACCTTTCCTCTGATACCAACTGTAGAGACTCGAAGCTTAACGTACATGGACATTACATTACTTTTGCAGAATACTTAGTACATTACAAAAACACACACACAAGGACCGTAATAGTTTAGTGTCTTTGGAAACTCGGAATATAATCTTCTAATCGTGGTGAAAGATCTTCAACATGTCCCATAAAGATCTTCCTTTTTTTTCTTACCTAAAACCTTTCTTTATATCATTGGGAAAAGAAAACATAAAAGGGTGAGCTCAATTTCACAGTAAGGGTAAACCAAATAAATATCAATCACATCATATTCATGAGAACATATCTTTTAAAAATATTAACCTGCAAAAGAGATCATAATTTCATAACATGGGATAAATCATAGTAGTGAAATGTAATCCCAATAATCATAACTTAAAACATGAAACTTTGTGGCATACACACATAATCATAGAGAATCATTTCTTGTTAGTCAAGACTCATTTCCAAGACTATCTTAGTGGACAAAGTCCCTTTCTGAACCGAGTCACCCTCATTTCAGCCCTGTTTCACTGAACTGGTATAACCTACCGTTCCAGCCATGTCTATCTCATGAGATATAAAATCTTTACCCAATGCATTACAGGGAGATATAGGTCCCACCCATCTCATAATGATACCATTCTTATGTGTGCCACAAAATCATAAATCATACATTATTACATAACCCATGTAATAAAAATGGGAATCATAAACATCATGACATCATAAAACAATTCATATACGATAAAGGAATTCATAAAAATAATTCCATCACAACATAATCAAATCAATGTAATAATAATAGGGATAAAAACAGAACCCTTTATTATCTTAGATGGAAAATAATTTTGATAAAACACTTGAACTCCATTCTTGAGGAAAATATCCTTTCTTCTTCAAAAACATTTTTCTGTTCTTAACATGTCCTACAACTTTAAACTAAAAGAAGTTGATTAAAAATAAACTTGAAAAATTGTAAAGTAGACTTCCTGGAAATAATGTTTTAAAATTCCATTCATGCCGTATAAGTTAAAAAAACATTCTTTGTACTTTTGTCGGAAAAGTCAAAAAGTACCTCGTACGAAAAACGACAGAAGATTCCTTTCATATCTTTTACTAAAAACTCACCGAAGGGTAAAATAGGATTTAAAAAACTGTAGGAGAATGGAAATAATATTACCTATTTAGGAAACATGGATGTGGATGATAAAATACACCCTAGTAAATACTAAAGTATAAACAACCTCGGACAAAAATGAGATTGTGATATTTCCCTTACCTTAGGTCCGACTTGCTTTGTAAGTGTCCGAACCTCCTGTATAATGATTTAAATAATGTTATTGACTTATTCAAGAATCATACTTATTTTTATGATATCATATATGGTCATATTCTTAGCTTCTTAGTAGTAATATTTCATTGTTACTTGTTATTCGGGTGTTTATAACTTTTTGTTCTTATGCGTGTTTTGTCGAATAAATTCTTATTCTTTTCTTTAGGTTATAGATACCTCATTTCCATAATGGTAGTAGTGTAATATATATCATATTCATTCAATTTAATTCATTTATATAATCATTATGAAATGAAGATCATGTAGAACGAGTCCCATCACATCGTGGAGATGGTATTCCGTACGTACGCACGAGTGATGATATCATTCCTATGATCAGGGAATTTTATTGGAGTATATGTATACTATTTCAGAATCAATATCACTTTATAATAGTCATATATAGTCATTATTTACACCATTATACCCATCCAAGTATGGTGGTGGTGGAAAACAGATTACACCACGGCGTGGAGACGGTATTCTGTACGTACGCACGCGCGGTGATTTATTTTTCCGTAGGATGGATAGATGGTGAAATAGGGTTGTTTCATACTTATAATAAAATATCATTATATGAGTGATACTGATGTTATTACTTCATAATGAAACAACTAAAGAAGATGAAGTGGAAGAAGAAATAAAGATGAAAGAATTTGTAACGGACATTACCTCTTCTTTGAAGTGCTTCTTTGAGACCTTCTTTTAGGGCACTAAAATTGGTCTTTGAGGAAGACCAGAACCTCTAGGATGTTTCTAGGGAAGTGGATAGGAGAATTGGTCAGGGGTTGACCGAGCTTGAAGGCTCAATGTTGTGTGAGGAAGAGAGGGAGGAGGTGACCTTTTATAAGGGAGGAGAGGCGCACCTTTGGAATAACTAAAAATATTATTTTATTATAAAGTCATTTCCGGTTTTAAATAGCTCCAAATTGATTTATTTAGAGGATAAGGTGGGGATGGGTCGAAATACTCTCATCCAATAGAATTTATACAAGTTTAGGTTCCTATTTTAACCTTATCATTTAGATTTAACATTAAGTTAAATAATTTTACTTTTACCGTGTCTTCTTGTGTTTTTACACTATAAGGTTTATAAACTTACTATAAGAAGCCAAAAGAACCCCAAATTGTTTATTATTAATATATATAACCTTATCTAAGTAATTTGGCCGAAACATAGATTTTTAGAAATAAAATACCAATTAATAATATAATATTTGTTTTAAAAACTATTTTATGTCAATTTTGACACTATTTAGTAATTGATTTTTGTGAAAATCATAACAGAATGATAAGTTCAAACAAAGATAATTAAATCAATACTAACATGTCATAGTAACCTATAAAATTAGTGGAATTCATAAAAAGTCTCAAATTATTTTTATTTGGTTATTTATAACATCAATTATGTCAATATTTTATTAATAAGATAATTACTGCATCATTGTTGTGTCATAAATAAATTAAATTATTTAATGTATAAAAATTAAAAATAAAATAAAATTATGTAGGAAATCGTTTTATCTTTCTAATGAATATTTATAGTCTAATTTATCTTATGTATAACCCCATATTAAAAATTTTTTAGTAAATAAACATTGATTTTAACTCTTTTAACCCTTCTTTAAATAAATTAATAATAAATGTCCTAATCTAATTCAAGTGGGCCTAAATGGTCATATTTTATTCCTAAGTTTGTTTTTGGTTGAATTACAATTGACCAATACAATTAGGACATGTGTTAGGGTAATAATAATATCATTTGTACCCATAATTACCCTATTTACTTTTAACCGTGGTAAAAAAAGTAAAAAGTTACTATTCACCAAAAATTATTTTCATCTAATTGAACCACATTTTACTTACTGACATCAACCGTGTCTCTCAGAATTTTTAAATTCCACTCACAGAAGTGGTAAAATTATGTTTTATGAACAATTCAGTTTTTTTTAACTACCACTTAGTGGTTTCACTATTCATCAAAAATTGAAGGTTTTCAGAAAAATACAAAAAATTAGGCCTAAGCTATATTTGATATTATGAACTCAAAAATGATTTCTATTTTACCAAATTCAAAACATATAAGTTGCATTAATTAATTTAAAAATTAATTCTCGTCGTCAAAACAAATAGCGTGTTCTTAAGAGATAATAACTATCAAAAGATTGACACTTGTTTATGTCTGGTTTAAATGTGAAATTACATCCAATGACCATCATTGTATTAAATTATAAAAATATATTCTAAATATACTTTAAAACCACTCAAATTAATAATTTATCAATATTAATTATTTCGATAGAAAATTTTGTTTTTAATTAAAATTTAGTAATTTTCACTATTCATCAAAATATGAAAGTTATCCGAAAATCACCAAAATTTCACCCTAAGATAATTTCGATATTACGAATCTAAAAATGAATTCCATTTTGAAAAATAAAATTTCAAAATTTCAAAAAGTGGTTATTACTATTCATAACGGCTAGTTTTAATAATATTTTAATAGCATATCGTTGTTTAGTGAAACATGGTGTTGCGTACAACACACGCTATCGTGGAAGGTCGCGATTGCGTGTAATTAAATCTAGGTCAAAGATGTGTGTTGTGAAAGCTCCTTTTGGTGTAGCGTATAACACAAGACATTAATGAAATTAAAAAGAATATTTTTCATAAAATCTCGGGGTGTTACAGCCCCAGTGGTCTTTATGGAACTCAGGAACTAGGTGTTCCATCAGTATCTCGATTCCTTTATTTTTCTGTTTGTGGATGACATTATAGTATACTCTGGCTCTGAGGAGGAACACGAACATCACTTACGGGTCATTTTGGGCACCTTGCAGGATCACCTCCTCTATTAAATGTTTTCAAAGGGAAATTTCTTGATCATAAAGTGAGATTTTTAGGGCATGTGACCTCTTCCAAGGGGATTTTAGTGGACCTCGTTAAGATTAGTTTTGTTATGTCATGGGAGAAGCTGGAGAATATTTTTGAGATAAGGAGTTTTCTTGGCCTGGCTGGTTATTACAGGTGATTCATTCGGGATTTCTGTCAACATGTTTCACCGATGAAAATGCTCACTCGGAAAGGGGTGATGATTGTATGGGGCCCAAAATGTTTGGAATCATTCGAGTAGCGAAAGTGGCGGTTTAATACCGCCACTATGCTGATTTTTCCAGGGGATGGAAAGGGGTATGTGGTCTATTATTATGCTTTAGTTATGGTTCTTGGGTGCATGCTTATGCAAGATGATCATGTGGTGGTGTATGGATCTCGCTAACTCTGACCACACGAAAAGAACTACACGACCCATGAAATGGAGTAAGATGTGGTGATGCATGCATTGAAGACTTAGTATCACTACCTATTTCAGGAGAAGTTTTTGGTCTACTCTGATCACAAAATCTTGGACTATATCTTCGCACAGAAGGACCTCAACTTAAGGCAGTGTTCTTGGATCTAGTACTTGAAGGGGTTTAACTTTGACATTGTCTATACCCCAGGAAAGGGTAATGTGGTGGCAAATTCTTTATTTAGAAGAGTTATAGTGTAGGCTTTGTGGATGTCCAATGATGAGTGGACTTTGATGGGGATCTTTTCTCAGATGCATATGGAGACTAGGGAACACTGTGGAGGCGCGTTCTTGCTGAGAGTCCAATTTAATCCTTCTCTGTTAGAGTTTACTCTGTGGGAACAAACCATTGATGAGATTTTTCAGTTGTTGAAGAAGTTTCTTCATGGTAGGGAGATATCCTCTGATTGGTCGTCGTCTCACGAGTGCATCTTGTGCTTCAAGGTCCATTCTGCAGTGTCGTTATCTCTACAGAAGTAGGTAGTGGAGGACAGCCACCGATCTCAATGGGAAGTCCATCCAGGTGCCACTAAGATGTATTATGATTTTATTTGGTAGTTCTAGTTGCTTGGTATGAGATGAGACATAGAGAAATTTGTGTCGAGATGCTACATGTGCTAGTAGGTGAAAGCAGAGCATCAAAGGCCCTCTAGTTTTCTCCATCCATTACCCATTCCTACCTGGAAGTGGGATGAGGTATCCATGGACTTAATTGTCGGCTTTCCTCGGACACCTAGGGGTAAGAAATCCATTTGGTTGGTGATTGATCGTCTGAACAAATCATCCCACTTCATTCCGATCAGAGATACAGCTAAAGTGGATGAGTTGGGTTGTTGGTATCTTCAAGAGGTGGTGAGACTCCATGGCATGCCATAAAATATTGACTTATATAGAGACCCCCATTTCAATTCTTGGTTCTAGGAAGGACTTTATAAGGCCTTTGGTTCATAGATTAAGATGAGCACGACATTCCATCCCCAGACGAATGGTCAGATAAAGTGGGCGGATCAGATTTTGGAGGACATGCTCTGTGCATGTGTCCTGGACCGTGGAGGTTCATGGGATAGCTATTTGGTGTTGGTTTAGTTTTCGTATAATAACAGTTTCCAATAATCAATTCGAATGGCTCCTTTTGACGTGCTCTATGGTCAGCCTTATCAATCCCCCCTCTATTGGGTTGAGGTAGGTGAGACCTCACTACTGGGGCCGAGTCTGGTATCAGAGACGTCTGAGAAGGAAATTTGATCAGGAAGTGTTTATTGATAGCTCAGAGACACCATACATCATATACTGACTGGAGTCATCATAACCAAGAGTTTCTCTGGGTGACAGGGTATTATTGAAAGTGGACCCTTGTCGGGGCCATCGTCGATTAGGTAAGAAAGGGAAGCTGCGTCGTGATATTTCAACCCTTTTGTGATCACCAATCATATTGTCAAGGTGTCATTTCGTTTTGCCATACCTTCTCAATTTACATCCATCCATGATGTCTTCCATGTCTCCTAGTTGAAGAAATATATCCCAGATCATTCGCATGTGCTGAGTTAGAAATAACTGGAGATAGAGCATAACTTGTCAGTTTTTGAGCGGCCAGTTAAAATAGTGGACTCCCAAGAGAAGGTGCTTCGAGGGGAGTCTATTATATTGGTTTGGGTTTGTTGGAATCATGGTAATGATACAATGAGACAGGGGAGTGGAATTCATGGTTTGAGGAAGAGTATTTGTTCCTGTTTTCCGATCAAGCATTAGGTAGACTTTTCAGGACGGAAAGTTTTCATGTTGGGGAGAATTGTCACATACCTGAAATATTTTAAAGTTATTTTTCATTTAATTTCCATTATTTCATTTTTTGTGGGGTTTCCCATGAATTCATGGAGGAATGGGTGAGTTTTCATGAATTGGGCCAAACAGTGAGCCCAATTCCAGATTTAAAAATAATTTCTTTCTTTTATAGCTCCTTTATTTTACAAAATTTTTCATCCATTCCAATTCTTAATCCCCCGCTGATCTATTAACACCACCATGTCTATTTGGAGACATTATAAATCCATAACCAATGTGTATTTTGGTTTTTATTTAAGGGATTGGGCCTTCCGAGAGTCCCATTTCTAGTTTTCAAAATTAATTCTGTTTATTTAATAACATATTCAATTTTAATTATTTTTCAGTGATTCCATGTCTCACCAAAACCCATTGAACCCAGCCGTGCGTCCATTATCCTTTCACCCTCTTTGGAGCTCGAATCCATCATCATATGGTGCAGATCATCATAGGGTTTCTCAAATCGTCTAGATTGGAATAGGTAACTACTTTCCTTTGTAACTCTCTCAATTCTTATTATTTTTCATCTATTATAGTTTCTAATTTGACCATTACTCCTCCTATTAAAACCTAAGATCCATTTAATCCCTTCAACACTCTCAAAAAATCTTTGGAACCCCATTTGATGGGGGATTTGGTGGAGGAACTTCAAGTAATCTCAATTAAGTGTCTCTCCTCCTTAGTTCCTCCCCCTTTCCATGAAGTTTCATTCAATTTCCTTGAAGTTCCAAATGAATAGGGGTATTTTTTATAACCTAGGGTTTATATTTTGGGGTTCTTTGTCAATTATTATGATTTTGGGTTCGATCTATGTCCCATTTGGTGCGGCGGTGGTGCGGCTTGATTTTTTTACGGTGATTCAAGGGTTTCCTTTGTTTTGGTAGGTGATTCCAATTTTTATGAAATCTTTGTGTATTAGCATGTTGTATTTATCATATTTTCAGGTTTATATCCTTTTATAATTTCTGAAAAAATTAGTTTTACTGGTGTTTATTTTTCAATTGAAATTTAAATGACAATTTGGGGTGAAATTGGTGGTTTTCCCAAGAAATGTTTTTTGGTGTATTTTGGGATACCATATATATATATATATATATGTATATATATATATATATATTTTAATGAAATTTATTATGGATTAATTTTTTTTCAATGTTTATCTTTTTTGGTTGTTTCTGAGAAAATGGATTTTAATGGTGATTGTAAAGAAAGTGAAGTTTTGGTGCCACTTGTCTGTGAAAATGGAGGTTTTATGAAGTTATCACTCCTTGTTTAACATGGGGCTGCCCTAAAATTGATTTTTTTGTTTTAAATGAAATTAATTGGGCTGAATTTACTGTTATGGTAACTTAAAAGTGTTAAAATGGTGTACAAGTGGGGTTCTTAAGGGTTTTGTGTGCAAAACAATACGAGATTTTGAGTTATTGTTTCATTAAAAATCAAAGTGTTTGTTGTGTGTTTTAAGTGATATAAAATGTGATAGCTACTTTACTAGGTGTATGTGACCAGTAGTGGTGTTTTACACAAAAATGGATATGTTTTTCATGCTGGAATTTTTTATTCACAAAGGCGGAAGCCCGAGTACCTAGGTGGGGCGGATGTGTACTAGTACGACTAGTGGATCGGATGGGTTTTTTCCCTGTTCCACATAGAATTTGAATAAAGACCACTCTAACAAAAATATGTGGATGATTATTGGGGACCACTAGGTTATGGGTAACTTCCCTACTATTGGCTTGAGCATGAGAACAAATTTTACTATGGTTACATTACACCGAGAAATGAGATCCATGGGGCCCGAGACTATCTAGTGCCAAGGGGTGTTCCTAATTTTGTTGCTCATCGTATTTGTGGTATTTTCTCTTGTATTAGGATTTTTTGGAAGTAATTTATAGTATATAACCTATATTTTTAAATATGTGAATGTTCTAAAAAATTTATCTTGAAAACTTTTTTCAATTGAAAGTAGTAATTCTTGGAATTTATTACTGGTTTTCTTTGTCTATTAAAACTACATGATTTTTTGCATTGTATTGAATTCACTTTGGAATAATTGGGTGGTATCCTATTGGGGTTAGACTCGCACCCGACTTACACCCCTTGGGTGCATGGAGACATTATTACACTTGAATCAGGTAAAGGGAAGGCTATGGTTGATGGCGGTTCAGGGTGTTAGTTTACATCCTTGGTGTGGAGTTGTGGAGACGGGTTGTGGGTGATAACCCCTTGTCATGTGGAGTCCCTAGGGATGTCTTTCTGCTGTATTTGTTTTGTATTTGGGCCACTTTTATTGTCTTTAAACCAATTTTTTCAGTTCAAGTTTTTTCTTAAGACTTCTTTAGCTTGAAAATTTCAGATTTATATTATGGATTGTTTTTAATGTTTCATGCTTTAATACTCAGGTAAATCATTCCCAAACCTAAATTAATGATACCCATTCACTTGTGATAGCCCAGGGGATAGAGAACGCCCTTCGGGCCTTACAATAGGATGAGTTTGGTGCCAGTAATAGTGGAAACTATATTCGGTTCGTGACATATCATATGTATATTTTTATGGTTATATGTATTCATAGGTTATCCCAGCAAGGGTCAAAGTTGGTTTTGTCATCTTGGTATCCTTCAAGAACCTGAGTTGACTCTTTATAGGTTTATTACTTATTTACAATTACACCTACACACTTCCCTTATTATATGCACCGACTAGATATTCTAGATACCATTGGGGTGATCATGGGTTGATTCAATAGTTTTACTAATTTATTTTTGGTTTTGATGCCCACAAACACCCACATTTATGTTACTAATGAAGTTTATTTTAAGTGAATATCAAGAATAAAATATTTATATGAATGTTTATTCTATAAATATATTTAAGTCATTGATTCTTGGTAAGTATTTTTTGAAGTATTCTGTTTGGAATTATTTTGGACGCAATGGTCATAACATATGTTCGTAAGTGTTACATATGGTTTAAAAACACTATTTTTGATATGTAAACTGTGGGTCATATACCCTACACTATTGAGAAAGTATGGATCAAATATAATATTTTTAGAAAAAACCGTATATTTTATAAAAGGAAAGAATTTTTCATTAAACCTACATTTCATAACAACCAAATATTGTCAACTGTACCTTTGGCTTTTGTCATCACATGAAGGAACCCAACATTTGACTATTTATCGATGGAGTTTCAAATTCAAGATATTATCCATGATTTTTGCAATGGTGTTGATAGAATTAAATTTCTATTCAAATATATTTTATGATTTATTCAAAGGTCCACATTTGATTAAATAAATAAAATCAATTATTATAGGAATTTTTTATTATCTTGAATGTTATTGAATTCTAATATTCACTATTTATTGTGTGATATTTATGGAGATAATTTGACATGGATATCTATTCAAACTACAGAATAAAGTTCAAGATAATATTCATCAGAATAAGTGTGTAGAGATATAAAAATATAAACAAGGAAAAACTATGTTTAAAAACAACATGTACGTCATTTCCTTCAGAACTACACATTAGAGACATGTATGTTTGGATCTATTATATCAACTCACTATTTTTAATATCATTATTGTTGCATTTTGTTATTACATATTATTTTTCAAGATTGATGAAGAATTTTTAGAGATACACATTAGAGATATACATGTTTACACATCCATCGAGTTTTCTCTCTATCGTTGTTTGAATAAAAGTTAGGATACATTTAAGATCTATTTAATACGGTTCATTATTGATAATCTGAATACATTTGTTAGTTTCTATTGTAACTATGAAGTAAGACATGTTTTGAAAATAAAATCAATCCATATTTATTTATTAGGGTTTTGGATTCATGGAATCAATGATAGTGAAGTGTCTGCTTCTTGTACTAATATTTATATTTTATATTCCTTATAAAAGAACCATAAAGCCCTATAAAATACTTTTATGGTGTTAACTTCCTTCACATAGTGGTTTTTGATTTATAGGTCTCCAGATAAGAGGACCTATGAGTGAAAATAACTATTATAATTGAAATGATCATTGGGGGAGTGTACTAGGGGATCTTTTTACCTTTAACCACTATATATCATTGTTTTATTATCCATTTTATTTCCACTACTCACTTATTTTACGATAGAAGTAACATTTTTCAATATAGAAAGAGAGTTTATATGAATCGATCAATGTTTTTGAAAAACACAATTCACCCCCCTATCTTGTTTCTTTGTAGTTATCAAAACCAATCCCACATATCAAGTAGTATCAAAGGTAAGGCTCTAATAATATATTTTATTCTTGAAAATAATTTTGATTCTATCTAATATCAATAAGTGTCCCATATTTGTTTAGTATTATATTTCTAACCTAGAGCTGCAAATTTTGGTACTCCTATGAAAAATAAAGAATATTTGTTGGCTCTAACAAGCCTGAGTAATTATTTAGAAAAAAAGATCTTGAAATAAAGGATTCTATAGAAGGTGTGTAGATGATAAATTCTTCTTACATTAGTAGTGATAATTATAGATTCTGGAAATACTATATGATTATTTATTTAAAAATTCAAGGAATAAATCTTTATTAAAATTATTTTAATCCTTATGAGATTCCTAATGATGATTTGGAAGATTTGGATGATGAACCAGAAAAAGAAAATGATCAATATTCAAAATAAATGAATGGTATTGTATATAGTTTTGGAACTTTTGATTCTAATCATGTTTCTCATTGTCCTAATGCATATGAGATGTGGAATACTATTTTAGTTACCAATGAAGGCACTGAAAATATCATAAAATTAATCAACAATACTATAAAGATAAAATTTTATGCTTTTAGAATGACTGAGTATGAAACTATCACTGAAATGAATGGTAGATTGATAAAAATTGACAATAATTTTTCTTATTTAGAGATCTGAATACCCAATTAGATCTAGATTTAAAATTACACAAGGTACTACCTTCTAATTAGAATCAAATACCTATATCTATAATCCAATCTACACCAGTAGAAAATATTACTATAATGTAATTGATTGTGACCTTAATGATGGGTGAACCTAATATGCATGCTTATACTAAAAAGAATATCAAACAAGAAAATTTTTATCTCAAAACTACTATGGATGAATCTTCTAATTCAAGCCATCCAGATTTAGATAAATATTTATCATATTTTTTAAAATAATTTGAAAAATATTACATAAATAAAAATAAAGGGATTTAATAAAGTATATGTCGTGAATGAAAAGTAAGAGGGAATAAAGGGGATAATTATCCCATACATAAATCTCAAAAAAAAAAAATGACTTTAAGAGAAAAGTAAAGAAAATTATGAAGGATATATGTAGTTATTAATCTGGTTCATTTGATGAATATTATATAGATTCATAGGCTAAGCATAAAAGAAAAATGGTACTTTTTAGGTCTCAAACTAATTATGCATAAACAACTTACTCTGAAAAATTTAATTGTGAAAAAATTTCTTATGATGAGTTAAATAGGTACTTCTTTTTACTATAAGATAAATATGAATCCTTAATGAAATATCATAAAAATTATAAAATATTATAATTATGTTCTATTTGACAATGAATTCTTTTCATAATAGATTACATATTTAAAATCTAATTCTTCTAAAATTTATTTTGATCTTTATGAAACTAATATTAAATAATGGCTAGATGATGTTTATACTTTAAAACAAACTTCTAGTATGTATATAAATGGAAAAAATTATTTAAATCAAAATCCTTGGTAAAAATAAAATTTAGAAAGGAATACATGGATTAGGGAGTAATGATGAAATACCAAAATTATATTAGGACTATTTTTTTCCTAGTTGAAATATAAGACACATGTAAACAGTTAGGTTTTTTTAGTATATTATGTATTTGCATTATGGGAATGGTTGTTGCTTTAGTAACATCAAATTTTGGTGTTAAAAATGTTTATTATTTTAAAAAAAATTAACTTTAATAATATAATATATACTCAAAATAAAAAAATTCTATTAACAAAAAAAATTAGTTTCTAATACAATTACACCCAAAATCATATAGGTACTAAAAAAATTGTATTTTTTTTTCAAGAATACTCCAGAGAGCTACATCGTTAAATATTAAAGTGGTTATTTGTCTATTATATGAAAATATTGATCATAAATGATTGATTAAATTAGAAGTAGTTTTTCATCAAAAGAAATATATTTTTAATTGGAATTTATAATCAAATAAGTATTTTATTACTATTTTTCGTATATGTTATTATTATATTTACTACATTTTATTAGAAATATATTTTTTATTATACATTGAAACAAGTTGTTATAATATTCAAATAATTTCATTTTTTAAAATATTTTTTCATTTGATTTCATAATGTCCTTGAAAAATTATTTCTTTTATAAATATTCCATTTCAGAAATTAAATTCTATAATGATATTTTTTATCTAGAATGTTAAGTGTCTCAAAAAATGTGTCAAAATGAAACATATTTTTTTCTCTTTAAAAAACTAGAACCTTATTCTTAAAAAATTTTAAAATTATATATTTGTATTCTTCAAATTATCTTATTTAAAGGGTTTTAAATTCATTTCATAGAAAGATGAAGCGATCAAACACTTCAAGTTCAAAAGATAGTAATTCTCTTAAAAAGAAAAACAATATTCCTTCTAATTTAAATAATTTAATTTTTTATGATTAAAATTAATTTGGAAAGTCTTCTGAAAGAAATATTTAATCTCATGGTTCTGACAGACAAGAATACTATTCATCTCAAATATCTTATGATATGAATCTGTTCAAATTTAGTACTTTTAATGAAGAAAAATAAAAGTCACAAACTGATTTGAGTACATGTAGAAAGTCAAATAAAAAACTACAAAGGCAATATTTAGATATAAAGGAAGGACTGATTTCAAAACAGAATATAAGAAATATGAAATGTTTTATAAAATTTAAGTGAAAGAGGATCAAAGATTTGATAGTTTATACGAAATCTATAATCCTTCTTAAAACCCTAATTTCTTATAAATTATTTAAAGTCAATATTATATATATCATGTTTTTAGTATATTTTTTATTATGAATATGTTCTATAAGTTTTCTCATAATTTATTTTTGAACATTTTTATTGTACATAAGCATGAATTTAATATTTTTTTGTCTCATTACACAAATTATTATATTATTTTAAATAATAAATAATTATGTTTAAATATTACTTTTAAAAAAATTATTTGAAAGACATTTATTCTATAATTTTTTAATTCCTAGAATATCCTATGTGATATGAATTTGGAGGATTTTTAAGAAAATGTTCATTTTATTCATTTAAAATAATATTTTATATGTTCATTGATTATATATATATATATATATATATTTCTCTTTTGAAGGAATCACGAATTTTGGGGGAGTTATTTTACTAATTTGTACCCTTTTATTTTTGATGTCACAAACATGGGAGAAGTTAATGGTTTTATTTTACATGTTTATTAACATTGTGAGAAGTTATAAAAGTTTTTATTTGGATAAATTTATTTGTTTATGAATGATATATGTATGAATTAATATTTGTGAAAAAATTTATAATGGGGTTAAATGGGGAGAAATTTATATATGAATATGTGAAATACTTATAGAAAAATTGTTGTTATTGGTTATAAATATTTCTTCTACAAAAAATTGTTTTTAAAATTTTATTAATTATTTTATAGGTTTTTTTATCATCAAAAGGTGGTAGATTATTGATCATGTTTTGATTCAACAATTTTATTAATTTATTTCTTGGTTTGATGCTCTCAAAATCCTACATTTATGTTAATAATGAAGTTTTATTAAGTGAATTTCAGGAAGAAAATATTAAGTAGAATATTTATTATGGAAATATATTCATTCCATTTATTCGTAGGAAATATTTGATGGATTATTCTAGTCCTGTTTAGAAGTATTTTGGAAAAACTATTCATACCTTACATTCGTAAGAGTGACATACGTTTCATCAGCCTTACGCTTGAGATAGAACATACAAATTATATACCCTACACTATTGATAAAGTATGGATCAATAACCTTACATTTGGAATAACCCAACATTTTAGAAAATTACATTATTGTTTGTCAACCCTATGTTTTTTAACAACCATACATTTTCAACCCGACGTTTGTATTTTTTCATTACATAAAGGAACCCTACATTTGACAATTCAATGATAACGATTTTTATTCAATATATTATCTATGATTTCGAAAATGGTCTCAAAAGAAGTAAATATCTATTAAAATCTATTTTATGATCAATTGAAAATATCACATTCAAAAGAATAAATCATTTCTATTCTTACAGGAAGTTATGATTCTCTTAGATGCTTTGGAATTCAAATATTCAGAATTTATTTTGTGATATTTCTAGAGATGGTTTGACATAGAGATGTTTGACCTAGAGTATATATATTGATAAAATTATTATCAAAAAGTTGAGATTAGATGCACAAATATAAATAAGGAAAAACTATGTTCAAAAAAAAAGTGTGTCATTGCCTTCAGACTACACATTGGAGACATGCATGTTTAGATATATCTAATCGACTCAGTGTTTTTGTTGTCATTATTGTTTCATCTTATTTTTACATATTCTTCTACAAGATAGATGAAGAATTTTTTATAGATACAATTTGAATATATATATATATATGTGTGTGTGTGCGTGTGTGTGTGTGTTTGTTTACAAATTTATCTGGGGTTTTCTTTATCTATGTTTGAAGAAATCATGTGCAACGTTGAAGATCTATTTACTACTATGCATTATTGATGATTTAAACACATCTTTTAGTTGTCGCTACAACAATTCTGTAAAACCTATTTTGTCAATCAAATCAATCTATATTGATTTTTTGGTGTTTCTACTTCTTGGACTGAATCATGGTGGAGTGTTATCTCCTTATACTAAGTTGTGGATTTTTAGTTCCTTGTAAAAGAAAAAGATGTCCCTATAATACCCTTGTAAGGGTTCAAAGATCTGCACTAAGTTGTTTTTTATTTAGTGGTATTCTGAAAAGAGGACCCACTATTGAAAATCACCATGATCATGGAGTTGAGAATTGGTGGACTGGACAATGGGATATTTGTGCCCTATACCGCTATACATCACTGTGTTATTTTCCTTATTTATTTCCACTGTTCACTCATATTTAACAGAGAAGGAAATGTTTCAATGCATATCCAGAGAGGTTATCTGATTCTGTCAATGTTTTTAAAACCACTATTTGTAACCATCTTGTGCATTTTTATTTTTCATATCTATTACAACCTAACACATTGATGGTGGCCAACTTATTATCCCTCACACCATGTTCAGGTTGTCGTTTGTTTCCTCAACATATTTTAGGGATGAAGGTAGGGATAGGGGAAAAAGCCCAGTTGTCAATTCTTTTTTTGATTACAGTATGGAGTATGGAGAAAAAGGATAATATATGGGTCATGTTTCTATCTAGATATATACTTTTAGTCTTACTAGTTATTTTGATATAACTATATGTATGTGTTTATGATTCCATGTTTATCTACCTTGTTTAGAGGCATGGCATTCCATCATTTTATATGTGGAACTAAATATTGATGTTAATGATAGTTTATTCATTCTAAATGAATTAATTTCTTCTATTGGTGGATATTATTCTTCCTCTATTTATTTATTTTTTTCACTTCTATCTTACTCTAATTATTAGGGTATAGTATCCCCATTGTACCACTATGAACACTCACTACTAGTCATCAGCCTCTAGAATTCATGTATGAATACGTGAGGCCATGTGGTAATACAGATTGAGGAAATACTTCTTGGATTCGAAGAGTGGAAACTTAAATTATTATTTTTTAGTTCATTTATTAGAATTTTTTATTTAGTTACATAATCACTTCATTTTATTTCTGTCATTTCGATGATATTCTCCTCATATGCCCAAAATGACCCTGAAAAGTTGATTATGGTTAAAAAGGTCATTATTCCATTATCTCTACAATGATAATAATGAAACAATTATCATTTTCATACATAATTTACACTTATAAAAGAAATCATGAAATATTGTTATAAAAAAAGAACTAGGTTACAGTCTTGGAGATGGTTGGTTGTACATACGCATGAGTAACGTTTCCAGTTTTTTAAAATCCTTTTGGAAATATGGTAAGTAATATTTTATTTTTATAAAATTATATGGATATTATAAATACTATATTATTTTATTTCAATATAAATATATATATATATATAATTCATGAAATTTGATGATGAAAAACAAATCACATCATTTCATGAAGGTGGTAGACCACACGTATGCATGAACGACTTTATCATTTCTTAATTATTGAAAATTTATGAAAATAGATGATATATTACCTATAAAAAATGATGAATATGTCATTAATAACCTATATATACATTAAATTCATCTTTAAAACCATCCATAAGAGGAGGATATCAAGAAATAATTACATCGGTTCATGATATAGTAATTTAATGTACACGTGAATGATGGCTTCATTTTTCATTTGATGAAAGATGAGATGGATATAAGATAATCCATTACCATATTAGCATATAATTATTTGGAATAAACTTTTTTGTTACTATTTTATCACGGCTGAATTATATTTTACGAAATTATAAAAATAAACAAAACAAAAATGCATCGTTATAATCTATTACTTTCCTTGAGGCAACCTCTTAAGAATTACACCAAAATCTTTCCCAGGTTGGTTTTTTCAAACAAACCAAGGCATATTGGAAATAGGTATGGATTTTAGGAATGGATTTTATGGACTTTTATGTACCAAATGATCCTTTAATGGCTACAAAGGTAGAAGAATACGTTCCGTTTTATAAGAGAGGGGAGGGCCACTCTTGGAAATTTTTTAGGTTTTAAATTAATATAAAAAATATTTCATATTAAAAAGGATAAAAACTGATAATATTAAAATATAAGATGATCATGATTCTAAATACTCACATAAAAAATGAACATTTTAGGTGGTTTTTTCACCGTTATCTTTCTATTTTGACCAGATTTAACCATTTATTGATAATTACCACATTATTAAAAAATTTACTCCTTAAGCATGAAGAATTTTACTTTAAAATAACAAAAAATAGATAAATGGAATATTTTTGTTATTATAAACCATTTTCCATTCATTTGAATGAATATAATATTTTTTAAAATTTTAAACCATTTTATAAAAACTTATTTATTATAAAATATCATTAATGTTAATTTTGACACCATTCATTTAATTTGATTAAAAACACATAAATAAAAATTATAATTAGAATATATAACTATCACACCTTCAAAACATGTTATATTTATCTAAATATTTTTTGGCAGAAAATAATTTCTTCATATTATATTACTTCTAATATTTTTAAAATCATTTCTTATATTTCCTTTTAATTATATAATTCTTGAATCGACATTACAAAAGCATTGGAGGTAATTATTTCATCACTAAAAAATAAAAATAAATTATCATGTTAAAAAATATATTTATCTTCAAAATAATAATTAATAATTGAACATACATTATTTTTATCACTATGATAAAATTTTATATATAATAAAACAAATAAAATGACATTTTTTTCTTTTCATTACATAAAGTATTATAATGGTCATAATCTTGTTAAAATGACAAAATAACGTTATATGTTAAATTTTTGGATTATTATGGATCAAATATACATAGAAAATAAAATTATTAAATTTTTAGGGTTAATTTTTCATCCTTAGAGAATTATTTTTAAACATAATTAATACACTTTACATTTACCATGGTAACAAATATTTACTATGGATACTATACATTATATCTAAAAATAAAAGGGAACTATTTACTAAATTCGGACCTCTTGATTCTATATAAGAAATTGATTTTTCAATATTCAAAACATATGAGTGTGTGAATTTAATTTTAAAGAGAAAAAATAAAATATGATGTCAATTTATTTTCCAGATAAATGACTTTTTTAAGTTTAATAATATTTTTTATAACAAATTCCAATATAAAAATCCCTAAAAAGACAATGATTTTATTATTTTTATTCAAAGGAATTAATTTCATTAACTAATCCAAAATATAAATTGTGTTTTTAAATGACCAAAAATAAAATACAATTTTCAATAAAAATCGATTTTTCACTATTCATTTAAAGATCATAATTTTCATGAAAATATCATAAATTCAATCTTAACTAAATTTGAAATTATAATTTCAAAATTGATATATGTTTTATCAAATAAAATTTATAAATGTTCTAGATATTTCTTATTATATTTTCTCAAAAAAATCAATAAAAACATTTTTTAAGGAAACATATTTTTCTGGAATAAAATTACTTTACTAAAAATTAAATGATTATTTATAATGAATTTTTCAATAATTTTTTATTTCGAAGGAAATTTATATATATGTGTCATAAATTAGTTAATCGAATTTATACCTTCCAATTTATCTTCTATATTATAATGGTTATATTTTAATAATTATATTTCTTGGTTCATTTTGTATTAGTGTGGTGTGTTGTATACACTATCAGACGTAGTTTTAATTTTTTTGTAAATAGAAGATCATGGTCTAAATTTCTCACCCAAACCACCTTTAAGAAATTGTGAGTTTATTATTTGAACTAGATATTTGGAATAAATTTTTTTCAATCTCAATATACCATTTTTAAAATCTCATATCCCAAAAATTTTTGTTAAAACGTCCATTAAAAAGAGGGAAAAGGAAAGATGAAGGTCAACAATAATAATACATAATAAGGTTTAAAAATAAGAAAACAATATTTGTAAGTGAAATTATGGACACAGAAGAAAAGTGTAATGTTTAAATAATGATTAATGATGAAAAATATCATTGATCATAAGAAATTTAATTATAATGAGGAAGTTAGTTACCATAAAACCATAAACCAAAGAGATGAGAAAAATACGATAGATTCTTTTTGGAAATGAAGGTAATATGATAATTTTTTTATGATATCATTCATGTACATCAGTAATTAATTTTCAATATGGACTAATAATATATGAAAATATACTTACATGATATATATAATTTCATTCATTAATCTATTTTCACCATAAAATCATTATTTCCCTAAACTATGTGTATTCATGATGGAATTTATTTATACCTGAAGCACTAAAATAATATTACATCAGATCATATACTTCCACAAAAGGTTATCAATCTAGACATATTTTCATAATATATTTCCAAAAAATACAATGGTTATCATAAGGAAATATGATTCTCATGTTGAATAAACATTAATATTTTGAAATAATACATTTATCTATAAATTACAACAATAACACTAAAAGTTCAACATTTATAATTTTATAATTAACTAACCTTAATATTATTCTAAATATTATAAACCCTCTTCAAAACCAAAAAATATTAATGATTTGATCAGAAATTTTTCATTGATTAGTTTAACATTTATCTTTAATCATCATTAGTCACTCGTAAAGTTATACAACCAAACATTTCTATACCCAAATCATATAATCTAAAAAATATGATAATAATTTCCATAAATAGCATGAATCACCATAAAACCACATTAAAATCATATATTACTCAAAATGATAATTCAACCTTCACTCCACAAATAATATCCCATAATATCATATAATGTACATCAAAATTATAGCCATATTCTTCTGAAATAACATTAATCACTTAATCACGAAATCACTATCCAATACCATGGTTATATCTATAATACAAAATATGTTCACAAATTGTAATAACCCATAATTACCTCAATTTAAAATATCATATAAACCATAAATATTATCAATACATTTAAACAGATTTCCATCAAATGTAAAGGTACTATTCCTCAAATGGGACATCATTCTGAACTTAAGGGTTAAATATAACTAATCTCAATAAAACATATATGGAAATATCATTAATCACACTAAAATATAATCATATAAAACATCAAAAATGTATTAATTATTTTAAAATTATCATCATAATTAAATAATAATTCTTGAATTCATATGTGTATACTCTTCAATCATTCAACATTTATCATAATTCATTAACCATTTTTTCTATCTTATTCACCAATACTTACTTCATTAAATCAAAAATATGTATCATGTCCTTAAATTCATCAACATCAAAACATAATTCAATATATAATATATAACTTTCATATGGAATTTTATGTTTCTTCTTCTTCAACTATAATGGAAATAGGCTTTGCTAAACATTTATTTGTATGGTCTTATTCATCTCATTCCTAAGATTTCCCACAAGTAAATTGATTTTTATAAAGAACATACTCGCCAAATTTAAAAAATTCAATTGATTCATTTTGATGAAATTTACTCCCATTTATGTCATTAATTTAACTTTTAATTATCCACTGCAGATTATTTCTTTATCCTCTCCTTTACCACAAACAAGACCACTTCTCATTTTTTAAGATATTTTCCCTGGTGATTATTACCATATTATTGACACATATGTTATTTAATAATTATACCTTTTATATATTTGTCACCTGAACATAAATGAAGCTTCATTAATATATAATCTTATTTGTTTGGAAGAAAACGTAGGTTTATATTGATAATCATATCTCATGATAACTGGTTAACGATAACCAAATATTTTTTCACTACAGGTCCAATTCTGTTCAGTTTCTCATTCAGAATACCACTATTTTTTCATCCACACCCATCATTAATTCAGGTATTTTTGGATCCATCCATTTACTAAAATAAAAAAGGATTGTGTCAGCACATCAAGATAATTATAACAAATTATCTTATAATGAGGATAAATTCTAATATATCTTTAACTGTGTTATCTTTAAATCTTTTGATTTATCAAAAATAACTATAATTATCCCTAACATTCTAACCAATGTGGTTATAGAGGACTTTTAACTTATTCAAAAAAAACATCATATCTTTTAAAGTTATCATGAATGTTACTATGATACCACCTATAAGGACCTTTCCTTTAACAATATATATTCTTGTGTCAATATGCATGAACTTATTTTCTTTTTTCCGAAATATATTTTAGGTTTATGATTTTATATAATTAGGTCATCACCCTTATATATATATATAGATATATTACATCAAAAAGTGTACACTTACACTTAGTACCCATATATTGAAACAAAACAAAAAATTATGATATAATAAGTTCTCCTTTCATGAAATATCTTCACAATTTTTATCCCGGCCTTATCCTTGTCCCTAAAAATCTATAAAAAAATATGAAAAAACATTTTAAAATTTGGGAGGAGCAGAAAAAGGTTAGTACGGTAAATAAAAATAAATAAAGAAACCCATTAGTCCATGAATATATATAAAAATTTACATATTTTAAAATAAAATTTCGGTTCAAAAGACACATTTTTAACATAACAAATAAACTTTAACATGGAAATATTTTTCAAAAAAATCATAAGAAATATTTAGGAAAAAATAAAAATCATGCATATTATTTTCAATCATAAAAACTCATTAAACTATTTTTTAAATAAATTATACTTTCACCCTTATGAACTGTTATATAGGATCCTTTTTTAATGTAATCTCATTCATTACCATTTTGAAATCATATCATTTCTATAAAAAACCATTAGAAAGCATAGATGAATTATATAAGAAACTTGAAGAATCATTTTTCATATCAATATAACATATGGAATAACCTTCATGGTATCCAATTCACTAACCTTCATGGTATCTAATGGAATAACCTTTTAGGTTACAAATAACCCTCACAATTACAAATGGAATAAGCCATGTGGTCAACTTCCAACCTAAGTATCACCCAATGCATTGATGGGATATCATGGAATCACTTATACATTGGTTATAAAGAAACCACCAATCATCATAAACAATTACCAAGAACCATAACATAATAATAACAAATAAAATATTATAGTTTTCAATATTAGACTCATAAAATTATTCTTCTCACCGATAAGAAAACATTTCTATATATTGAAATATCAAAGCCATTTTAAAACCCTTTAAATAACTAGAATATATGAAAGGAGAGTTTTTATTTGAATAAAACATGGGATCCTATCATGTAACCCAAAAATAAAATAATTTTTTTGGTGGTGGGAGAATTCTTTGACACCATATACGTTAAAAAACATATCTCTTTTAGTAATAAAAGTTCCATATAAAACACCTTAAATAATCATTTTGAAGAATGATTCGATAATGTTAAAATATTCATAAAATTAAATTTATAACTCACTTAATTTCATATAAATAAATTCATAAAATAATTTTACAAATATGTACATAGAAGAAAACTATTTAGAAAATAAATCATTAAAACATTTAAATTGAGATATTTAATGCAAAGTTTCTCTTACATCGAGTTTAAACCATCATGTAAATTCCTTATCATCCTGAATAATAAACATATTTTAATTATTTTATTGACTAAGAATATTTTCCTAGTTTATTATTCTTTTATATTTTATCTATTTCCATTTTATATTCAATTAAATATTCACTTGAGTTTATGTTGGAGATTTTGTTGATGTATGGCTCATCTATCCAAAATTACTTCAATAGGTTAACTATGATCGTATAGGACATTCATACACCATCTCATGAATAATAATGATCATAATTTTAATTTTAATACATCGATTCTATTTTAATCCAATCATTAAATATGGATACAAAAATTTAGCTACATTCATAGAGAAGGTAGGTCATATGTATGCATGATCAACGTTTCTATTTTTCAACGATCATTATGGAAATAAGATAAGTATTATACTATCATTATATAATGATAATAATTTCATGAATAACATATTATTACTTCAATTATACTTATATATATCATCCATGTGATATCATGATATAAAATGAGTCACATCGATTCGTGGAAGTGGTAGTCCACACGTACAAATGAATAACGATATCAATTTTCAGTGATATTAATTTTAAGAAATAAGATTATATATTATCTCTAAAAATGATAAATATTTCATTTATATCTTATATATATTTAATCCATCATTAAAACCAATATTTATACACATAAACGACAGTATTGTTTACCATTTAATGGAAGAGGAGTTGGATATTGGTTATGCCATTAACATAATAAAATTTAATAAATATAAGATTTTTATTATTATTTCACTATGTTTGAATAATATTTAATGAATTTAGAAAACAAAAATGAACAAAAACATTTGATTAATAACTATAACTCTTCTTTGGACAACCTCTTATGGTTTATAGCAAATTTATTCTTAGGATGGATTTACGATAAAACCAAGGCCTCTATGAGATTTTTAGGGATGTTAGGAATGCATTTGGGATGGTATTTGATTAATAAATTAGTTCTTAAAGTGTGAATATATGTGAATAATAGGTGCCCTTTTATAAGAGATATGAGGGGAACTCTTGGAATTTCTAAATATATTAAATTAATGTAAATTTATTTTCATAGTAAAATGAAAAAATTATTAATATTTCATTATATGATTATGATGAGGTAAATTCTTCTTATACAATAAAAATTTTACAAGGTTAGGTGTTTTATTCACCCCTACCATTCTATTTAAACCTGTTTAATTTGTTTTTGACAATTGTTGTGGTATTAATGTTTTTACTCTTTAGGGGTTATGAAAGTAATTGCAAAATGGAAAAAGACCAATAAATGGACCATGGATGATATTATTTACCATTCAAAATTCACATGGATGAATATAAATTTTTATAAATTTTGAATCATTTAAGAAAACATTATTTATTAAAAAATATTATTAATGTTAATTTTGAAAGTATTCATTTAACTTGACTTTTAATACATAAATTGAAATATGCAATTCAAATATATACCTCTATAAATTCCAAAAAAAAATTAATATTTTTCTTTAATATTTGTGTAAATTTATAATATATTCAAATATTTTACATTAAATATTTTTGAATTATTTATTTTATTTTTCTTTTCATTAGATAATTACTCTATGGGTGTTGCGCAAGAAATTGAGTTAATTTTTACGACACTCAAAAATAAAAATAAATTAATATGTAATTTTTTTATATATCCAAATAAACATTTCTAACCTAACATTTCTTCTTTTTATACCTATGTTGTAGTTTTAAATATAACAAAGAAAAGTTTAGTTTTGTCTTTACATTATATTAACAATTCTAAAAGTTATAATCATAGTCATATAGAAGAAAATGTCATATATTATATTTTTTATATAATTATGGATTAAATAATATCATATAAAAAAATTCTATATTTTTTATGGTTATATTTTAGTCTTTATCGAATTATTTTTCCCCTTAATTATCCTATTTCACATTTATCGTGGTCACAAATATTTTCTGCGAATACTATTTACAAGGATCAAAAAATTAAATAGAACTATTTTCTAAATTTGGGAATCCTAATTAAAAATTTGGAATCTATTTTTAACGATTCAAAACACATAAATTTATGGGTTTAATTTTAAATTAATCTATAAAAACACTATCAAAATATCTTTTCAAACAAATTCCTTTAAAGTATAAAAATATTTTCATAACAAATTTATGTATAAATTTAATTACAAAGACTATAATTTTATTATGTTTAATCAAACGGAACTAATTATTTTTTGATACTAATATTTAATTGAATTTACCTTTTTAAATACTTTAAAATAAAATAGAATTTTTAATTGAAAATATTACTTTTTCACTATTCTTTGAAAAATCAAACATTTCAGAAAAAAGTTCAAAAATTCAATATAGTGTAAATTTAAAATTCTATCATTAAAAATTATATTTGATTCATAAAATAAAATTTTAGATTTTATAGAAATTAATTATAATGTTCTCCTAAAAAGTAAAACCCAAATAAATTTTGAAGGAATCTTACTTTTAAAGAATAAAATGACTTTACTAATAACCGAGTGATTATATACTAATTATTTGTCAACATATTTTTATTGAGTATGACCATTATATATATTTCATGATGAATTTAATCATATCCTTTCTTTACAACTTAACATATTGGTTATAATTTACATATTTAAATAATAATATTTCATGGTTTGTTTATGTTCGGTGTTTCATGTCATATACGCTATAAAACATAGTTTTCTTTTAAAATGAATCAGGCTATTGCATCTATTCCTATACACGCACAAGTAAATATATATGCTTAATATACCCATAATAGGGTTCTCATCCAAACATAATGTATTCCTTGTATATACTGGTCAACACCTATTATATCCAAATCATGAACCACACACTCTAGAGTTTTTATCACATCATAAGTACATATTAATAATATCATCATACTCAAATTGATAAAAACTAAAAAACTATCATAATTGATTTATAAATTTAACAAAACCCAGATAAATTATTAATAAAAACGATGAATATTTTTTATATTTTAATTATTCAATATCCTTTCATTGAAAATAAAAATTAAACATTATTACAGTTAGATAGAGTCATGTATATGTCATGTGAACCTATTTTTGACGCATGATTCATATATTCATGTCCCCTTTCCATGATAAACCATTAATGAAAAAAATTACTCATAAATCATAACATTGTATTTCCACGAAATAATAAAAAAAATAGAAAAAATATATATTGCACACCGTATTATCTTTTTTTCATACATTTGATGGATAGGAATAATTATAGATTCTTTTTTTTATTTTGACCAACTTATATCCATCTACCAGTCCCTAAATAAATTAATCATTGAAAACAAGAGATTTAATTCTATTTTATCACATCCTCTAACTTGAGACCCATTATAATTGACTAACTCATGAAATGTCCCATAATAATAGTTGTACATTCCCATATTTCTAAGGCTTCCATCTAAAATTAAGGGTTTCTGATATATTACTTTGAAATAGTAAAAATATATCTCAAATCTTTTTATTCAAGCCATGCATTTTTAGATTAATCTCCTAATGGGATTATCACACTTATGGTATATATGAAATGATCAAAAGTAAATATAGGGTGAGACTATTAAAAAACCTCAGCATCACCTTGGTACTATCCTTAATCCCCATAAAAATAATCTATCTCAATCACAAATATTAAGGCCCTTTTTCTAACCTACATCCCAAAATTTGAAATCTCCACATCCACCAATGTTCACATGTAGGGTGTAATTATAAATATTACTAAAACACCACAACATGCACCTAAGATTTACAATAATTATATATATTAGGGAATTTATATCATTACATATAAATCTATAGCACTAATCATACTATAACCAATTATATTTAACATGTGCTTACTAAGACACCATAAATACTGACCCAGTCTACTTAGAGTAGTTCTAGTAAACCACACAAGCTATGATCCACACCACGAGGCCTCATAGTACATTTTAAAACTTTTAGTCATAGTAAATATCCTTACCTTGGTATCCCTGGATATACATGTCGAAATACAGGTCATCGTAACATTACGTACCACAAAGTTATACAATATATATGTTTTCTTCTATTGATAGTAACATTATTTCCTACATGATTTTATGACATACATGTTATCCTTGTATCCATAGTGGAATTCCTTTCTATGGGTATCCATAAACCACATGTCAACCCCCTTACCATACTGAGATCTATACCGTTTCCTATCATAGAACACATATTAGCCCCTATCTCAAGTAACATCTATACCATGGGGAGTAATGGTACACAAATTGTACCCTAACAATAATCTACACCACATAAAACCACAACTTAGGATAAGAAATAAACAACCACATAAAATTACATAACCCAACATCCTAGTTTTTTTCCCATAATCCAACACATCTCATAAGTCATGTACCCAAACAAATTAATAATTTTCCAAGACCAATAACCATTTCATCACAAGTATCAAATATCTTCATACACCCCACCTAGATATTGATTATCCAATAAACATATTATTATATATAATAATCGACTCTTAGATAAACAAAAATCTTTTATGCTAAAAATTTCATTCTAACACCTCAACATTTGGAGTTGGTTCCCTATAATCAACTTATTTTTTACTTTATGATAACTTATATTCATGGTTTTGAATATTAATTAATTCCTTATCACATAAAGCTTTTATCATGCTTAACATTATATGTGATAATTTCATAAGAATAAATGTCACACTAAAAGGTCATACATGATCCCTACTATTATGAGAACCCTAAGGGCTATGACACTATTATTGAATATATGTTCTATAGATGGATGATATCATTTGATGGAGACAAATGTTATAAACTTTCAGAGGTAAAGATTCATAGTACTTTGAGGAACCTTCTTATATTGTATGCCTTTTGTAATGTCTAAGAGGATATTATGTGAATAAGACCCACCAGTAGAAAATCCACATTTCTATGCTTCACTGGATGTTCCTATCTACGGATATGTATATTGGTCCATAAACTTTAAAAATATTATTAATGGATATTATAAGTCACACACTTAGATGTATTGATTAAAACCATGATGATAGATGTTCGCGAAGAGGAAGGATGTGTTGGGTGCATCATGAGTAAA
Source organism: Viscum album (assembly GCA_963277665.1). Lineage (NCBI taxonomy): Eukaryota > Viridiplantae > Streptophyta > Magnoliopsida > Santalales > Viscaceae > Viscum > Viscum album. The sequence continues at coordinate 242,816,644 of OY728137.1, forward strand.
ATTTCATTAATAAATAAATTGAGAAAGGATTTAACCCTTATATTATTTAAAGGAAGATAACATCTCAGGCATTTTGTTGGAAGTAACATAGCCTAACTAAATCAATGTCCATGGTGATCAATAGGAAAATTCAATTTCCAGAAATTCAATGAAAGAGATATCAAGCATATTGGTTGAAGTCACTCTCATGCAACCTGATCGATTAGAGATATTGTGATAATGAGATTTTATTACAAGCCAAGCGTTTGTATTAGGTGACATGTCATTGTTGTATTAATGTATTTCTATGTGGGTTTCTTGGCCTGTTTTTAGAGGCTAACCTTGGAATTTAGTTAGGTTCACTTAATGCCATTTGAAAAGATACCTATAGGTTCACACACTAAATGTATCCAGTATCTCAGGTAAATAATTTATATTATAAAAGTTAAAAAAAATATTATTCCCGGTCTTGGTTAAATAATTATTCATGTATGTCTGATATCATTTATTCTATCAGTAGTCATTCGATATAATATATTGTGTGTGGAATAATTAATAAACATTGAAGAGGATTGTCGAACCAAGTTTAATGGCCCCAAGATACATAATAATATTGAACATTACTTAGTTAAATAATATTTAATTATGACTCAAATTCTAAGTTCAAGTTAGGAAATAATATTATTATTGTTATTATTTGACATGGGAGTTTTTCTAGGATTAATTAAATATTTAAAGGCACCGGTGAAAATTATTTATTATTTCCCTAGAGAAATAAATTCCCAATTATATTATTCTCACATAAGCTAAGGGAAGGCCAATACATGCTTATTCATTTGTGCAAAATTGATTATAGAAAATCTCACAAGCCAAGAATGAGAGTAATCCTCCTCCACCAAATCAATTAGAATGCTTTAGAATAAGTTCTCAAGGTGATTGAAGGTGCACATAAAAATCACAAGGATCTTCCATGATATCACCTGAAAACACCTTCAACAATATCCGATGACACGTTGAATATGTATAGATTACCGCTAGAGGAATCCTACATTTAGATTATACAAAACAATAGTGGTGCACTGTAGATATAATTCTAATTGAATCAAATAAGAAAGAATAACCTTTGAGGTAATTGTTATTTAATAAAATTAATTATAAAAAACATGTGTTGATCTACTCTTTCTTGGTTTCGAGTTTTCTATCCCTTACTTCTTTAATTAAATTATTATGGTCATGATGTTATTCATCGAAATGGGTCTCAGATTGATTATCAATAACTACAAAAATAAGATTTGGGCAGCATCCCTCATGTGCTTCCACTGGGCCCGATACCTTCTAGTTGTATCAGAGTGGTCACATCATTGTTTATAATTATTTAATTTCAATAATGATTTAGTATTCATAATTTATTTTTTCAATTCAAGTTAATAGTTCTTTATATCTGAATTCTGAGATCTATTTCATCCTCAAATATTTCTTACTGATCTAACAGAATTGATTAATTTTAAGATTAAAATTAAATTTAGGATCTCATCTGAAGATACCGAGAATTTTTTCTAGGTAACACAGTAGTACACAATGTGTAATTATAATTACATGCCATGTAGTTATGTTCAATTCATCAGGAGTGGTTCGAAAATTACTCAACTTGTGTGCATTAATGACCCCTGGTGTAGTTAATTCCTACCGTACATGTTGACTGGTACAGACAATAACACAGTCAGCTGGACAACATGCCACGAGGCCCTCTAGACATTACGTGTATTCCCTTTGGGTTAGGGTTAGGTTGTGTATTGCATACATGGCCTCCCCAACCAATGACTATATAACACATAGTCTACACGTCATCTAACCTAATGGACATGTTGTGTACTCCATTATTTATGAATTATGCCTCACATGCCAAGTCCATAGGCATGTACTTTATATACATGGTGAACAATGTACATGTTATGTGGATCGGATCTACATGACGTGTACTTTTACCAGTTAAGAAGGTTTAAAAAAAATTAAATTATGTAACACTTGAGACATGTACTTGTATGTGGGTGTAAATCTTGGACATTCCATGTGATAAGATTTGATATATATATATATATATATATTAACATATGTGTAATATTCTTTATTTGTACATGATGTATGAGTTGTATTATAGTTATTATTCTATGTACATGTTGTATGTCACAAATAATAAAGTGTATACATGTATAATACATGTTGGGTAGTTTTGGAAAAGTATTCACAAGATTACCACCAAGGTACATTTTATGTACCCAATTAATTTTAAATGAATTTATTAATTTGTTTAAAATTATATTGGATGAGAATCTCAAGGAAATTTAGATATTTTTTAAGATAAAACGATTGATTAATTAAAGATACTAACTAATCGATTTGAGTGTGATTTAAATTAAATAATAATGATTAAATAATTGATTTCTAGTTTTATAAAATGTGTAATTCGTTGCATGAATCTGGTTGATCATGATCTAGAGAAAGAATTTGTATGTGATTATTTTCACTTTAATTTATTATTAAATTAAATTATTGGAATTCGTGCCATCTCTCTTCATTAATATGTAGGGCCTACGTTCCATTGCTTTCTTTTATATAAACCCTCTCTTTCCCCACACATGTGTGTGAGAAAAAGAATATGTAATGGATGTAGCTACCATTATAGTTGAGGTAGATCAAGTTAGGATATGAGGAAAAACCAATCCAAGGAGATGCAAAGGTGGACTGGAGGAAAGCTATAAACATGAACATTAAACGGTTCAAGGTGTTCCTCCCCTAGGTTAGTGGTAAGTTTATCAACATATAGATAAAGTAACCATTAGAAAAATTTCATGATCGTAGACTTTTTTTAAATCTTTCAGTTGCATGGTTATTTCATTATGGTTGTTTTGTTATAAGAACACAATTAATGAATTAACAAGCATGAAAATATGGAAATAAAATAAATTTTCTTATGCATAAATATTATCTAAATACATTGTTAATCACTTATGTAATCCCGCCAAATATAAAATATCATGTAAAATGATAATAATTAGAAAATTATACATAGATGATAAAATCCATCAATAAAATATTTAGTCTATATAGCCTTCCATTACATTGTTTAGAATCAAACCATAGTTCAAAGTTCATGACCATCCAATGTTTGGGTGATTTCAATTATTGAGGAATTCTAATTTGATGTTTTTCATTGAATTAACATGGTTGACATCAAGGGCTGACTTACAAAGAAAGACGTGGTGTAACTAAGAGGCAATGGATAAGGAAATCCAATTAGAGGATTTCATTATTAGGGAGTCCACTCAATGGATCAAGGAACTATAAGTTAATGCAGTTGGCATTTGGAATTCCTACCTTAAACCATTCATGTTTTTTGAATAGCCAAAGATCAGGAAATTAGAATGGAATATAGATCCTTGCCACTATAATATCCAAGGAACATGATATTCCAAATCCAATGGTGAGGGCTATTGGATTTCAATAAAATAGTTGGAGACTAATAAATATAATTTTATTTATTTATCTAGATTTTATCAGATAAATTAATAAATCTATTCTTATCCTATTTGTAGAAATAGTTATAAAAAATCAAACATATCATTTTGATCCACACTCGAGAAGGAAAACCTTTTCACTGGCACTGATTTCAAGGAGTGTAAAAGGTGCCAACGGTTCATCCTTCACCATCAAAGAAAAATTTATTTGATGGAAGTACCCTTACCAGTTGTTCCTAAAAATGGTGTGAGTGATGAAGTGATATCTCTAGATGAGAAACATATGAATGATTCTATAGATGTTTATTTATTCATTCAATCATCCAATACCAATGATCTCTTGAAGCAACATGAGGAAATGGATTCTTATGGCATGATGTCTCACCTTTGGGATCTCTGTCATGATAAGGAGAGACAAAAGATATACGAGATCTCAAATTATTTATTCATGACTAAGCTTAGAGAGTCTACTCCAAATAAACCTCATGTTGTCAAGATTATCGGCTACATTAAGCATTAGGACATCTTAGGGATTAAATTCCTAGATAAGTTTCATACATATCTCATAATTTCATTATTGCCAAATACCTTCTCTAGTTTTATTGTGAATTATAATATGTCAAATAATGAGAAGAATCCATAGGATCATTTGACCTTGATTCACCAAGGGGATAAGGGCATGGGGCATGAAAAATCTATAATCCTTATTGTGAATAAGAAGGGGAAGTACAAGGAAAGGGGTTCTAAGACTTATAAAAAATCTAAATCCTTCGAGCACCTTACAACCAAGAAGAAAAAGATCCAAACGTAGAGAAATGAAAAGGTGGTAGTGTGTTTTTGTTGTGGCAAGTCCGGCCACTGGATAAGGAACTTCACCTAGAGGTAAGGGGAAGCCAATGGTTTGTTCATTATTGAGTGAAATCTTTCCATTTCTATACACCAGGTATTAGATAATGATTTTGGTGCTCACATCTATATTCAATTGTAGGAACCAAGTAGATTTCAAAAAATTTCTAGTGGATAAGTGGATCTACGAGCTACCAATGGTGTGAGGTTGACTACTTTTACCATTGGTGACTACCACCTCTCATTTCCAACAGTAATGATTTTGGTTTAACATGATTGTTATTATGTACCTTCTATTACTAAAAACATAATTTATGTATCAAGTTTAAATACAGATATGTTTTTTATCGTGTTCGAAAATAAAATTTATTTATTTTATACGGAAAAAATATGTTATGGTATGGAATATTTAAATAATGGCATGTATGTGTTAAATTATAAAAACCAAGTGTTGGAAATCGACAATGAATCAGGTTCACCTGAATCATATAACACCCATTTGTGGCATCCACATCTTGGTCATGTAAATGAGAAGCGTCTGACAAAGCTCTATCAAGATGGTGATTTACACACTTATGTGGTAAAACCACTGGATAGATGCCACACTTGTTTACAAGGGGAAATGACCAAACAACTATTTGGTGGACAGGGTGAAAAGGCCACATAGCTTCTAGGATTGGTACACACTAATGTGTGTAGACCATTTCCAGTAGCAGATAATTGTGGATATTCTTACTTCATAACTTTTACTCATGACTTGAGCAGATATGGATATATTGACTTGATGAGGTATAAGTCTAATTCGTTTGAGAAATTAAAGGAATTTAGGAATAAGTTAAAGAATCATCATGGTTAGAAGATAAATAATATTTGATCAGATTTAGGAGGATAATATCTTAACCAAGTGTTCATCAACTTTTTATGGGTGTTTGGGATTCTATATCAACACACTCCACCTTACAAACCCTATTGCAATGGTGTTAGTGAATGAAAAAACTCTATGTTTTTTGATATGTTAAAGTTGGGGATGAGTCAGGAAAATCTTTCGTTATCCTTTTGGGGATATGTATTACAAAATTAAGCATACAAATAAAACTGAGTACCAACTAAATAAACTTATGGAATTACCTTTGAGCTATGGAGTGGAAAGAAACCCATTTTATCTCACATATGTGTATGGGGATGTGATTTATTTTTAAGGCTTTATTAGGCAAAAAACTAGCACCTTAGCGGCACAAAGTTTATCTTTATAGGGCATCCTAATGAAAAAAGGGATACTACCTATACAAGCACTTAGATAAGAATGTGATAGTTTCCAGACAATCCTTATTTCATTATATGAAGAAAATACTCAAAAAATATAGGGGGAGAAAAATTGACTTTGCTGAAGTTGATGCTCAAGATACACAAGAGTTGGTATAGGAACAAGTTCTGAAGATCCCCGTGGAAGAAGTAGTTCCAAAAAAAGTACAATGTAGTTGCTTAAGAGAGGTAAGGGAACCAAATAGATATGTTTTTCTACTCATTGAGGATGGTGACTCATTATTGTTTGACAATAATGAACCTCCCCCCTACAAGGAGGTAGTAGAGAGCTAAGAAGCTACAAGATGGATAGAAGCTAGGATTTCTTAGATGGATTCCATGAATCGGGGCCAAGTTAGGGTTCTGGTTGATGTGCCATTTGAAGTAAATCTTGTTAGGTGTAAATGGGAATTAAATAGGAAACTTGACATGGAAGGTAAATTAAGTACCTATAAAGTGAGGCTAGTGGATAAAGGGTTTAAAATGTCAAGGAATTGACTATGATGAATCCTTTTCACCATTTTCCATGTTTAAAATTATCAGAATCGTATTTTCCATGGAATATTACCATGACTATGAGATTTGGTAGATGGATGTCAAAACTACATTCTTTAATGGAAATCTTTAGGTAGATGGATATATGACACAACCAGAAGGGTTTGTGACACCAAATGATGCCATTCCAAGTTGTAGAGATCTATTAATGGATTGAATCAAGCATTGAGGTCATAGAACATTCAATTTGATGAATCCATAAAATAATTTGGTTTAATTAAAAATCAATGCGATCTATGTGTTTAGAAAAGGATTTGTGGGAATTTTTTCATTATCCTAGTAGTATATGTTGATGACTTATTACTTATTGGAAAAGGCATAAAAATATTACAATCTATTTAGGACTGGTTGAATAAGTGCATCTCCTTGAAGGTCTCAGGCGAAGTAGCCTACATTTTAGGGATCAAGATCATTCGTGATAGATCTAAGATGATTCTTTGACTAAGCCAATGTACATATATTGACCAGACACTAAATGGATTTTGTATGGAGAAATTCAAGAGGGGATTAGTTCCTATGTCATGTTGTTTACATCCTTCTATGAAAATGTGTCCCTATACACAATAGGAGAAATATAGAATGAGTAAAATCACCTATGCATCGGTGATAGGATCAATCATGTTTTCCATATTATGTACTTGAATTTATCTTGCCTATGCATTGAAGATTGTAGGTAGATATCAACCACATCTAGGTGAAAAACATTAGACTACTGTTAAGACTATACATAAGTACCAAAAAATAACTAATGATATATTCTTAGTGTATGGGGGAGATATTAATCTTGCTATTAGAGGGTATGTTGATTATAGTTTTTAAATAGATTAGAGTGATCTAATTTCAAAATTTGTATATGATTTATGTCTCAATAGAGGGGTGTTGAGATTGAAGAGTTCAAAGCAGATAGTTATAGTCGATTCTACAGTAGAGTCTGAGTACATAGAGCCTTCTGATGCATCCAAAGAATCATTCTGGATTCAGATCTCTTTCTAGGATCTTGATGTGGCTCCTATCAATTAAGAACATATCACATTGTATTGTGATGATACTACAATGGTGGTTCTTGAAAAATAGCCAAAGTCACATCAATAGAGAAATCACATACTCCAGATGTATCACCTATTATGGGATTTTTATCAAAGAGGTGATGTTGTAATGATTAGAGTATCCATGTAAAGAACATGGTAGACCGATTTAATAAAAACCTATCTCAGTATAAGCATGATTGTCATATGAGAGCTAGTAGAATGATGGCTGTTATCAATTATCTCTAGTGAAAGAGGGAGCATGTTGGAGTTGGTTCCCTCAAATAAACTTCTTTCGTATATTTTGATAACTTATATTCATGTTTTTAAATATTAATAAATTCTTTATCACATCATGATTGTTCTTATGAATAACATTGTATATGATAATGTCTTAAGAGTAAATGTCTCACTAAAAGGTCATAATGGATCCGTTATATGATGAGAACTATGAATTTCTATGACACTAATTATGAATATATGGTCTATAGTTATATGATATCATTTTAGGGACACAGATGATACAGGACATTAGGGGTGGAGGCTCATATTACTTTAAGGAACCTTCTCATGGTGTATGTAGTTGGTAATGTTTAGGAAGATATTATGAGAACAAGAACATCTATTAGGAAATCCAAATTTCAATGTTTCATTGGATGTTCCTATTTGTGAATGTTTGTATTAGTCCTTATACTTTTCTATTATTATTAATGGATTTTATGAGTCACACACTTAGATGTATTGACTAAAACCATGATGAAAGTTGTTTATGACGAGGTAGGATATGTTGGGTGCATCATAAGTAATATTAGATTAATGAATAATGTGAGAAAGGATTTATCCCTTATGTTATTTAATTAAAGATAATATCTCAGACCCTTTGATGTAAATTATATAGAATAAATAAATCCATGGGCATGGTGATAAATAGGAATGTTCTATTTTCATAAATTCAAAGAAACAGATATCAAGTATATAGGTTAAAGACACTGGCATTCAACATTCTCGATTAGATATATTATGATTAATGGATTATATTACATGGTACCAATTTTTATGAGGTGACATTCCATTACAACATTAACTTCTTTATATATGGCTATCTTGGAGTGTTGTTATCTACTAACCTTGGACTTTAGGTGGGTTCACCTAATGCCACTGAGAAAGAGGCATGGAGGTCCACACACTAAGTGTATACAGTATATCAGTTAAATAAGTTATTATTTAACAATTTGAATAAATATTATTCTTAGTCATGGTTTAATAATTACTTATGTATACCTGATCACATTTATTCTATGACTAGTTATTTGAGGGAATATATTGTGTTTGGAATAATTAATAAATTTGGAGGAGGATTTGCGTACCAAGTTTAATTTTCTAATGAGAAATAATAATATTGAATATTATTTATTTAAATAATATTTAATTATGACTCTCAAGTTAGGCACATATCAGAAAATAATAGTTTTTCAATTATTATTTTATATGGGGGGGTTTCTAGGTTTAATGAAATAATTAAAGGCACTTGTGATAATTATTTTTTATTACCATTGTGAAATAAATGACAAGTTATATTATTCTCTCATTATCCAAGGGCAATCCAAGTGATTCCTATTCGGTTGTGTGCAAAGAAAATGGAGAAACTCTCTCAAGCCTTGAGAGTTGTTTCTTCTCCAAGAATTCTCTCAAGAACAAGAATAATCCTCATCCACTATATCAAGGATAAATATTTGGAAGTGGATCTCATGGAGATCGAAGGTGGACTTCCAAAGTGCAAGGATCTTCTATTCTAGAACCCAAAGACTCCTCTGGTGATGTCTATAGATTTGTGGAACATTTGTGTATCACTGCTAGAGGAATCCTATACTTGGATTCTACAATGCAATGGTGGCATAGTGCAGATCTGTGGTCGGACACATCAATAAAGAAAGACTAACCTAGGAGGTAATTATTATTTAATTAAATTAATTGTAAACAACATGTATTGATATACACTCTCTTGGTTATGAGTTTTCTATCACTTTATTTTTCTATGATTCAATTCTATTGGTCAGGATGATATTCATCAGAACAGACCTCAGATTGATTATCAATAATGTAAAAAAAGAAAAGTTAGGCACCATCCCTCCTGCGCTTCTTTTGCACTTGGACCCTAAAAGTGGAATCATAGCGGTCACATAATTGTATTTAGTTATTTAGATTCATTTATGATTTACACATTCATAATTTGGTTTTTAAATTAAAGTTAATCATTATTTAAATTTCAATTAAGAGATTTATTTCTTCATCCATCATTTATCGTGAATCTAAAATAAATGATTAATTTTATGACTAAAATTAAATCGAGTATCTAATCCTAAGGTGCTAAGGATTCTATCCAGGTAACATATTAGTACACGACATGTAATTGGGATTACACACCATGTAGTTATGTTCAATGCATTAGGAGTAGTTAATAAATTACTCAACCCATATTCATTATTGACACATGGTGTAGTTAATTATTACACCGCGGGTTGACCGGGATAGACCGGTGCACATTCAGCCAGACTATATTTCATGTGGCCCTCTAGAAATGGTGTGTATTCCCTTTAGGCTAGGGTCTGTCCATGTATTCTATACATGGCGTACCCGACCATTGACCATGAAACATCAAGTCTAAATGACATGTATCCCACTAGACACATCGTTTAATCCAATATTTATGAAGTACGCCTCACACATCAAGTACCTAGGTGTGTACATCAGATATGTGGTGAAGAATATAGATGGCATGTAGATCAGATCTATATGTCGTGTAGTTTTACCAGTTACCCAGGTTTAAAATTTTATTTTATTATGTAATGCTTGTGACATGTACTTATGTGTGGACACAAAGTTGGGACACGCCATACGATAGGATTTGATATATGTATATATATATATAGATGGAATTTCCCTAGGTGTGTACTTAGGATACATGGTGAAGAATATAGACAGTGTGTAGATCATATCTACATACCATGTACTTTTACCATTTACCTAGGTTTAAAAATTTATTTCATTATGTAACCCTTATCAAATGTACTTATATGTGGACATAAAGCTGGGACATGACATGCGATATGATTTGATATATATGTGTGTGTCTGTGTGTGTCTATGTTTTATTAACATCTTCATAATATTCAAGATATTTACATCATGTATGAGTTGTGTTACAATTATTATTCTATTTCGATGCTATTTGTCACAGTGAATAATGTGTATACAGGTATAATACATGTTCAGTAGTTTTGGATGGATAGTCATTGGGTTATATCCAAGGTACTAGTTATGTATACAGTTAATTTTAAATTAATTGATTAATTTGTTAAAAATTATAGTAGATGAGAATCTCAATAAAATTTATAAAAGGTTTAAGGTAAAAGGATTGATTAATTAAAGATAATAATTAATCAATTCAAACACGATTTATCTTAAATAAAGAATTTAATTCTAGTTTTACTAAATTCATAATTTATTGTAAGCATGTGAATAATTATGAGCTAGACCAAGTCTTTTTATGTGATTGGTTTAATTTTTATTTATTATTAAATTAAATTGTTGTAATTCATTCCTTCTCTACTCATTAACATGTATAGACTACTTGTTTGTGGTTTCTTTTATGTAATCTCCCTTATCCCCTCATCAATGTGGGAGTAAAATAATATGTAATGTATAGAGATCCTAATCTAGTAGAGGTGGTTCAAGTTAGGATCTAAGGTGAAACCGATCCAAGGAGATACAAAGGTTTATAGGTGGAGAGCTATAAACACGAACCCTAAATGGTTTAAGGTGTTTCTCCCCTAGGTCGGCAGTTAGTTTATTAACCGTTGGATAAACTAACCATTAGAAAAATCACATGATCATACCCTTTATTTTAATTTGGTTATTTTTATGGTAATTTCATTGTGGATTTTTTGTCACAATCACATAATTAATGAATTAATAAGAATGAAAAGATAGAACTAAAATAAATATGATTATGCATAAATATTATCTAAATACATAGGTAATCACTTAAGTAATCCAACTTATTATTAAAAAGAATATTAAAAGATAATAATTGGAAATTTATTCATAAAAGATAAAATCCTTCAATAAAATAGTAAGTTAGTATAGCCTTCGATTACTTCGGTTAGAATCAAACCATAGTTCAAAGTGCCTGACCATACACATTTTGGGTGATTTCAATCATCAGGGAATTATAATTTGAGGATTTGGGTTGACTTAACTTGGTTGATATCAAGGGTTTACTTACATAGAATGACATGTTGTAATTGAGAGTCAATGGTTGAGGATAAAAAATTAACTGATTTCATGATTGAGGAGTTCACTCAACTGATCAAGGAACTATGAGTTAATGATGTTAGAATTTGGAATTCCTACCTAAAACCATTAATGTTTCTTGACCAACCAATGTGGGGGTAATGATAATGGAATAAAGATCCTTTCCACAAGAATATCCAAGAATTAGGATATTCCAATGCCAATGGTTAGGTATATTGGATTTTGAGAAAATAGAGTGAGTCTAATAAATATAATTTTATTTATTTGTATAAATTTCATCAGATAAAGTACTAAATCACTTCTTATATTATTTGTAGAAAAATAAATAAAAATAACATCCAACATATTATTTTAATCCATACTCTGGAAGAAAAACCTTCTCAATTGCACTAATTTCTAGGAGAGGCAAAGGTGCCTACAGGTCATCCCTATACATGAAAAGAAACTGTATGTGATGGATGAGACCTTATAAGTTGTGCCTAGAAATATGGTCAGTTATGGAGAGATCTATTTGTGTGAAAAATATCTGAATGATTCTATATATGTTCAGTAATTCATGCTATCATCCATGTCCAATGATCTCTTGAAGTAGTATGAGGAATTTGATGCTTATAAAATGATGTCTCACCATTAGGATATCTATCAAGATAAGGTGAGACAGGAGAGGTATGAGATCTCCAATGCTTTATTCATGACTGTGATTGGAGAGTATGCACCAGTTGGGCCTCATGTAGTTAATATTATCAGCTACATTAAGCATCTGGACATATTAGGGTTTAAATTCCAAAATGAGTTGCATATAGATCACATAATTTCATCCCTTCTAAATAACGTCTCTAGTTTTATTTTTGAATTAAAATATGAGAAATAATTAGAATATTCTATAAATATTTCTGACTATAATTCACCAAGTGGATAAGGATATGGGGCGTGGAAAAAATGATGTCCTTACAGAGAATCAGAAGAGGAAAGACAAGACAAAGGGGTCTAAGACATATAAACTATCTAAGTCCCTTAAGCACTGTCTGACCAAGAAGAAGAAGATCCAAAGATAGGGAAATGAAAAGGAGGCATTGTATTTTTCATTTGGCATGTTAGGACACTAGAAGAGGAGTTTCACCCAGAGGTAAGGGGATGCCAAAGGTGCATTCGTTATCAAGTAAAATAATTTCATTTCTACACAGTGGGTATTAGATAGAGATGGTGGTTCTCACATCAATATTCAAATACTGGAACCAAGTATATTTTAGAAAATTTCAAAAGGAGAGGTGGATCTACGACCTACCTATGGTGTGACACTGGATGCTACTTCCATTGGTGACTACCACCATTAATTTCCAATTAGAATGATGTTGGTTTTACACGATTGTTATTATGTACCTACTGTGACGAAAAACATATTTTTGTATCTAATTTAAATACATATGGGTTTATTTTCATGTTTTGAAATAAAAGTTGTATCTTTTCTAAAGATAACATCTGTATTGGTAGGGAACATTTAAATAATGGTTTGTTTCTATTTAACTATGAAAACCAAGTGTTGGATCGATAATTAATTAGGTCCACATAACTCATATAACTCCCAATTGTGAAATCACCCTCTTGGTCATGTAAATGAGAAGCACCTGACAAAGCTCTATCAAGATGGTTATTTAGACTCTTCTGATCTAAAACCACTTTATAGAAGTCACACTTATTTATTATAGAAAATGACCAAAACACCAATTGATGGACATGGTGAAAATGCCACAAAGCTTCTAGGAATATTATACACTAATGTGTGTGGACCATTTTCAGTTGAGGATGGAGGTTGATATTATTACTTCATAACTTTTACTAATGAAATGAGTAGATATGGATTTATTTAATTGATGAGGTATAAGTATGATTCCTTTGAGAAATTCACATTAGTCAAGAATGAAGTAGAAATTCATCTTGGTAAGACGATAAAGAATATTGAATTGAATCAAGGTGGATAATATCTTTACCAGGAGTTCATAAACTTTCTACATATGTTAGGGATTTAGTATCAACGCACTCAACCATACACAACACAGTGGAATGGTGTTATTGAAAGAAGAAATTGTACCTTTTCGGACTTGGTATGGTCAATGATGAGTCATACAGATCTTCCCCTAACCTTTTGGGGATATGAATTAGAAACTCTGGAATACACATTAAATCGAGTACTAAATAAATCGAAAAATGGAATTAACTTTGAGCTACATAGTTTAAAGAAATCCATTTTAATACATAAATGCATTTGGGGATGTGAGGAATTTGTTAAGGCTTTCTCAAGAAACGAAATAGAACCCCAGGTTAAGAATTCTATCTTTATAGGGTATCCCAAGAAAACATAGGGATACTACCTACAAGACCACTGAGACAAGAATGTGAATGCTTTATGAAAAGCTGTATTTATTGAGAGGGGGAACATCCTGAAAATTTATAGGGGGCGAAAGATTGACTTAGATGATGTTTATGACCAATATATACATTAGTTGGTAGAGGAAAAAGTTCCATAGGTCCCCATGGAAGATGTACTTCTAGAAACACAAGTACTTTGTTAGAGAATCAGAGAGGTAAGAGAACCATAGAGATATGGTTTTCTAGTCACTAAGGATGGTGTTTCATTATTTTTTTAAAATGATGAACCTATCTCATACAAGAAGGTAATAGAGATCTCATAAGCTATAAGATGGATAGAATCTATGAATTCTAAGAGGGATTCCATATATTTGAACCAAGTTTGGGTTCTAGTAAATGCACCAGTTGATGTAAATATTGTTGGGTGTAAATGGGTATTCAAGAAGAAACTATACATGGAAGGTAAATTAAGTATATATAAAGAAAGTTTGGTGGCTAAAGGGTTTATATAGTGTCAAGGAATTGACTACAATGAAACCTTTTCACCAGTTTCAAAGCTTAAATCCACTAGAATCATATTTTACAAATCTGCTTACTAGGACTATGATATTTGGAAGATGGATTTCAAAATTGCATTCCTTAATGATAAAATTCAAGAAAATGTCTATATGAAACAACAAAAAGGTTTTGTGAAACTCGGTGATACCAAAAATATTTTTTAGGTTTCAAAGAATCATTTATGAATTGAATAAAGCATTGAGGTCTTAGAACATTCAATTTGATGAATCCATAAAAGAATTTGGTTTCATTAAAAATGATTGTGAGCTGTGTGTTTACAAATGGTTTAGTGGAAATGTGGTCCTTATCCTAGTTGTATATGTTGATGAAATATTACTTATTTGAAATGAAATACCATTCTTACAATCTATTAAGGACTAGTTAAACAAGTGAAGCTTCATGAAGGATTTAGTTTAATCATCCTACATTCTAGGGATAAAGATCATTTGTGATAGATCCAAATTGCTGCTTGGACTAATACAAAGTACATATATTGACTAGATACTAAAGATATTTAGTATGGAACAATATAATAGGGGATTTGTTTCAGTGTCACATGGTTTTCATCTTTCTAAGAGAATGTGTCCCCAGCCACAACATGGGAAAATATAATGATTTAGATCTAATATGATTTAGTGATAGGATCAGTCATGTATGCCATGTTCTGTACTAGAAATGATTTTTCCTAAAAATTGATCATAGTAGGAAGATATCGAGAATCTCCAAGCATACATAATTGGACTGCTGTTAAGACTATCCTTATGTATCTGAGAAGAACTAAGGATATGTTCATAGTGTATGGAGGATACAAGGAGATTGTCATCAGAGGGTATGCTGCTGCTAGTTTATAGATATATCATAATGATTCAAATTGACAATCTGGATATGTTTTCTATCTCAATGGAAGAGTTGTGAGCTAAAATATTTCAATAAAGCTAGTTTTAACTAATTATACAGTGAATTCTGAGTACAGAGTGGCTTTTGATGTAGCCAAAAAATCTATCTAGATTCAGAACATTTTTTGGGAGTTTTATGTGGTACCTACCAGTAAAGACCCTATCACATTATATTATGAAAATACTATATTGGTGGCTCTTGAAAAATATCTAATGTCACATCAATAATAAAAAGAACATACTTCACATGTATCACCTCTTGAAGTAATTTTATAAAATGGGTAAAGTTGCAATGAGTAGACTATTAATGGAAGAGAACGTGTTGTATCCCTTGACAAAAGTCATATCTGAGTAGAAGCATGAGTATCATGTGAGAGCTAGTGGACTAAAGGTTGTTAGCAGTTGTCTCTAGTGAAAGTGGGAGTTTGTTGGAGTTGGTGCCCTATAAAAAACTTCTTCTGTAATTTATGATAACTAATATTCCATGTTTTTAATATTAATAAATTATTTATCACATCATGATTGTTCTTCTATGTAACACTATATGTGCTAATGTACTAAGAGTAATTATCAAACTAAAAGTTCATAGCAGATCCCTACAATTGTGAGAAGCTGGAAATGATATGACAATATTCTTGAATATATGTTTTGTAGTCGGATGATATCATTTGATGGAAAAAAATGATACTAGCTATCAGGAGTGGAGACTCATAGGAACTTGAGGCACCTTTCCATGGTGTACACCCTTGGTAATGTCTAGGAGTATATTTTGATTATAAGATCCTCCTATATGAAATCCACATTTCAATTTTTCATTTGATGTTTGTATTTGCAAACGTGTGTATTGGTCCTTAGATTTTAATATTATCATTAATAGATATTATGAGAAGTGCACTTAGATTTATTGACAAAAACCATGATGATAAATTATCATGGTGAGGTGGGATATGTTTTGTGTGTCACAAGTAATATTTCATTAATGAATATTGAGATAAAATATTTATCCCATCTGTTATTTAATAGTAGAAAATATCTCATTCCCTTTGATGGAATTAATATTTCCTAAATAAATCCATGTCTATGGTGATCAATAGGAATGTTCTATTTTCAGAATGTCAAAGAAAGAGAAATGAAGCATCTGGTTGATGGCACTGGCATGCAACCTGATCGATTTGAGATATTGTGATAAAGGGATTATATATCACGATATGTGTTCATATGAGTTGACATGTCATTGTGGCATTACCTTCTTTCTCTATGGGTGCCTTGGCATGTTACTAGATGATAACCTTGGACTTTAGGCAGGTTCACAAAATGCCATTGAGAAGGGGACCAGAGGGTCACTCACTACATGTATCTAGTATCTCAGTTAAATAATTTATTATTTAACAAGTTGAATAAATATTATTCCCAATTGTAGTTCAATAATTATTCATGTATTCCTAATCACATTTATTCCTTCAATGGTTATTTGAGAGAATATATTGTGGGTGGAATAATGAAGAAATATTTAGTAGGATTGGCAAACCGATTTTAATAGTGCAGTGAGAAATAATAACATTGAATACTATTTAAATAAATAATATTTAATTATGACTTGAATGTCAATTGAATTTCATGAAATAATAATATTTTTTTCATTATTTGACAAGGGGTTTTTTCTCGGATTGATAAAATAATTAAACAAACTTGTGTAAATTATTTATTATTACCCTATGAAATAAATGCCTAGTTATATTATTATTTCATTAGCCAAGGGAAATCCAAGAGAAACCAATTCATTTTTTAACATTGAATTTGATAAAATTTCTCAATCCTAGAGAGTTATTTCTTACCCATTAAAGACCTCAATAATGAGAGAAATCCTCCCCCGCCAGATCATGGAAAATGCCTTGGAAGCAGTTCTCAAGGAGATCGAAGGTGGGAATCACAAGCACAAGAATCTTATGTGATAGCACCCAGATAATTATTCGACGATGTATTAAGATATGTGTAACACATGTGGATCACCTCTAGTGGAATCTTACACTTGGATTCTATAATAAAATGGAATCACAATTCAGATCTGTGGCCGGACGCATCAACGAAGAAAGAATAACCTTATAGGTTATTATTATTAAATTAAATTAAATTTAGACAACATGTTTTGATCTACACTCTCTTGGTTCTAGGTTTCACATCTCATTATTGTTCTTTGATTCAATTATGTTGGTCATGAAATTCTTCATTGGAATAGACCTTAGATTTTTTATCAATTACAGAAAATTGAAAAGATTGGCATTGTCCCTCCCATGCTATTACTGCACCCATAACTAACATAAACTACCATGTATAAATTCATTGGATTTTTAGATAACAATCATACTCACTATATATCATCTTATTCAACCATCTAGGAACATACTTGCATCATTATTATTCCATTATATTGTAGAATATAAATCATGTCCCATGGGATTTACTACCCTTAGGAATCATTTATATTATTACCACCAATAATCCCTTATATGAAAAATTCATTTGGTGTATAACCAAAAAATCTAAAAACGGTAGATTTCCTCCCTTGGTTACACTATAACTCATGAGGCCTCTCACATTTCATCCAAAACCGAGCTTTCAATATGCCTATCTTCATAAACCCAAGGACCATATACCATGACTCATCCCAATAATAATATCCACATATAAGGAACACTAATCCCCAAACTATCACTCATTTATTATTTAAATTTTTAACATTAAAAAATTATAACAAGTCACTACCATAGGTACCTCGGTTTTTGTACAATTCTCATGCACTTTCTTGGTATTTCAAACAACATTAACCTATAAATCACAATGAAAACATTTCATTGAGAAACCCTAAAATTGTGAATTCATGTACATTAAATTTATTACAATCCAAAAAGTATCTAATTATACTTTTACACAATTATAAAACCTATTTGTACCAATTCAAGTTTCCCCATCATAATTATCATGGAATTTATACCATATCATGTAAAAAAATAGACAATAAATGGCATAATTAGTTAACGACTACATATATTTGACCATTTTCATTCAACTCATACAATATCATGGAATAATTTTCCGCAAAAATAATTAAATATATATATATATATAATTGAAAAATTCAGATATTTAGTTTTATTGACTATTAAATAAAACGATTAATTAACTATTAAATGGAGTACCATATCCTTGGTGAGAGAAAACCACAACCATAGAATATTCTATGATATGATGCTAGATAAGGAGTGTAGATTAAGATGAATGATATGAGAGATTAATAACATAGGGAACCTTCTTTTTGGTTTTTGTATGTCCATAGGAATAAGTGTGTGGAGTTTACAAAAATTCTAAAAAAAATTCCTGAAAGACACCTTTAAAAAAGTGGGGTTTATAATCTCCTACAAAAAGTATAGTTTCCCTGAACAGACTCCTAGTGTGACCACCAAGCTCTCAATGTCCTATCATAATGATTTTAGTGGCCTACCACTATTATTATAATGGTGGGGAAGTGTCTATACAAACTTTCATATCTGAATAAAACTTCTGTGGACTTTCAATAGGGTTTTAGTGGTTATTTATATAGCCCAATAAAATATCATCTTTTACATAATACTCAAAATCACTTTTTATATTTTTTTCTACCCATCATTATGTATCAAAACCCTTTATTTAAAATCCTTAAAATCATGAATAATTTTATAACCCATATGTAAATTATGAAATATCAAATTCAACTAAATCTCAATACAGTGAGATCCATTTTTTTATTCCATTGATTCTTGACCATTCGTCTCAGTACAATTACCATAAACGAAATTCATGGGCCATTTCCTTAAAAATTGAAGGTTTGATTCTAAAAAACCACACTTTTCCTAATATAATTTCATTATTTTGTTTAAAACTCTATATATAAATTATTTAACTTAGCTCAAAAATTGATTTTCATAAAATTTGGGCCTTATGGATTTATGATTATTAGATCACCATGGTATGTTTTATCATCCTATAAGATTAAGTATTGAGAATAAAATCATTTTTATTATAGGAGAAATTGATATTATTTTATATTTTATACTAATTGATATTATTCTTTTATTAAAATATTTTTTCTTTTATATCTTTTATCTTTTAAACATTATGAAAATTTTAATTTCTTATTTCTAGTTTGAAAATGAATAATTTAAACTGTTGTTATTTATTTGAGTTTATTTTTCCAAATTGTAAATAAATATATCATTTGAATCATATCAAAATAGTGTATTAATTCTTTTATTAGTGATATACAATTTAATTAGGATTCACTACTGTGATAGGATGAGATTTGTTTGTCATGAAAAATTGAGAATTTTCAAATATTTTCTCTTAAATCAATTGTATTGTTTTATTTAAAAAATTAACATAATAATAAATTAAATTTATTTTTAGATAAGAAATATTTAATATATTTTTATTTTAATGAATAATATTAATGAATTTTTTGGGTCAATGTTTGACTATCAAGAATTTTGGATATTCAATGATATAATGAATATTGACATATTCAAGGACCATTGAATACTTTTAAAAAATACAATTATTTAATTTTTTTTTATAAATAATGATTAATAATATAATTAAAGGGATTTTAAGGATTTTTCCCCATGGGACTCTTAAAAAGGATATGTATGTTATTTTTTTATTTGGTTTCAAGAAAAAATTTGTGTTATTGAAATTTTTCTACTAATGAACAAAAAATTTATTAGGTATTTTTGGTTACTGAAAAACTTATTCCTTATTTTACACCATTTGGTAAATTTTAATTACGTCCTAGGTGGGATTTGATTTAGTAAAGTTATATTGTTGTTCTATTATTTTGGAATTGGTTGGATTCATGTATTTTATTAACTAAATTGAATATTTTGTGGGATTTGGGCCTCTCATTGGTTACTCAAGGTCATAAAATATGAGGAGTAAATATTTAGCGCATTATTGTATACTGGTCGATCAATATGGAATTATATATTGATCATTTTTCCATTCCATGGAACAAAACAAACTATTTATTCCATTTATTTACTCCATAACTGATTAAAATAAATTCTCTTAGTTTTTTGTAATCTTGAACCAACTAAACATATAGATAAATGGGGTAGTATAGAAAAACTAGCATATCATTCTTATCATAATGATTTGGATTATCCATTTAGAGAAAAATAGAGTTGTTGTTTTATTTGATCATATTTATTATTAACATATTTATTACTATGATTCATCCTATTTTATTTGTGTACGGGTTAAATATGGAATAAGTCTTTCATTTTATTACATATATAGACTGTTAATATTATTATTAAAACATATTTAAGACTTTTTAGAAGTCCTACTAATTCTTGTAATCATCCTCTTGAATGTTAACTTTATTTGTATATGTATATTTTATTTCTTAACTTTTGGGTTTTATGGGACTTTATTTATGGATAACTATTAGGAAAACCAATTTATTTTTTAGTGAATAAAATTTTATAGATATTATGTTTATTATTCTCTTATATATTTTATTAAATTTGTAGTGGGTTTTCTTGATTTTTAGATAATTATAAATTGTTTTATAAATTGTTTTTTAATTAAACTTTTCTTATTATTGTATGAATTTCAAATAAAGGTATGTTGTATCAAATTTATTTTTAAAATATATTTATTTATTCCAATTTTTATAAGAATATTTCAAATACATTTCTTTTTACCAGTGGAAATATATGTTTGTCATACCAAGGACATTCACTGTAACACCCCGAAATTTTATGAAAAATATTCTTTTTAATTTCATTAATGTCTTGTGTTGTACGCTACACCAAAAGAAGCTTTCAGAACACACATCCTTGACTTGCCTTCCATTACACGCAATCACGACCTTCCTCGATAGCGTGTGTAGTACGCAATAACGTGTTTCACTAAACAGCAATATGCTATTAAAATATTATTAAAACTAGCCGTTATGAATAGTAATAACAACTTTTTGAAATTTTGTAAATTTTATTTTATCAAAATGGACTTTATTTTAGGATTCGTAATATAGAAATTAGCTTAGGGTGAAATTTTGGTACTTTTCGGATAACTTTTATTTTCTAATGAATAGTGAAAATTACTAAATTTTAATTAAAAACAACTTTTTTAATCGAAATAATTAATAGTGATAAATTATTAATTTGAGTGGTTTTAAAGTATATTTAGAATATATTTTTACAATTCAATACAATATTGGTCATTGGATGCAATTTCACATTTACACCAGACATAAACAAGTGTTAATCTTTTGATAGTTATTATCTCTTAAAAACACGCTATTTGTTGTGACAACTGAAATTAATTATAAAATTAATTAATTAAACTTATATGTTGGGAATTTTGTAAAATAGAAATCATTTTTGAATTGGGAATATCAATTATAGCTTAGGATGAAATTTAGGCATTTTTCAGAAAAACTTCAATTTTTGATTAATAGTGAAACTACTAAGTGGTAGTTAAAAAAATTAATTTCATAAATCTTAATTTTACCGCTTCGGTGAATGGAATTTCAAAAATCCAAGAGACACGGTTGATTTCAGTAAGTAAAATGTGGTTCAATGAGATGAAAATAATTTTTGGTGAATAGTAACTTTTTACTTTTATTTACCACGGTTAAAAGTAAATAGGGTAATTAAGGGTAAAAATGATATTAATATTACCCTAACATATGTCCTAATCATATTGGACAAGTTTATATCGACCAAAAACAACCTCAAGTGTAAAATATTATCATTTAGGCCCACTTGGATTAGATTAGGACATTTATTATTATTTAATTCAAAGAAGAGTTAAAAGAGTTAAAATCAATGTTTATTTACTAAACAATTTTTAATATAGGGTTATATATAATATAATTTCGACTATAAATATTCATTAGAAAGCTAAAACGATTTCATACATAATGGTATTTTATTTGTAATTTTTATACTTTAAATAATTTAATTTATTTATGACACAATGATGATGCAGTAATTACCTTTTTAAGAAAATATTAACATAATTGATGTTATAAATGCCCAAATAACTGTAATTTGAGACTTTTTATGGCTTAAACTAATTTTATAGGTTAATATTACATGTTATTGTTGATTTAAGTAACTTGGTTCGAACTTATCATTCTGTTAAAAATTTCATAAAACTCATGTACCCAATAGTGTCAAAATTGACATAAATTAGTTTTTAAAAACAATATTATATTATTAATTGTTATTTAAATCCTAAAAATCTAAGGTTCGGTCAAATGACTTAGATAAGGATAGATATATTAATAATAAACAACTTGGGGTTCTTTTGGCTTGATATAGTAAGTTTATTAACCATATAGTGTAAGAAAACAAAAAGACACGGTAAAAGTTAAATTATTTAACTTAGAGTTAAATCTAATTGATAAGGTTAAAATAATAACCTAAACTTGTCTAAATCCTATTGGATGAGAGACTTTCGACCCATCCTCACATTATCTTCGAAATAAGACCATTTGGAACCATTATAAACCGAATTTGACCTTAGTATAAAATAATATTTTGAGATATTCCTAAGGTGCCCCTCTCCTCCCTTATAAAAGGACACCTCCTCCCCCTCTTCCTCACACCACTTGGAGCCTTCATGCTCGGCCAACCCCTGACACTTTATCCTCTCCACTTCCCTAGAGACATCCTAGAGGTCCTGGTCTTCTTCAAAGTCCATCCTTAGTTCTTTAAGTGGAGGTTAAGAAAAGGCGCGTCAAAAAGAGGTAATATCCATTACCGATCTTTTTCAATTTCTTTCTTCTTCAACTTCTTCTTCTTTAGTTGTTTCATGATAAAGTAATAACATCAGTATTTCTTATATACTGATATGTTATTATAAATATGAAACAACTCTAATTAACCTTATATCCATCCTATGGAAAAAGGAAATCACCGTGCGTGCGTACGTACGGAATACCGTCTCCACGCCGTGGTGTAATCTA
The DNA here is from genome assembly GCA_963277665.1 of Viscum album. Lineage (NCBI taxonomy): Eukaryota > Viridiplantae > Streptophyta > Magnoliopsida > Santalales > Viscaceae > Viscum > Viscum album. The sequence goes on from OY728137.1 coordinate 242,840,011, forward strand.
TTTTCCGCTACCTCCTTAATTGGATGGGTATAATGGTGTAAGGAGTAACTATATATGATTATTATAGAGTGATATTGATACTTAAATAGTATACATACACTTAAACACAATTCCACGACCATGGGAATGATATCATCGCTCGTGCGTACGTACGGACAACCGTCTCCACGACGCGATGAGATTCATTCTCCATGTTAACCATTTAAGAATAATTATAAAGTATATATAAGAAATAATAATGAAATATATGACATTATAAGGCTAATGGATTTATGTATATATGTATGTCATCTACTTACTTCCATTCAAGACAATGAGGAAAGGAAAACATCGTTCATGCGTACGTACGGACTACCGTCTCCATGAACGGTGTGTTTCATTTCATTTATATATTTATTAAATATATAAATATACTGAATATATATGATATATAAATCATGTTTTATATTATGGAAGTAAGTAAATCATGATATAAGTAATAATAATGTCAAGAACAACAAGTCCAAACACCTACGATAAATGAAACGATTTTACCCAAAACGCTTCTTTAACATGGAATTTACAAAAGAACGGGTAATATAAAGTTATAAGTGAACCATATATGATATCATAACAATGAATATGATTCTGTAATAAGTTAATGACATTATTTAAATCATTATACAGGAGGTTCGGACACTTACGAAGCAAATCGGACTTAAGGTAAGGGAAATATCACAATCTCCCTTTTATCCGAGATTGTTTATACTTTGGTATTTACTGGGGTGTATTTTATCATCCACATCCATGTTTCCTCAATATGTAATATTATTTCCATTCACCTACAAATTTTTAAATCTAATCTTACCCTTCGGTGAGTTTTTAGTAAAAGATATGAAAGGAATCTTTTGTCTTTTTTAGTACGAGGTACTTTTTGACTTTTTCGACAAAAGTACGAAGAATGTTTTTTTTAACTTATACGGCAAGAACGGATTTTTACGGTTTTATAAAGCCTTATATTCATGAATCTTCCTCCAAAAGATTTCATGACTATTTTCAATAAAATCTCTTTCTTTTAAAATTGCATGACGTTTTGTGAAAAGAAATTGATTTTGAAGAAGAAAGGATATTTTCCTCAAGAATTCATTTCAAGTGTTTTATCAAAATTATTTTCCATATAAGATAACATAGGGTTATGTTTTTATCCCTATTATTACATTGATTTGATTATGTTGTGATGGAATTATTTTTATGAATTCCTTTATCTTATATGAATTGTTTTATGATTTCATGATGTTTAAGAATCCCATTTTTATTACATGGGTTATGCAGTGATGTATGATTTATGATTTTGTGGCACACATAAGAATGGTATCATTATGATATGTATGGGACCTATATCTCCCTCCAATGCATTGGGTAAAGATTTTATATCTCATGAGATAGACATGGCTGGAATGGTAGGTTATACCGGTTCAGTGAAACTGGACTGAAACGAGGGTGACTCGGTTCAGAAAGGGACAATGTCCACTAAGATAGTCTTGGAAATGAGTCTTGACTAACAAGAAATGATTCTCTATGATTATGTGTGTATGCCACAAAGTTTCATGTTTTAAGTTATGATTATTGGGATTTCATTTCACTACTATGATTTATCCCATGTTATGAAATTATGCTCTCTTTTGCAGGTTAAGATTTCCAAAAGTTATGTTCTTATGTATATGATGTGATTGATTTTTCTTTTGTTTACCCTTACTGAACATTTGAGCTCACCATTTTATGTTTTCTTTTCCCCAGGATATAAAAAAAGGTTTTAGGTAAAAAAAAGGAAGATCTTTATGGGAGATATTGAAGATCTTTCACCACGATTAGAAGATTATGTTTCGAGTTTCCAAAGACACTAAACTATTACGATCCTTGTGTGTGTGTTTTTTGTTATGTACTAAGTATTCCGCAAAAGTAATGTAATGTTCATGTACGTCAAGATTCGGGTCTCTACAGTTGGTATCAGAGGAAAGGTTTAGTCAACCTTTGGAAACTAGGATGCGAAAACGTTAGTGAGATCCCTAGAGATATTTCTAAGGTATGTCTAGGGATGTCCCTAAGGTAAAGTATTCGTATAGGTTATAGTACTAGAATTACGCTAACGATCATAGAATTAAACCTAAGATGTTATATATTGAAGGTACTCCCCCTTTATTATGTTGTTTTCCCTAGCAAGATTTTTTCCTCTCACACTATTCTTTTTGGGTTTTAGACGATGGCTGGAACCCGAAGGAACCGTGTTGATCAATGCAATGGACAATGCAATGATTGTCCTCCTGAACAAACAAATGTTATGGGAGATGGAGTGCAAAATCTTATTGCTATACTTACACAATCTATGAATCATTCTGGACTTCCAAATGAGCAGAGAAGGGAATAATATTCTATTGAGTCCTTCATGAGGCAACGTCCACATTCTTTCAGTGGGCCTTCCGATCCACTTGTTGCTGAACAATGGATCAGTACCACTGAAAAGATATTTTCAGTTCTTCAATGTTCTGAACATGATAAAGTCATCTTAGCAGTATATCGTTTGCAAGGTGAATCTAATCAATGGTGGAATCTTATCAAGAATACGAGGCCAAGAGATGAAATTGAGTCCATGGAATGGGACGAGTTCAAGAACTTGTTTTTCAGTAAGTAATTCCCTCATATTCTTCGAACAAAGATGGAAAAGGAGTTTCTTGAGATGAAGCAGAAGGATGATGAATCTGTTGGTATATACGAAGCGAATTTTACAAGACTTGCAAGGTATGCATCTGGCATTATCATCCAACCTGAAAGTAAAGTTGATCGATTTTTCAGTGGCTTAAAACCAAGTCTTCGAAGGGAATTATCTATAAGAGACTTCAGTAGCTATGAAGAAATTGTGCGTTGTGCTATCAAGGTAGAAATGAAAGTTGGTGTTACATATCCATCTCAAGGTTTTGACAAGAAACGAAATATGGAGTTCAAGAAGAAATATCAGAATAATGGTGAAAAGAATATGAATGTTTCCTTATGCACAAAGTTTGGAAAGAATCATGGTGGAGATTGCCTTAAAGGGACTAGGAAATTTTTTAAGTGTGGAAAAGAAGGTCATCGAGCAGCTGAGTGTCGAAGTAATGGAAAAAGGGTTTCTAATGATGTGAACAAAGCAAACACTGCAGAGAACGCACCACCAACACTTCAATGCTTCAAGTGCAAAGAAATGGGGCATTATGCTAATAAATTCCCTAATCCAAGGGTCAGTGATGATCGACATGAGAAACCGCTTAAGGAAAAGGAGAAAGAGAAGTCACATGCTATCACTATTGGCGATGTTGACAATGATGTGGTGGAATGATTAAGTGTTTATGTAATGGGATTCCAAAATAATGTTGTAACATGGAGTATTGGAATATTTATGTATTGGTCTAATGTGGTATTCAAAGTGATTGAGATATTTTTGGAAATAAGATGATATGCGCATAATGAAGGGAAAACGAGAAAATGAAATGTTTAACAGTATTCATGATCTCATGATTGATATAAGGACTAAGTGATATCATGGTTTGAGTATATAGAATTTTTGGATTTTGGTATGTGGAAATAGTTAACTTTTTACAGCATTCATGTTTTCACTAAGGTTTAATTAGTATTCATTTTTCAAGAGAATACATGATTAAGGTATTCACATGATTGGAATGTGACCAACAAGACATATCTTATGATATATGGGGATCAACGATGGTATTAAATCTCTGGTAAATGTTTTCCTTATATTATGAGAGTGGACTGCAGTATTATGGATAAGCCTAAAGATTGGAATGGATTATCTTGGACATAAGATAGTATTATTTAAGGATAGAAGTTTTTTGATATTATTGATGGGATGTTATAGTAATATAGTTTTAGAAAAAGGACAACCTGCAGGACGGGCGACAGCCCATCGCGTCGGACAAGGCCGTGGGAATCGAACCCACAACCGAAGTGCGACTGGCCTTTATCGCCTACCACTGGCCTACAGGAAGTCCATGTTTAGTAGAAACTAGTTTTATTATATTAAGCAGTATGATATATGAATTATAAGTCCATTTTAGGAACCATATATGATTAATCTCACTATAGATCGACTTATGTATATAATTTTTGCTAACCTTTTGTTTGAGATATATGGAATGACCCGTCATTCTAACACATGATCTGCTAACACATCATGAATAAAAAATTCAACTTCATTTATTTAAGAGATGAAGTGTAAATTGTTCAAGGCACGAACAATAGTGAGATTGTACCAAAATAAAGTAAGTATTCATTCTAATTTAAATTTTCAACTTTAGGGAAATGATCTTGAAAACCAAAAATGTTGTCATAGTGCCCTTATATCCGATGAATCAGATGGTACCCTAGATCGTCACAAATTTATGGCTTTGTGATTGCTAGCTTTTCCATAGCCATGTTCTCTACCACTCTCCATCAGAACATGATAGTTAGATTTCTCTTCCATATCCATATTTTCACCTATGTCGAAACCCAGTGATTAGTTTAATTGGGTCACCGTTACGTTTCATACTTTTGTTTTTAAATATTGGTTTTGGTATTCCTTTTTACGATGTGGGTTTCTATTAAAGAAACTTTCGAATAGTAAACCATTTATAACCCTGACGAATTTCGAGGGCGAAATTCATTTTAAGGGGGGTAGAATGTAACACCCCGAAATTTTATGAAAAATATTCTTTTTAATTTCATTAATGTCTTGTGTTGTACGCTACACCAAAAGAAGATTTCACAACACGCATCCTTGACTTGCCTTCCATTACACGCAATCGCGACCTTCCTCGATAGTGTTTGTAGTACGCAATAACGAGTTTCACTAAACAGCAATATGCTATTAAAATATTATTAAAACTATCCGTTATGAATAGTAATAACAACTTTTTGAAATTTTGTAAATTTTATTTTATCAAAATGGACTTTATTTTTGGATTCGTAATATCGAAATTACCTTAGGGTGAAATTTTAGTACTTTTCGAATAACTTTTATTTTCTAATGAATAGTGAAAATTACTAAATTTTAATTAAAAACAACTTTTTTAATCGAAATAATTAATAGTGATAAATTATTAATTTGAGTGGTTCTAAAGTATATTTAGAATATATTTTTACAATTCAATACAATGTTGGTCATTGGATGTAATTTCACATTTACACCAGACATAAACAAGTGTTAATCTTTTGATAGTTATTATCTCTTAAAAACATGCTATTTGTTGTGACATCAGAAATTAATTATAAAATAAATTAATGCAACTTATATGTTGGGAATTTTGTAAAATAGAAATCATTTTTTAATTCGGAATATCAATTATAGCTTAGGATGAAATTTTGGCATTTTTCTGAAAAACTTCAATTTTTGATGAATAGTGAAACTACTAAGTGGTAGTTAAAAAAATTAATTTCATAAATCTTAATTTTACCGCTTTGGTGAATGGAATTTCAAAAATCCGAGATACACGGTTGATGTCAGTAAGTAAAATGGGGTTCAATGAGATGAAAATAATTTTTGGTGAATAGTAAATTTTTACTTTTATTTACCACGGTTAAAAGTAAATAGGGTAATTAAGGGTAAAAATGATATTAATATTACCCTAACACATGTCCTAATCCTATTGGACAAGTTTATCTCGACCAGAATCAACCTTAAGTGTAAAATATTATCATTTAGGCCCACTTGGATTAGATTAGGACATTTATTATTATTTAATTCAAAGAAGAGTTAAAAGAGTTAAAATCAATGTTTATTTACAAAACAATTTTTAATATAGGGTTATACATAATATAATTTCGACTATAAATATTCATTAGAAATATAAAACGATTTCCTACATAATGGTATTTTATTTGTAATTTTTATACTTTAAATAATTTAATTTATTTATGACACAACGATGATGCAGTAATTACCTTTTTAAGAAAATATTAACATAATTGATGTTATAAATGCCCAAATAAATGTAATTTTAGACTTTTTATGACTTAAACTAATTTTCTAGGTTAATAGTACATGTTATTGTTGATTTAAGTAACTTGGTTCGAACTTATCATTCTGTTAAAAATTTTATAAAACTCATGTACCAAATAGTGTCAAAATTGACATATATTAGTTTTTAAAACAAATATTATATTATTAATTGTTATTTAATTCCTAAAAATCTAAGGTTCCGCCAAATGACTTAGATAAAGATAGATATATTAATAATAAACAACTTGGGGTTCGTTTGTCTTGATATAGTAAGTTTATTAACCATATAGTGTAAGAAAACAAAAAGACACGGTAAAAGTTAAATTATTTAACTTAGAGTTAAATCTAATTGATAAGGTTAAAATAATAACCTAAACTTGTCTAAATCCTATTGGATGAGAGGATTTCGACCCATATCCACATTATCTTCTAAATAAGACCATTTGGAACCATTATAAACCGAATTTGACCCTAATATAAAATAATATTTTGAGATATTCCTAAGGTACCCCTCTCCTCCCTTATAAAAGGACACCTCCTCCCCCTCTTCCTCACACCACTTGGAGCCTTCATGCTCGGCCAACCCCTGCCACTTTCTCCTCTCCACTTCCCTAGAGACATCCTAGAGGTCCTGGTCTTCTTCAAAGACCATCATTAGTTTTTTAAGTGGAGGTTAAGAAAAGGCGCGTCAAAAAGAGGTAATATCCACTACCGATCTTTTTCAATTTCATTCTTCTTCAACTGCTTCTTCTTTAGTTGTTTCATGATAAAGTAATAAAATCAGTATTTATTATATACTGATATGTTATTATAAATATGAAACAACTCTAATTAACCTTCTATCCATCCTACGGAAAAAGTAAATCACCACGCGTGCGTACGTACGGAATACCGTCTCCACGTCGTGGTGTAATCTATTTTCCACCACCTCCTTAATTGGATGGGTATAATGGTGTAAGGAGTAACTATATATGATTATTATAGAGTGATATTGATACTGAAATAGTATACATACACTTCAACACAATTCCACGACCATGGGAATGATATCATCGCTCGTGCGTACGTACGGACTACCGTCTCCACGACGCGATGAGATTCATTCTCCATGTTAACCATTTAAGAATAATTATAAAGTATATATAAGCAATAATAATGAAATATATGAAATTATAAGGCTACTTAATTTATTTATATATGTATGTCATATACTTACTTCCATTCAAGACAATGAGCAAAGGAAAACAGCGTTCATGCGTACGTACGGACTACCGTCTCCATGAACGGTGTGTTTCATTTCATTTATATATTTATTAAATATATATATATACTGAATATATATGATATATAAATCATGTTTTATATTCTTTAATTAATTAAATCATGATATAAGTAATAATAATGTCAAGAACAACAAGTCCAAACACCTACGATAAATGAAACGATTTTACCCAAAATGCTTCTTTAACATGGAATTTACAAAAGAACGGGTAATATAAAGTCATAAGTGAACCATATATGATATCATAACAATGAATATGATTCTGTAATAAGTTAATGACATTATTTAAATCATTATACAGGAGGTTCGGACACTTACAATGCAAATCGGACTTAAGGTAAGGGAAATATCACAATCTCCTTTTTATCTGAGATTGTTTATACTTTGGTATTTACTGGGGTTTATTTTATCATCCACATCCATGTTTCCTCAATATGTAATATTATTTCCATTCACCTAAAATTTTTTAAATCTAATCTTACCCTTCGGTGAGTTTTTAGTAAAAGATATGAAAGGAATCTTTTGTCGTTTTTAGTATGAGGTACTTTTTGACTTTTTCGACAAAAGTACGAAGAATGTTTTTTTTAACTTATACGGCACGAACAGATTTTTACGGTTTTATAAAGCCTTATATTCATGAATCTTCCTCCAAAATATTTCATGACTATTTTCAATAAAATCTCTTTCTTTTAAAATTTCATGACGTTTTGTGAAAATAAATTTATTTTGAAAAAGAAAGGATATTTTCCTCAAGAATTCATTTCAAGTGTTTTATCAAAATTATTTTCCATCTAAGATAACATAGGGTTCAGTTTTTATCCCTATTATTACATTGATTTGATTATGTTGTGATGGAATTATTATTAAGAATTTTTTTATCTTATATGAATTGTTTTATGATGTCATGATGTTTAAGAATCCCATTTTTATTACTTGGGTTATGCAATGATGTATGATTTATGATTTTGTGGCACACATAAGAATGGTATCATTATGAGAAGGGTGGGACCTATATCTCCCTCCAATGCATTGGGTAAATATTTTATATCTCATGAGATAGACATGGCTGGAATGGTAGGTTATACCGGTTCAGTGAAACAGGACTGAAACGAGGGTGACTCGGTTCAGAAAGGGACATTGTCCACTAAGAAAGTCTTGGCAATGAGTCTTGAATAAAAAGAAATGATTCTCTATGATTATGTGTGTATGCCACAAAGTTTCATGTTTTAAGTTATGATTATTGGGATTTCATTTCACTACTATGATTTATCCCATGTTATGAAATTATGCTCTCTTTTGCAGGTTAAGATTTCCAAAAGTTTTGTTCTTATGAATATGATGTGATTGATTTTTCTTTTGTTTACCCTTACTAAGCATTTGAGCTCACCCTTTTATGTTTTCTTTTCCCCAGGATATAAAAAAAGGTTTTAGGTAAAAAAAGGGAAGATCTTTATGGGAGATATTGAAGATCTTTCACCACGATAAGAAGATTACGTTCCGAGTTTCCAAAGACACTAAACTATTACGATCCTTGTGTGTGTGTTTTTTGTTATGTACTAAGTATTCCGCAAAAGTAATGTAATGTTCATTTACGTCAAGATTCGGGTCTCTACATTCACCCAAAGTGGCGGTAAGTTTATCTTGTATTTAAATTATGGGTATATTCAATGTTTGGATAGATATTGATGAATATTCATGGAATTTATGTCATGTTATGAAGGGTGTTTTAGATGAAATTAATTATTCCATATTTTAGGAATTAACCCTCAGTAACAATACCATAGAAACTGGTGATATGTGGAGTTAGTTTTGGGACTTGTTGGGATATGTCGTGAGAATTCAGATAATTATTTAGGTGAGGTGTTATAGTAAGTTGTACTCGGAGAAAAAAATTTCCCTGATAGGTTTTAGTAGTTATATTAAAGTATTTTTAGTCTTTAATATTGTAAAATAAATAATTAATAATGATCCTAAATCCAACAAGCATGTTGTGAATGATAAAAAAGTATGAAAATATCATAACTTCATGAAATAATAAATAACTACCATCCTAAAAAAAGAATCTTGGGTCATAGAATCTATGAATCTATGTGCCATAGATATAGGATATAAATGAATAAAAAATAGAATTTTTTAATGTGGGTAACGATCAAATAAGATATAAATCTGCGTTACTGTTTATGTTTTGTTCTTAGTGCTATGATAAATATCACTCTAAAATAATTTCAACAATTTTTTAAAAAATATTTAACAAAAAAGTTCTTATTTTATTGATATTTTTCACTTTTATAATAATAAATTTTATTTGAAAACTATATTACAACTTGTTTAAAAAGATAAAAATATTTATATAAGGTATCTTTATGACTTCACTAAATATTTATGTCATGTTCATCCATGTTTATATCAAAATAAATCTTTATAGTAATAAGAAATATTCAAGATAGTCATATAGAATATTAAATTATTGATTAATAAAAAATGGTTTTAGAAGAATTGCATATGATGGTTGTATGTATAATGAAGATTTTATTCATACCATGTATCATTTAATTTTTTTATAGATTAAATTTTATTTATATATAATCATGTGAATTTAATCAACCCTAACAAGAATTCAAAAAGGAATTATTTAACATTAAATATTTGAGTCCCATAGAAGAAATTTTATTAATTTAAATTTTAATAATAAGAAAAAAAATATTTTTAACTTAGTATTCTTATGTTAAGAAGGTTTTTAAAATATATTTGAGAAATAATTTTAAAACTTATAATACACCACTTTAAAAATACTCAAATTCTATTCTTGTTTAGTCTCATGTGAAATAAATTATGAAACTATTTATCAGAAAAATTCTTCATACTGATATTATTTAAATTGTTATAAATATCAAGATTTAATGTAAGTCATATTTTGTAAACAAAATTAATATTGTTAGAAAATTTATGTAAAATCACATAAAGTAGAATTTACATGATCTTAAATTGATTATTATATTTCCATTTTCATTTAAAAAATTTCGTTTATATCATCATGGTAGATTTGATAAAAAATAGTTATATAGTTTATTATCTAGAAATAAATTAAATTGAAAATATAAACCCTCATAAATCAATTATTTTCGTTATGTTATCTTATTTTGTGGTTTTTATAACAAAGAAATGAAATATAAAATCCATTTTTAATATTTCTAAAACTGAGGTTAATTATATTTCATTATCATTTTCTTTTTATATAATTATTATAGATTAAGAGTTTTTTATAGAATTAAAGGTATCTAATTATGATGTTACTATATTTTCATGATAGTATAATGAATATGAATGTATTTAAAATTAATATACATCATATTAAGTAAAATAAGTATATACATTAGGTGTTATTTCCATAAAAAATCATTGAAAATTATTAAATATATATTAATAAGATATAATATACACAATTATCATATAATATGTCGACAAAATCCCTATAATGTTGTAAATTTTGACTCTATATTTATTTAAATAACATGAAAATAACATAATTTTATTATGGTTGTAAGAACAATACATGTTTTTATAGATATAAATTTTCAATACTAATTTGAAATTTTATGACATCACATATATGCACCTATTTATAACTTTTTAAATTGTAAATTTTTTTATTTTTATTTTAATTTTATTTGAGTTGTTTCTTCTAGTATTTTAGTGATATAACCCTAAGGATTCCCAACCCAAAATCATAATGTCATTATGAACTAAGGGTAACATCATTCATGGGTGTAATTAACTCAAATCACCCAATATAAGGCATATACCCAATTTTTACAAAAAAATATGACATGAGACATATATATCTAGATTTCCAAATCGAGAGGATATTAAATCAAGTGCCTAACAAAAAAATTTATCAGATAAAATAAAAACAACCATCTATATAGTAATTAATACAATCACACATCAAAATTCATAAAATAATATATATAAAAATAGTGAGGTCATTTTCCAAGTATTATACTCGAAATAAATGAAATGTGAAATTGAATCATACTAGAAAACCTTTTCTTGATTCCTTGACTTTTTATAATCCCCTAAAAAATGAAAAAATCATAATTTTTTTTAGAATATATGACATATATTTTCATATTATATAAATATATATATCAATTCATTAGTGGAAACTATACTATATGAAGAGGTAAAGGGTGAATACAACGCTTTGTAGTATTTTTCCTATCTCTTCAGCTCCCCTGAGTGATGGTGATAAATTAGAAATTACCTGAAAGTGTATATGAAAAGTGACTTTCATATTATTCGAAAATAATATAATAACAATAATAATATGTAATTTTTCAACTATGTATCTCCTAAACTGATCAAAATGGGACCCCTATATAGTCTAGTAGTGATACTGAGAGTTAACATCCAAGACAAAATCTAATATTCTAGGGACTTGAAATTAGTGTTGAGGGTATTATAATACGCATATAAGATGAATTACTCTAAAAAATTTAGTGATCAAAGAATATAAAAAATCTATGACATGAATATCTAAAGATATTTAATTAAATAAAGTAATAATTTAGAAATGTTACAATATATATCAAAGTAAAAAAGACCATTTGATAGGGGAAGAACAACCAAACCCCCAAAAATAAAAAATATTAAAATAAGAATACCTAGTATATCTCAACAACGATATTATTTATAAAACCTATAAGTCATATATTAAGCATTACTATTTAAGAAAATGTTTCTTTACCCCTAAATAATATTCATGTATATTAGTAAAAAAAATAAAAACTGAGGGTGAGTATAAAAAATAAGTATCTGGTTCCACCTCTAGGACTCCAATGTTGTCAATGTAAATAAATTTTAGTAAATACACCATGATTGTAAAATATAAATTATAAAATGAATCACATTCCTGGGACAAGTCCATAAAACTAGAGAAAATAATTAACTGGATATAATAATTATCCTCAAAATCTCTTGATATATTCATATGGTATAACACCCTACAAAAAGAATATATCAAGAAGGATCCTAAACAACCATCACCCCCATGGATATAATTTCCCCATGTTCTAGTATCTAATTCTAGTGCTTAAACTCATAATAATATACACTATATCCACAATATCATATCCACCACATAGATAAATAAATAAATTATATTCATAGAAATAGGAGTGGAGTGTGATTAATTAGTCATCTATATGATATTTAGCATACTATCTAAATGTATTGATTTTCTCATCCTCTAACCATGGTGGTGGTCAAGAAACATATTCAAGTGTTGTATTCACTCTCGATGAAAAAATATAAAATATTGTAAACTCTAAATATATAAGGTAAATAAATGAAAACTATTTTATCACTAATAAAACTCTCTTACACATTCTCCCACCTATGTAATTTCCATAGGAATAAACCGGGTGCTCATAATCTTATATTGAATATTCCCTACCAAAAAAACAGAAAGTACCTCAAGGAATCTGATCCAGAAATTAAAATATCCATCATCCTAGGAATATTATAATTTCAATATAAATTCATCACATAATAACCATATCTACAGTTTTATATCTAGGCATATTACTCACCAAAAAACATACACACTAAGGGGTAACACACCATGCCTATTAAAGTGCTACTTATCAAACATAACCTTCTAAAACCATGCATGTTAGAACCATACTTTGGATATAAATATTCCAAAAATGACCCATATATAAGTATTTATAGAAAAAAATTTCTAAATAAACCTTTCCATAATCTTGAAAACCAATAATAGAAATGACCCTCTAGTATAGAATATAATTTATCCAATAAAATCTATAGATCAAGGGAATATTTGTAAATAAAAGAAAGAGAGAGAATGAATAACCTTATATAAATAACTTTCTACAATCCTCATGGTTCCATGATATTCAAGTAATTATCCAAAACATTATATTTTTATATCCACAATTCCATTAGGGTGCTTGTGTAAAAGGAATAATTCACCCTTGTAAGACCAACTAAGGAAAAACCACCGTCTCTAATAGGTGCCTCAATTTTTTTTCATCTTCTTCAAATTATTAACTATTATAATCTTTCACATTGGATAGATCATGATGATCTGTCCTAATTTTAGGAACATTGAATATGTCATAAACTCTCTCTAATAGTATAGTGGATACAAATTTCCATGCTAACTTTATAACCTGTTCCAAACCCTCAAAATTCTTGGTAAATTTCATAAAATATTTACTATATCTACCAAACATATATACGGTAATCCTAAAAAACTTCCTTTAAAAAAATTTCTCAGGACTCTAATAGAAATTGTCTTCATAATTTGATATTATAAAACATGTTTTAATACATTATTATTTTCATACTCTTTGGAATCATTTATTAATACTTAGTCATTATCTGAACAAAATTAGTGTCAATAATCTCAATATTTGTAATATTTTACTCTATATTTCATATATTTAAAATATTTCATTTACATAAACTCATAAGATTTTATCCAAAAAGATTAATTGTATTTTTCATTTCATGAAAATTAAATTAGAATTATACAAAGGACCATTAGCTACCAAATATCAATACGCACGCCAATGAAATATCCCTCAATGTATAAATTAGACAATATTTCTAGTCATACATTTTGAATAAAATAAATTTCCTAGATATCACTTGGTTAGAAAATCATATAACAGACATCTCTTCATCCATGATATAAACTATGAATCTTAATCAGATATATAATCATGTAACGGACTCCATTGAACTCTTCTTCTCTTATGGGAAAAGATTTCATTGATTTCATTAACTGACTGACCAAAACTTCTGTAAAATTACTACCCTATGGTATATAATTAAATGTGATAATAAAATTCATCAATATTTCCTCCCACTTACAGTAATTTTTTTAGCAACTACCACAATTCCACTATAATTTAATGCTCATATTTTATCTAATAATAGATAATATATTATCAAAAAAACTCTAATATGGAACTCCTAATACTTGAAAATTAGTTTTTTTATTTTATCATGTTTCATATTCTAAAACTATTAATATATATCCCTAGATCAACTCTTTATCTCCTTAAACACTACTGAAACACCCCTTGATTTTAGAATTTATTTTCTTTTAGAATGAATTCTTTATATTCGATATCTTGTGATGTACTAAGTTCCAAAGTAATGAAAATAATTTTTTATGAAACTCAATGAAATATATTTTTACAAAACATAATTAAAAATAAAAACAATTCTTTTGGAATTAAACAATTTAAATTCAAATATGAAATACAATTTATATTCAAGAAACTATTTTTATAAATTATGAATTTTTATTAAATTAAATTAAATTAATATATTATATGTATAAAATATAGAGATAAATTAATTATTATTAAAATAAATTAGTGACATCCAATAATTAATTAATTAATTATAATAATTTCTAATATAACTATTCTTGGCTAAATAAAAATATTTCGTTTGAAAATATTTCTTATATATGTTTTAAATGTTTTATTTTAAAGATAAATTTATTAATTTATAAATTTTTATCTTAACATATGAACATCATTTTTTAGATTCATCATATCAAAATTTTCTTTGGATTAATTTTTTTGGACTTTTTGATTTTAAGGTGAATAATGAAAAATGCCATTTTTTCAAATATCATAAATCAAATGACATAATTATCTTGAATTAAAAACTTATAAAGCCTTGGTGTAAACTAAATATATATCTAACAATTAAAATAATTAATTTAAAATTATTAAGTTTATTTTATAAATCTAGGCTTCACTTTTGGGACTTATCTTATATTTTATTCTAATAAAAAATTATTTTGGTTATTTTACTACTATTGAGTATTCAGGGTTATCCATCCAGTCCTAGATTTTTTTCAAACTCAAAAAACTATTCCTTTTTTAATGATGAACCAATAAATTTCATGTTAATAAATACTATATATTATTAATGTAGTGTATTTATTTTTATGTTTAAATCTAATTTTAATAGAATTTTTTTTACTACATTACGAATAATTTTATTAAAATATTTTTTTTTATATATAGAATTTGAATTGAGTAAAATAATTTTCCTATAATAATTATAATATCCATATTACGTAATACAGTTAATTATTTTTTAATAAGAACTAATTTACCGTATTAAAAGTTAGTCACTATGGTAAATGTTTATATGGTTGAAAAAGAATTTAAAAAAGTTATAAGGCCACAAATATCACAATATATATATATATATATTTGATTGGATGAGATGATAATATACTCCCACATATTAATTTCTAAATTTGGATAATTGGGTTTTATTTGATAATTTGATTTATTATATTTAATGTTAAGGGTATTCACATAAGTGCCACCTCTCTCACTTTTCAAAGGACCACTCCTCACCAGACCTCAAACCACACTATTAATTTAAAGTTATATTTAACACCAACCATATTATTTCATTCATAGTACTCTATAAAATTTTTAAACTTCTTCTCCCAATAATAAATCTTAATCCTTTCATTTCCATGCATCATTTAAGAGGAGATTCAAGCTCTCAACATAAGAGATAATTAGTTTATGATTTTTAATATATATCTTCTTTCATATAAATATTATTAAATAGAATTTAAAAATGTAATAAAATTAATTTAAAATCATTAATATTGTGTTAATGTGATTTTATCATTATTAAATAGCATGTTCTTACTCATTCAATTGTTAGAAAACGCTTTTGCTTTGGTATGTTTGACCACATACATGAATGGTGTTATAATGTTTATGACATGACTGATTAAGGAATGCTATATAATACTAATATTATTAATATTATTTAAATAAATATATTTTAAATAATATGGTATGGTTAAATATATATTATTATTCACTAATAAAAAAATCAATTATGGAATCAAAATTTTTATAAAAAAATATTTTTAATACTTCTTTGAGAATTGTCACCATAAGTTCCATGAAACAAAAATTGGAATCCATAAATATATTAGAAACACACAAAAAAACGTTATTAACATTTTGTAAAAGTTGAAACCATGACCATGTTTAATGTATTTAAATCACTGAATTAGAACATGCATGAAAAAATGAATAGTTAACAAAAAATATTAATATTAAAAAAATATACTAATAAATAGGTAATAATAACTAAAATTGAGTAGTTTATAGTATGATAAGTATAAATATGGTTATGATATAGATTTATAATAAATATATTTTTAATATAGATGAGGTACTATTATGTCTGACCAATCTAATGTATGGGGTAACAGTTTTCTTCATCTCAATTTCCATCCATTTTGATACATTTTATATTCACTGCCTTATTTATTTATTTTTTTGTTGTATATAATACCCCTTAATATCTTATATAAGAATATTCATGAAAATTAAGGGAATTCAAAACCTATCTAATTTTATCCCTTTCATGATATTTTGAGTCAGATTTTATCAATGTCTACAGTTTTTTTCATTAAAGTCATTGTTTTAAAAGTTTTGACGTATTTTTCCCAACAATTTTTTCTCTATATACATATTCAATATATTCATTAAATAATGTTATTATATATTCTCAAATTATTTGTCATGTTCATATTCAACTATGTTTTGTTTTACTTACAAAGGTTAAAAAGTAATATTCTAAATATTTTATCTAAGGTTCCCATTTGGATTTCATTGTAAAGTGAAAAAGTGTGTCTCTTAATGTTTATAGGTTGACCACATTTTTAAACCATCATGACCGTTACTCTAATTTAATAATACTTTCCAATTTTCCTATTCTTTTCAAATATAATTTTATTTCCAATATTCTATGAATTTTTTATTCTTAAAAGTTACCATGATAATAGTATATTTATTTTTGTTTTTTAAGTATATATCTAATGATTTTATTAAATTGATTTTTCATCAATTCCATAATCCATTAATATTTTTCTAAATCACTATGAATATTCTTTAATTAATACATTAACCTTCATCACATTGATGATATAAGATTATGTTTTATATAAGTTTACATGAAATATATTCCATTCCCATGGATTAATTAAGCTATTATTTAAATATGAATGATTTTATGTAAATCTAGGACACATATGTATTGTTTTTATTATTTTAATAGTGGGACATGAATTATATATCCCTCTAATGCATTATTTAAAACATTATTTTTATGAGATAATATATAATGGAATGGGGAGTGAACTCAATCAACTAGAGGATTCTGTCCACAATGTGATGATAGTCTAATCATTTCCACTTGATAAAAAAACAATTTTATACACTTATGTTTGTGAAATGATTTTATTACCTTGTCTTATAACTATATAATTCTCTAATTTATTAATATTATTAACTTATGAATCATTTTTCACACTCTTATGACTCTTAGGATATGTTATTCCAAAACCTTATAACCTCACAAATGATTCATTCTATGACATGTTGTATATTATTCTTATATGTTATATTCATATTTCATGACTGTGTTCCCATAAAACAATTCTCTTATTATTCTCACTTACCAACTTTGAATAATATATCTCATGTTTACCTTTACATAACATTTGAGAACAACCCTTTTATTCATTCATTTCCTCAATTTTTGGTTAATGGTGTTAGGTATAATATTTCTAGTAGGGTACCATGTTTGATGAGTATTTGTGGAAAATTTAGAAAATTGGTGGTGAAATAATTTGATTATGTATCTAATCTTCAAAAAAATTAATACTTTAGGTATTTTGGTGTAAATTATTATTATATTTATTAAATATTTACAAATAATGATGTAGTATGCAAGTGTGTTATAATTTTTTACCTAAATTATCCCATAAATTCTTTATAAAATCATGGACTTCCTTCAAAATATAATCAGGAGCTTTGAAATATAAAACCTTCTCTTTAGAACATATTATTAAGGATGTGGTTATCTTATAGATAAATAATAGGATATATTACATGAAAACCAATAACCTACGTTATTATGGAGGATATGAAAAATATAGATTATAAAAAACCTCAAATGTCAACCTAATAGAGGTCAATATGTAATGTTTTAGTTGATCTATCAGGCTCCACTTATAATATAACTCCCAAAACATTTCCCATGTTTTTTTTCACTAATGGAATATATTACCAAATTTACCTTCAAATATATATATATATATATATATATATATATATATATCATTTAAAATATATAATAAAATATTAACACTATCCTTCACTTCTGTCTAAAATTCCAAACCCTTGTGTTTTATAAATATCATAAATTACTCTACCAATCATAATTTTCTTAAAAAAATTGGTGAAAAAAATAATTCTAACACCAAGTTAGGGGAAAAATTACTCTAGTGATGATGGATTTCCTTGAACAAAAATAAATTATTTTATACTCCTATATCAAAATTCAACCCCCCCCCCATATTTTAAGTGTTGAATTAATTTATACTTTATTACATATTCCTATATTTGGAGAACATACATGTAACACCATCAGATTTATGTAAATTACACTTATATTATGTATTTTGAACTTATATAATATATGGGTTGAGTTTTGTGAGTTTCTATATGGTTTTTATGTGTTTTGGAAGTATTATTATGGGTGAACATCTTGATAATGGTTAGAAGAAACTATTCACTATCTTCAGGAAATAGTGCAAGGTGATGTTGGGAATCACCGAGTAGGTGCATAGTTGGAGCATGGTTTTTCCAAACCATGCACATGTCAATGTAAATTGTTCATTTGGATTGTAGGAGAACCATGTTGGATTCATGGTTTTTCAAACCATTTGAGATAATCATGTGAGGGGATGTCCTTAAAAATATAATGTTTGGATGACTAGTGCATAGTTCAAAATACTATACTGTCTAACTGTGCTTATATATGGGTTATTTCCAATAACATTCTCATGTTTGGAATAGGGTTAGACAAACTGTGTGACCTAACCATGTGGCATAAAATTAAAACTCTGAAATTTATGTTTAAATTTGGATTATTTATCCATAATGCTCATTTTTCTCTTATTCTTCAAGTGTCTCAAACTCCATTTCTCACATAGGCTCCCTTGGTGATTCCATTATATATAAAAGTAGATTTTGAACAATAAAACTACATTGGAGATCTAAAATTGAGTATAATTAACTATAATTCCTTGTTATTCTTAGATCTACTCATCCCCTAACTCTCAGAACCATTGATCTATTTTTTAAAAAATATATCTTTGAGTTATGATGTGATTCTTGATGATTTATTCTTGGATATAATTAAGTGAAAAATAACTATGGTTAGATATAGAAGTTATTAGTGTTTTTATTCATTTTACTCATCCACTGAGAGGTAGGTGGATTATCTATGATCTTCAGTTGATCTGGATGTTTATTTTTGGTATTTATATAAATTCTTTTCTTAGATTTTTTATGGAATTTTTTTAAGTAAAGGAATTTGGTTTATATTTTTTTAATATTAAAAATTTTTGAGGATTTTGTAAAATGAATTGTTAAAAATTTTAAAATGATGGTTATAAATTATTTTGATGTTTTATTACAAGTAAAATGTTTTGTGAAATGTTTTTTAAGGAAGATTTCTTTTATGTGAAATGATTTATTATAGAATTTGGCATAATTTTGTTGTCATATTTTTATTGGGATGAATTGTGGTTTTTATGTACCACTATTAATGGGATATGGATCATGTCAATGAAGTTACACTATCAATGTAAGGAACCGTGACTGTGTGTGTCGTTTCATGTGTTTATGTGTGTGTAATCATGAGAATAGTTATGTATGGTACTACAGAATGGTTTTTGATCATTTATGGTTTTAATCACATGGATTTCATTAATTTATTTTATAAACTAGTTTAATATTTTCAACTATTTTATTTAAAATTTGATAACCACTTCTTATCCTAATGGAATGTTTTGGGATGTATCAGGGGATTTTCTACTGAGTTATATACTGACCCTCTGATTAGGAACATTCTTGTTTTTTCATATGATATATATTGGTACATAGAGAATTATAAGATGTATTACTTTTCCAATGATGTATTTTGATACCATGTCTTTTTTGGATATTGGAGATAGTTTGATAATTCATTAGACGATACACTTTACTATAATATTATTATGTCATCTTGTGGTCTTTTCCTATTTTTCTATCTTATTTCAATTGTCACTATGACATTACTGGTTGTTTGGATTTACCTATGTGTTTTACTTTTTTACTAATGCATCATATAGTTGGTTCGGATGTTCTCTACCGTACAGTCAAGTTTTTTTATACATTTATGGAAAATAATCCCTTAATTTTCTCTTATTACTTTATTACTTATGTTCATCCATTGGTGTCCTTTGGATTTCACCTAAGGTTAGTTGAAACTTGCCTCTCCCCAAGCCAATGGTTGAGGGGTATAATGTTATAAATGGTATTAGTCCTTGTTCACCTATTTGTAATATTGTAGTCGTATCAAGGGGATGGGATTGTTAGAATGTGAAATGTATATCTTAAAAAGATATAGATAACCTTTTTAAGATGAACATAATGTTACTAGGGTAGTATGGGTATAAAAACTGTTCTAATACCCTTCAAGGTATTTTTGTAATCTCATCATCTTGGGTTTATTGGATGTGTATTTCATATCATGCATTATTACAAAGTTTTCACACTAAGTTATTCATAAAATGATTAATCATAATTGAAAAATGGTTTGGATTATTATTTATTGAGATTATTATTATAAAGTGTTTATGATAATTGTTTATCTTTTAAAAAATCAAATGTTCTAAAGCCTTAAGATACATGTATGTGAGTATTAAATACTATTTTTTTGGTTCTATAAATGTAAATAAATAGATATCATATAAATAAAAACAAAGGGGCCATGAAAATGGTGGTTTCTCTTGACCAAAGGTGAACCAACAACTTTTACACAGCATTGTACCAAGATTTTAAACCATTAATAGTGGAAATTGGAATGATGAGCCATGAAAAGTGGATCAATATATATAATTTTAGAAACAGAATCCACCTATATTATAGATGGATTCTGGCCCTAAAAAATATGTAGTGTGGATGAATAGAATGAATTGAATGTTTGATTTCCTTGGTACACTAGTTGAGTTAAAGGTTAATCTAGTGGTGTATATATTGGTTGATCTCTTATGGAAATGGTGGGATTTAGTATTATAAGATAAATTGAAACAAATAATTATATCGGAGGAATTTGAGGGACTATTATTTAAAAAATTATATCCTCACACATTCAAGTGGGAACTCTAATACTGGGAATAAGAAAAAGAGGGAATCTTATATCCAAGGTGGTGGAGGGTCTCTAAATAAAAAAAGTATTAGTTAACATTCCTCCAAATCCTAAGAGTATTCTTGGGAGTTTGTAGTGTGGTTCATGGGATCATATCAATAAATATTGTGTAGAACCACCTAGATCATGTTAAAATTTTCATCATATGGGAAGAATCTAGAATTATTTTTAAAGTTTTATAAACTCATATGTAGGGAATATATCTTATGTATCTCAAAAATCATACATTTTTATTGGGATATATTTTTTGAATAATACTTGTTTTCACAACTGATCAACCTAGAACAATTCTTGGTGGAACCACCACTCTTGAGGAATTTTATGCTCAACATGGAAGAAAAAACCCATTTGAAAAAAGTATGATATTGTATAGGGTTGAGAAGATGATCTCATATGATCAATTTGTCCCATTTTTGGGGTGAAGTATTATAATTTTGAATAATATTATTATACAATCCTTGTTTGAAATAGGTGTGTCCCATTTTTTTTATTGCTTATTATGTTTTTGATCTTATGGTTTTATAAGTTGAGATAATGTGTTCTATCTTGAAACATCAAACACCTATCATCCAATGGGAGTATCAAGACTCTAAGTTTTAAACTTCTTCTAAAAATATCCATGGTGGTGAATTGGTTTGAGATTTCTCTATTATTAAAATATATTTTGATGACATGGTTTTTGGAATTGAATGGATCAAATGATTCAAATCCTACATTGATTTTTATGCATTGTTGTTTAGCTTCACATGTTCTAGTGGTATTAAGAATATTTTTATAGGTGATTGGGTTGTGAATGAAACTAGAGAAGGTAATTTGGTAATAATAGTGGAGGCTATTTATTATCAGTTAGTAGTAGTCACTTTGGAATTTTTTGATGTGATTGAATATAGATTCTTTCCAACAATCATTTTCCAATTTATTAATGTCTTTCCTAAAAAATTCTCAAAGATTCCAACAGAAAGATAACTAGAATTTACTACTACTCTCCTACCAGAGATTAATTTTATTTTACATCCATCCAATAGGATAGAAACTACAAAATTAAGGTAATTTATTGTCCAATATGATGATTTAGAATGAAAAGTGTTCATTTATCCTAGTACGTCTTCATGGGAAGTTCTATTTATTTTTTTCAAGAAATAAAATATAAATCCTTAGATTTTTAGGATTATTATATGATAAACCAAGTTATGGTAAATAATCTATATCATCTTCCCTGAATTGATGATTTTTTACCAATTAGGGGAGCCTCATGGTTCTCAAAAATTTATTTATGATCATAGTATCATCTATTATGAGTTTAGAAGGAGTATATTCTGAAAACAGATTTTCTAAACCCTTATGGACACTATGAATATATGTTTATTCCATTTGGTATTATAAATTCACCATAAATGGTTGTGGAATTTTTGAATCGTATATTTAACTGGTATCTGGATACCTTTGTGGCGATGTTTTGAAAACATATTCTAGTGTATTCTAGGACTAAGGCTAATCATGAGAGAAACATGGCTATAGTGTTGGGTATATTAATAGAATATCACATTTATGTTACACTTTCAATGTTTTAATTATAGATATAATATATTTGTTTCCTTGGTCACTTCATCTCTGAAAGAACAGACTCTATAGATACAAAAAATATAGATGTGTTTATCTCTTAGAAACCACCAAAGAATGTGATTAAGACATCCATTTTCCTCTTCTTAGCATGATATTAATGACGATTTTTAATGATGTTTTATGAATTGGATCACCAATAAGATATTTGACAAGAAAATGTGTGACTTTTGATCCATGCAAAACTTTTAAAAAATCAATGTTAGTTGGATATTTGAAAATATTGTTAATTACTATTCTTACTTATTCTTATTATATCTCATATTCTCCTATCCTCTGAATCCCTATATATATTATTTAAAAAATATATCTATGTGCATTGATATTAATATTGATGATATTTTTTATATTTTTAAATGGAATAATATATATGGCCAAATCTAGATGTTCATAGTTTCGTTCTTCATTTTTTCCATTTGATGTGATGTAGGTGGCTTCGCTATTGTCTCAACCTAGAATAGAACTTTAATTCATCTTTTTATTTAAATTATTTTCATGGATATTATATTTAAATATTTATTTATTTATTAAATGAAACCATTTTGGTATATTTTTTTAAATATAGTAAAATGGATTTCTTTTGTAAAACATATTGTTTTTAATTTTCAGAAGATAGTTTTAAATTTAGAGTGTTGTTTTGTTGTAATAAAAACATTAGTGAAATGTTTTCAAAGGAATAGACACATTATGTTAAATTATTTGGCATAGAAATTGGTATAATTTTTTTAATTTCTATATATTGGGACTGATTATTTTCATGAAGTGCCATCATCAAATGGTGTGGAGCATAACTGTTAAGTTCTACCATTAATTTGAGCCACCAAGATTATGTGTGTGGGTGTGTGTTTGTGTGAATGTTTGTGAACATGTTAATAGTTATGCAAATTAATATAGAATTTTTTTTGTGATCTTTGAGGGTTTTACACAAATGGATTTCATTTATTCTTTATGAAAACTATTTTACCATTTTCAACTTTCTTATATAAAATTTTCTAATAGGTTCTTGTCATAGTTTTGTTCATTGGGAAGTCTCTATGGACATCCTATAGAGTGATATACTCACCCAGTTCATGGGAAAATTGGTATGTTTGAAGATATTATATATCAAGACCCAAGGAAGTAGATGGTGTCTTAATAATCTAGTGATCTATATTTATACTTTAGTGAGGCATGAGGAGTTGGACCTTCGAGCTAGACGGGTGATATATTAGATGATTCCACTTTAGGGTCATCATGTTAGGACATATTCTTGTAATTTTTTGTTTTTGTCTCTTGTTTCTATTGTTACTATGATATTTTTGGTTCTTTGGTTTTAACTTTGTGCTATAATTTTTATACTCAGGCATTATATAGTTGTTTTGGACATTTATATATCGTATAGTTAGGTTGATTTATCTATTTTAGGGAAAATAAACACCCAATGTTCTCTTATTCTGTTCACATATATTCTCATATTTTTGTTTCCTACGGATGTCACCTAAGGTTAATGGAACCTCATAACTTCTCATTTCAATTGTTAAGGGGAAGTATGTTACATTATAACTAGTATTTCAATCCAATTTATATTCATGGTTGGTATAGGGGTTGTAGAGGGATATCATGCACAAACCTATTTTAAAAATATTTTAAAATAAATAATTTATATAAGTTCAATCCATTTAGGCTTAAATAAAAATTAATTATTTCCTTTATATTTTTTAACTGAATATCAACCCCATTTTATGAAATAAATTGGCCCAACAAAAACTTGTTGTTTATCACGATGAAAAACTTTCACATCATCATTATAATTGATTTTGTCTTGTTAAAAATAATATAAAATTTATGTTGTGAAATATATATTATATTAATTTTATATTTTTATGGTGTCAAATTTATGGTGTCAAATTTATAGGCTTTCAAGCCTTGTATTTAGGCCACTTGGCCTTGGCCCTTCAGGCTATGTAATGGGTCTCCCTCTGCCCAGTCTAAAAGAGGTCTTTGCTTAATAAATTGAAACTTCGTCCCCAACCTTTTAAAAAAATAATAAATTGACCACTTTTCTTAACAAAAGGATTTTGGGTATGATACATATCATGTGTAGGTATTCAATAATACAAGATACAGTGTTTCCACCAATATTATGGGTTATGTCATGATGAAACCTAACAAATTTTATGTTATAGTATGTCCATGATAAGATAATTTTATGTGATATAATTGTATATTATTTAGTCATCATAGTTGTAGAGAAAAACAATTATAGGTTATAGAGGGTTTTCATTATATATGTCACAAACTTGTTCTCAATGTCAAGGAAAATTGAACTTTGTATATGAATAAGTGGTGAATTATAATACACCAAAACACTTTGAAATCTAGGTATCAAAGATGTGTCTATTTGATTTCATGGGGATTTAACAACATTTTTTAGATGAAGTAGAAGTGATTAATGAAACAAAAACACAAGATCAACATGATAGATAAATAGAACCACAAAAAATAGAAATAAGGAATGTGTATATATGAGAAACTTACACCATTTCTACCACTTCTCCATTATTCAACTATGATTGGAAATGATCATTATTATGGTACCCTAAAGATGTCCCAAATCTTAAGGTATTTACAAATTAATACCAAATCACTCATTACATTATTGGGATCATCCTTCAACTACACTTTGTGTTACAAACCATAATTTTCTCAATGGAAACACTCTTTTTATAATTATTCCATATAGTATAAATCACATAACATCACATAGATAACACAATATAAACATTATAAATTAATAATGAAGGGAAAAAAGGTTATTTATAGAAGTTAAGGAACATATACTAATAGAAAGTAACTTGACCTTTGGAATAGTAATGTGACCATTAGTAATAGTAATCTAGACAATGGAATATTATCTTCACCTATGAAAGTATAAATAAAATATTGTTATCTTATAAAAGAAGATATGATAGATTATTTTCATTGGATAAGTAAATAAACCTCTTAGAACTGATAAATTAAATTTTTGTATTTTTGTATGTTATAAATTTTTAATTAAAATTTTATAATTAATATAATTAAATTTAAAAAAAAATACTCTCATAACATTTATTTATAAATTATTTTTTTCTAATTATTATACGATAATTTTATGACCCCTTAAGTAATTTTTCAAAGTGTCATAAAATCGATTATAATTTTAAAATATTTTTTTTGAATAAATGATGATTTTATTTAAAAACATAATTTCTCATCTTTATAAAATGTATTTCATAAAATGGAATCCATTTTTTAATTCTACACAATGAAAATAAATTACGGTGAATTTTGGAGATTTTTCTAAAATAGTTGAATTTATTGTGAATAGTGAAATACTATAATTTATACTATATAGTAGTATAAGTTATAATCACTATTTATTGAGTCATGGATAATGAAAGAACCATAATATAGAATAATTTTTATTTATTTAAAAATACTTAGTGCTAATGTTTAAACTATTCATAATCATGATCCAAAACAATAAAATAATAAAAAATAAAATAAATAAACACCCCTCTCCTCCCCTATAAATACCACCCCTCACCACATATTCTCTATACACCCTAAAAATAATTAGTGAATTTATAATTTGTGTACAATAATCTTCCCAATACCATCCCTCGTGTATAAGATCCTTTGGTCTCAACGAAATACCAAAATCAATCCCCCTAAGCAGGTTCTCAAGGAGAATAATTCAAGAGGTAAAATCCTCTTTTCTTTTAATTTATTTTCATTTTAATTTTATTTATAATTATATACTAAACTCTAATAATACAAGTTTAATTATAAAATTCATATCATTTATATACTAGAATTTTTTTAACTGAATAATTCATCACCAAACCTCTTCTCCTCTCCCCTTTATTTACAAAAATTAAATCATTGTTCGTGATGGGTAGATATACTAGCATCATGGATGATGTGTTTGGATTTTATTTTAACACATTCATGGCTATTCATAAAACCATTTTAATGTTTTATACAGATTTTAAAATTTATTTTATAACTTTTTTATGTTTTTGAACTCAATTATGTACATAAAATCAAATAATAAAACAGAATGTGTTCATTGTGATCGAAAAAAGCTAAAAAATTTCTAAAAAATTATCATTAAAATTTTATCTAATGAATAATACTCATATATGGAAAAAGAATATATAATAAATATTAAAAAAAATTATGTTCATATATAACTTACTACTTCAATTATGGATAATTATCCACATTTTACATGAAATTTTAAGCATATATACAAGTTAACCGATCATGAAAACCAAGAAAATGAACAATACTGGAATGATAGAATTGACCTCTAAAACTCATCAAAATAGACATAAAACATAATAAAATTATAATAAATCAAATAAATTTATAATATGTTCTTGATTTATTAATTAGTGAATCTAATTTTATTATCTAGGATATTAAAGTGAAAAAAGCATTCAGACATAAGGTAACGGGATTATCAAATGCAATTTCCATTCTTTAGGATATTCCTTTTATTGCAAATTTCATTGTGGATATTTTTTTAATATTCCAAAAATATAATTTCTTTATTCATACCCATTCTTTCCTACAATATACATGTTTCCAATATAATTTTGTGACAAAAGAAGGTATTTTTATAAAAGAACTCTTCTTTCTAAAAAATAATTTTTTACTTATATTGATATTGTTTCTTATTCACTCAATATTGATGATTTTCTACCAAGAATGTTATTTACCTTTTATTTTGAGAATAATAATATTTATTAATGGAATTATTCTTTATTAAATTCTGATAAAACCCATTTCTTTTCTGTGGGTTATTTTATGAAAATATTGTTATAACATATATGTTTCATGAATAATTATGTTAATGTTATGATGTAACGGGTCCACACAGAATTATATAATGATCCAACGCATTGGTTAGTTTTATGTATCTCATGAGAGAATATAAAATATGCATGATCATGATTTTATATTTTATCACAATGATGATTTTATGATGATTCACATATGTTTTGTGTGAACCAGATGCTACCTTTGTTCACAATTTTGTGTGGTAGTTCACCACTAAGACATGATGTTTCATTTTTATGCATTTACACATTCCATTCCATTATATGATGCTTCCTAGAATTATAATTTTATAAACCCACAATTTTTTTATGATGGTGATAACTATGCTCACCCATGTTATATTGATTCATGTTTTTATATATCCTCTTACTAGGATTTTAGATCACCCTTTTATTTGATGTGTATCCTTAGGTGACTACTTATACTAAAGAGTAAACAAGGACCACTAGGAATATATATAAGAAGGGATTAAATAATGTTATTTTTTATTACATAAATTTTATGATTGGTTCTAATTTCCCCCCAAAAGAACTAAACCTTTGGATCCTTGTTTTGTAACCGGTTTATATTATTTATATTTAAAATGATGTAATTTTAATGTTAGAAAAATTGGGGTCTCTATAGTTGGTATCAGATCACG
Source organism: Viscum album (assembly GCA_963277665.1). Classification (NCBI taxonomy): domain Eukaryota; kingdom Viridiplantae; phylum Streptophyta; class Magnoliopsida; order Santalales; family Viscaceae; genus Viscum; species Viscum album. Next base: position 242,868,778 of record OY728137.1, read on the forward strand.
ATATAGTTAATTTGGGAATTAGGTTTATGGAACATTAGTTAAAACCCTTAGTGTGAGACTATGTATATGAAATCATTTAGGAAGGTTTGTTTTAGAAAAATACAAAACATAAGAATCCCAGAATATATGAATTTAAAGTTAATTGAATAAAAGAATAATTTATTTATTTATGAATTGTTGACATATGTTATGTTCAAACCATTAATATTTTATAAAATGGTGGGAATGGTGAGAAACAAGTCCATCAATCATTGTGAGGGACAATGTTGTGATTTCCTAAACGACATCCCTAGTGCCTTATGAGGTGGAGTTCAAACTTTTATAGTGAAGAATATCCAGATATGTCAGGATATGAACAACAAACTGAATAATGTGGAATTAACTCTTTTACCAAAGAAAAAAATTGGATATTGAGTCTTTTATTTAGAAATGACCGCATACATTCAGTGGATCTTCTGATCCACTAGTCGCAGAAATGTGGGTCAACTCAACAGAGAAAAAATTTTATATTATTCAATGTTCTAAGATGGAGAAGGTGACATTAGTCACTTACCATTTGGAGAGATAGTCCGTTAAATGGATGGTTTTACCTAATAATAGCATGGTGAAGGATAAAATTGAATATATGGTTTGGGAAGACATTATGAAAATATTTCCTGACAAGTGCTTCCCTCAAACTCTTCATATGAAGATTGAGAGATAATTTATTGAGTTTAATAAAAAAAGAAGGCGAGTCTATCACGACTTATGAAAAAAATTCAAAATGCTTTCATGGTATGCCTCATGTTTTGTTATTAAGAATTATACCAAAATAGATATATTATATAGTTCTTTACAACCACACCTTCGAAAGGCTCTAGCAATTCCAAACTTTGAGAGTTATGAAGAATTTGTTCAATGTGATCTTAATATGGATATCGAGTATGGATAATGGTCCCATGTTTATAGAGATAAGAAATAGAATATGTATTTTCATGATGGAGGATCTAATGAAAAAGGTGGAAATAAAACTTATCCACTCACATGTCAAAATTGAAAGAAGAAGCAACATGGGAATTTCCACAAAGGGATAGGGAAATGCTTCAAGTTTGGGAGAAAATTGCACCATGCTCATGAATATAAAATATACCAGAGGAAGATAGAAAATGTGGTGTAGGAAAGGAGAGAAGAACCCTTAGTTAACAATTTCAGTTTTAGGGAGAAAGGTAATAACGCATGATAGTGTAATAAACCTTGATTCCTCGGTAATTAGTGTTAGTAGCCACCAAAGACAATAGAGTAATGTAAATATTAATCCATCACTACTAAAAATATGGATCCTAAAAATGATGTATTGATAGGTATGCTCGTTATTCATTTAGGAATAGTTAACATACTATTTGATTCTGGTTCTACACATTATTTGATATCTTGCATTATTAGTAGAACTATACAAACACCACTATAAAATATTGAGGATGATTTATCTGTGAGAATAGAAAATAGGTAAATTATTGTATTAAAATTATATAAATCCTACCTAGTTAATGTTAGTGGACTGAAGCTCCCAAAAAATATATTCTTACATCTGTTGGTAGATTTTGATGCTATTTTTGAAGTGGATTTTCTATATTGATACTTTTCCAACATCAACTGAATAGAAAGGGACATCACACATTTTATCCTGGGGTATCCTTCAATTATATAAATGTGTATGGAGGAGGATGAATCTTATTTATAATCAACATCTCAATTGTGTATATTATTTCCTTATGGGATAACATATCCATCTTAAATTATTTAGAAAAATGATAGAATTACGATCGAAGACATGCCCACTATGAGGGACAACACTAATGTGTTCCCAAAAGAATTACATGGACTTCCTCCTGACCTAGGGGTTGAGTTATCATTTGAATTATTCATTTATCTATGCTTATATCAATGACACCTTATAGAATGACCACCATTGAGTTGGAGGAATTTAACAAGTAATAATAATACAATTGGGAAAAGGGTTTTATGTGCCTGGGTGATTCACCATTGGGTGGAACAGTCCTCTTTTCCAAGAAGTAGGGCTAAATACACCTCTAAATTGACTATCATAAGATCAATAAAATCTTGATAAGGAACAATTATCCCCTTAAACAGATAGATGACTTGTTTTTTCAATTGTGTGGGGACAAGTATTTCTCTAAGGTTGACCCTCAGTTGGGATATCACCAATTAAAGGTTATGAAGGATGATATTCCTAAGACATCTATTAGAATGAGGTAAAAACACTATGAGTTCATAGTGATTCCTTTCATACTAACTAATTCTCCATGAATATTCATGTAATTAATGAGTAGATCCTATATATATTACGTTTAAAAGTTTTTGGTAGTGTTTGTTGATGATACTATGATATACTCCAAGAGAAAGGGGAAAATGAGGAGCATTTGAATACTATTCTGATGACTTTTTAAGGGATAATAATTATGTAAATTATAATAATTTTTGAGTTTTGGAATGATTAATTAATATTTTTAGGGAATGTTATCACCAAAAAAGAAATATTTATGGACCCTTATAAGAAAAATCTAATTGAACAGTAGCCCATGCCAAAATTTTTAAGGGATATCCACAAATTCCATGGTCTAGATGGGTATTAAAGGCGATTTTTGAAGAAATTATAATGATTTTAAAACCCACTAAACAAGATTAGTCAGAATGGATAAACATTATTGTGGACTAGTAAATGTCAGGACTACTTCTGAGAGTTAAAATGTAGACTTATCACCACTCCATTACACAAATTTTTTTTAAGTGGGGAACTCTTTGTGGTATACAGTGATCTATCAATGAAGGTATCAGTTTGTGTACTAATTTAAAATGATAAAATTATAACCTATGACTCAAGCCATTTGAAAATACATGAGAAAAACTATCCCACACATGATCTTAAGTTAGCGACTATGATCTTCACGTTGAAAATCAAGAATCATTATCTCTATAGGTATAAGTTTCATATATATTGTGATAATAAGAGTGTCAAACATATATTCACATAGAAGAAACTTAGTATGAACCATGGAATATGGTTAGGTCTCCTGAAGTATAATGATTTATCAATCCACTACCATCCTGGTACGTCAAAAAAAGTGGTGACACTCTGAGTAGAAAGGATATCGCAACATTATCAATGATGAAAATTGAGAATGATCCAATCTTAAAATATTTGGAAAGGATAGAAATGGAAATCATTAAAGAAGTAACAACATCAATCCATTCTCAAATAATTTCTCAACCATACCTTATGGATAAAATAAAGTATTTTCAAAGGAATGATGTGGAAATATAAAAAAAGATAGAAGCTATCAGAAATGGGAAATCCTCAAAGTTAAAAATTCAAAAGTAATGAGTTGTAATATTTTGGTCATGAATATGTTTACCATCCAATCCATAGATAAAAAAAGATCTTATGAGTGATTCATATAGCTCAACACTATCTATTCACATATGGAGAACATAGACGTATCAAGATCTATGAGACAATTATTGGTTGGACAATATGAAGAAGCAGATCATTGAATATAAATCAATGTTCCTGGTATGTCAGCAAGTGAAGGATGAAAGGTATAAATCCTAAGGTGATGAGGAAACCATTACCCATACCAACCTAGAAATGGGAAAACATCACCATGGACTTTTTCATGGGAATTTCAAGTACATCCAGAAGAAACAATGAAATATGGGTTGTTGTGGATCATCATCCAAAGATATATCACATTATCATAATTCAGGAGGACTTATCACTAGATCAACATGAACAAATATAAATTAGAGAAGTGGTAAGGCTGTATGGAGTCCCAATATTTATTTTATCTAATCAATATCAAAGATTCACCTCGATGTTCTGGGAAAGTCTCCAAAATTCCCTAAACAGTGAGATAAACATCAATATAAATTATCAACCTTAAACTAATGAATAATATGAGTAAACTATTTAGACACTGGAATATATATTGATAGAATATTTTATGTACTTTAATGGAGGATGGGACAAACATCTTCCACTGGTTAATTATATTATAAAAATAGTTTCTACTAAAGCTTCCAAATAGCTCCATCTAAATTACTTTATGAAAAATAATGAAGAAAACTGGCATGTTGGCATGAAGTCAATTAATGGAAGCTATTGAGACATGAAATAGTCAACGAAATTGTTAAAAAGGTTAAAACTATTCAACAACACATCAAGGCAACCCAAAGTTGAAAAAATAGTTATGGAAATAGTTGTCAATGAGACTGAGAGTTTTAGGTTAGATATATAGTATTCCTCTACATATCTCCACGTATCAGTATCATGATATTTTATAATAAAGAAAAAGATAAGTCATAAATACATCGAACGCTGAGATTTTTTTATTGTGTTGTAGTTGTGGCCTCTCAACTAGAACTTCTACTAATCATGTCTCAAGTACATGATGTATTCGATGTATCCATCTTGAGTAAGTACATACCATATCCCTTACATGTACTAAATCCATAGGTGGTACAGATAGAAAATAATCTCTTTCATGAGTAGTAGTTGGTGATGATCTTGGACGATTGAGATAAATATCTACACAACAAGACTACTCACCTGGTCAAAGTAATACGTAGAAACCATAAGTAAAAAAAAGAAAAGATGAGAACCGTAGGAAGTGATGATGGATAAGTAACCTCACTTATTTTCTATATATCATGTAAAACAAATATTTTAGGGTGAAATTTCATAAGGGGGGAGGAACATAACAACCTAGAATTTTATTAATGGAAACTCCATTATTATAATTATTCTATACTCTATAAATCATAAACAATCACATAGATAACATAATATAAACTTTATAAATAAATAATTAATGTAATAAGATGTACTTACAGAAGTTTACAAACCTATACCGATAGAACAGTAAAATTACCTTTGGAATAGTAATTTGACCTTTAGGAATAGTAATATTTACAATAGAACAGTAACCTCGCCTGTGAAAGTAAAAATAAAATTTAGGTATCTTATGAATGAAAATATGATATAGTTATTTCATAGTATAAATAAATAACCATTTTAAATATTATAAATTATGTGTTGGTATTTTTGAAGTTTTAAATATTTAATTACAATTTTATAATTTATATAATGATTGAAATTTATTTTTTATTTTCTAAAATTTACTCATAAATTATTATTTTCCTTATTATTATTATAGGTTAATTTAATGATACCTTAAGTAATTTTTTAAAGTGTCGTTAAATTAGTTATAATTTTAAAATCAGTATTTTTTGGAATAAATGATGATTTTATTTAAAAACTAAATTTTTAATATTTAGAAAAGTATGTTCATAAAATAGAGTTCCTTTATTAAATCTACATATAAAATATTGGTTTGGTGAATTTATCATATTTTTCTAAAATAGTTGATTTTTTTGTGGAATAGTGAAATATGGTAATTTACAGTATATAACCGTACAAGTTAAATCACTATTTATTCAGTCATGGATTATGGAAGAATGATAATATAGTATACTATTTCTTTATTTAATATATTTAGTGACTAGGTTAAAATTATTCATAGACTCGATCAAAAATAATAAAATAATGAATAAAATAATCAAAAAACACCCACCTCCTCCCTTATTAAAATATTTTAATGAGGAATATCTATGACTTCACTAAATATTTATGGCATGTTCATGAATGATTATATCAAAATAACTCTTTATGGTATTAAGAAATATTATAGATATTCATATAAAATATTTAATTATTTATTAATAAAAAATAGTTTTAGAAGAAGTTCATATGATGGTTGTCTATATAATGAAGATTTTAGTCATACCATCTACTATTTAGTTTTTTTATTGGATAAATTTTAATTATATATAATCATGTCAATTTAATAACCCCTAATAATAATTTTAAAAGGCATTATTTATCATGAAATATTTTAGTCCCACAGTTGAAATTTTAGTAATTTAAATTTTAATAATAAGAAGACAAAAAAATATTTATTGACTTAGTATTATTTTCTCAAGAAGGTTTTAAAAACATATTTGAGAAATAATCTTAAAACTTACAATAAACAAACATTAAAAACACTTTAATTCTATTCTTATTTAGTCTCATGTGAAATTAATTATGAAACTATTTATCCGAAAAATTCATTATACTGATATTATTTAAAGTGTTATAAATCTAATGATTTAATATAGGTTATTGTTTTAAATAAAATATTGTTAGAAAATTTATGTAAAATCCCATAAAAGAGAATTTACATGATCTTAAATTTATTATTAGATTTCCTTTTTCATTTACAAAATAAATTTTACATCATCATAGTAGAATTTGTAGATATAGTTATATAGTTTATTATCTATAAATAAATTAAACAGAAAATATAAACCCTCATAAATCAATTATTTTCCTTATGTTAACTTAGTTTGAGGTTTTTATAACCAAGAAATGAAATATAAAATCCAATTTTTATATTTCTAAAACTGAGTTTAATTGTATTTCATTATCCCATCCAATTAATTAATTATTATAGATTAGAAGTTTTTATAGAATTAAAGGTATCTAATTATGATGTTATTAAATTTTCATGCTAGTCTAATGTGTATGAATTTATCTAAAATTAATATCCATCATATTGAGTAAAAACAGTATATACATTTGGTGTTATTTCAATAAAAAATCAATAAAATTTATTACAAATATATTAATAAGATATAATATACCCAATTATCATCTAATATATCGACAAAATCCATATAATGCTGTAAATTTTTACACTATATTTTTTAGATAACATGAATATAATATAATTTTTTTGATGGTTGTAAAAACAATACATGTTTTTATAGATATAAATTTTCAATATTAATTTGAATATTTATGACATCACATATATGGACCTATTTATAACTTTTTAAATTATAAATTGTTTTATTTTTATTTTACTATTATTTGAGTTTTGTTTCTAGTATTTTAGTTATATAACCCTAAGGATTCTTGTCCCAAAATCATAATTTCATTATAAACTAAGGGTAACATCATTAATGGGTGTAATTTCTTCAAATCACCAAATATAAGGCATATACCCAATTTTTACAAAAAAAATATGACGTGAGCCATATATATCTATAATTCTAAACCGAGAGGATATTAAATCAAGTCCCTTAAAGTTGAACATATAATTTTATCATGTAAAATAAAAACTACCATATATATAGAAATTAATACAATCACACATTAATATTCTTAAAATAATATATATAAACTATATAAATAGGTAAGGGGTGAATACAACGCTTTGTGATATTTTTCTTGTGTCTTCAACTCCCATGAGTGAGGTTGATAAATGTGAAATTACATGAAAGTGTATATGACAAGAGACATTCATCTCATTAAAAAAATAAAATAATAACAACTTTAATATCTAAATTTTCAACTTTATATAGCCTAGACTGATCAAAATTATACCCCTCTATAGTTTAGTAGTGATACTGGGAGTTAACATCCCGGAAAAACTCTAATATCCTAGGGACTTGAAAGTTGGGTTAAGGGTATTGTAACACACAAATAAGAGGAATTACTCTAAAAAATATAGTGATCAAAAGAATATGAAAAATGTATGACATGAATATCTGAAGATATTCAATTAAATAATGTAATAATTCGGAAATGTTACAATATATATCAAAGTAAAAAAGATCATTTGATAGGGGAAGAACAACAAACCCCCCAAAATAAAAAAAAAATATTAAAATAAGAGTCACTAGTATATCTCAACAACAATATTATTTATAAAATCTCTAAGCCATATATTAATCATTACTATCTAAACAAATGTATCTTTACCCCCAATAAATAATCATGTATATTGGTAAAAATATAAAAACTATGGGTGAGTATAAAAAATAATTATTAGGTTCTACCTGTAGGACTCCAATGTTGTCATTGTGACTAAGGTATATTAAATCCTCTATGACTATAAAATCTAAATGATAAAATGAATCACATCCTAGGGTCAAGTCCATAAAACAAGAGAAAATCATTAGCTAGATATAATAATTATCATCAAAATCTATTGATATATTCATATGGTATAGCACACTACAAAACGAATATATCGTGAAGGATCCAAAACAACCGGCACCCCATGGATATAATTTCCACATGTTCTAGTATCGAATTCATGTTCTGAAACTCATAATCATATCCACTATATCAACAACTTCATATCCACCTCATAAACAGATAAATAAATTATATTCATATAAATAGGAGTGGAGTGTGATTAATTATTCATCCATATGATATTTAGCCTACTATCTAAATGTTGGTATTTTACCATCCTCTAACCTTGGTGGGGGTCAAGAATCATATTCATGTGTTGTATTTACTCTAGAAGAAAAAATATAAAATATGTTACTCTCTAAAAATCTAAAGTAAATAAATGAAAACTACAATTTTCACTACTACAAAACCCTTACACATTCTCCCATCTATGTAATTTCCATAGGAAGGAACCTGGTGCTAATAATCTTATATTGGATAATCCCCACCAACAAGGCAGAGAGAACCTCAAGGAATCTGATCCAGAAATTAATATAACCATTATTTTAGGAATAGCATAAGTTCTATATAAATTAATCACATAATAACCATATCTATAGTTTAATATATAGGCATATTAGTCACTAAAAACATACACAGTAAGGGGTAACACACCATGCCTACTAAATTAATACTTATCAAACATAACCTTCCAAAACCATGCATTTTAGAACCATCCTTTTGATACAAATATTTCAAAATGACCCTTATATAAGTATTCATAGAAAACAAATTTCTAAATAAACCTTTTCATAATCTAGAAAATAAATTATGGAAATGAACCTATGGTATAGAACATAATTTATCCAATAAAATCCATAGATAAAGGGAATATTTGTAAATAAAAGAAAGAGAGATAAGGAATAAACTTCTATAAATAAATGTCTACAATCCTCATGGATCCATATTATTCAAGTAATTATCCAAATCATTATGTTTTATATCCACAATTCCATTAGGGTACTCGTGTAAGTGGAATAATGCATCCTTATAAGACCAATTAATGAAAAACCTACATCCTTAATAGGTGCTCTAATTTTTTTCATCTTCTTGAAAATATTAACTATTATAATCATTCACATGGGATAGACCATGATGATCACTCCTAATTTAAGTAACATTTAATATTTCATAAACTCTCTGAAATAGTAGAGTGGCTACAAATTGTCATGCTAACTTGATAACATGTTCCAACACCTCAAGATCCCTAATAAATCTCATAAATTACTTACTGTATCTACCAGACATATATTGGATAAGCCTCAATAAAACACTCTTTAAAAATTATCTCAAGATTCAAATAGAAATAGTCTTCATAATTTGATATCATAAAACATGTTTTAATACTTCATTATTTTCATACTCTTTTGAATCATTTATTTATGATTAGTCATTATCTGAAAAAAAAAATTAGGGTCAATACTCTCAATATATATAATATTTAACTCTATATTTCATATATTTACAATATTTTATTTACAAAAAACTTATACGATGTTGTCCAAATAGTTTAATGGAACTTTTCATTTCATGAAAATTCTATTAGAATTAGATAAAGGACCATGAGCTATCAAATTTCAATATTCACACCAATGAAATATCCCACAATGTATGAATTAGATTATATTTCTAGTCATATATTTTTAATAGAATAACTTTTCTAGATATAACATCATTAGAAAATCATATAATAGACATATATGTATCCATGATATAAACTATGAATCCTAATCAAATATATAATCATGTAAAGGACTCCATTGAACTCTTATTCTCTGATGGGAAAAGATTTCACTGATTTCATCAATTAACCAACCAAAACTACTGTAAAATCAAAACCCTATGGTGTATGATTAAATGGGATAATAAAATTGTTTAATATTTTCTCCCACTTACACTAATTTGTTTTTAGAAACCACAATAATTCCATTATAATTTAATTCTCATCCATTATCTAATAATAGATAACATATTATCCAAAAAAATCTAATATGGAACTCCTCATACTTGAAAATTAGTTTTTTTATAATATAATGATTCATATTCTAAAACCATAAATATATATCCATGGAAAAAATCTTTATCTCCTTAAACACTACTATACACACCTTGATTTTAGAATTTATTTTCCTTTGGAATAAATTCTATGTGTTCGATATTATGTGATTTATGAAGTTCCAAAGTAATGAAAAAAATTCTTTATGAAAGTCAATGAAAAATATTTTGACAAAACATAATTAAAAATAAAAATAATTATTTTTTAATTAAACAATTTAAATTCAAATATGAAATACAATTTATTTTTCAGAAAATATTTTTATGAATAATAAATTTTAATTAAATTTAATTAAATTGATAAATTATATGAATCAAATGTAGAGATAAATTAATGACTATTAAAATTAATTAGTGACATCCAATAAAATATTACGTAATGATAATAATTTCTACTATAACTATTCCTAGCTAAATAAAAATGTTTTGTTTCAAAACATTTCTTATATATATTTTAAATGTGTTATATGAAATATAAATGTATTAATTCATAAATTTTAATTTTAACAAATGAACATCACTTTTTAGATTCAACATATCAAAATTATCTTTGGATTAATTTTTTGGGACTTTTTTATTTTAAGGTGAATAATGAAAAACTACATCTTTTCCAATACCATAACTCTCATGAAATCATTATCACGAATTAAAAACATATAAATAATTTGGGTAAACTAAATATATATGTAACTATTAAAATAATTCATTTAAAATTATTAAGTTTATTTTATAAATCTAGGCTTCACTTTTGGGACTTATCTTATATTTTATTCTAATACAAACTATTTTGGTTCTTTTCCTATTATTAAGTATTCATGGTTATCCATTAAATCTTGGATTTATTTCAAACTCAAATAACTATTAGTTTTTTAATTATGAACCAATAAATTTCATGTTAACAAATACTATATATTATTAATGGAGTGTACTTATTTTTATTCTTAAATGGAATTTTACTAGAAACATTTTTTACAACATTACGTATAATTTTATTAAAATATTTTTTTATTATTTATAGGAATTGAATTGAGTAAAATAATTTTACTATACTAATTATAATATCCAAATTAGGTAATACGATCAATTTTTTTGGTTTAATAAGAATTAATTTATCATAGTAAAAGTTAGTCACTATGGTAAAGGTTTATATGGTTGGAAAGGAATTAAAAAATTTATACGGCCAAAAATATGACAAAATTTATATATATTTGATTGGATGATTTGATAATAGACTCCCACATATTAATTTATAAATTTGGATAATTTGGTTTCTCTTTTATTTGATAATGTCATTTATTATATTTAACGTCAAGAGTATTTACATAATTGCCACCTCTCCCAATTTTAAAAGAACCCCTCCTCACCCTACCTCAAACAACACTATTAATTTAATGTAGTCTTTAACCCCATACCATATTATTTCCTTCATAGTACTCTATCAAAATTTTAAACATCTTCTCCCAATAATAAATCTTAAACCATTCATTTCCATGCATCCTTTGAGAGGAGATTCAAGCTCTCAACATAAGAGATAATATCTTTATGATTTTTCATATATATCTAATTCATATAAATATTATTAAATCTAATTTATAAATGTAAAAAAATTATTTTAAAATAATTAATATTATGTTAATGAGATTTTATCATTATTAAATAGCATTTTCTTACTCATTCAGTTGTTAAAACACGCTCTTGCTTGGGTATGTTTAACCACATAAATGAATAATGTTATAATGTTTATGACATGAGTGGTTAATGAATTATAGATAATACCAATGTTATTAATATTATTTAAATAAATATGTTTTAAATAATATGGTATGGTTAAATACATATTATTATTCACTACTAAAAAAATTATTTTATGGAATCAAAATTTCTATAAAAAATTATTTTAAATATTTCCATGAGAATTATCACCATATTTTCCATGAAACAAAAATGGGACTCCATAAATATATTTTAAAAACAAAATAAAACTTTATAAACATTCTATAAAATTTTAAACCATGACAATGGTTAATGTACTAAAACCACTGAATTAGAACATGCATGAAAAAATGAATAGTCAACACAAAAATATTGATACTAAAAAAAATATAAATAAATGGGTAATAATAATTATAAGTGAATAGTTTATAGTATGATAATTATAAATATGGCTATGATATAGATTAATAATAAATATAAATTTAATATAGATGATGTAATATAATGTCTGACCAAGCTAAATTATGGGGTAACAGTTTTCTTTATCTCAATTTCCATCCATTATGATACATTTTATATTCACTCCCTTATTTATTTTGTTTGTTGTATATACTTCCGATTTATATCGTATATGAAAATATTCATTAAAATTAGGGGAACTAAAAATCTATATAATTTTATCCCTTTCATGACATTTTGAGTCAAAATTTTCCATTCTCTAGTGTTTTTTCATTAAAGTCGTTGTTTTAAAATTTTTAAAGTATTTTTTCAAACTATTTTTTCTCCATATACATAATTCATTATATTCTTTCAATAATTTTTTTAGGTATTATCAAATTATTTCTCATGATCATATTCAACTATGTTTTATTTTACTTACAAAGGTTTAAAAGGAATCTTATAAATATTTTATTTAAGGTTCCCATTTCGATTTCATTATAAACTGAAAAAATAGTGTTTCTTAATGTCTATTGGTTGACCACATTTTCATACCATCATGACTATTACTCTAAATTAATACTACATTCAAATTTTCCTATTCTTTTCAAATATGATTTTATTTCCAATGTTCTAGGAATTTTTCATTCTTAAAAGATACCATAATAATAGTATATTTATTTTTGTTTTTCAAGTATATATCTAATGATTTTATAAAAGTTATTTTTCATCTATTCTAACATCCATTAATATTTTTATGAATCAATATGGATGTTATTTAATGAACAAATTAACCTTCATCACATGCATGTTTTAAGATTAAGTTTTATATATGTTTACATGAAATATGTTCTATTACCAAGGATTAATGAAGTTATTATTGAAATATGAACGATTTTATGTCCTTCTAGGACACATATGTATAGTTTTTATTATGTGACGGGTGGGACATGAATTATATATCCCAATAATGCATTAGGTAAAACATTATTTTTTATGAGATAATATATAATGGAATGTGGAGTGAACTCAATCCACTACAGGACTCTATCCGTAATGTGATGATATTCTATGCTTTGAAAATTGATAGAGAAAACAATTTTATACGCTTATGTATGGGAAATTTTTTTATTACATTTTCTTATGAATATATAATTCACTAATTTATCGAGATTATTAACTTATGAATCATTTATAACACTCTTGTGAATCTTATCATATGTTATTCAAAAACCTTATAACCTCACATATTATTTATTCGAGGACTTGTTGGGTATAATTTTTATATGTTACGATTTTGTTCCTTAACTATGTTCCCATAAACCAATTCTCATATTATTATCAATTACAAACATTGAAAAATATATCTCATTTTTACCTTTACTTAACATTTGAGAACAGCCCTTTTATTCTTTCATTTCCTCAATATTTTGAAAATGATGTTAGGTATAATATTTCTAGAGGGGTACCATGTTTGAGATTACTTTTTTGGAAATTTAGAAAATTAGTTGTGAAATAATTTGATTTTGTATCTCATCTTCAAAAAAACAATTACTTTAGGTTTTTGGGTGTGAATTATTATGATATTTATTGAATATTAACCTAAAATGATGTAATATGCATGTATGTTATTATTTTTTATCTCAATTATACCATAAATTCTTTATAAAATCAAGGACTTCCTTCAAAATATAATCGAGAGCTATAAAATATAAAACCTTCCCTTTAGAATAAATAATTAAGGACGTGTTCATCTCATACGTTAATATTAGTATATATTATATAAAACTCAATCACCTACATTATTATGGAGGATACAACAAATATAGAATATAAAAAATCTCAAATATCTTCCTACTAGAGGTCAATATGTAATGTTTTAGTTGATCTGTCACCCTCCACTCATCATATAACTCCCAAGAAATTTCCCATGTAATTTTACACTAATAGAATATTTTACCAAATTCCCCTTCTAAGATATATATATCATTTAAAAAATATAATAAAATAAGAACACTATCTATCACCTCTGTCTAAAATTTCAATCCCTTGTATTTTATAAATATCCTAAATTAATCTTCCGATCATATTTTTCTTTAAAAAATTGGTGAAAAAATTAATTCTAACACCAAGTTAGTGGTAAAAAATTACTCTAATTATGATGGAATTTCATTGATAAAAAATAAATTATTTTATACTCCTATATCAAAATTCAACCCCCCCCCCCGTATTTAAAGTTTTGAATCAATGTATACTTTATAACAGATTCCTATATTTGTAGAACATACATGTAACACCATCTATTTTTTGTAAATTACCCTTTTATAATGTATTTTGAGCTTATATAATACATGGGTTGAGTTTTGTGAGTTTCTGTTTTTTTTACGTGTTTTGGAAGTATTTTTATGGGTCCATATTTTAGCATGGTTAGAATAAACTATGCACTATCTTCAGAAAACTATGAAAGGTGATGTTGGGAGTTACCGAGTAGGGGCATGGTTCAAGCATGGTTTTTTCCAACCATGCACATGTCAGTGTAAAGTGTGCATTTGGAGAGTTGGACAACCATGGAGGATTCATGTTTTTTCAAACTTTTTGAGATAATCATGTGAGGGGATATCCTTGAGACAGTAACGTTTGGATGACTGGTTCATAGTTCAAAAAACTATACTATCTAACTATTCTTATATATGGGTTATGTCAAATAACAGCCTCATGTTTGGAATAGGGTTAGACAAACTATGTTACCTAACCACGTGGAATACAATTAAAACTCTGAAATTTAAGTTCAAATTTGGATTATTTATCCATAATGCTCATTTTTCTCTTATTCTTCAAGTGTCTCAAACTCCATTTCTCACATAGGCTCCCTTGGTGATTCCATTATAAATAAAAGTATATTTTGAACAATAAAACTACATTGGAGATCTAAAATTGAGGATAAGTAACTATTATTCAATGAAATTCTTAGATCTACTCTTCCCCTCACTCTCAAAACCATTGATCTATTTTGTAAAAAATCAATCTATGAGTTATGATGTGATTCTTGATTATTTGTCATCGGATATAACTAAGTGAAAAAGAACCATGGTTTGATATATATGTTCCTAGTGTTGTTCTTCACTTTCCTCATCCATTGAGAGGTAGGTGGATTCTCTATGATCCTCAATTGATTTGAAAATTGATGTCTGGTATGTATATAAATTCTTAGCATAGATTTTTATAGAAAATATGTTTTTTAGGAAACGGATTTGGAATATGTTTTTATTAATATTAAAAAAGTGGGGGGATTTTGTAAAACCAATTGTTAAAAAATTTAAAATGATTTTTTTAAGCTTATTTTTTTGTTTTATCAAATGTAAAATGTTTACTAAAATGTTTTTTATAGAAGATTTCTTTTATGTGAAATGATTTAGTATATAATTTGGCATAATTTTATTGTAATATTTTTATTGGGATGATGTTTGGTTTTTAAGTACCACTATTAGTGGGAGATGGGAAAGGCCATGAAGGTACACTATCAATGTAAGAAATCATGATTGTGTGTGTCGTTTCATGTGTGTGTGTAAACATGAGAATAGTTATGTATTGTACTACATAATGATTTTTTATCATTGATGGTTTTAATCACATGGATTTCATTAATTTCTTTTATAAACTAGTTTACTATTTTTAAATATTTTATTTAAATTATTATAACCAGTTCTTATCCTAATGGAATGTGTCAGGAAGTATTAGGGTATTTTCTACTGAGTTATATACTCACCCTTTGATTAGGAACATTCATGCTTTTTTATATGATATATATTGGGACATAGGGAATGAGAAGGTGTATTACCTTTCCAATGATGTATTTTAATACTATGTACTATTTGGATCTTGGAGCTAGTTTGATAATTCATTGGATGATTCACTTTTGTGTAATATTATTATGTCCTCATATGGCCTTTTCCTATTTTTATATATTATTTATATTATAACTATGACATTATTGGTTGTTTGGTTTTACCTATGGGTTTTACTTTTTTTACTAATACATCATATAGTTAGTTCGGATGTTCTCTATCATATAGTCAAGTTTTGCTGATCCTTTTATTGAAAATAATCCCTTAATGTACTCTTATTACCCTCTCACATATCTTTATCCATGGGTTTCCTTTATATTTCACCTAAGGTTAGTTAAACCTATCCTCTCCCCAAGCCAATGGTTAAGGGGTAGGATGTTATAAATGGTATTAGTCTTTGTTCACCTATTCGTAATATTTTAATGGTATCAAGGGGATAATATTGTTAGAATGTAAAATTTATATCTTAAAAAGATATAGAAAACCTTTTTAAGATGACCTTTAGGTTACTAGGGTAGTATGGGTATAAAAAAGTGTTCTAATACACTTCAAGGGGTTTTGTAATCTCATCATCTTGGGTTTAGTGGATGTGTATTGCATATCATGGATTATTACTATGGTTTCACCCAAAGTTATTCCTAAAATTATTAATGATAATTGAAAAATGGTTTGGATTATTATTGATTGTGATAATTCTTAAAAAGTGTTTATGATGATTGTTTATTTTTTAAAATCTCAAATGATCTAAATCCTTCAAATACATGTAAGTGAGTATAAAATACTCTTTTTATGGTTATAGAAATGCCACTCGGTAGATATCATATAAACCAAAAGAAAGGGGCCTTGAAAAATGTGGTTTCACCTGACCAAAGGTGAACCAAAAACTTTTCCATAGCATTTTACCTTGATTTCAATCCATTAATTGAGGAAATTGGAATTATAAACTATGAAAAGTTTATCACTCTATGTAATTTCAGAAACAGAATCCACCTATCTTTTAGATGGATTCTGTCCCTAAAAAAGAAGTAGTGTTGCTGAATAGAATGAATTGAATATTTGATTTCCTTGGTATACTAGATGAGTTAATGGATAATATAGTGGTGTATATATTGGATGATATTTTATGGAAATGGTTGGATTTAGTAATATAATCAAAATTTAAACAAGGAATTATGTGGGAGGAATTTTAGGGACTATTCTATAAAAAATTATATCCTCACACATTCATGTGGGAACTCTAATGCTGGGAATAAGAAAAATAAGGAAAATTAAATCCATTATGGTGGAGGTTCTCTAAATAAAAAAGGATTAGTTAACATTTCCATATATCCCAAGATTATTCTTGTATCATATCAATAAATACTGTATAGAACCACCTAGATCATGTTACAATTTTCATCAGATGGGAAATATGTAGAATTATTATAATTGTTCTATAAGCTCATCTGTAGGGAATATATCTCATGTATCTCAAATATCATACATTTTTATGGGGATATTATTTTTAATAATACTTCTTTTCACATCTGATCGACCTAGATCCATTCTCGGTAGACCCACCACTCTTAAGGAGTTTTATTCTCAACAGGGAAGAAAAAAACCATTAGGATAAAGTAAGATATTGTATAGGGTTGACAAGATGATCACATAGGATCAATTTTTCCCATTGATGGGGTGAAGTATTATTATATTGAATAATACCATTATACAAGACTTGTATGAAATACGTGTGTCACATTGTTTGATAGATTATTATTTTTTTAACCCATGGGTTTATATGTTGATATTATTTCTTCTATATTGAAACATCAAAAACCTATCATCCAATGGGAGTATTAAGACTCTAAGTGTCCAAGATGTTCTAAAATATCGATGGGGGTGAATGAGTTTGAGATTTATCCATTCTTAAACAATATTTCGATGACATAGTTTTTTGAAATGTATTGGTTCAAATTTTTCAAATCCTACATTTATTTTTGTGCATAGATGTTTAGCTTCACATGTTCTAGTGGTATTAAGAATATTTTTAAAGGTGATTGGGTTGTGAATGGAAGTAGAGAAGTGAATTTGGTAATAATGTTAGTGGCTATCTATTATTATTTACTAGTATCCACTTTGGAATCTATTGATGTGATTGAATATTGATTATTTCCAACCATCAATTTCCAATTTATTAATGTATTTCCTAATAAATTCTTCGGAATTCCACTTAAATGATAACTGGAATTTTCTAGTGATCTCCTAAAAGAGACTGGTTTTATTTTACACCGATCCAATAGGATAAAACCTACATAATTAAGATAATTTATAGTCCAATATGATTATTTGGAAATAAAAGTGTTCATTAAACCTAGTATGTCTCCATGGGAAAGTTCTATTTCATTTCTTTCAAGAAAGAAAATATAACTCATTATATTTTGAGGATTATTATATTCTAAACCAAGTTATGATAAATAATATATATCATATTCCCTTAATTAATGATTTTTTACCACTTAGGGTAGCCTCATGGTTCTCTAAAATTTATTTATGATCATAGTATCATCTACTTTGAGTTTGGAAGGAGTATATTCTGAAAATATATTTTGTAAACTGTTATGAACACTATGAATATATGTTTATTACATTTGGTTTTATAAATTCACCAGTAATGTTTATGAAATTGTTTAATTAGATATTTAACAGTTATCTAGATACCTCTGTGGTGATGTTTAGAAAACATATTCTAGTTTATTCTAGTACATAGGCTAATCATGAGAAAAACATGGCTATAGTGTTGGGTATATTAAGATAATATAACCTTTATGTTACATTTTCATAGTTTTATTTATAGATATAATATGTATGTTTCTTTGGTCACTTTATCTCTGAAAGAATAGACTCTATAGCTCTGAAAAATAAGGATGTGTTTATCTCTTAAAAACCACCAAAAATGTGTTTGAGAGACACAGTTTCCTTATCTTAGCAAGATATTAATGTTGATTTTTTCATGATTTTCTATAAATTGGATCACCAATAGGGTATTTGGAAATAAAATGTGTTCCTTTTGATCCATAAGAAACTTTTGAAAATTCAATGTGAGTTGGAGATCTGAATACAATGTTAATTACTATTCTTACTTGTTCTTATTATATCTCATATTATCATATACCCTGAATCCATATATATATTCTTTTATATATATATATATATATGTATGTATGTATGTATTTAAATTAATATTGATGATCTTTTTGGGTTTTTTTAAAGGGAACAATATACAAGCCCAAATCTAGAGGTTCATAGTGTTGTTCTTCATTTTTGTCATTTGTTGGGAGGGAGGTGGCTTTGCTATTGTCTCAACCTAGAATAGACCATTAATTTATCTTTTATTTAAATTATTTTCTTTGATATTATTTTTAAATATTTATTTTATTTGTTAAATAAAACCATTTATGTATATTTTTTTTGTAAATATTATAAAATGGGTTTCTTTTGGAAAACCTCATGTTTATAATTATTAGTAGATAGTTTTAAATTTATAGTGGTGTTTTGTTATAATAAAAACATTGGTGAAATGTTTTCAAAGGAATAGACACATTATGTGAAATTATTTGGCATAGAAATTTGATAATTTGTTTAATCTCTATATATTAGGACAGATTATAGTCATAAAGTGTCATCATCAAGGGGTGCGGAGCATAGCCATTAAGTACTACCATCAATTTGAGGAACAAAGCTTGTGTGTGTGGTTGTGTGTTTGTTTGGGTGTTTTTCAACATGGGAATGGTTATTCCAATTACTATAGAATTTTTTTGTTCTCTTTAGGGGTTTTAAACACATGGATTTAATTTATTCTTTATGAAAACAATTTTACCATTTTCAAATTTTTTATATAAAATTTAATAACAAGTTCTTGTCATAGTTGTGTTCATTGGGAAGTCTTTAGGGATTTCCTGTAGAGTTATATACTCACCCAGTTCCTCAGAACATTGGTATGTTTGAAGATATTATATATCAAGACCCAAGGAAGTGAATGGTGTCTTAATTTTCTAGTGATGTGTCTCTATACTTTAGTGGGGCATGTGGAGTTGGAAATTGGAGCCAGACGGGTGATATATTGGATGATTTCACTTTAGTGTCATCATGTTATGTCATATTGTTGTCATTTTTTGTTTTTTCCTCTTATTTCTATTGTTACTCTAATATTTTTGGTTCTTTGGTTTTAACTTTGGGCTATACTTTTTATAATCAGGCATTATATAACTGTTTTTGACATTTATATATCATATAGTTAGGTTGTTTTAGCTCTTTTAGGGAAAATAAACACCCTTTGTTCCCTTATTCTATTGAAATATATTCTCATATTTTTTTTTTCCTGTGGATGTCACCTATGGTTAATGGAACTCATAACTTCTCTAGCCAATGGGTAAGGGGAAGTATCTTATATTAGAACTAGTATGTCAGTCTAATTTATATTCATGGTTAATAAAGGGGTTATAGAGGGATATCAGGAACTAACATATTTTAACAATTTTATAAAATAAATAATTTATTTATGTTCATTCCATTCAGGGTTAAATAAAAATTAATTAATTACTTTATATTTTTTAGGTGAATATCAACCCCATTATATGAAATAAATTGTCCTAACAAAAACATGTTGTTCATAATGATGCAAACCATTCACATCATCATTATAATTGATTTTTTCTCAATAAAAATAATATAAAATTTATGGTGTGAAATATATATTATATTAATTTTATACATTTATTCATGTTCCTTTAAGAATATTATTAATGATTTAAAGAGTTAATTTCTAGAGGATTTTAATATGAGGGGTCTTGGGGAAGCTATGAGGCTTTTAAGATGATAGTAAGTAGATATTGTGTGGTTGAAACCTTATAGATACCATAGGATTAATGTATTTGAAATGTTTTTATTAGGTTTAGTTTATATAAATCAAATTTATTTAATGCTTCTTATTTTCTTATTCATAATTCTATAAGGAGAAAACACTACAAATAATGTAATAAGTTGAGTGAATGGAATAGGCTCTTTATGAATTAATGCTTGAAATCATGATGTACAACATGGATTTCACTAAAGTATTTATTACTCACTTAGTGGATGAAATGAAAAATAATATGGGAAATCTAAGGAAAATAAAATTATATCCCTAAAAAATTTATATTATAGTATTTAAATGGAAGTAATGAAGCATTTTTTTACTTTTATAAAGGAGATTATTTATTAGAGTATATGGACAATAGCCTTGTAGGTAGATTAGACTCTTATAGAATTATTATATTTTATTTGTTTACTTATAAAGCTACCAGCGTGATATATTTATAAGATTTACAAAACAATTGCACTACTTACAAGGAAAGGAAATTATTTTTTTATATAAGAGGTTGTAGAGTACAAGTACGTGGGTGGTTGTGCTCTAAAGTCACTCAAGTGGTGTTAGCCAGGGATAAATTATATCATTTCATGTATATTAATCAAAATATGTTATCATTTTTTGTTTCTAAAATAGATAATGGGAGGTGAAATGATAATAATTCCCTCCAGTATATTTATTACAAAGTTATCACTAATTTATGATAATCATTATGGGTTGTGGTATTATATTAATATAAGTATGAGTTTTATCACTTATATAAAGAAACAACTAATCACCCGTGGGATATAAGTTGTTGAAATTGTATGGTGATTTCCCTATTTATATTTCATTATATATATATATATATTCATATGTATATGTTATTATCATTACTCAAGTTTAGATTTTCTATGAATCCTTTATCATGCGGATGTCAGAAAAGTTCCTTAGTTATGAGGTTTTATAGTTTCATACCTATCTAAATTAAATTGATGACTTTTCATAACAAAAGTTTGTTGGGTATGATAATTATAATGTGTTGGTATTAAATTATACACGATTGGGTGTTTTGACCAATATTATGGGTTTTTTCATGATGGACCCTAAGAAATAATTTTTTACATATCTTGATATTGTTTCTTATTCACTCATTATTGATGATTTTTATACTAAAAATGTTATTTTCTTTTTATTTTGGGAACAATTATTTTTATTAATGAAATTATTCTCTATTAAATTCTCATGAAACCCATTTCTTTTCTATCAGTTATTTTATGAAAATACTATTATAACTTCTAAGTTTCATGCATAATAATATAAATGTTGTGATGTGACGGGCTCACCAAGAATTATATAATGATCCAATGCATTGGTTAATGTAATTTATCTCATGAGATAATATAAAATATGAATGATCATGATTCTATATTTTATCACAATTATGATGTTATGATGATTCAGATATGTTTTGTGTGAACATGATGCTACCTTAGTTCACAATTTTATGTTATAGTTCACCACTAAGACATGATGTTTCATTTTTATGCATTTACACATTCAATTCATTTATATAATGCTTCCTATAACTTTAATTTTATAAACCCATAATTTTTTTATGATGGTGATAATTATTCTCAGACATGTTATATTGATTCATGTTATTATATATCCTCTTAATGGTATTTTCAATCACCCTTTTAATTGACATGTATCCTTAGGATACTACTTATACTAAGGAGTAAACAAGGACTACTGAGGATATATGTAGGAAGGAATTAAATAATTTTTATTTTTAATTACATAATTTTAATGTTTGGTTCTAATTTCCCCAAAAAAAACTAAACCTTTGGACCCTTTTTTGTAACAGGTTTAAATTATTTATCTTTAAAATGATGTAATTGTAATGTAAGAAAAATTGGGGTCTATATAGTTGGTATCAAATTGTGATATATTTAAATCGGGAATTATGATTATAGAACATTGGTTAAAACCCTTATTATGGGACTATGTATATGAAATCATTGAGGAATATTTATTTTAGAAAAATACTAAACATAATAATCCCACAAGATATGAATTTAAAGATAATTTAACAAAGGAATAATTTATTTATTCATGAATTATTGACTTATGTTTTGTTCAAACCTTTATTATTTTAGAAAATGGTGGGAACGAGGAGAAATGAGGCTAGTAATCCATGTGATGGACAATGCAGTGATTTCCTGAATGACATCCCCAGTGCCTTGAGAGGTGGAGTTCAAAATTTCATAGTGAATCTTATCCAACTATCTCAGGATATGAACAATAAACTGAATAACGTGGAATGTACACTTTTACATAAGATAAAAAAAATTGGATATTGAGTCTTTTATGCATAAATGACCACAGACATTTAGTGGATCTTCTGATCCGCTAGTCACAGAATGTTGGTTAAACTCAATGGAGACGAAATTTTATATACTTCACTATTCTAAGATGGAGAAGGTGACATTAGTCATTTAAAATTTGGATAGAGAGTCTGATAAAAGGAGGGTTTTAATTGAGAATACCAAGGTTAAAGATAAAATTGAATATATGGTTTGGGAAGACATTAAGAAAATATTTCTTAACATTTATTTCGCTCAAACTCTTCATATGAAGATTGAGAGAATATTTAATGAGTTTAAGAAAAAAAGAATGTCAATCTATCACGGCTTATAAAACAAATTTAAAAAGGCTTTCAAGGTATGAATCATGTTTTGTTATTAATAATTATACCAAAATAGATATATTATTTAGTTCATTAAAACCACCCCTTCGAAAGGCTCTAGAAATTAGAGACTTTGAAAGTTATGAAGAATTTGTTCAATATGATCTCAATATGGAGATGGAGTATGGAGAACGGTCCCATGGATATCGAGATAAGATATAGAATATGTATTTTCATGATAGATAATTTCATGAAAAAGGTTTAAAGAAAACTTATCCACTCACATGTAGAAATTTCTTGAAGAAACGTCATGGGAATTACCTCAAAGGTATAGGGAAATGCTTCAAGTGTGGGATATAATTCCACCAAGCTCGTGAATGTCAAATATACCAGAGGAAACTAGAAAACATTCTGTAGGAAATGAGAGAAAACCCCTTAGTTAAATGTTTCAATTTTAGAGAGAAAGGTAGTAACACATGACAATGTAATAAACCTCGTGTCCTCAAGGGTAATCAGTGTTAGTAGCCACCAAAAAAATGGAGAAATGAAAATATTATTCCATCACAACTACTGATATGGATCCTAAAAATGATGTATTTATAGGTATGCTGGTTATTAATTCAAGAATAGTGAACTTACTATTTCATTTTGGTTCTACACATTATTTGATATCTTTTCTTTTTTGTAGAACTATACAAACAACACTATTAAATATTGACGTTGATTTATCTATGATAATATAAAGTAGTTAAATTATTGTATCGAAATTATATAAATCATACCTATTCAATGTTAGTGGAATAAATATCCTAAAAATATACTCTTACTTCCTTCGGTAGATTTTGACACTATTTCTGAAGTGGATTATTTATATTGATACTACTCCAACATCAGCTGACTAGAATGGGACATCACCCATCATATACTGATAATGAACAAGTATCCACTTAAACAGATAGATGACTTGTTTATTCAACTATGTGGTGCCAAGTATTTCTCTAAGGTGGACATTCAGTTGGGATATCACCAATTAAAGGTTATGAAGGAAGATATTCCTAAGATATCCTTTAGAATGAGGTACGAACACTATGAGTTCATAGTGATTCCTTTCGAACTCCCTAATTCTGCATGAATATTCTAGGAAATAATTAGTAGAGCCTTTAGATGTTACCTTGAAAAGTTTGGGGTAGTATTTGTTGATGATTCTATGACATACTCCAAGAGAAATGGGAACATAAAGAGCATTTGAATACTATTCTGAAGACTTTGTAAGGGAAAAACATTACGTAAAGTACAGAAATTTTGAGCTTTAGATTTAGTAATTAATATTCTTAGGGCATGTTATCATGAAAAAAGAAATATTTATGCACCCTTATAAGACAAATGTAATCGAAGAGTGGATCAAGTCAACATTTGTAATAGAGATCCATAAATTCCATGGTCTAGATGGGTATTATTGGTGATTTTTTAAGAACATATAATTATTTTAAAACCCTGTAAACAAGATTACATGGAAGGGATAAACATTATTATGGACCATTAAATGTTAGGAATACTTCTGAGAGTAAAAATTTAGACTTATCACCACTCTAGTACTCAAAATTTTGGGAAGTGGGGAACTCTTTGTGGTATCTGTGATCCATCAATGAAAGTATTAGTTTTTGTACTAATTAAAAATGATAAATTTATAACCTATGACTCAAGGAAGTTGAAAATCCATGATAAAAACTATCCTACACCTGATCTGGAGTTTGCAACTGTGATCTTCACATCGAAAATCTAGAATCATTACCTCTATAGGTATAAGTGTGAGATATATAGTGATAATAAGAGAATCAATTATATATTCACATAGAAGAATATTAGTATGAACTAGGGAAGATGGTTAGACCTCATGAAGTATCATGATTTTTCAATCCACCAACGTCCTGGTATGTCAAAAAAATGGACAAATCTCTGAGTAGAAAGGATACCGCAACATTATCAATGATGAAAACTGAGAAGGATCCAATCTTCAAAGATTTAGAATGGATGGAAATAGAAATAATTAAATAAGGAACAACATCAATCCATTATAAAATGATTTCGCAACCATCCCTTATGGATAAAATAAAGGATGTTCAAAGGAAAGATGTGGAAATCCATAAAATGATAGAAGCTATCAAATATAAGAAGTCCTCAATGTTAAAAATTCAAATGTAAGGAGTTGTAATATTTTGGTCATGAATATGTGTACCATCCAATACATAAATAAAGGAATATCTTATGAGTGATGCACATAGATCAACACTATCTATTAACTTAGGGAGAAAAAATATGTATCAAGATATATGAGACAACTATTGGTTGGACAATATGAAGAATAAAATCGTTGAATATAAACAAATGTTCATAGTATGTCATCAAGTGAAGGATTAAAGGAATAAATCCTAAGGCGATGAGTCCACCATTTCCCATACCAACCTAGAAATGGGAAAACATCACCATGGAATTTTTCCTGGGAATTCCAAATACATCCAGAGGAAACAATGAAATATGGGTTGTTGTGGACCATCTCCAAAAGATATCTCACATTATACCAATTCCAGAGGACTTATCACTAGATCAACATGCATGGATATGAAGTAGAGAAGCAGTAAGGCTTTATGGATTCCCAATATTGATTTTATCTAATCAAGATCAAAGATTCACATAGATGTTCTAGAAAAGTCTCCAACATGTTCTAAACGCTGAGCTAAACATCAATATAACTTATCATCCTTAAACTGATGGAAAATATGAGTAGGATATTTAAACACTGGAATATATGTTGAGAGATTGTTCTATGGGTCTAAATGGAGGATGGGACCAACATTTTCCTCTGGTGAATTCTCTTATAAAAATAGTTTTCACTAACGAATCCAAATGGCTCCATCTAAACACCTTTATGGGAAAGAATGAAGAAAAATGGTATGCTGGCATGAAGTTAATTAAACAAAGATTTCGAGGCTTGGAATGGTCAATGAAATTGTTAAAAAGGTTAAAACCATTCAACAACACATTAAGTCAGCCCAAAGATGAAAAAATAGTTTTGGAAATATTTTTCAATGAGACTGAGAGTTTTTGGATAGATATATAGTATTCCTTCACATATCTCCATGTAATAGGATCACAACATTTGAGAATAAGGAGAAGATAAGTCCCAAATACATCAAACCCTTTGAGATTCTTGATCATGTTGGAGTTGTGGCCTATCAACTAGAACATTCGCCAATCATGTCTCAAGTACTTGATTTATTCCATGTGTCCCTCTTGAGGAAGTACATACCATATCCCTCACATGTACTGAATCCAGAGGTTCTACAATTAAAAAATGATCTCTTTCATGAGTAGCAGCTGGTTATGATCTTGGATGATTGAGATAAATATCTATGCAGCAAGACTAATCACCTAGTCAAAGTTCTACGTAGAATCCATAAGTACAAAGAGGAAACATGGGAACCATATGAAGTGATGATGGAGAAGTACCCTCACTTGTTTTCAATATATCACGTAAAACAAAATTTTTTGTTCGAAATTTCATAAGGGGGGAAGAGCACAACAACCTAGAATTTTATCAATGGAAACACCCTTCTTATAATTATTCTATACATTTTAAATCACATAAAATAACATAGATAAGATAATATAATCTTTATAAATTTATAACTAATGTAATAAGATATATTTATAGAATTTTACGAACCTATACCGATAGAATAGTAAAATGACCTTGGGAATAGAAATTTGACCATTATAAATAGAAATATTTACAATAGAATAGTACTATTTACAATATAATAGTAACCTCTCCTGTGAATGTATAAATAAAATTTAGGTATCTTATGAATGAAAATATGATATAGTAATTTCATAGTATAAATAAATAAGCATTTTAAAAATTATAAATTATGTGTTAGTATTTTTGAAGTTTTAAATATTTAATTACAAATTTATAGTTTATATAATGATTGAAATTAAAATTTATTTTCATAAAATTTACTCATAAATTAGGATTTTTCTTATAATTATTATATGAAAATTTAATGATACCTTAAGTAATTTCTTAAAGTGTCATAAAATTAGTTATAATTTTGAAATCAGTATTTTTGGAATAAATGATGATTTTATTTAAAAAGTAAATTTATCATATTTAGAAAATTATTTTCATAAAATAGAGTTCCTTTCATAATTATAAACAAAAAAATATTCTTTTTGTGAATTTATTATATTTTTCTAAAATAGTTGATTTTTTTCGGAATAGTGAATTACGGTAATTTACAATATATAAAATTATAAGTTAAAATCACTATTTTTACAGTCACGGATGATTAAAGAATGATAATCTAGTATCATACTTCTTTACTTAATATATTTAGTGATTAGGTTCAAAATATTCATAGACTTGATCCAAAATAATAAAATAATGAATAAAATATTAAAAACACTCCCCTCTCTTCCCCGGTAAATACCACCCCTCACGACCACTTATCCTAACACCATCTAAAACCATTAATCATGTCCAATTTATGGCCAATACTCTTTATAATACCCTACCCCTTGTCCAAGATCTTTTTTTCTCAACAAAATACCAAAATAAACCCCCTAATGAGCTTCTCCAGGATAAAAATTTAACATGTAAAATCCTCTTTCTTTTCTTTTAATTTATTTTCATTTTGTTTTCATTTATTATTCTATCCTCAAATACCCTTATAAAAGATAAATGATAAGGCAATTATCATATATATATACTATATTATTATTATTTAAATTTAATAATCCACAATCAGACCTCTACTCTTCTCCCTTTTATTCTTACAAAATGAAATTGTTGTTCGTGATGTGTTGATTTACCGCCACCGTAGACAATGAATTTTAATTTTCATTTAACACCTTAATTTATGATCATAAAACCATTATAATGGTTAGTATAGATCCTAAATTGTATTTTATAAATTTTTTATGTTATGTGACTAACTTATAGACATAATATTTAATAATATAACAAAACGAGTTCATTGTGATCTAAACCCGCTGATATTATTCTAAATGATTTTAACTAAAATTTTATCTAATGAATCATAACCATATAAGGGAAAAAATATATTACCAATTAAACTTATATAAGTTTATTTATAACATAAAATTTTAATTATGTATAATTATCACCATTTTACATGAGGTCTTATGCATGTATACAAGTGAACTGATCATGAAAACCAATAAAAGGAACACCCATGGAACGAAAGAATTGAACACTATAACTCATCAAAATGGTCATAAAAAACATAATAAAATTTAAATGAATCAAAAATGTAAAATTGCTTCATGATTTATTAATTAATGAATCTAATTATATTATCAACCGAATAAAAGTGTTGAAATCATTCAGAAATAAGGTAATGGGATTCTCAAACGCAATTTCCATCCTTTGGGTTATTACCCTTTCATGAAACATTTAATTTTGGATATTATTTAAATTTTATCAAATATGATTTCTTTGTTCGTGCCTTTTATTTTCTAGGATATACATTTTTCCAATATAATTTTTTGAAAAGATTAATTATTTTTGAAAAATAATTCTTTTATCTAAAAAACACATATTTTACTTGTCTTGAGATAGTTTATTATTCCCTCAACATTGATGATTCTTATACCATGTATGTTATTCCATTTTTATTTTGTGAACCACAACGATTTCTCATGAAAGAGATATTTATTGAATTATCATGAAACCTATTTCCATTCCATGTTTTATTTTATGAAAATGATTGTTATACATTCTATGTGGCATAAACGTTTATGTAAATGTTATGATGTGTTGGGTGTGCGGAAAATTATAAACCACTCTAATGAATTGGGTAATGTGATTTATCTCATGAGATAATGTGAAATATGTGTAAACATGATGATATATTTTTTCATGATTATGATTTTATGATAATTCAAATATGTTATGTGTGAACATGATTCAAGATTTGTTAACATCTATGTGTGGTAGTTCGCCACTAAGACATGTTGTTTCCTTTTTATGCAGTTCCTCATTCTGTACCATTATATAATCCTTCCTCTCTTGATTATGATGATGATCCCATTCTTATGTTATGATTATGATGATTGTGCTAACCCATGTAATATTGAATCATGTTCTTATCTATCCTCTTATTGGGATTTTAGCTTACCTTTTTCTCTGATATATATTCTCATGTGACTACTTATACTAAAGAGTACATGAGGGCACTTACGAAGCTGGAGAGGATGTAATTAAATAATGTTTATGTTGTATTAATTAAATAATATGTTTGGTCCAAAGTTTCCAACGGGAAAAAACCTTTGGTTCCTATTTTTAAAAACTATTGTATAGTTTATCATTAAAATGGTGTAATGGTAACATAATTAAAAGTTGGTTTGTTATACTATGCTCGAATGTCTCTAGGTAAAAGAAGAAGTATGAGGAGATCCTAGAAATGAGGTATCTTTTTCCTAGAACATGGGTAGTCTTGTATGATATCATAGACACCCATCACATATGTATTTACTCCATTATTTAGATCCCTAGAGTTTTCTCTTCAAGTGATCACACATTTAATCATGTATTGTAATGAAAGGTTAAATGATTTATCCCACTCATGTGTGACTTCATAAAACTAACTTCTGTTACATATTATTTAATGATTTTCTAATGATAATTAACATATAATACTTCCTTGAATGATAGCAGTTATCATTCATCCACCAAAAATTTTGATGATTGTGACACTAAATCAAATACAATACATTGTGGTGTAGAAAAATTTATGCTACTATTTTCATCAGTAATGGCATAAAAAAATTATTTATTATATAAATAAACATACCTTATGATTTCCAAATTGTGGTATAATGTTTTACAAAAATTATTATATAATCTTAGTCATAAAATATTACATATCCAAATTTTAGCATTTGTAAAGTAACTTTATGTCGTATCTCCTTCCATCTAACACCTTTCTTAAATACTAATGAATTTTTTCCATTTTTCCTTATATTTCATCATATATAATAACATGTGGAATCATTCACAATACACTTTTGTATATATAATGATATTTTATGTAATGTTGTAATCAACTTCAGTATGTATCACATCATATGAAATACCCTCTGAAATATCATCCAAAACTCATTTGGATTTTCTCTAAAAAAATTCATGGGAAGCTCCCAAATTCAAATGAAATACATACTCATTTAACCACAAACTATTTCCACATGAACCTTTATAGCATTGATAAAACATATGAATCTATAGATCTATAAATATAATAAATATCAGCTGTTTCATTACATCAATGATCCTTAAGCTATAAAGGGATCTATTGTGACCGAAATCAAACACATGTATCTATATACTAATGTCCACCAGTCACATCACATGTGAGATTAAATTATCATAATTTCCCTTTTTTTAAGACATCGAGTAACCCAGGGACATGGATTCAGTCCATCCTATATATCCAACTCAAATATTATCAATTATTTAAGCATAAACAAACCAATTCAGTGAATATATAACATTTAGTTCAAATTTATAGATGAGTACATCATAGGCACCTCATCTAAATAATTAGAACATCCAATTTACTATCTATTTATGGACACATAGTCCTTCAATCTATCTCAATTGAGGACTTGGATGTCATACACATTATATGATGGAATAAATCATATCTTGGTATAGCTTGAACCATTGAAAAGATTATCAATGTACCTTACCATGCCCAGATTAGCTAAGACTCAAGGATTTTATAAGAAATTTATTAAATTAATAGTTTATCAAGATAGTTATCTCACCAAACATAGGTAAAAGGGACACCAACTATGATCCATGAACCCATGGTATACCAAATACAGAGTTTTTGACACTCTATATAGTCTACATTTTGTGTCTTCAATCACAAAAAAACCCTTCTGTGCCTACTGATAATATTTTGTATCATGATACAAAAATTATACTCATTTTAACCTTTATATTTCATCATAACTTATAATTATCCATGACGAACATCATTTATGGATAACTAAAATTCCTAATCATAAAGGGAAATTATCATTACACTTTACTAAATTTGTATCATTATATACATATATTCATCCAATGTGAAAGAATAATAAAGTGGAGATATCATTTTATATGATAAATTTCATATTATTAAAACTTTTTAATAATATTTAAAAACCAACGTACAAGTTCATGTCAATTATATAATATTTGATAGACTTATCTATTGTCCATATGTTTGTATTACTTTATGGGGTTTTATTAACAAATTATATTTTATCATAATTATCACCACAGCTCTATCTAACCATCTGATAAACCGCTCCAAAGAAATATTTAGTGAGTAAAATCTATAAAAAAACAATTTTAAATAATTCTTTGATTTATGAATCATATTCCTAATATTCAACTCTAGAAACATATTCAAAATTTTTATCATCACAATATCTATTATTGTGATGCTAATAACATATACTATAAACTTAGAAATTTCCCAAGTATAACATCGTCATCCTTGGAATTAATTGCACAAACTTTTTCTTTGAAATAATTTAGTAAAAAACATTGAAGTTTACATTATAATTTACCATCACATCAAAATATATTTTATGATAAAATGATATTCACTTTTTTATGATTACAAAATGTATGTATTCATATTTCTCTTTAATATCATACACTAAAAATCATTAAGGATATTAATTGAAATTTAATTCTTATTTTAAATAGAATAATCCTCTAGTAAACAATGTTATTCGCTTCCACTTCATGAAAAAATATTACTCTTTATATTTTTATCTACTATTATATATCCTAAAATATTTAGGAAATTAAGTGAAGTCCCATTAATTTTAGATAGGTATAATATTTTATTTTCTGAGTTATTATGTCTCAGCATACTCCCACTCACCTCTTAGAAACCATATTATTTTCAAAATATCATGTTATGTAACATAAAATCCATTATGCTAAGAAATAATTCTTATTTACTTTTAATTTTATTAGTTAATAAATGAAATATTTATTCCATATCAAATAATGTATGTTATGTATTTTGATCATTTTTTAAATAATAATTTATTAAAATATACTTCTGGTTAGTAGTTGAAAAAACAACCCTCATATTTTAATAAATATCTAGGTAAACCATTTATCATGGGTAAAATATTTTTATCCTTGTATTGTTTTCTAAACATGTTATATTACATGATAATTAAAAAAACATGTATATATAATTCACTTTAACATATTTTTTATTATGAAACTTCATAAGCAAACAACTCATATTATTATATAAGAGAAATTAAATAACTATACAAATCATTTATTTGTATCCATATGACCTTAATATACTCATCTATATTAAAATATTTCATGTAAAAACTCTTTTCATATTAAGTTGAATAAAAACTATAAGCTCAAATAATTTTTACCTTTATGTTGAACTCAATTATATTTATATCATCAGTTAAATATACATTTGGAATCATATATAGTTCAAAATTGGAAAATTAATTTTTGTAACACTGATCTATGACATGGTTATCCCATGGGAGTTTTAAAACTCCATTCAGTATCTTTAATAACTCAATATTATAGAATCATTACTCTCCATCCATATAAAACTTTAGGTTTAAAGGATCTTGACTTTATTATTTTGAGGAAACATTTTTGGACTCTTTAACTAACTATTTTACTTTTTCATGAGCCTTTAAAAATATTCAAGAATAGTTTCTCACTTCATTAAAATCCAATATATAAAAACTTATAAATTATCATACACATAAATTCTCACTAATATATCAAGCTCATTCAAATTTAGAATATTAGATCTAAACATCAACTTCAAATATTATCTTTAGTTCTCTCTATTTTTTTCTAAACTTCTATAATATTGAGGAAGTGTCTCTTTCATTTCTCAAAAATGATTCACACTAGGAGGACATCTAAAAATATGAAATAATTTAATTCTAGAAAATAAATTTCCAGCTCATAATACTCAATTCTTCTCAAATGGTATCATATAACATGATCCTTCTCCATTTCATGATTTGGTTAGTCTGATAAACATGAACTATGATCTCTTGAATCTTTTTCGATTTTAATTAATTTGTTCAAAAAAATAATTTCATAACATTATCTTTTCATGATCAAAAAATTTAATAATTAATAAATTGTAAATTTATTAATTCCAAGAATACCCTTCATCTTCATCCTCGCTGAAACAAACCCAAACATAATTTTTCTATAATATGAAGAATTGTATATCAGCCCCACAAAAAATAACTTGAAAACTGGAACATAAATTTTTAAAGAACTCATCTAGAAAAACTACATATAGAGGTTAAAGTTAAATTTTTAATTCCTCAATAAAAAATAATTATTAAAAAAACATTCATGATTTAATATCTGGATAGTCCAAGAAAATAGAAAAAATAGTGAAAAACTGTAGCTTTTTGAATAACACATCTTGGAAAAAAATGCATCGTCATTAAGCACTGTTATATAATTATCACTTGAAAATTATTGAATCACATTTTAGATGTGATGTTTTAGCCATTAAGGATCAGTTTTAGAATCATCTGGTACTATTTATTCATAATATTTTAATTCTTCAATATCATATTTTATCCTAGTATATTCACATGAAAACATTCAAAGTATAGGACCGATCATCTGATAAGTAGACCTTGAGAATCAACCATATTCTAAATCAATCATGTGCATCATCCGTATGAATATTTTACTAACTATATGCATTGATCATAATACTATAGATCATCCACGAGGTAGGTCACTAACAATTTATTGATTAAAAGTATGAATAAATTTATCAGCCATAGGAATTCCTAATCGATTGTATGAGAAACTGACTGACGACATGTGCAACTAATTGACTATAAGAAGATCTTATCGAAAAAATAAAATACGTAACTACAGTATTTCTACCTGATAGATGGAACAAATGACTAATCGATTGCATGACTAAACACAAGAAAATATTAAGAAAAACCAAAGTAAATAAAAAACATTTTTTGAATAATTTTGAACAACATAAATTCAAATCAAAAACATCTCAGAAACCTCAAACACCAATTTCAAACTCTGTAATAACGATGAAATAAAATAATAACCATTTTATAATAAAATAAAATTGTACTTCAATCTCCCCGTTTTAGATTTTTCAGAAACCTCTCTAAACTCTTCAACGAATATTATATCTAGTGACACCTTCCCAAGAATAATGATAATTATTTTACCATAGCTTATCTCATATTAGAAGACTCTTACACCACATAATCATATAAGGTTATTTTTTTAGAAAATTCAATTCCTTTTTATCATAAAATTTTATCTAATTAACATAGATAAAATCCCCCTTAATTCATGTAATAGAAGCAACTATCAAATAACTCCATCATTAATCATTATCCAAATGTTAAATGATAATTTAGTGATCACTTATTCCATTATCAAGAATTTTATCCCCTATAACATAGAATTATGACCTAATTTCTCTTTATTTTTCAGTACAATCCAGATCATAATATGGGATAGGGTATATATTCTTTCAAATGAGAGGAAATTAATGAAAATGGAGTTCCATGCTTAAAAAGCATGATAACATTATCAAAAATATATTATATTATCAATTCAATCCAAGGATACTAAATATTTCTATCATTGATATTGGTCGGGTTCATCCTTTTATTGGCCTTATTTTATACAGATCAAAGGACATTCCTTTATTTGTGATAACATGCCCTAATAAAGTTACTTTCTCCAAAAAAACCCACATTTACTATAATTTTCTAGTAAATTTTCCTTCAATAATTTCTTCAATAAAATATAAAAATTATTATCATGTTAATCCTTTCATTTGGAGTAGATAAAAATATTTTTTAAAAAGTATACCAAAAATTTATCAAGGTAATCCTAGAATACTCTATTAATTAATTGAATGATGATTTTCAGATAATTATTGGGTCTAAATGGAATCACTATGAACTTATAGTGTCCATACATTTTACAAAAATAATTATTGGTGATATCCCCATTATTCACCTTTACTTGATAATATATTGACCAAAGATCCACCATAGATAAGTATTGAGGCTCATGTTTTAGATTGAATATGTAATCAATTCATGGAATAAGATAATTTTTCATTATCAGGGTCTTTTTAAACCCATGATAATTAATTAAATGGTACATTGATCCATCCTTTTCATGATGATGTGGACTATTTCACTACATGATGAAGCACTTGGGAATAAAAACCCTTTATCTAGAATCTCATATGGATGATTCTTCATCTCCTCAAGTTAAAAAAATGGTCATTATATATAGATTCTATGATATTAGAGAAGATCATGGTATAATTTCAATTGATAATTAAACATATCAACTAGAAGTAAAACTAGAAAATTATCTACAAAAAAAATCAGTGATTTCCCTTAAAATGATCATATCATCAATGATTATAATTTTTGCAACCTCAATCATTCAATAAATATATGCCAACATATATGTTAATAATATCAATTATTTAGTTGATGATACCAAAGAATATTAATCCTCCTATTTGAACGTGTATAAAATCAAAGTGTGATTTCTAATATAGAGGGTGATTTCTTTTTCTCGACAATTAATGTTGGCTCTATACAAGGAAATCCAATCCATGTTGACAATAACATCAAATTCTTATAAGGGGAGAAAAATATATTTTTATGTGAAATTAAGACTATAAATGTGGATAGGTTATCATTTATATGCTTTGGATACAAAAAATGACCCATTTTCCATCTTTATTGATAACATAACTTCCATGTTTTGAGGTGGTGTTTGAATAATTCTAATAAACTTGTGTGATATGAAAGAATGTGTAAAAAATAGCCAATAATACCACCTTTCACAATTTGATTCCATTTCTAATAATTTACTCTATATAAAATAGAAATATGGATGAGAACTTTTAAACTTTTAAATATATAAAATTGAAACTATGAACATTGATCTGATAACTCCTTAATAACATTTATTCCTTAAATTTGGAATTTCTAGGATTCAATATAAGTTATCTATGATCTATTACCCAATATGAAATATTATGAGAATTCTTTTCCTTTATAATGCTTGGTAAAGATAATGTGATTTAACCAAAATATATCCCCTAAGAGTGTCAAACTAGGGGTGTATTAGGGCCCATTTTCATGAACCAGGTGTTGATCGATTCTATCTCAATGTTTCCTTTTCGTGGTTATTATGCCTAATTCCAACGATGCTAGATCCAATTCTACTTATAGAATCCAGACATGGATATATTTTCATGGAAACCACTTAATCTATACATTACCAAAATTTAGGGTAGTTTTCCAATGTTTAGTCTTATCCCTATGTATTTCACTATAGTCTTCTAGTCCAAATCCCCAATAATAACTAGAATTTTCTCGTATACCAACTATTAAAACTCATATCATTAATAAAATTTATTTTATAATTTATTAGAAAAATATAAACTTAATATAACCAAATAAGATTATGAGGCCTAGTGTATTTGTGAAATAAGGTATATAAAATAACCATATACAACATGGATACAACATCATTATTATAACACTCAAAAAACATGCCTTTATATTTTGTGGATAATCACAAGATATTTTTTCTAGAAAAATGGATTTACATAAATTTTTATGAAATGGTTTAATCAGAGATAAAGGGGTATAAAATTACATGGGAATCATAAGGATAGTAAAATGTATTTTTAAAAACATATCCCAACATGATCAAGTGGAAATAAAAATGCATGACATAAATAAGGTGCTCAAATAAATAAGAGAAGGAGAGGATCCCTTGCCTTGAGAGGGAACATCTAAAATCATAGGTGCATGTTATTATTTGATTTTTGGAATATTTGAGATTTATAGAGAGGTAAATGAATATTAAATTCATTCTTTAACGGTTTTGAGTGATGTGTTATGGGGGTTTAGGTGGGATTATATTATGAAGGAGAGGATAATTATTTTTTAATTTCCAAACTTTGGTTTTGGACTCTATATGATAATGTTATAAAAAATTATACCATGGGTTTTTCTTATGGTTTATTAACAAAGGATTTGTTTCCATTTTTATAAGTATAAGAACCTAAATCATTAAAATATTTCCCTCGGTGAAATGGAAGTCATTCACATTTATAAAGAACTAATTTTAAATACATAAAATAAAATATAGGTTTTTGACGATTCATTAATGGTTTATAAAATTAATAAAATAACCTCAAAAATAAAATACTTTAAAAGGAAAACATAATTCTAGTCATTTATACTATTTATAGTATTATCACATCACTTTTAAGATTTTATGATTTCATAATACACACTCTATGTTATACCGTATTTAATTTTGACCTAAACATTTGAAAATATCTGATTTTTATGAAAAGATAACAATTGGATAATTTTAATGAGGTTGATTTAAAAAATATTTATTTTAACAAATTAATTTTCTAAATATATTAATTTACATTTTTTAATAAAAAATCCACATTTATTGAAAATACGAGTTTTTTGACAATACTCGATTTCTAACCATTACAAAAATTAAATCTAGATTCATGAAACTACATTATCATTTATATTTGATAAATATTATTTAATTATATTATTTAATTAAAATATTATTTATTTAAAAAATTATTAAATTCATCAAAAATATCATTTTGATAAAAACTATATATTTCCCAAAAAAGATTTTGTGTTTCATTGTATCAAAATATAATTATATCAAAATCATTATCTAATACTTCAAAAATATATGTTAAAATGGATAAATAAAATCACTATTTTATTAAATTAAAATAAATAAATTCATAATTTTAGGGTCTAGAAACATTACCTTTATTCCCTAAGGGAATGGTGTCTAATGTGGGCATTTTCATGGGGTGGTTCGACGAACATGGTTTGGGTCAAGATCTTAAGAATCTTGGTCTTCTCTTATAAATGTTTTCGCATGTGCTATGATTGTTGAATATTGAATTGGATTTTGTCAATGGAAAATCTCATTGTTGTTATCTCCCTCATATTCTCGGATAAATGGGCTTCATGTGGTATGATGCTACTGGATGAAGCCATCACATTCTTTCTCTATATCAAAGTGAATACATCATTACCCATAATATACTAATATATATAGTCACTGTACAATATCTATATTATAAATTATTTTAATTATTAATGGTATTTTAAATTTTATAGACCATATAATGGTAAAAAATAACCAAAGTAGTGAATATTTATTCTCTAACATCATTTCTCAATGATTAAATCACTCAATTAGAAAAATAATTTATAAATGTTCAGGTCATTACATTATTCCCCCATCCTAAAATTTTCCCTCAAAATTTTTATCCCATACACTAAAATATGTGAGGTTAATTTTTTTTATCACCACTTCTCGTTTACATGTCATTTCCTCAAACTTGTGGTTTTGGAACAATAGTTTTACTAGGTGAGTTTTCCAATTTCTTATAACATCATATCAATGATCTAAGTTCATTAACATTTACATCACATATGAAATATATATCTATAATGATACCACCTATAGATTTAGTGAATGTGTGGGGTATGGTCTATACTTCCTCAATAGGGATAAAAGGAAAGCATAATGTACTTGAGATAGGTTAGGTGGGAGTAATAGTAGATAAGCCACTACTCCGATGTGATCGAGATTCTCAAAGAGGTTGATATATCTTTTATTAAGATTTCACTTCATCTCAAACCTGATGAATTTCCACCACGATGATATAAAAAGGAACACATTATGTCTAACCTAAAACATTAGGTCTCACTGAATGTTATCTTCATATATTTTCTATTGAAATTTCGAGGATCTCATATGATGAAAAATGGTTGGTACGTTCACATTAATCTCTTGGAAAATATTTGATCTCATTAGTTTCTTTTCTCCAACTTCATCACATCATTTTGGTGTCTTTAACTTCTTCCCATAAAAGGCATCATTAGATTTTATTTGAATATTAAAATAAAAACTTTTATTATATGATAACTCCACTAGTGGAAGGTGATGATCCTAAAATCTTTGTAAATACATTGGACATGATCTTTGTATATCCTCTAAAGTTTGAATGGTTCTATAAGACTAACTCTACATCTAAGCGTGATAAGCAGTATTGAAGCATATCTATGTATCTAAATCTTTAATAAGGCTTCTCTATAACGAAGAGATAAACCTAAAATCTCTATTTGATGTAATAACGAGTGAAACTTCATACAGTCTTACCAATTCTATTATGTATATCATGGAAATTAGGTCAAGAGATAAATCTTCCTTGATTGAAATGAAATGCGTTGAATCATAAATTGATTTAAAATGACCCAAATAACATAATTTTATTTAGGTTCACTATGGATTCTGATGACCAATTCCATGGTTATGTTTTCCCATTTCTATACCGGTATGGGAAATAGTAACATCATTCCCTTAGTCTTCTATCATTCAACCTTGAATTGTTGACATACCAAGAATAATGATAAAAACACAGAAATCCCCATCTTCATATTATCATAGAAGAAGTTTTTCTTTAAATATCTATACATATTAGTTCTTCCTAGATGTATATATAATCATGATCTATGTTCATCATGAAGAATATCTTGGTTTATTTCTGGGGTTGATGGGTTATATATCCATGTTACAAACCTCATAACTCCATCTTTATTAATGTTTAACTCTTGAATATTCACTACCTTATTCTATAGCAACTCATCGTATTTATGGTCCTCCTCAATCCACTCAAGACATGATGTTTGAGTAGTCATTTTAGAAATTTATTATGATGTACCTTTTATTATTTTAATGTATATCCTTTACATAAACAAGAATATTAGATCCCTTTGAATCCTTATCATGGATAGGGTTGTAGGATCCATTTTACTCATAAATTTTTCCACTTCATTCACCTTCCTATAAAGGTAATTGATTGAACAATATTAATACTTGATCGTCTCTAACAACCCTCATTGGTGTATATTAGTCTCCTTTTGAGTGAATATATACTTGAGGATTTTATGATCCGTATATATGTAGCACTTTCCTTATATAAATAATGTCACCAAATCTTCAACATGAAGATCACTAGAACCAATTCTAGATCATGTGTTGGGTATTTTGAGAAATGGATATTTAATGGTAGGATCTATATCATATCACTTTTTCACCTTGAATGAGCACACACCCCATGCTATTTTTGGACACATCAGTATAGATCAAAAATCCTTCCCCATTAGTGGGTAATGTGATAATAGGTGAAGTGATTATCCTCTTATTCAATTCTTTAAATATCTCTTCACATTGAACAGTCCATAGAAAGTTGAATCCATTTCAAGTTATCTTGGTTAGTGGTATTGAAAATAATGATAAGTTTCTGATGATTTCATTATAATACCCAACTATTCCAAAGAAACGACATATTTCTGTCAATGATGATAATATAGGAAATCCTTTGATTTCCTCTATTTTTGATGAATCCAAATACATCCTTTTCCTAATGATAACATGCCCTGGGAAATTTATTTACTCCGACCCAAACATATATTTATTGTACCTTTTATATTACTTTTCATTCTTCACGGTCTTTAATACATCATTAAAATTATCCTCATATTCCTCTTTGATTTTGGAGTAGAAAAGAATATTGTCTATAAAGACTACAAAGAATTTTTCTTGGTAATGCCTAAAGACATTATTGATTAATTCAAGGAATATTTCTATATAATTAGTGAGTCCAAATGGGATCATGTTGAAATCATAGTTCTTATACCCTATAGTAAAATAAATCTTAGAGATATCCACCTTCACTATTACTTGATAATATTGAAACTGAAGATCCACCATAGAGACGTATTATGATCCACATATCTGATTGGATTATTCATTCATATATGTAAAATAATACCTCATATTTATACTTATCTTTTTGAGCTCATGATAATCAATGCAGTGGCATATTAACCCATCCCCCTTCATGACAAAGAGGACGGGTGAACACCATGGTGAAGAAAATTCTCATATAAACCTTTGATCAAGATTCTCTTATAATTTATTTATTAGATCCTAATGTTCAATAATGGACATTATATATAGAGTCTTGGATATTGGAATGTCTCTATGTAAAATTATGATGAAGAACCCAACCTCTCATCTAGGTGGAAGACAAACCAATGTTTTTGGGAAACACATCATTGAAATACCTTACAATGGGCATGTCATCAAGCATTATATTTTTTATAGTATCAACCATTTGATCTAGATACACTTTCTCATAATGAAATAAAATAAATTCTTGAGATGATGATACTAATTAATATTAATATTACTCTTTGTAATTGTATAAAATTGGAGGATGTTTTGTCTTAAAAAGGTGATTTCCTTCTATTAGCAATTTTTGTTGGCTCTATAAAAGGAAATACAAACCATGAAAATAATAAAATTAAATTATAATAAGGTGAGTATCTCTATATTTTATGGGAAATTCATCCAAAAAATAACAATAGAAGATTATTTATATTCTTAAGATGCAATAGTTGAACCATTTCCCATCTTCATTGATAACTCAACTTCGATGTTTTGAGGGGTGTTTGTATAGTTCAACTAAACTTTTGTGATGTAAAAGAATTTCCAGAACCATAGAAAATAATCCTTCCCCTAACTATTTGATTCTGATTCTAATGATTTATATTATTCAAAATACGATTAAGAATGGGAATTTTTAAACTATTAAACACATAAAAGGAAAACTATGAACATTGATAGGATAACTCATAAATTACACATATTAATTTACCAATGAATTTTTAGGATTCAATCTATGTTATCTATGATTATTTTATAATATAAAATATTATAATCATTTTTCTCCCTTCTTAATGTTTCATAAATTTAATGTAAATTTACCAAAGCATATCCCTCAAGAGTGTCATACTGGGTGCATAGTAAGGCCCATTATTATGAACTAGGCAATGATTGAGTTCATCTCAATGTTTCAATTTCATGGTTATTACCCCTAGGTACAAATTTGATAGAGCCACATCCAATTGTATTATCCTGACGTGGAAGTATTTTCATGGAAACCACTTACTCTATGCATTACCAAAATTTAGGTATGTTTTCTTATGGTTGCAATTATCTTTAAGTATCTCACTATAGTTTAATAATCCAAATCCCTAAAAAATAACTAGTCTTTTCTCTGATACCAACTATGAAAACCCATCTCTTTAATAAAAATTATTTAATGATTTATTATATAAAGATACACTTAATAAAACCACATAATATCATGAGACCTAGTTTCTTTGGGAAATTATGCACATAACATACCCACATAAAATATGGATACAACATCATTAATTAAAAACTCAAAAACGTGAACTCATATTCTGTGGATCATATAAAACTATAGGGGATTACCTAAGGATGTAAATAAGAAAGGGGTTATCTACAAAACCCTGGTAGGGAATAAAAAAATCATATATTAATTTAAATTAGTATATATGGTACAAGAAGTACATTATTGTGACATAAGAGGGTTGAGAATAATAATCTTGAACAATGAGGCATGATATAACATGATAACATAAAGGAAATATAGGAATATGGAAACAACCTAAAACATGACATTATAAACATAATTCAAGGATAACCATCTAGAACACATAACATAGTACGCTTAGTATAACCTCCCAAGAATAATACATGGAATTTATCAGGGTAGAAACATTACCCATTTTTTTATAGGGATATATAATATCATGTTCACATTCCACTTTCATATCATGTACATGGATAAGTGTGTCACATTGATAAAAAAAGGTCATCTTTCATCAATTACAACCACATAATTAAGGATTGATTTCTAGATACATGTAAACCCCTAATCAATTATGGATAGGTACAACTAGGTGAATATCCTTGAGTTTAAATATATATGGGTATTCAAAAAAATGTTTTGCATTGAAAACCATATGATAATTTCAGTAGCATTACGGGTGTATAAAAAGCTTTATTTAAGTGGTGATTTAGAATTAAAGGGTTGTATCATTACTTGGAAATTATAATTACTATAATAGATACATGTAAACATATATCCCAACTTGATAAATTGTAAATATAAAGGCATCATATAAAGAATGTGGTTGAATTAATATTAGAAGAAGAGGATCCCTTACCTTGAGATGGAACTTCTAAAATCTTGGGATGAGCTTATAAAGTGATTGGGTGAAACTTGGAAGGGATATGGAGAGGGGAAGGAGAAATAAATTTTTTATCCAATGGTTTTGAGTAAATAGTGTTGGGATTTTGGGTGGTTAATATAGATGAAGAAAGAAGAATTCTTTATTAATTTTCGAACATAGGTTTTGGACTCTGTATGATAGATTAATAAAAACAAAAAAACATCCCATGGTCTATTTTCATGGTTTCCCACCAAAAAATATTATTTTTAATCATTTTATAAGGATTATAACAAAATTCATTAATATAATACCTTTTTTATGTGGAAGTGGTTCATGTTAATATAGAACAAATTTTAGAACCTTAAAATATGATATTATATTTTTGTGGATTCATTAAGGGTTTATAAAATTAATCAAATAACCTCAAACATGAATTATTTTATTGGTAATAATATAATAGTTTTTCAGGGAAGTTCTTTATAATATTTATTACATCACTTTGGAGATTTTATATTGTCATAATACACACTATATATTTTTATCGTAATAAATTTTAACCCAAAAATTCGACTCTCAAAAAAATTTGAAAAGAAATCAATGTTAGATAATTTTCATTTTGTGATTTCAAAAATAATTTTTATTTGATA
The DNA here is from genome assembly GCA_963277665.1 of Viscum album. NCBI lineage: Eukaryota > Viridiplantae > Streptophyta > Magnoliopsida > Santalales > Viscaceae > Viscum > Viscum album. Next base: position 242,913,464 of record OY728137.1, read on the forward strand.
AAAATAATTCTCTTAATATGATAATTTACCCTTTTAAAACACAAAAATCTCCATTTATTGATAAATACTATGTTTTTTACAATAACAATTTTCTAACATATATAAAAATTACTTTGGACTTCGTATAATTGTATTAAAATTTATATTTAATAAAAATGTTTTATTAAAAAAATATTTGTGTCAAAAATTCTCAAATTAATCAGAAATAGTGTCCAGATTAAAATTTTAAATTTCCCAAAATTATAATTTCTATTTTAACATATCAGAATATGATTTTTATCAAGAAAATTTTCAATTTCATTAAAAATTAATAATAAAAAAGGATAAATAAAATAATTTTTTAATCCAAATAAATTATAAAAATTTATATTTTTAGGGTCTAGAAACATATCCCTCAATTGCACTAGTGAACACCCTAAGGGTATGCTAAGTGTTAAAGAGATTTTCATGGGGTGGTTTGGTGAACATTATGTGAACGGTGATATCGATGATCTATAACTTCTCCGCTTAACAATTTCACTCGGGCATAAATTATTGAATCTTATCTTGGTATTCATTGAGGTAAACTCCCAATGATGTAATCTCTCTTGTAATCTCCAATACGTGGAATAATAGGGTGTTATCCTACTAGTTTAATCCACCACATCTTTTGTATATGTCAAATAGACTTTATCATAAACCTTAATATAATAATCTTAGCGGTCACTATACAATGAAAATATTATTGATGGTCATGACTCTTAATAATATTTTAAATTTTATTATCCATATAATGGTCCAAATAACCAAAGTAGTGCATGTGTATTCTATAATTTAATTTCTTAATAAGGCATTAAATCATTTTAAAAAAATATTTCATTTATAAATTTTCATGTCATTATAATAATCACTTTCCCAATCTACATTAGTATTGAAAATAAATTGAAAATATTTTCTATATTTTTAAATTAGTCTATAAATCATTGTTCCTTTGACATATTTAAATATCCTTTTCTGATAAGCATTTCTAACTCTTATGTGTCACTCTAAAATTTACCAAAATGTTTCATAGAAAAGGATATGTCAAGTATTTAAGATATCAAAGAAAAAAACTTCCAATGATTCTTCTAAATTACTTTTGGTAAACTGTACTACTATTGTCATCATTGTAAAGCTTTCTTCCAACTGAAAATTTTATGGAATCTTCACATTATTCTTATATTCCAAAAAAATTGACCAACTTTTTTGAATATAGCTCTTGCAATAAGAATATGAAATTTAGTTTCAAATAAATCTATAACCAGAAAAAGTAATTCAATTTTACAAGCATGAACATGCCAAACAATTATTAATTTTCTCATAAAATTCCTTAAAAACATACTCTTGGTCAATTGGAAAAAGTTTTATCATCAACAAATAGTATGAAAAGTGGTGATATTGAGGATAAATCTATTATATATAAATTTTGAAGATAATTGAATTTAGTAGAGCCCATTTTTTCAATCACTCATCATGTTTTGTGTATCTAGATTTAGGAGCCTATTTAATGATATAAAAATCATATCATATTTTAAATCACATTCTTCCATAAACATGTAGAATAAAACAAGTTGTTTTTTCAATAAAGACTTTATCCTTAAGGTCCCCATTTAGTTTTTTTTTATATCCATTTGATAAAATCAATAGTGATTGTGTGTAGCCATAATTAAAAACATCATGACTACTATAATCCATTTTGTTGGAGAAAAGGTTTATTCAAAGTAAATTCCTTCCATTTATTTATATCCATTACCAATCAATCTATATTTTTTCTTTATCACAACCCAAATTTCAATAAATTTGTTTTTAAATACCCATTTGGGACCAATATAATTATTATCTTTTGGCTTTGGATAAAGTTATCGTGATGAATTTTTCTTGATCTGATCTAATTAATCATTCATAGCTTATAATAATTAAACATGATCAAATACTTCAAATATTATTTTTGGTTCAAATATATGGAATGAGTATTCTTTAATTTCCCAAAATCATCTTTTTTCTTGTCAGAACATTACCTTATTATTATTCAATAATACTCTCATAATCAATATGTATTTAAATAATATAAAAAGTATTCATGTCACCAACCATAACCTCTTATTCATCATCAATATGTTCTGAACCAACATCACTAAATAATGATCTCATCTTGGTTTCATTTTTAACCTACTGATACAAAATAAGCATGTTGTTTTCATCTAAAATGACAACATTTTATTGATTATACTGATTATATATGAACTTTAATTCAATAATATAGAAATATAAAATATACAAAATATTGTAAAAATGTTTGGTCCCACACTTGTACTCAGTACAATCAAATAAGTACCTCATAAATATTCCACTATTAACTTTCTCTTCAAACTTTCTCAGCTTCTTACCTTTGATCTTTATAAATCATGGACATCCAAATAATTAAAATTCTGTAATGTTAGCTTTTAACCACATATAATAAAGAGTGAAATGATTCGTTGGTCTTAAAAGATATATATTCTATATTTTTACAACATCACTCATATCCTTTCTCAAAAAACCCTTATGAATTTTATTTTGAAAAAGTATTGCCCTTTATATCACAAAAAAATATATTCATTCCCTCTATAACCCCATTTAGAAAGGGGTATATAGTGTATTTTACTAATTCTTGATTCCATGATTAATAAGATAACATTTAAATACATCACTTATAAACTCTTTCCAATGATCATATCATAATTTCATAATGTAAATCCCTAACTATTTTTAATATTCTCCTCTAAAATCATTTAATATATAAATTGCGCAAGATTAATGCTTAAGAAACATCAAATTATTTATTTTGGTGAAATCATCATTGAATTTTTGAAATATATATATCACCGCTTTTTGACTATTTCCTCAAGGGACTAAATAAATCACTTTTTATAAGCACCATTGGCCCAATATATAGAATTTATAACATTTTACAAGTTTTTGAGTAATTTTTACCTTTTTTCATTTTGGACATGAAACATATTATTCTCTCATCATATAGAAAGGATCTCTCACAAAAATTTGATTTAAAATTTTATTTAGGATACTTTGTCCAATAGTTTCAAGCCCTCTATTCCATAGAAAACATTCATCATTGTCCCTCATGTAGAATGTGTGGGTATGATTTCATATTAAGAATATATTTCCATTAGTTCCTCTTCTATAAAAAATGATCCTTTCATCTTCCAATCCATTAATGAAAAAAGTTTTATTCTTAAAATTAACTTTATGACCATTATCATAGGATAGACTGATACATAATATATCATTCTTTAACACTTATATATTCAAAATAAAACTTGGTTTCATGTTTTGGGATTCAATCTCATATTTTTAAATACCCTTAATTTTTAATTATAAATAATTACCAATTGTAATTTCTCATCATTTATGGATTTCAATATTCTTAAAAATCATTTTACCACCAGTCATGTGGGAGGATCACCCACTATCAATATTACATGATTTTATTTCTCTACTAGAGTCCAATGAAAACTCAAAAACCCACTCTATCTCTTCCCATGATTATTGATTTCCCTGTAGTTTTTAATTATAAGTTGTTAGTATAGGTATGATTTCTATAAAAAAATATAAATAGTGGATCGGTTCCTCACACATTCCATGTATGCCCTCACAAAATTAAAATTCTTTCTTAGTCTGTATACTTTATAAAATTTAGTTTCTAATCTATCTTCTATGAAAATATGGTTCCATATCCTCTAGATTACTTTCCATGACTTCATTTCTCATCACAGTTAATATCATATTATACCTTCATGTGTGGTAATTTTTCCCAAAATATCTATAACACTAGTTGTACCCTTCTAATCAAAATCTTTTAGCTTCATTAAAATTATGCTAGAATAACTGTTAAGAATTTTATTCTTGTTATACATTATTATTTTTAATTTGATTATATTTTAGAGATAAAAATATTCAATGGAACATCTTTTATTCTTCCAAAGTGGGAGAATATGTATACCTAATTTCTTGGCCCAATCCTAAGACAATTTTTTAGAGCCTTAATTTTTAGTGTAAAAAAGTAAAAATTGATTTTTCTTATTTATATTAGAAGTGATTATTTTTTAAAAGTTATGCCTACATATTTAGAGGAGTCTACTTTTATTTTAATATAATTTTTGATATCCTATTTTGACTTCATCAGAACACTTTCATATTCAAGTCACATAGATTGTGTCTTAGATAATTATTATTATTTAAAATAATATCTATCATCAAGTTATTTTAAAATATTTTCATTTTTAGTAGCTTTTAACATAAATTTTTTAATCACATCAACAAGTTTTTATTTCTTTCAAACTCATTCCTTTCTTCCATTATCTTTTTGTTATGTTTCACCATGTTTTCCATTTTTTATGAGAAAATAATTCTACTAAAGACCTGATTCATGTTCATACATAAACATGTGTTTTAGATTATTTTTTTATGAATCATTTTGTACACTGATTAATGGTTCAAATCCTTTTCCAATATGAGATATCTAATTCTCGTCTTTATTACTAAAATCAATTTAATTTTCACTAAAAGATGAGTGGCTAGATTCTTCTTCATTTCTCCTCAGCATTCCACTATTAACTTTAAAAAATTTAATTTTTTATTCTTATATCATTGTATTATTATTTTAAACTTTCATTATATTTTACTTTTTAAGTTTTCTCATCATCTTCAGATTCAGAATCTAGTTCCTTCTTCATAAGATACTTAACAGAAAAGCTTCCAATCCATTTGAATTTTTAGCATCATATAGATTACATTCCTTTTACCTTGTTCTTTTCCATCTTTATTATCATTTAAACAAAAAATTATTCACTAACATCCTCTATCATATTCTTCATTTTATGAGTCACTTGAATCTTTATTTTTATTGTAAACTTTAAATTTCATCATTCTCATGGAATCAAAACCAAATTTTTTAACTTTTTTCTTAAATTCTATAATTTCTCTCATATAATAATCTATGAGAATATTGTAAAATTAAACCAAGTAAATGTCATCTCTATTTAATAAAAATGATATCATTGGATCAAATATATCTTGAAATCTCCCCATAAGCCTCTTAAAAATGATAGTCTTTAATTTTTTTTACCAAACCCTTTGATATTACTAACAATGTCATCTACATGAGTGAAATAATTATTGATTTTCTATTCCTTATTCATCTTTATGACTTCAATATTTCTTCTATAGATTTTTAATTTAGACTCATTAAATTTAATATTTCCAACATTGTTAATTTCTAGCTTATCCTATATTTCTTTCCGTGATGGAATTACCATAACTTTTATGTATAATTTTCCTCATAAATATTTAAGAATGGAATTTTTGTACTTTTTCATTATTATTTATATTTATTTTATATTTTTGGTTCATTGAATAATTCCATTTACTTAGTGGAAAACCATAGATAGTAGGATATCTAATTTCCAAGACAAGGGATCGAATATTTTTCAATATCTTTTTCTTAAATCTATGATTAATTTTACCATAAAAACATGGCACACCCCTACTATTAACAGAATTAGGATAATCCATTATTAGAACTTGATTAAATCAAATAAAGGGTACAATATTTACTACTAATTAATATACTCTCCACTGAGAAGGGTGGATGGATCCATAGAGAATTAACTTTTCACTTTCATCATAATTAAATAAACACCTACCACCTACTATGGTTAGAATCATATAAAATGTAAATTATCAACCTCACTCATGGATATAGAATATAAAAAGACAATAAAAATAATTATTTTTACATTTTTTCCACTATGTGAGTAGCCCCCTATTTCTTAGGGTTGGTTAGTCTCCTCAGACATGGATTCTTCTCTATATGGAATGACATGTCATTTTTTTATAGTATTGTCGTAGCATCACACTAGTTCAATCCGGAGACAAACTAGACTCTTCAGTTTTATGTTGTATTCACATGGAATATATAACTAATAAAAGAACTATCTTACTATAATTTCAGTTGATTCTATAATAGTAGATATTGATCTCCCTCTATGATAATTTATTAATATTCAAGAATATAATCTAACTTCATAAATATCTGATATAGAAATTCTTCTCAATTTGTAGACTCATACTGTTTCATTGATGGTTTGAGCTCAATTAGATATACAAGATTATCTCTAAATTTTTTCTTCAGACACTCTCTTTAATTCTCTTTATTTTTCCTCAATATCTATAATATACATGAATCTATTGTTTTATTTATAAAAAATTATAATAAGGAAACATTGGAATATATGAATTCATTTAATTCAAATATATCATTTTTAAAATCATCATTCTCAATTTTTCTCAAATATAACTTTATAGAATAATAATATTTCATTTCCCCATTTGTTTAGTCTCCCAAACAAGCAAAAAGATATACTGAAAATATTTTATTGTGAAAACTACATCTATACATTCTAATTGTTAGTTCCTTAATACTATTTTATTGTTATATCAAATAATAAATATTCTAAAATCATCGCCAATCATGGTCATAAAATATAATAGTTGAAAAATAGTGAATTTTTAATTCCAAAAATCCCCATCATCTTCTTCCTTAAGGGAAATAACGTTAACATGAAATTTATATAATTTTTATGATATAAGAATTTGTATATCAATACAAACCAATATAAAAAAACATGGATTTCTATTTTCAAAAACTAATATTGAATCACTACATATCCAGATGATAGATAATTTTTAAATTCCATAACTACAAAGCATCAACATAAAAACATTACAGATTCAATATATGGAGAATATTTACAAATGGATAAATCAATGAAAACTAAATATTTTACGATAATCAAAATTGGAACCTCAAATAAATATCATCATTATGAAACATTAGATTTAATCACAATTCTTATGTGATATTTAAACCAATGAGGATCACTTTAATAATTATCAGGTATTATTTCTTCAAAAATTTTGAATTATGGAGTCTCATATTTTCACCTAGTATATTTACTAGAAACTACACCATGTAAGGGACTGAACATGGAGAAGATTGATTGTGTGAAGCTACAGAAATCTAGATTGATCATTTCCTTGACCGTATAATTATTTTAGTAACTGTATAAATCAATAATAAGATTTTAGATCAACTGTGAGGAAAATCACAAACCATGGGTGGATTGAAAATTTGAACAACTTGTTTGAATTGATGTACACTTGATTAACCATATAAAAAATTGGCTAAAAAAATACCTTACTGTCTAATATTACAACTAACTAGAAAACTGCATGACTAATTGGTCAACCACATGATTGAATAATTGAATGGATGAATGACTGGTCAAATACATCACTAAACTCATGAAAACATATATAAAAAAGTAAAAATATAATTTCTTCAGAATGATTTTGAACAACCTGAAATCTTCTTAAAAAAATTTAATCTACCTCAAGCACCTCATTAAACTCTATAAGTATGTTGGAAACAAATTAAAACTATTTCATTAATAACTCTAAAGTTAATTCATTATCATCACTTGGTAATTTAAGAAGGGAATCTCTCCAATCAAATCAAATATGATTCTTGAAAATCTAATGGGACAAATATTTTTCCAATCAATCAATTTCATAATCTTGACTCGATTCCTCTAGTAATTTACCTCTTGAGAAAGTGTACCCAAATAAAATTCTAAAAACATACACTCCGTTATTCCATGACCAACACATTACTTGATTGGATTGAATAAGATAATTTAGGAACACCAAGTTATGTTATTTCTTACCAAGATAGATGATCAAAATCTTAATAAGTTCCACATTATAAGGAGTCCAACACTTTGTATTTTAAAGGTCATTTAGTCTCACCATCATATTTCCTGTTATTTCATTTATTTATACAAGCTTCATATAATTTAGATTTGAATCATATTCCTTCTACAAAATCAATACTTTCAAACCATATTTAAGTGTACCTATTTACACAACTCATATTTTGTGATACTTACCTAAAAATATAAGCTAAACATGATTTAAAAAATACAAAATAAATCCAATGAAAAATGTACATGAAAATTTCATGTAAAGTTTTATAATTATATGAAATTGAAAATCCCCTCATGATTAATCCTAAAACCATAGATTTTTAATCCTAGACTTTCTAGAATATGTCATATGCCACTCCACTAGTGAAAAGTTTGATCCAAAGTCACTCTCCCTAGGGTTACTTTACTCAAGAGTGATTTCAATTCACCATATTCACCACATATTTTTTATGTGGTTTATATAATACCCATTAATTTGTTTTATGATTTATATAATTAAAATTTATGTGGATTTAAATATCAATTTTTGTATCACTCAATCATGGGGTTTAAGATTTCAAAGTTACCAAAGCGGTAAGGGGTTTTTGTCATAATTGTATTTCTTTGAGATGTTTGTTGTGTTGTACACCTATCCTATTTTATATAGTATATACACATCTCCTTTGAAATTTAATATAATTAATTCAATTATCCAAATTTTATTTTATGTTTCTTTTAATTTCATTCATAGGTATTACATTTCTCTGTTACCAAAGTGAAAAATAAGTTATATTTTAATCTTATCATTTATTGGGATTGTGTATGATTTGGTCTCAAATGTTTAAATATTATGATCTACCTCCAAATAATTTTTATGATTTTTTTATCATATATTTATTTCATGAGAGTATATTTTTAACATTAATTTTCATCTATGTACTCACGATTTTAAAATGATTTTTTTATGAAAAAATAATCTTTTTGATCTAAAACTCTTTTTCTTTAAAAACCTTGTTTTCCAAAAATGAATTAAAAAAATAAAAAATATTTTTTGCAATAAAAAATGATATTTTATTCAATAAATGTTTTAAATTATTTTTAAAATAAACATTTTTAATCATTTAATTTTATTTTAAAATAAAATGATTTTTAAAATGTCTTACAATTTTAAAAGTGATTTTCAAAATTATGAGGATATTTTCCTCAATAATGTTATTAATAATATTTTAATATTATTACCATTAATAAATTTAAAATAACCTTGATTTTACGTATCCATCATTGGGGGTGCTTTTCATTGATACCATCCTCATTGATTTCTAGATGGATTAATATTTTTTAAAATAGATTATTATGGAAGTCATTTCTTTTCCACAGGTTAACCAAGATACAAAGATATTGTTATAGAAACTATTTATTTCCCATATTTTAATCAATTTATGAATGTTAAAATGGTTATTCATATGATTATATGAATAAATTAAAGTTTTTATGTTTTATTATTTTATAATGGTACTTGGACATTTGGTGGTGGTTACGTTATAAGCCAAGGACGAATAGTTCCTTGAAAAACTAGGGATTGGGGGTCTCTGATAACCGTCTAAAGCATTGGGTTTGGAATTCAACCTTAAAGTTATTACATTTAACAAATTTATTTTTACAGTGAAGTGAAAATGATGACCCAAGTCATGTATATAGTTCCTTAATTATTTTTAGGGGTTTATAATTCTTCCCATGATCAAGATTGATATCACATGGCTCATGATTATTGATTCTGATGAATAATTCCTTTTCTATTTTCCCATAATTAATTATCAATGTATTTATTAGAATGATATCCTTTATGATTCACTCATTCACTTTGATTACGTCATCAAACCTTTATATACTCTTATTCCCATTGTTGACTTTCAATTGTTAATGCTTATGTTTACCCTTATAGATCATTTCACATCACCCTTATTTTGTTTAATTTTCCCTAGGTTATAAAACTATAGGACAAATTATTTATATATTTAAATGATTTTACAATTATGATGTTGATGACCTAATGTGAAATAATAAAAGATGGGTTAAATGGGAGAAGTATTCATTTGATGTCTTTTGTGTTATTTATATAAGAGTTTTCTTAATTCTATAAAACTCTAAACCTAAAAGGTATTTAATAATGTCAGTGATCCATGTTTTCCTTTTGATGTTGTAAAATTTGATTAAAAAAATTTGGTCAAATTTATCAGCATCATAGCCAAGAATACAACGTTAATGATTTTGGAACAGTATCCAGAAGTGAGGTTCCTGGGCTGTTATAGTTGGTGTCAAAGGCCAGTTTAGAAAAAATTTGATATTATGATGTTTTCATCTGAGGATATACTATTAGTTACAGATACCTTCATAGGCCTATAAGATCAAGGATGATAATAAGTTAAAATATTAGACACCTGACTTTCAGGTTTTAAGTAGTATATATTTTGAGGTTATTAATGAAAGTTTTAGAGGTGTTTTTTTGGTTTAATGGATTTACAATACCTAGGATCAAAATGAATTATTATTTAGGGACAATTTTTCTTTGATGTTTAAATAAATAAGGTACAACCCATATGATGGGTAACAACTCATCGTATCTGGATTGGTGGTGGGGCTTGAACCCCTGATTGAATGATGATAAGGGTTTTACACCTACCACTAGCGTATGTGATGTCTTGATTAGTACATAATTTTTATAGGTTATGATTAATTTTATTTCAAAAACATATGTGAATTTTTTTTAGGAATAATGGATTATTTATCTTGGAATAATATATGATCAAATACTTCTAGTATTAGGGTTTTTAATTTATTTCAGTAATGTTTGATGAATTTTAATGATTTTTAATTATAGAATGATAGGGTTGAACTTCAGGTATTAATATTTAATTGTGACAATTGGTGTAATCATATGATGATTTATTAATTTGGGGAATTATCTTTCCAAGTGATAACCTTTTTTAATTTATAAATATGATTAAAATATCTTGACTATCTATTTTATTGTTATTTAGTCTTCAAAAATTGATTTTAGTTCATCAAGCAGTAAAAATTCATCTTTAATTCTCATAATTTGGAGAGAAAGATGATATTGTGGTGAAAATTGATTAAATTATTAAATTATTCTCATCAACTACGTATATTTCTATATTCTCTCAGTCTATTTGGTGAAAATCCCTTAACTTTAGGAAAAGGATATCAAAATAAATTGTCATCATATTACAAATTCGCTGATGATATAAATAAACTTTTACATGCCTATCTAGCATGTGGTTTTTTTCATCAGGTTCCTCTTGGTGAGAATATCTATAAATCTCTATTAATCCATGGTATTTAGTTTTCTCTTCTAAATCCTTATTTTTATGTCCCACTAATTTTATCCCAATGTGGAATCCTAGTTATGCATAACTTCAAGTGAAATTTATTTTTCCCATTTTCCATTTTTAAGGGATATATTATTTATTTCATTTTTATGACATGTTTTTAAATAAAAGAATTCTAAAAATGATTATAATTTTATAACCAATATAAATTTTGAGGGTGAAACTCATTTTATGGGGATATGATGTAACATCCTGAGATTTTAAGAAATACCTTCTTTGAAATTAATTGAAATTCATTGATAGATTGTGTTACATGAAATTTACAGTTTATATTGTGTTACAAAAACACCATTTTTATCTTGAACATCACGCAACATCAATTTTTTTTTTATAGTTTGTGTTATATGCAAGATCATGTTTTACAGAGCAATAATATAATATTAATATTTAATATGATAGTTATCACCATGTTGTTGGAATGATGAGAATTAATAGTATTAACTTAATTATCAATGCATTGGTTGAAATTTTATATCTATATAATGAATTTATTAGTGAAAAAGTATTTAGAAAATGAAAATTAAAACCAAATAAATGTAAAGGATGTGTTTTTATAAAAAACAATTTTTATTCGCCGAAATGAATTTTGCCTTAATAAATTAAATCAAAAATTATAATTATATTATATTAAAGAAATAAATATATATATATATATATTATATATTCAATGAAATATTTTTATATCCATCCAATATATTTTATAGGCATCAGGTAATAACAAATTCAATTTTACATTTTAAAAGTTGTATTTGTTCTAAAGAAACCTTTTCCACTTTCTAATGGAGGACTTATTTAAAAACCAAATTTTGAAACCTTTATAAAAAAAATAGAAAAAATAACATTATTTTTTTATATTTTAATTTTAAAATAATCACATGGGGGATTTTTTGTATTTTTATTAGAAGTTTCATTTTTATGAATAGTGAAAATACTAGTTTTTTATTGAAAAATGGATCTTTATATAAATAATTTTTTAATGATAAATTATATTATGAATTTATTTTAAATTAAAAATAATTAAATTATATATCCCTTATTCCAATTTAGGTTATTAGAATTATTTTCACACTAAATTTTTATATAAAATTTTATTAAACCTTTGAAAAGTTTCCCTTTAAAAACTCGTTATCTCATTTCATCTACGCTATTAATTTTAAATTAAATTCTATCACTTATGTGGATTGGATTTATCAAAAAAGGAATACAGACATAGAATAATAATAATTGATAATTTATATTAATGAAAACATATTTTTTACAATTTTTTTTGAAATCAGTTAAAATTAATTACCGTTATTAAAGAAAAAATAAGTTTACTAATTACTTAAGATTTAATCTTAAGTGCCCAAATGACCTAAACATGTCCAAAATTAATTTTATGGGAATATATAGATCATATCACCTGATTTATCTAAAATTATTTAGTAGTGGAGGCACATGATTTAAGAGAGACCTCCTGATATTGTTTTTTTAGTATTTACAAAAATTTCACTCATCAATTATAAAAGGAAATTTACTCTCCCTCGTTCAACACACCACTAAATCCTTTTGGATAATAAAAATCGTTCTAAAATAAACTTCAAACAATTATTACCTCATCCTAAAATATTTTTTGGATGTAAATCAAATCAATTAATAATTTCGGTATAAATCAAATGAGTAACCCAAAGAAGTGGTAACGTCCATCAACGAGAAATTTTGTTTTATTTCATTCTATACCCCTTCAATTATTCTTTTAACAATCTTATATAATAGAATAAAAATACAAAATATATTGATAATATTTTATTTTAATGTTATGAACTAACTACACACACTTCCATCAAATGGGTTATGTAATTGTCATTTATTTGTAAGACAGACTACTACCTTACGAACCAATATCATTCATTTTTCATTCACCACCTCTCATGATTGGGAATTATGGTGTTAAAACAATTTATATATGATATTTATGATATTTATAACATTATAATAAATTTTTATTCATTATATCATATTCATATTTTTTAAATTCCATTATAAAAAAGATATGATAATATCGCTCGTGTGTACGGCGAACTACCACCTTACGAAGCGATGTGAAACATTTTCTGCTAACAAGTTACATAGAAGGTAATAAAGGAAAATATAATGAATATATATGATATAAAAGAAATAATTATCATATTTATGACATAATTATATTTTTATAAATATAATATATCATTTTATTCTTACCATTTCACACACTAAAAAAGTGATAACATCATTCGTGGAAGTGTGGAATACCGCATCCTTGAAGTGATTTGATTCATTTTATAACGCATGAATGATATATATAAATATAAATAATTAACTATAATGGTATTTATGAAATATTTATAATTATTTAAAGATAAAATATTAGTTAATCTCTTTTAATAATTATGATTGAAAAATTGAAACATTACTAATGTGTATGTATGACCTACCCTCTCCATGATCACAAAAATGGTTCCTTTTCCATAACCGTCATTCATTATTGGTTTTTAAATTATAATTTATGTATAAATATGATAATTATTTCATTAATAGTTTTATTTATATTTTTATATAATTATCTTTTTTTCCTTAGTCAGCCTATCAAATTCATTTTTGACACATATGCTGAATATGGTCAAAACATACCACATAAAACATAATCGAATAAGTAATTTTATATAACATGATAATAATTGAAATAAAAATAAAAATAACATTTAAAAATATTATCAATATATTAAATAATTAATATAAGTTTTTTATTTAGGGAGTTAAAGACACACGTGATAAGTCAGACTCAAGGTATGGGTTTTCTCAACTTATTTTATTTATGTGGGATACATGCCAAATTTATAACTTATTTCTAATTTGTAGTTTATATACTTCCCCTAAATTTATTTTATGTCTCTTAAATTTTAATTTATGTAGATTTACATGTCTATTTGATGATCTCTCTTTAATGGGGTTTATGGTTACAAAGTTACCAAAGTGGTAAGGTATTTTCTTCACAATTTTCCTTCTTTGAGACATTTGTTCTGTTATACACCAATATTATTTTCTAAGGTATATATACAAGACAATTTATGTAAAATATCATTAATTAATTTATCCTCCTGATATTTTATGTTTCTTTTAAATTTATTCATGGGGATTATGCTTCAATGGTACCAAAATGGTAAATATTTTATTTTGTAATCTCTTTATTTATCAGGATTGTTTCTCATTAAGACTCCAATGACTATATATTATGATATACCTATGATGAGTTGTCATTAATTTTATTCTACTCTATTTATTTTATTAGAATACATGTTCTCCCAAATTTTTCCTATTTATGTACTCAAGATTTAAAAATAAATTTTTTACAAAAAAATCATCTTTTCAGTCAAAACACTTTTTCTTCCAAAATCATGTTTTCTAAAAATGTTTTCAAAAATGTTTTAAAAGTCATTTTTTAAAACAAAAAGAATATTTTATTAAATAAATGTTTTAAATTATTTTTAAATCCCTTTATAAGATTTCATGTTTATTTAAAAAATGATTTTCAAAATAAACTATCATTTAAAAGGTGGTTTTCAAAATAAAAAGGATATTATCCACAAGAATGTATTTAATTATATATTTAATGGTATTTCCATTCATCGAAATCAATAGACCTTTATTTTAATTATCCTTTACTATGTATATTTTTTATTTATAAGATCCTTATTCTTCTCTGGTTGGATTAAGACTTTTTTAAAGAGATTATTATGCAACATGTTTATTTTTCATGGGTTAATCGTGTTTCAAAGAGATTATGATATAACCCATTTATTTAAAATAAAAATAATAATGTTATGAATGGGTTAATGGTTGATCCTTTGAGTTTATTAATAAATTCATGATTTTTTATATTATTATTTTTGTAATTGAAGATGCACATTTGGTAGGTACTTCAGCAATAAACCAAACACGAGTTTTTCTATAATAAAACATGGATTGGTGGGTCTGTGTGATTCATAAAGTTAATTGGGTATAGAATAATTCTGTATATTTATTCAATTTGTAAGAGTGATAGTAAGAGTGAAGTGAAAATGATATCCCAAGTCTCGTGCATTTTTTATTTATGATTGTCATGGGTTAATAATGTGTCTCACAGTTGAGATTGATATCATATATATCATGATTATTGATTCTAGTGACTCTTTAATTTTCCATTTTTTCATATATAATGATCTAGGTATTGATGGGTATGAGTTTCTTTATGATTCTCTCATTCACTTTGATTATTTCATCATACCATTATGCACTCTTATTCTCATTGATGATAGTCACTTTTTACTACTTATGATTACCCTTATTGAGAATTTGAGATCACCATTATTATGTTACCTTTTACCTAGGTAATAAATATTTAGATTTAATGATTTATGACAATAAATTATTTCACAAGGATAATGTTTATAACCTAATATGAAATAAGAACAGTTGGGTTAAATGAGAGAAATGTCTATTTGATAACCTCGGTGATGATTACATTAGATTTTTCATAATTTTATAAAAAACTAAAACTAAAAGGACCTTTAAAATGTAATTGTTTTAAGTTTTCCTTTTGATGTTGTAAGGTTTTGATGGGAAAAAACTGGGTCACAATTATTAGTATCATAGCTGGGAATGTAACTCTTTGGATTTCAGAAAAATATCTAGGTGTACGGGTTATAGGTTGTTTTAGTTGGTATCAAATGCCAGTTTGGAAAAAAAATTTAAGATTATAATGTCTTCATGTGAGGATATATTAAGAGTTATGGATATCTTAATAGTTAAATATGCTTCAGGATGATCATAAGTTCAAAGTCTCAGACACCCCTTTTTACGGTTTTATGTTAAAAAAAGTTTGAGGTTATAAATGACATTTTTTGATACATTTTTTTGGGTTGAGGTATTTACAACCCCATGGATCAACATGAATTAATACATAGGGAGGAATTGTTTTTAATATTGAATTAAAAATGGATATCTTGTATGCTGGGTAAAAACATGTCACATCCGACAAGGCGGTGGGCCTTCAACCCATGCAGGATGAAAGATAAGGGTTTCACGCCTACGACTGGGCTATGTGATTCCTTAATTAGTAAGGAATTTTATAGGCTAATATTAAGTTTATTTTTGAATCATAGGGGTTTTTATTTTAGGAATAATGGTTTATTTATCTTGGTAGAATATACAATGAAATCCATTTAGTATTTCGGTTTCAAACATTATCAAGAAATGTTTATAGAATTTTAAGGATGGTTATTTATGGAACGATTTTGTTGAAATTGGGGTACTACTATTGATTTTTTATGATAAGTGTATCATATGATGGTTTAATCATATTGGGAGTTATCATACTAGGTGAGAACCATTTTTGTTAATGTATAAGGATAGGTGGGATAACTTGATTATCCCTATTATGGTAATGTGGCCATTAAATGTTTATTATAGTACATCAGGCATTAAAAATTCATCTTAAATACTCATTATTTGGATTAAAAGATGATATTATAGTGTAAATATATTAAAGGATGAAATTAAACTCTGTATGTAAGTATATTTCAATTATTTCAAAATATATGGTGAAAGAATCCCTCAACATTAGTAAAAGGGTCATGAAATGAAATGTTATCATATTACCATTGTTTCTGATGATATCAATGAATATTTCAACACCTATTTGGATAGTGGTTTTTGTTTTCATTGACTTCCTCTTGAAAAAATTCTCGATTACCTTCTATTAATCCATTGGAATTAGGTTTCATTCTTAAACCCATATTTTAATTTCTAACTCATGTTATCTCTTTGTCGAATCATAGTTATGAGAAACTTCAGTTATCTTTTTTTGTTTCCCACTTCCCATTTTTAAGGGATGATTTATTTATTTCACTTGTACGAGTTGGTTTTTAATAATGTAATTCCAAAAATGTTAATCCTTTTCTAACCAAAAGAAATTTCAAGGGAAAAATTCGTTTTATGGGGGGTGGGATGTAACATCTTGAGATTTTGAGAAATATATTCTTTAAAATTAATTTTAAATTTTTTTATATCTTGGTTACACACAATGCATAGATTATCTTATATGACTAAAATATTGTTTAGTATATATATACATATATATGAGGAATTTTTTGGTGACCCATGAATTATAAATTAAAATAAAAACCAATTGAATATAATTGGTGTGTTCTTATAAAACACAATTATAATGATTCCAAAGGAATTTTGCATTAATAAATTTAATTGATCAATATTATAAATCATATAATGAAATAGATATATTATATATTAAACCAAATATTATTACATTAAACTATATATTTTATTGTAATAATAAAATAAATTATCCAATTTTATGTATAAAAAGTTGTATTTGTTTTAAAGGAACCTTTTTCACCTTTTAATGTTGCACTAATTTTAAACAAATATTTTAACACTTTTAAAATTTCTGTTTGAAAAAATAATCTCATTTTTTTAATCCATAATCTATTAATTATCTTAGGGGGGATTTTTATTTTTTTTATGAGAAATTTCATTTTTGATTAATAGTGAACAATACAAGATTTTATTTGACTGAAAATTAAATTTTTATTATTCGAACACTTTTGAGGAAAAAGTGAGAAACCATACACGACTTCACAAAATCATGAAATCATGACTTAAATGGAAAAAAACTCAATGGACCAAAACTCAAGATCAAGGACAACCACCACAACAAGAAATAATCTCCTCCTAGCAACAATTATATTAAGTCCATCTTTCATCGCTTCATCGCAGCACAGAAAGCGGTCAAGTGTCAAACGACACATGCATAGTACCGATGGACAAATTCATACCCTCTCAAACATCTGATTCCAAGAATCCATGAAACAATGAAACCTCTTGCCTAAACCTCATATGAATCATCTCCTTGAATGAGAATGGCTGAATAATTCCTTGAGCCGCAGACCACCAAGGCCAAAATCAAAAACAATTTCAAAGAACTATAACTAATGATCTTCCATCCAAAATAGATTCATGAGAAATCAAACATAGACCAAACTGAACTCTTTCTCTAAAGGGTGATAACACATCAAGATAAATAACAAACTCACAAAAGCTGATGAACGAGAGAATTAACACCAAACCACGGATCAACAAACACCATCACGGACTGAACCAGTGCATCCCAACCCATAAACATACCCAAATCGGAAATAAGAGAAGCATATAAGAAATAAAATGCAGCCAAATGAAAAAACAAATATCCAATAAACATCACTCATCAAATAATAGAATCATTAATTTTGAAATAAAAGAAACCAATTAAGTATTTTGGTACAAACCAAAAGGAGTTACCTTAAGAATTGGTAACTTTTATCAATTAACATGGTGGTTTTATTTGTTTCTCGAACCCTTTAATTGTAACTATAAAACGATTATATAATAAACTAAGTATCATGAATATATTGATATGTTTTTATGTTATGGTTATTACCTACACCCACACACACATCTATAAAAGTTTCTACAAAATCATTGTTCATGTGTACAGTGTACTACCGCCTCACGAAACGATGTTGTCGATTTTTCATTTACCACATATCGTGGTTGGGAATTATTATATAAATACAATTTATATATGATATTTATGAAATTTATGAAATCAAAATACCTCTTGGGTAATTATATCATATACTCACTTTTAATAAACCATTCTTTAAGGGATCTGATAACATCGCTCTTGTGTACAGCAGGCTACCACCTCGCGAAGCGATGTGAAGCATTTTTCACAAACAAGTAACATAAAAGGTTATAAGGGTAACTATAATGAATATATATGATAAAAAATAAATATTTATAATACTAATGAAATAATTATTTTTCTATAAATATAATATATCATTTTTTTCTTACCATTTCACACACTGAATAAGTGATAACATCGTTCTTGGATGTATGAACTATCACCTACTCAAAGAAATATCATTCCTTTTCATAAAAATAATGATATAAATAAGTATATAAAATTACATATAATTTTATTTATGATATATTTATTATTTTTCAAACATAAAATATTACATACCATGTTTCTATAATGATAATGAAAAATGGAAACGTTACTCATGCATTTGTACGGCCTACCATCTCCAATATCGTAACGTTTGCTCATTTTTCAAAATCATATTCCATGATTTTTTTTAAAAGTATAATTTATATTTAAATATTATAATTATTTCAGGATTTTTAATCTTTTTATTTCTAGATAATAACCTTTTTTATCCTATTGAACCTACAAAATCGTTTTTTGACACATAAGCCAAATATGGTCAAAGCATATGACATAAACTTAATCAATTAAGTAATTTTATATTACATTATATTAACAAAAATAAAGGTAATAATAAACTTCAACAAGGTTATAAATTAAGTAAATAATTAATATAATTTTATTATTTAGGAATATAAAGTCACATGTGACAAGTCAGGCTTGAGGTAAGGGTTTTTCTCATCTCACTTTTATTTCTGTGAGATAAATTCAATATTCACAAATTATTTTTGTTGTGTGGTGTATATAAATCTAATGAATATATTTTATTATTAATGTAAATAAATTTATGATCATTTACATATAAATTTAATGATCTCTGTTTCATGGGGTTTATAAATTCAATGTTACCAAAGTGAAAAGGTATTTTTACCATAATTCTTTTGGATTGAGATGTTTTCTTTTTATACAACTATATTATTTTATAATGTTTATATAGAGACCATTTTACATGTGATATAATGAATTAATTTATCCTCATGACAATTTAGGTTACTTTTAAATTTATTCAAGGGGATTATTCAACATCTCAGTTTTCCATGTATTATTTGTAGAGGTTATTTTGATTAATTTCGAGACCCGGTGCTGAGAAAGTGTACGATTCTAAGGCTTGGGGTGCCCATAAAAATTGTTTTAATAATATTTAAATATTATATAGCATGCACTCATATTATTCTAGTACAACTTTAATAACTCCTAAATGGGTGCTCAGATCAGAAATATGAGGGCATTGTTGCATTTAGAGCAGCGACTTTACCTTAAGTGATGCCTAACATCGACCGGTGCGGGTCGAATATGAAAAGTAATTTTTTGGATATTTTAAAGAATAAAATAAATTTTGTTTAATTTTATTTAACATTACATGACGATGCAACAACATCTCCTTTTTAATAATCCTTTGTCAGATAATTTAGGTTATCGTCATAAACCTATAATTCCTCTAAAACATGGAGAAATAACCCTATACAAAGAACAAATATGGATCGAAGATTGGATCAAGGATCATCATAACTATAGATTTGTAGGATCTTGTAAATAATGGGAAATAAATCTCTCCACATCAAAGATTGATTCAACTCGAGGTAGGGTGTTTGTTTTCTTCGTGATTCCCCATTCTTTGATTCAACGATGAAGGTGGACCAACCCAAAAACAAGTTAATCTATGGTTTTGTCTTTCTTGTGGGATGGGCTTGATTTTCAGGGTTATAATGGGAGAAAAATCTTTGTGACTATTTTTTATTCATTCATTATTCTAATAGGAATGAATTGAGGATGACACGAACAAAGGATAAGGTTCATTCCTATACATTTCTTCTCTCCCACGTTCTTAGTGTTCTTCTTCGTTGGACCCTTGTGGCCACAACTCAAATTGTTGGCAGGATCTAAACAAATTTGGACCCCCAGATTGGTGGGAAAATGAAGATAAGGATGAAGTAATATAGATGAAGACACAAGGATCACAGAAGTGGTCTCATTTCTAAAATCGGACCACTAGAGGAGGTGTGGTGGCCTACAAAAAGGTCCACCAGTGCACCGACACTAGTGCGTGCAGTGGCGCATAGAGGGAGGTTGTATACATGAGGTGTATGTGATGATTGTGGAGCAGCATGGACGCAGTGTCCTAGTCGTTTGTAGTGGCCACAGGATGCAGCGGTCACCACAGAAAGGAGCACATTCATGGGAATCGCAGACACTCTGGTTCTCTGCATGGACTAGACCCAACAACGGGCTAGGTCAGGATAATGGTTTGGGCTGGAAATATGTTTCGGGCCTAGGGAAAGAGTGCCAAGCCTAGAAGACTAGGCCATTTTAGACCTCATTTAGACCTAGGTGTCCAGACTAGGCCAATGACAACCGATCAACCACGCTGCTTTGGTAGTAGGGTCGTGGTCGATGGCTGAGGCATTTGAGTTGTCATAGCATTATTGACTGTGGGAGAGGTTGGACCGGGCATTCGACTTCCATGGTCAGTGAACCGACCTCCTAGTTAGTCCACAAGCCAGTTGACCCCCTTCTGAATTTTCAAATACATGTATATTTTAAACTGTGTGTTCGTTTGATGAACCATCTGTGTCATTGTGACCCTTTATATGAGACGGTAATATTGAGAAACCATAAGTGGGTTTTTGTGGAAGTGTGCATATGGCCTAATTTCTTGAGGATTAGGTTCTCCCAGAATGAGTTTTCATGGAGCGTAATCTTGTAGATGGTTATGACAGATAGACGGGGTGTTTAATTGAGGCTGTGTGAACCCAAAAGATTATGTGCCTTATAGAGACTATGTGTGTCATGGTGACTATGTGACTCCCAAAGACTATGTTCCTTATAGATACTATGTGTCTAATTGAAACTTTGTGACTCCCAAAGACTGGGTGTCTTACCAAGACTGTGTGTCTCAAGAATACTGTGTGTCTCATTGGAGAGAGTATATCTATATATTCTTGATGTATGGGTCATGGGCATATATCTTCATGTAGATAACTATACTATTCCTTAATGGTATTTACTTTTTTGTATTTCCTAGATGGTATTTACTATGTGTTATTTATTATGTGGTATTTCCTATGTAGTATTTCTTTTGTGGTATTCCTTTGTGGTTTTTGGGTTCCTTACTGAGTATTGTTTTACTTACACTTGCACGGTCTTTGCCTGCACATGTCATATCTTGTGAAGATAAGAAACCTTTTGATATAGTCTATGGTGAACTAGGACTGGACAATGTATTTTGAGTTTAGAAAGGTCGAGGTGTTCTTATAGATTCATGAAGTAGTCCCAGTACCTTTTTCTATAGGTTGGGATTTTTTGTTTATAGACTTTCTTTTTGTGGGGTCATAATCTAGCCCAGTTTACTTTATTTCACTTTATATTCCTATCATAATCCATTATTTGGGATATAGTGTATGCATTAATTTGTTTAAATATTGTTTTTAAATTTCATCTTTGTGGCCTAGAGACATGTGGGGGGGGGGGGGTACATAGGAAAATGCATCCCATTTGTGTGATATTCCATCTTGGTACTAGTCACCATCCTCTGGTCTATTAGAGAAGGTCTTGGTGTAGTCACAGAATGGACCCCTTTAAGATTGGTCATAATAGATTTGTATCAGAGGAGGTCAGTTCTACCTTAGGACCAAGAGTGTGTGAGTTTGGTTTGGGGAAATAATGTTAAGTGATATGATTTCATCTTTCAGACCAGGGAATACAGTGTTGGTGTGGTGGCTGATGTATCCATACACCAAGGAAAAGATTTCTATATTTCGACTCTGTATATGAAAACAATGGTTATAGGGAAAAATAATTGTACATTCATTATGTCGGAATGAACTGTTTTTTCCATGTCCTTTGTGGGTTAGCTCCCCAGATATACTATATTGAATGTGGTAAATCTTTTTTTATTATATGATGACTCCATATAGATATCCTACCAGGATTCCATTATGTGATCATGAGGATGATATGCCTAGAAATTAGGAGTTAGTACAAGGTCATTTACCAGAGATATCACCTCTGGGTGGTTTTTAGCAATACCACCACCCGTCGAGCAATATTTACTACCAGCATTACTGGCGGAGGATGCATGAAGACTGAGTGTGTTGCATGAGTTCCAGAGGTGGTGACATCTCAAGGTTTGGGGCAATCTAAACCACCATGATGCTGGGGATTGTTTGGGTTAGTTACACGTTCCTTCCTCCTTGTGAGGACACCTTTCTACCTGATGGAAGTCCTCACCGTGCGTCTTTTTCAGGGCTCATCAAGTTTATGGAGGGGCTTAGCGACCCAGACACACAACGGGAGGACTCTCTCTTGGGAAGACTTCGAGCATCTCTTTAGATGGGAGTTCTTTCTGGATAAATTGTAGTCAGTGTGCCTACATGATCATTTTAATCTGTAGTAGGTAAGTATAAATGTGGTGGAGTACTCTGTGATGTTTACCAATCATTCTCATTGCTCCACAGATATGGTATGATACCAGTTCATCAGGGCCTAAACCTTTGAGTAAGGCCTACATCAAGAGATCAGGGGATCAATTATATCCCTTAATATTACTATTTATGTTTTGGTACTTGATCTAGGTTTTCTGGTGGAGATTTTTATAGAAGAGAACACACCACTAGTCGGAGCTTCCACCAAACATTATGTAGTTGAGACCTCGTAATTAAGTATCCAACATAAGTATTAGGGACCTAAGTGGGATAAAATCTTCTAGGGACAATCCTCGGGCATAGGGTTAGCGGTGTGGGGACCCTAGGAAAACCTGAATCAGCTGAGGGATAGGTTGCGTTTCATGGGCTCTGGTCAAGGAAATATAGAATGAGATTTCCTGAACCATCATATGGTCGATTAAGAGATAGTCGAGGGACTTCCATGGAAGAAGTAGAGAGTGGAGCAAGGTGATCCTCAGGGTGGCGGACATAGAATTGGAGTAGGTATGGAAATAAAAGGTGGGAGGAGGTCCGACATACAACCACCTCCACGCCCCATGTTTTCCAAGACATGCTCAAGGATATGGTGGATAGAGACAAGGCTAGATTTAGGCGGCGGAGGCTTATGACCTTGGTGCTACAGGAATGATTAGAGATACAATCTATGTATTTTTTACCTTAGAGGTAATTTTGATAGACACAGTTGCTAGACATTATATTCTTTCCATGAGCCTTGTTCAATACTCGGAGATTCCAGTTGAATCGTTGACTTGACCCTTTCACTTATATACTTATACGGGAGAACATTCGATGATCACACACTGGTGCCAATAGTGTGACTTTACTCTTGGAGGTGAGAGTTTCAGTTATGATCTCTTGGTAGTAGTATCGAGGACTTACGACGTCATTCTCAGTATGGCCTGGTTATCAATAGTCCAGGCTTAGATTGACTATTGTAGGCATAGAGTGTCATGTTTATATAGTTACGGGACCAGGTTTTCCTTTTTGTTGAAAAGGAAACATAGGAAGCACAGGATAGACTCAAACATATGAGGGTTCAGTCGATCACACATCAGTTGGATAGCCTGACCTTTGGTACAGTGGATGTTTTTTTTAGAAAATTTGGGGGTGAATCCCTTTATTAAAAATAATAGAACACACAAACCCTTTTAAGGAAAAAGGGAGAACTCGAAAGCCCATATCAAACCTGTAGTTTTGACACGAAGACTTAAAATACAGTGGCCCAAGAGCCCAGTGGGACATAACCCATTACAAAACCAAAGCCTGATCCAAATCCAAATCCTATGCAATGAAGCCATGAAAAAACACAGTCCAAAGTCAACCAACTCAGGTCTCCCCCAACGACCACCAAAGCCCTTCATTCAAAACACTATGACAAGATCACTAATCTTCCACCACCGCATCACCTAGCTGCACACTAAAGCATCGTCGTGCATCTAGATCCGCTGAAGCTAGATCTACAACGAGACCACCATCACCCATTGACAGCAAGTCGCGTCGAAGCTCCCACCCCATCTCCATTGTACACATGCGTAGGACTCACTCGTAGTTTGTCGCTACCCGTGGCCTTGACCAAAGAAATCACCCCTGAAAAGCCACCTGGGCCCCCACCACCACCCATGATCAAGCATTTTTGTCGCCTGTTACATGCAGATAGAGTCCGAAGGAACCACCACTGACCCCCAAAACCAGATCTAAAAATATAGATCTCAAAAAAGCAACCCTAAAGCCATCGCCTATCACGAGCTGACACCACTGCTCGAAACCTGCACAACTACTCTCAAGCACCGCTTCAAGTAACCATCATAAGCCCCCGATATGATATGAAAGCTTCCAATGAGTCTATCCTCTCTGATCGGATCCATGGAGTTGATATGCTGCCAATAGGGTATTACAAACACTGAGGTGTAACCGCCTTCACCAAAGAAACTATCGCTGTCGATAGAGTAAGCAAACCCTAGAAGTAGAATCCGTTGAGAGCGAGAGAGTCGCGACCAAAGATGCACCCCCCCCCACTAGATTGATTTAAATAGATCAGTGGATGTTATAATTCCTAATTTTCCTAAAGTGGTGGAGTAGTATGAGGATTCCTTTCCTGAGGATGTTCTAGGATTACATCCCCATAGGGAAGTTGAATTATTTATTGATCCATAACACAGGGCAACACCAATATCTACACCTACATATTAGATGCCTCCCATAGAACATTGTGAGCTGAGGGTACCATTGGAGGAATTATAGAAGAATGGATTCATGATACCAAGTGTTTCACCCTAGGCAACCCCAGTTTTGTTTTCCAAGAAGCCAGATGAGAGTTTGGGGTTATGTGTGGACTTCTGGTGTCTGAACTAGGTGACCAAAAAGAATAAGTGTCAAATACCAAGGATCGATGACATCTTCAATCAGTTTAAAGGGGCACAGTGGTTCTCAAAGATTGAACGTACATTTGGATATCACTATCTTTGAGTATGGGATGAGGATATAACGAATATGGCTTTCAGATATAAATTTGTCCAATACAAGTACTTGGTGATGTTGTTTACTGTGAAGAAATCTGCAGTAAATTTTATGGGACTCATGAATAGGATCTCCCCACCATACCTAGACCAACTCATGGTGGTTTTCATTGATGACATCCTAGTTTACTCAAAGTACTAGGAGGAGCACATGAGACACTTTAGAATGGTCATGGACACACTCCATGAGCACCAGCATTATGAGATTCTCTTGAAGTGTCAATTCTAGATTCGAGAAGTACATTTTCTGGGACACAACATATTAGAGGTTGTAGTTAGAGTGGATCCAGTGAAGTCTGAGGTGGTGCTTTCTTAGGATCCACAGAAGATTGTTACTGAGGTGAGGAGTTTCCTTGGATTGATTGGGTACTATTGGAGGTTTGTATAGAATATTTCCAGAGTAGCAGCATCCTTGAAAGCTTTGATATGGAAGGGGCAGCCTTTCGTGTGGATAGAGAAGTTCCTGGAGTGCTTTCAGTGGTTGAGATAGATATTTATGAGTGCTCCCATCTTGAGATTTCCAAAGGAGGGTGCTAAGTATGTAGTGTTTTGAGATTCATAAATAACTAGGCTTGGTTGTGTCCTGAGGCAGGGGAAAGTAGTGATTGCCTATGGTTCATGCTAGTTGAGACCACATGAGCAGAACTATGTAACCCATGATCTTGGGTTATCAGGGTAGTCTTCACATTGAATATGTGGCGTCACTACCTGATGGGTGAGTGGTTTATCTTCTACTCTGACCACAATAGTCTCAAGTATAACTTCTCTCAAATGGATCTGAAATTGAGATAGAGGTGATGGCTAGAGTTACTTCAAGACTATGACATTGAGATTTTCTAAAGTCATGGAAAGGAGAATGTCGTGGTAGATGATCTCAACAGTACATCCAGTTCACAGTTGTTGAATGAGGCATCTGAGTAGTTGGCCTCATTGCAGATATTCTTTGTAGATGGAAATGGAGCAGCTTACCTCCTACCAAGGGTTTTCACCCCTACACTCTTATAGTGATTTAGGGAGGCACATATTGGGGATACTAAATACGAGACTTTGTATGCTTAGATTTCCAAAATTCACTCCCTCTAATGGATATTTTAATGGTGGGGAGAACATTGTTTTTTTAGAGGATTCATAGTTGTACCAGTGGCGTTATGGGAGGAGGTCTTGAGGTAGTTTCATACATCCCCTTTGCAGGTGCATCCATGTGTGGAGAAGATGTATCATGACCTTTGGCATTAGTTCTGGTGGTTGGGCTTGAATAAGGGAGTTGTGGAGTTTATTTATTGATTCCTCACTTGTCAGCAAGTCATGTATGAGCTCCAGGTTCCAACAGGTTTGACTCAAACCCTATGGGTGCTAGAATGGAAGTGGGATTGGATATAAATGGCCTTCATTGTGGGTTTTACACATAATTATAGGGGACAATATACTCTCTAGGTGATCATTGACCAACTAACCAAGTTGGACCACTTGCTAACTATTTGGGAGCATAGTTTTGTAGAGAGTCTGGGATTCCATCATGAAAAGACCCAGAAATTTCATGGAATTTTTTTTCATAAATAATTTGGAATTTTGCGAGTATACGGTCTCTGACAGCACTTGATTCCGAGGCCTGGTGTGCCCGAAATAAATTTCTAAAGTTTTGTTTGGGTACGTTTAATAAATCAACACGGCCCGCATTCTGTGGGCCGCTCAGTGGGTGAACCGGCCAGCAGGCGGCCGGCCGGGCTGTGCAGAACCGCATCGCTAGGAGGGAGCCATGCTGGAGAGACCGCGGCCCGCCTGAGCGGGTCGCTTGTGCCGAGAAGGCCGGCCGGCATCAGCCGGCCAGTTAGGGAGGGCGGTACTACCGGTTAGGGCAGCCAGGGGACCCCCCCTCCAGACCGCTCGGCCAACCTCGGGCCGAACCGCTCGGTCGGCCCGCCGAGCAGTGATCGGGTTGTGCCCTGCCGGGCCAAGCTATCCCGCGCCTGATCGGGCCATGCCTGGCCGGGCCGCGCCGTGCCCTACCAGGTCGGACCGCGCCCCCTCGGTCCGGGTCATGCCTTTCATCGGGACGGTCCCACCCCCCTGCTGGGTCGGACCCACCAAAACTGGGTTGACCCAACCCGCCAGTCCACTAGGCTTAACTGACCGGGCTCGTTTTCACTTAAGGGTGAATAACTTGAAGACCCCACATCTGATAGACGTGACGTCTGTGACACTGGGACCATCATGACGTGAAGGTCCTTTTGAGATACTCTAAGTGAGTTTGGGATGACTTTGGATAACTTCCGAGTTTAGAACGAGTGTATTTCCAACCGGGCCCCTGGAATAGAAAAGCCAATATCTCTCAGACCGGGCGTCCGATTTATGCGTCGTCAGTCACGTTGGGTTTATTTTGACAAGACGAAACTTCGGGGTACATCAACTCTATACTTCGTGATAGTTAATGTAACAACCCCTTTTGCTTGAGGAGTGGACCCTCCCAGAATCAAGTGTACTGTGTGTGGGAACCCTAGACCTAGCTGCGACTACGACGACTACCGTACTGGGATCCTCTGTGGGTTCGACGACGATGACTACTATACTTCAATCCTCCATGGGTTCGGCAGCGATGACCACTGTACTTGGATCCTCCATGGGTTCGGTAGGGATGACTACTGTACTTGGATTCTCTATGTGTTCGGTAGCGATGATTACTATACTTTGATCCTCTATGGGTTTGGCAACGACGACTTCTGTACTAGGATCCTATATGGTTTCGGCAGAGGAGATGATTCATAGGATACATATAATCACCTCTGCCCCTCTTAGTGAGTTGTATACCTATGTGAGATGAGTCTTGACTTTCAATCAATACCATTGGTGTGATTGACTTATTTCCTATGTGGACTGGGTTGTGCTTGGACTCAAGAGTAGTAGCCAAATTGGAATTGATGACTTAGGTATATGTATGGTCATATACCTAAGTAGAGTTAGTTGATACTTCGTGTTTATACATTTCCCTTGTGGTTTTTCCTTTGTGGATTCTGGGAGAACTTTGGGGGTCTTGGGGTCTCTATTGAGTATCGTTATACTCACCCCTACATGGGAAATGCCCGCACTATGTTGTGTTGGTTGCATACGACGGACAACACTGGTCGTGGTTGAGGCTAGTAGAGCTGGACGGTACCCGGAGTTGGATCACTTGGTGAGACGTACTCGGAGCAGACGGACAGACCCGAGGTGCTGAGGAGACCATCTGTACCCACCCTTCATGTGGGATTCCCGGAGGATGACTCGGTGGTTCCTGTTTACTTTTGTACTGGTTTATCAGTTATACTTTACTTTTAGTTGGGTTTGTATTCTGGCCGATTTTCCTTTCAGCACTTACTTTGAATTCAGTATTACTTTGTACTTAGTTCAGATTTCACACTCTGTTGTGTTTTTTTAATTTTATAAAGGAAATTCCTTCCATTTTTTAATAGTATTTACGCCTTTGGTGCTAGTCGCCAGCCCCTGGCCTATGGAAGGCGGTCTTGGGGTAGTCACGGCACGGGCCCTGAGGACGGGTCATGACAAATTGGTATCAAGGGCATCAGTTCTACTATAGAACTCTGGAATCTTATTATTTCTTCTTTATGAAGCAATAGTGTTATGAATATTGAGTGTGTTTATCAGTCTAGGGAGTTTAGTGTTGGTGTGGCGGCCGACGTATCCAAACACCAGGACCCTGACTTCTGATTTCTGACTTAGTGCACGAAAACACTGATTGCTTGTGTGTTTCAAAAATTTTCTTTGTGATTACTTTGTGTCAGCTCACCATGTATACTGTTTGACCGTGGCACAACTGTTTCTTTTCAGGATGAACCCACAAAGGCATCCAGCTAGGGTTCTAAGTCTCGTACGAGATGGTAGCCCACCAAGAGACGAGGCCTCGGTGCAGGGCCCCATCACAGCGGAGGCTCCAGCGATACCACTACCCGCTGAGCCACCGATACTACCAGCCCCAGCAGTAGAGAGTGCACGCCGCCTGAGTGCGTTGCACGAGTTTCAGTGATAGAGGCTGCCTAGGTTACGCAGAGAGAAGGACCCACAGGCAATCGAGGACTTGTTGGAGGCTGTCATCAGGGTTTTCAGATTAGTAGGGACACCAGCTGATCTTATGGTGATCCTTGTTGTGATTATCTTGCATGCAGTAGCAGGTAGATGGTGGATCCTGATGCTTCCAGTGCATGATGAGTCATCTTTACTTTGGACAGACTTAGAGAGTCTCTTCCGCTCGAAGTTTGATCCCGTCACCCTTCGTGCAGTCCGGATCCAGGAGTTACTTCATCTGTGGCAGGGCAGTATGACAGTAGCTCATTACTCAGTGAGGTTCACCGACCTCTCACACTACTCCACAGACTTGGTACGAGACCCGTTCTTTAGGGCCCAGACATTTGAGCAGGGACAGAGGCATGAGATCAGGGCTTCGATGATTCCCCTCAGTATCCCGAAGTAGGTGGGGGTGTTGGAGCGAGCCCTTCTAGTGGAGAGCTTTCTCATTGAGCAGTCGCCAGTGGCGAGACCCACCACAAGATGACATGTAACAGAGTCTTCTACAGCCGGCATTAGACAGTTGACCCAGATGTCCAAGCGTACCAGGCCATCAGGTGGGTGACCTCAAGATACGGGTTTGGATGTGCGGGGAACATGAAACAGATCCCACCATACGAGGGGTAGGAAATTCTATGCATGTGGCGGGCAGGGTCGCATGGATCGAGACTGCCTGACCCACCATGAAGACAAGAATCATACCATAGAGGTTCCTCCCAGGCATAGGAAGAGTTTCGACCATGGTGGTTCATCGGGAGCAGGAGGATGAGGCAGATGAGCTGGTCGGGTAGTGGGTGGTGGATGATGTTTCGAGGCTCTACCACCACCACCACCTGGAGGTCCACCCCGACCATAAGAAGCTGGAGGACAGAGGCGGGATCAGCTCCAGGAAATCGAGGCCTACGACCAGGACACACCTGAGATGATTCGAGGTATTATCTGTGTCTACTCCACCCTTGCTGCTTTACTTACAGACATAATAATGATTCATTCTTTTATTTCTACTGCCCTTGTTCGGAGCTCAGAGATTCCGACAGAGCCGTTGGCTCGATCCTTACAGCTAGAGACTCCTACGGGAGAAGACTCGATGATTATGCACTGTTTCCTATAGTGTGAGCTTACTCTAGGAGGCAAGAGCTTCGGCTGGGATCTTCTTATAGTGGTGTTGAGACCTTACAATGTCATCTTGGGTATGGACTGGTTATCTATAGTTCATGCTCAAATCGACTGTATTAGGTGAAAAGTGTGGTGTATCTGCACGGATGGGAGCATTTTCACCTTCACCAGCAATAAGGGATCCTTTGCAGCACAGGATGGACTTTCGCAGAGGAGAAGGCAGTCGATCACAAATCAGTTGGCTAGTATCATCCTTGGAGCAGTTGATGTGTGGAGTCTGAGTTTTCCTGTTGTGGTGGATCATTATACGGATGTTTTCCTAACGACGTTCCAGGACTACCTTTTCGTAGAGAGGTAGAATTCTACATTGACATGTACCCCAGGATGGTACCGATATCTACTCTAGCATATCGGATGGCTCCCGCCAAGCTTCATGAGCTATGGGTATAGCTGGAGGACTTTCAGGGGAAGGGATTTATCCAACCCAGTGTCTCCCCTTGGGATTCTCTGATTTTGTTCACCAAGAAGGTGGATAGGAGCTTGCGACTATGTGTCCACTACCGTTGCCTGAATCAGGTGACCGTGAAGAAAAAGTACCCACTCCCGAGGATTGATGACCTCTTTGATCATCTCAAGGAAAAACGTTGGTTCTCAAAGATAGACCTCTGGTCAGGCTATCACCAAATCAAAGTTCGAGACGAGGATGTGCAGAAGACGGCCTTCAGGTGTTGGTATGGACACTACGAGTTATTGGTTATGCCCTTCATCGTAACCAATGCTCCACCAGTGTTCAGGAGTCTCATGAAAAACATATTCCACCCTTACCTCAATTGTTTTGTTGTATTCTTCATCAATGACCTACTGATTTACACAACTACTGAGGAGGAACACACCTACCACTTGCGGGTTGTACTGGATACACTTCGAGAGCACCGACTTTATGTTAAGCTCTCAAAGTTGAGTTCTAGATATGATAGGTACACTTCTTATGACATGTCATCTCAGAGGCGGGAGTTACAGTGGATCCAGTGAAGATTGAGGCAGTGCTTGCTTAGGAGCCACCCATGAGCGTGATGAAGGTGCCGATTTTCCTAGGTCTAGCTAGGTACTATCGGAGATGTGTGCTAGACTTCTCCAGAGTTGCAGCACTGCTTTCATCTTTTACAAATAAGGGGAAACCCTTCGTGTGGTCAGATAGATTTCTGCAGAGCTTGCAGGAGCTGATAAAGAGATTGACAAGTGCGCCCATCTTTAGGCTACCAGAGGAGGGTGTTGGGTATGTAGTATACTGTGACGAATCAGGGACCGAACTCAGGTGTGTCCTGATGCTAGAGCGAGAAGTGATCGCGTATGGTTCACAAAAGTTGAGGCAGCACGAGCAGAACTACGTTACCCATGACATAGACTTAGTAGTAGTGATCTTCTCCTTGAAGATGTGGCAGCACTATCTGATGGGAAAGTGCATTACAGTGTACTCTGACCACCAGAGTCTCAGGTACATCTTCTTGTAGAACTACCTAAACATGAGACAGTGACGATGGCTCGAGTTCCTCCAGGACTATGAATTTTAGATAGTCTATACTCATGGGAAGGGGAATGTTGTAGCTTATTCTATCAGCAGGAGATCGAGCATTCATCTACAATGAGAGGAGACAGAGCAGCTAGCCGTCTTGCAGATATCCTTTGTAGATAGAGATGGAACAGCCTTTCTATAGTCACGCTGAGTCACTCCTCCACTCCATCAGTAGTCCAGAGAGTCTCAACATGGGGACGTTGACTGTGAGACATGACATGCTCAGATATCCACAGGGCAGGTACCTGATAGATTTTCTGAAGGAGGAGAGCACAACATCCTCTTCAGGGGACGTACCATGGTACCAATTTCACTACATAAGGAAGTGATGAGGGAGATTTACAATTCCCCTCTAGCGGTACATCCAGAAGTGGTGAAGATGTACCTGGACCTCAGACGGCAGCACTGGTGGACGGGTATGAAGAAGGGTATAGAAGAGTTCATTTCACGATGCCTCACTTTTCAGAAAGTGAAGGCAGAGAACTAGGTACCAGCAGGATTCGTACAACCCTTAGAGGTCTCGAAGTTGAAGTGGGATGGGATATCCATGGATTTCGTGACGAGGCTTCCACATACATCTAGAGGTCACGACTCTATCTAGGTAATCGATGACTGACTCACCAAGTCGGCCCACTTCCTATCAATTAGAGAGTAGGGCTCAGTAGAGAGCCTGAGACACCTCTACTTTCAGAAGATCGTATGGATTCATGGTGTGCCATCGACTATTGTTTCCGATTGTGATGCTTGTTTCACTTGTCATCTATGGAAGGTGTTACAAGAGGCTTTTAGGACACAGCTTTTATTGAGCACCGCCTTCCATCCCCAAACAGATGGACAGACTAAGAGGACCATACATACACTCGATGACATGCTCCGTGTATGTGTTCATGTCTTTGGTCACATCTGGGAGGATCACCTATCCTTGGTGGAGTTTGCGTACAACAACTGCTACCACTCCACCATCGGTATGGCACCATACGAGGCACTGTATGACCGACCTTCCCGATCACCTCTGTGCTAGACTAACCCTGGGGAGTCAGCACTCGTAGGTCCAGAGATGGTTTAGGCTATGACAGAGAAGGTGTAGATCATCCAGGAGCATATGAAGACTGCACAGAGTAGACAGAAGTCCTATGCTGATAGGAGGCGGAGACCACTGGAGTTCAAGTATGGTGACCACGTCTTCTTACGGGTCTCACCTAGACGGGGTCTACAGAGATTTAGTCAGGGTGGGAAGTTATCTCCACATTTCATCGGACCATTCCAGGTCCTCAGTAGAGTAGGCGAGGTGGCTTACCGCCTGGCCCTTCCACCTCAGTTGCACCGGGTGCCTGATGTCTTCCACGTATCACAACTGAGGAGATACGTGCATGACCCAACCCACATCATCGACCAGGGGGAGCTACACATCAATGACGGGGTGAAGTTTGCGGAGGTCCTGGTGGAGATGGAGGATCGACAAGATCGGGTTCTACATGGAAGTTTGATTTCTCTGGTGCGCATTCGCTGGCAACACGAGAACCTCCAGGAGAGCACTTGGGAGCGGGAGGCTCAGATGCAAGATCAGTACCCCCATTTGTTTTCCTAGTGTGTGTGGTAGCTTTATGAGTATTTAAAGCCTTGAGGTGGAAGTAATTTAAAGACCCGGAAATTTCAATGAAATTTTTTTCATAAATACTTTGGAATTTTACGAGTCTGCGATTTCTTACGGCACTTGATTCTGAGGCCCGGTGTGCCCAGAATCAATTTCTGAAGTTTTGTTCGGGTACGTTCAGTAAACGTACGTGCGGGTTTTTCTATCCTTTGAACCGGTACTTGGAATTGAAATCTGAGGACACCGATGAACTCGCAGTGCTGGTATTCTCTTAAGGGTACCTTTACCGTAGTTGCGTTTCATGCGGGATGAATGTTAATTTTTGGGGTTTAATAAAAAGTTAAATAAAATTTTTTGAGAACATTTTTATTTATCCTGTTAGTTTAATCCTACATGGGGAAGTTATTGTTGGGGCCCACACCCACATAACATCCCATGTGTGGATATTTGTGAGGTGGGGCCCACAAAAGCCCCAACCTTTCATCTCCCCATAACCTCCCTTTAACCCCCATTTAACTCTCCTTTATTTAATTCTTTGACAACCCACCTTAATTAATAGATCTCTTTACCTCCCCCTCTCTCTCTTTATTATTTTCCAAGACATTTTAATTAATGATTTCAACCTCTTCAATTAATTAATTATGTTGTTTGAATTTTGACTTACATGTGTGAATAACAATAATAACTTTAGCTATTATTTTATTTTGGGGAATTCGTAGTGTTGAGAGAATTTGTGAGAGAGATTTGGAAAAATAGAAAAGGGTGTTCTTCTCTCTACCAGGAACAATGTCCTTTTAATGAAGAACTGCTGAGAAAC
The DNA here is from genome assembly GCA_963277665.1 of Viscum album. NCBI lineage: Eukaryota > Viridiplantae > Streptophyta > Magnoliopsida > Santalales > Viscaceae > Viscum > Viscum album. The sequence goes on from OY728137.1 coordinate 242,948,633, forward strand.
GGAAATCATCGCCTTCGATCTTCAACCAAACCAAAGGAGAAGGAGCCACCCGCGAGGAATGTCGACGACAGGCCATCCTCGTCCCTTCTTCCTCGATGTCAACGGGTTGACGCCGTCTCCCCGTGACGTCGTCTTCCGCGACACTTGACTACCGTGAACCTTATCTCAAGTAGGGGTTTGTTCATTTCGAAGTGCTTACCTCCTACCCCATTCTTCGTTTGAAATTATTGATTATTTTCGGCCAGTTGCTACCACCTAACGCAGAGGGCGCAGGCCGAACACACACTTCCCAATGACCCTCTTTAGTCTATTTTTATTGTGATGGAGATAATGATATGAATGTGGTGATGAATGGAAGCGGTGGTCGTGCGCCTGCCGCGTGCGGATGAACCGCGACCCGCAACCGCGGGCCGCTCGGCCGACGATGAGCCAGTCGGGCTGAAGGTGAACCACGGCGCCACAAGGGGTGTCGCACTGCACAAGACCCTAGCCCGCATTCTGTGGGCCGCTCAGTGGCCGAACTAGCTGGTAGGCGGCCGACCGGGCTGTGCAGAACCACGGCGCCAGGAGGGCACCGCGCTGGAGAGACCACTATCTGCCTGAGTGGGCCGCTTGGCACCACCGGTTCGGGCAGCTAGGGGACTGTGCGCCCTAGAGGCCGAGCCGCATCTAGGCCGCGTCGCGCAACCCCGGGCCACGCCGGGCCGGGCTGCATGTTTCATCGGGATGGTCTAACCCCCCTGTCAGGTCAGACCCGCCAAAACTGGGTTGACCCAACCCGCCAGCCCACTAATCTTAACGGGTTGGGCCCATTTTCACTTAAGGGTGAATAACTTGAAGACCCCGCGTCTGATAGATGCGCCGTCTACGGCACTGGGACCCTCATTAGGTGACGGTCCTTTTGCGATATTATAAGTGAGTTTTGGATGACTTTGGATAATGTCCATGTTTGGAACGACCATATTTCCAACCAAACCTCTCAAACAGAAAATCCAATATCCCTCAGATCGGGCGTCCGATTGACACACCTTCTATCGCGTTGGGTTTCTTTTGACGAGATGGAACTTCAGGGTACATCAACTCTAGAATTCATGATAGTTGATGTGACAAACCCTTTTGATCGAGGAGTGGACCCTCCCAAAATCGAGCATGTTGTGTGCGGGAACCCTAGAGCTGGCTGCGACTGCGGCGACTACCGTACTGGGATCCCCTGTGGGTTCAACGATGAGGACTACTGTACATGGATCCTTTGTGTGATCAGTAGCGATGACTATTGTACATGGATCCTATGTGGGTTCGGTAGTGATGACTACTGTACATGGATCATCCATGGGTTCGGCAGCGACGATTACTGTACTTGGATCCTCCGTGGGTTCAGCAGCGACGACTTCTGTACTAGAATCCTACATGGGTTTGGTAGAGGTGATGATTCAGAGGCTACATAAAATCACCTCCACCCCTCTTCATGAGTTGTATACCTGTGTTGGATGAGTCTTTAATTTCAATCAATACAATCTGTGTGATTGACTTCTTTCTTATGTGGACTGGGTAGTGCTTGGACTCGAGAGTTTGAGTCGAACTGCAATTGATGATTTATGTATATGTATGGGCATATAGCTAAGTAGAGTTGGTTAATAATTCTGTTTATACCTTTCCTTTTTGGTTTATCCTTTTTGGATTTTGGGAGACCATCAGGGGTCTCGGGGTCCCTACTAAGTATTGTTATACTCACCCCTACACGGACAATGCCCGCACTACATTGTGTTGGTTGCAGACGACAGACAACACTGATCGTGGTTGAGGCTAGTAGAGCTGGATGGTGCCAGAAGGCGGACCACTTGGTGAGACGTACTCAGAGTAGACGGACGGACCCGAGGTGCTGGGGAGACCATCTATACCCACCCCTCAGGTGGGATTCCCGGAGGACGACTTAGTGGTTGATGTTTACATTTCTAATAGTTTTTCAGTTGTATTGTACTTTTAGTGGGGTTTATATTCCGACCCATTTACCTTTCAGCACTTACTTTGTATTCAGTATTACTTTCTGCTTAATTCATCTTGCATACTCTGTTGTGTTTTTTTACTTTTAAAATGGCAATGACTTCCCTTTTTTTATCAGGATTTATGCATTTGGTGCTAGTCGCCCGCCCCTGGCCTATGGAAGGTGGGTTTGGGGTAGTCATGGAATGGGCCCTGAGGACGCATCGTGACACATCATAAGTCGTATTTAATAGAAAATGGAGGCCATTTGTGTTCAAGGAATGAGACCATGTGTTCATTTGTGTGTCACCTTTACATGGATTATGATTATTTGGATGGGATGGAAATATATCACCGAGTTTAATCGTCCCTTTCCAAATTCTATATAGATTTCATGAGGTGGAATACTATTTGGTTCAACTGTTACAGATAGACTGGGTGCACGACGTCTTTGACATGTCACAGCGAAGGAGGTATGTGCTGGACCCATCATAGGTCACTGAATGGGTTGAAATGTACAGTAACGATTGGGTGACTTTTACTGAGTACCCATTGGAGATCAAGGATTGAAAGGAGAGGATCCTTCATGGTTGGTCGATTCCTCTAATTCGTGTTCAGTGGAAGTATGGTAATCTCCAAGAGATCACATGGGATTGGGAGGATCATACTCATGCTTAGTACCCTATTTTTTTATTCTCCCTTTGGTTTTGGATTTCAGAGACATAAATCCCAAAGGTGGGGAGAATGTAACATCTTGGATTTCCTATGTATTATTTTTTGGTATTATATGGATTGATTTTGTGAAAAAGAACTGATATGGCGTGCGATTTTGAGGCTTGGGTTCTCGAAACAATTGTTTGAAAAATATTAAGATATTATATAGGATGTGAACAATTTTCCAAACCAAGTTTATAAAATCCTTAATAGTTGCTAGGGTCAAAAATCTTAGGGTGCCACTATGTTCAGAGAAGCGACTTTACCTTAGGCAAGTCCTAACATCGACCACAGTGGTTCATCTATAAAAATTAATTTTTGGACCTTTTAAATAATAAAAGAAATTATGTTTTATTTTATTTAGTATTACATGATGATGCATCAAAGACTCCTTTTTTAATAATCTTTTTTCATAGAGTTCAAGGTTATCTCCATACCCATATAATTCTTTTAATGTGTGGAGAAAGAACCCTCTCCAACAAATGACAACGGATCGAAGATCAGATCATGGATCATCACACCAATGGAGTTGGAGGATCTTATCAATAATGGAATAGAAAACACTCCTCTTCAACAACCAATCCAACTCAAGGTATGGCATTTTTTATTCATGATTTCCCGTTCCTGAATTCAACGATGAATGCATACCAAACAAAGAATAGGTTGATCTGTGATTCGATTTTTCTTGTGGGATGGGCTTGATTTGATGGTTTTAATGGGAGATAAATCGGTGTGATTATTTGTTCTCCATTCTTCATTATAAGGGGAATGTGTTGAGGCCGACACAAAAAAAATTGAGGTTTGTTCTTCAGGGATTTCTTGTGATTTTTTTCTCTCCCCCCCCCCCTCATGGAATTCTTTGATGTTGGGCCCTCATGGTCACGGCTCAAATTGTTGGGAGGCTTTGAACACAATCAGATACCTAGTTTGGTGGCAAGAAGAAGCGAAGGCCAGGGTAGTGTAGGTGAAGACCCAAGGATCACAATAGTGGTTTCTTTTCAAAAATCATACCACCTGTGGGGGCATGGTAGACCACGGAAGGGACCACCAGTGTGCTGGTGGCAGCACATGGCATTAGAATGTGTACAAGAGGCATCCAAAATGGATGTGGCAAAGCCGCGTGGATGCAGCAGCTCGACCGTATAATAGCCCACGATAGCTGGTTGTGTTCAATGACCATGGGGAGTTGTTCCCACCAAGAATTGGAGCACATCCAAGGGATTTTTGGACATGGAAACACACTGCGCGGACTAGACCCAGTACTAGGTCAAGTCAGGAAAGTGTGTTGATTCGGACCCGAGGTGAACCATGGTGGCTAGACTAGGCTACGACTGACTATGGGGGGGGTGGACCAAGCAGTTAACCTCCACAGTTGTTTCATGAGCCAATGGACCCCCTTTGGAATTTTAAAATCGCTATAACATTTAAATTGTGTGTCTGTTTGAGGAATCTTTTACAGCATTGGGACCCTTGCAATTAGATGGTCCTTTCGAGATATAATAAGTGGTTTTTTTCATAAGTGGTCATATGAATTAATTTCTCAAGGAGTAGTTTCTCTAGGAATGAGAATGCTTTAACGAGAATCATGTGGATGGTTGTGACATAGATACTTGGTGTCCCATGGAGAATGTGTGACACCCAAAGAGTGTGGATATTTTATATATTGTGTCTCATGTGGAGAATGTTTGACTCCCAAGGACTGTATTTTTTATAGAGACTATGTGTCTTGTGGAGACTGTGTGACTCCCAAAGACTATGTGTCTCACCGAGACTATCTGACTCGTGGAGACTGTGTGTCTCATAAAATTTGTGTCTCATTAGAAAATCTATCGGGATATTCTTGATAAATGGTCCATGGTTGAATATATTAAAGGAGATGATTTTACTATTCCTTCATGGTATTTACCTTATGTTATTTCATGTGTGGTATTTCCTTTGTGGTATTTCTTGTATGGTATTTCTTATGTGGTATTTCCTTTGTGGTCTTCCTTTGTGGTTTTAGGGTGCCTTACTAATCATTGTTTTACTCACCCATGTATGACCTTTTCCCACATGTTTTATGTCTTGTGTAGATGAGCAACATTTTAATAGATTCCAGGGTGGGCCAAGACCTGACATAGCTTTGTGGCTTTAGTTAGGCTGACGTGTTCATATGGCTTTGAGCAGCAGTCCTAGTACCTTTTTCTATAGGTTGTACTTAGTGGGTCACAAACATTTATTTTGTTGAACTTGTATTTTATCCCAGTTTACTTTACTAAACATTACATTCTTATCATACACTATTGTTTGGTATGTATTTTATTCATGAATTTTATTACTTAGTGTTTTTACATTTCATCTTTATGGTTTGGATACAAGTGTGTGTGTACAGATTATTAAGAAAATTCCCCCCATTTATTGGATACTCCTTCTAGATGCTATTCACCACCCCCTACCCTATTGGATGAAGTCTTGGGGTAGTCATGGAATGGTCCCCTCTAGGACTTTTCATAATATATTATGCTTCAATGTTACCAAAATGGTAAAGAATTTATGTTGCAATCTCATCGTATATCAGGATTTTTTGTGATCAAGTCTCAGATATTGAAAAATTATGATCTACCTCAGAAAAATTCTCTTGATTTTTATTCTCACCTTTTTATGTAATTAGAATATATGTATTCCCTTGTTTTTTCTCTCTTTAGGTACTCAAGAGTTCAAAATATTGTTTTTATGAAAATATCAACTTTTCAATAGAAGAATATATTTTCTTCCAAACATTTGTTTTTAAACGAAAAATTCAAAAATGTTTTCAAAATTGATTTTCAAATATAAAGGGATATTTTAATCAATATATATTTAAAATTATTTTCAAAACATCTCTTTATAAGCTTTCATGGTCATTTTAAAATAAAAATAATTTCCAAATGTTTATCGTTTAAAAACTAATTTTCAAAATTAAAATGATATTTTCTCCTCAAATGTTTTTAATAATATAATAATAGTATCTTCATTCCTCAAAGACCATAAAACATGATGTTACTAATCCTCCACTGGGGATATTTTTTATTGATTCCATCTCCATTATTTTCTAGATGGATTAAGATTATTTTAGAATTATTATTGTGGAACCCATTTCTTTTCTATAGGTTAATCATGTTTCTAATATATTATTATAAAACTAATTTATTTTATACCGGTTAATCAATTTTTGAAGGGGATAATGGTTGGTCCTGTGAGTTTATGAATAAATTAAGGGTTTTGTGTGTCATAGTTTTGTAATGGTATTTGGATATTTATGGGTGGTTATGTTATAAACCAATGACGGGTGGTTCCATGATAACCCTAGGATTAGTGGATCTGTGACATCCTTCCAATGCCTTGTGTAATGCCCCGACCTAAGAACCTGATGTTGGTTCATTATTTTACTACATTGGCAGGATTAAAATGAATCAAATCCCAGTGGACTGAATAGTTTAGTAGTTTTGGAAGACCATATTACATACATTATACTCATAATATATTATGAATGAAATAAAATACAACATGATACATAACAAAATGAAATAAACTGTATCCTTGATAGCCTATTCAATGTTTTCTTCTTCATAACATGAGAAAAGAAAAATAATAAGGGTGAGATGAAATGATCAGTAATGGTTATTTGAGTCAATAATAAGTGAAGTACTATTAATAGGTAATACACATTATGTCAATGTAAATAATATAAAAAACATATCCCATAAATACAATGAGGATGAAAATACATCCATAGATTTTATCATAGTGAAAATCCTCTGGATAATAATAGATTATTGAATGAAAGAGATTATTTATTATTGGAAATAATATATCTAGAACACGAACCATTATACCATTAATATGGTTTAAGTCTATGGTTAGAAACCCATCAGACTCTATTTGGAAGTAAACATAAAGGGTTTGTCGCAAACTATTTTGTCTCATTAGATTTATCGATGCATATAGAGGCTATAGTAGACCCCACCCTTCATTGCAAGTCAAATGAATTATTCATACATATATTTAATTTAAGAAATATTTGTCTCATAAATATCTATATTGAGTAGAGGATACATATTCAATAATATTTCCCTAGTTAAAACGAATTTCAAAATAAACACCATATGTAAAATGGTATATATCTAATACAATAATCATGTCCATGACAGAAGAATATGGATATTTAATATAAATTTAATTTCAAATGGAAAATTTTATCATAGGGTGCAGTAGATACACAACATAACAATTATTAGGTTCACAAAACCAAGTAAGCCTCAAAAAATAGAGATTGAGATGGAATCCCTTACCTTAATTCCGGATTAATTTTGATCCATTTTCACCTCTTGAATAAGAAAATTATTCAGATTAGAATACTCATCCAGACGTGAATTATATCAATTTATATAAATATTTATTAATTATAATCACTTTTTAATATTTCTTAATTTGTGTTGATGAAAATTTAAGCATTTGACATCATGTTTTACTTAAAAATTTCCATTTTTATAACACCTTTTCTATTTTATCTAAATATGAATTGTACATTAATATAATTAATTAAAAAAAATATAATGCATATAATTATATGTTTATATATTATATATAGTTTATAAAATCCACCCTATAGGAAGGTTTTATGTGTTGACATGGAAGTGTCTCCATAGGTGGTTGACCGACCTTTGAGGAGACATTAACGGGAGAGTGGAAAGAAGATGTTTTAAAATTTTATATATAGTATTATAGAACTTAAAGTAAGTTAATATCATTAATATATAGTAAACTTACTTCCTAATCAATTACTTTAATGATTTCTTGTGTAATATTTGGTGGAAAATGAAAGGGGAAGTGTAACCTGATGGAAAAATTGGGGGTTCGGGAGCATTCGTTTCCTTGGTTTCAATGAATAGTTCACTTATTTATAATTATTTAAGTTCAAGTAAAATGGGTACAATTATCCCAAATTGGAATTTATATAGAATTGTAAATGGTTATATAAATAATTTGGTTAAATGACATGAGGATAAATCATTATATAATCTTTTAGTGATAATTTCTTAGATTATTTAGGGTGTTTTTCAATCATTGCGCACTAGTTTTGTTTAATAAATTAATATTATGTATATATAATGGTTATAGAACATTAAATTGGATTTAATAAATATTTTATAATCTGTTTCTACTATAAAAATGGTTTCATGACCAGCATTGAGGGATAAATTGAAGAAATAAAATATGTCATGCACGAAGGTTGTAAATCAGCACCTCATGGACGATTATTTTGTTTTTAAAATAAAAGTGAGATTAAAATGAGTTTCATGAAGGGAATTACATTAACATGGTATTATTATAGTATATAGATGATACTAGAGTAATCAAGTTCATCAGTACATAGGAGATGAGGATTTTATAAAAAATAAATGACTTGAAAAGAAAATAAAAGAAAAATGAAGGGGATTTTACCTATTGAATACTCCTCTTGGAGAACCTCCTTACAGAAAGGGGTTTTTGGTCATTTCCTAAGACCAAGAGCTCCTTAATGTAGGGAGAAAGTGGGGAATATGAATTTATAGAACATTTATGAGCTTAAAGGCTTAGAGGAGTGATGAGAAGAGGGGTGAGGGATGGTTTTTATAGTGGAGGAGAGGAGTGATTTCTCATTACATTATTCATTTTTTTATTATTATTTTCAAGACAAGAAATAGTGTTAATTATTATGAAAAAAATAAATTAATTAGTGCATGTTAGTTTGAACCAATGTTTTTTGCACCATCCATGACTCAATGAATAGTTAATTTAACTTATAATGTATATATATCATAAATTACTGTATTTTACTATTCACCAAAAATTCAAGTATTTCACAAAAATCCCAATAATTAACCCTAATCATTTTTTGACTTGTAGTACACAAAAAATAACTCCAATTTATGAAAATAATTATCTAAATATGTGAAATTAATTTTCAATTAAAATCATCATTTATTCAAAAAATAACAATTTTAAAATTATAACCGATTTTATGACACATTGAAAAATTAACTATGGTCTTATAAAATTATATTATAATCATAATAAATCAAAATATAAACTTATAATTATATATTATGAAAATACATTTTTTTGAATCATTAGATTAATTATAAAATTATATATAAACATTTATGTTTTATAAAAATACTAATAATTAATTAAAAACTTCTAAAACTTGTATTTACTTATAATATGATATAATTATATCATGATTTAATTTATAATATACCTAAATTTTTTTTATACTTCAATGGGTGAGGTTACAATTCATCTGGCCAGTTTACTATTCAAAATGGTCATATTACTATTCATAAGGCTGACATTACTATTCAAAAGGGTCAAGTTACTATTCAAAAAAAAATAATTTGCTACTATAATAATATAAATATCATACTGATCACAGCCATGTATGTTTTTTTTTCAAGAATCAATTCACAGAAGTATAAAAATTATTATTAATAAGTAGTTTATAACTATCTTGTTTAAATAATTATAATAAAAAGGTGTTGTTTTATAGAGACTCAGTGTTGTGATAATTACATTATATATTAAATTTATTTATAAATCCTTGGGGTGTTACACCTTTGGTAAGAATGTCGACCGTATGGATATTCTATTTGAAAGATTTATTGTAGGAGTGAAGTGAAAATAATATCCCATGTCATGAACTTGTTTTCCTTATTCTTACTATGGGTTTATAATGCTTCTCATGATCAAGATTGATATCACATTTCTCATGATTATTGATCTTGATGACTCTTTCCATCTACATGTTTTCATATTTAATTATTTTGGTATCTATGGGTATGAGTTACTTTATGATTCTCTTATGCACCTTGATGATTTCATCATAAACTTTTGCACTCTTATGCTCGTTGATTGCATTCCGTTTTTAATACTTATGTTTACCATTTCTGATCATTTTAGCTCACCATTCTTATGATTCATTTTCTATAAGTTATAAATATTTATATTAAATTATTTATTTCTATAAATGACTTCACCTTGATGTTTTTTATAACCTAATGTGAAATAAGAAAAGCTTGGTTAAATGAGATAAATTTTCAATTGGAAACTAGGGTATTGTTTCCATAGGAGTTAGCATATTTATTTAAAAAACTAAACCTAAAAGTTCATCTATTATATAAGTGATCTATGTTTTCCATTTTAGGTTATATGGTTTTTATTGAAGAAAATTGGTTTGTAATTATCAGCATCATAACCGGGAATGTAAAGTTCTAGATTTTAGCATAGGATTCAAGGGTGCAGGTCCATGGTTGTTATAGTTGGAATCAATGGTCTATTTAGATAACTTTGTAGATTATGATGATTTCATGTGAGGTTATGTTAATAGGTATGGATGAATTCATGGGTTTATAAGATGAAGGGTGGTCATAAGTTCAAATCCATAGACACCCCATTTGAGGTTTTTATGTAGTAAATATTTAGAGATTATTAATGGAATTTTTTGATATTTTGTTGGGTTGAGGTATTGGAAACCCCTTGGATTAAGATGAATTGTTATTTTCGGTGGATATATTTTCATGTTTAAAGAGAAAAAGGGACAAATCGTATTTAGAAAGGAAGTGGGATACAAACCCATAATTGAAGGAAAATAAAGGTTTCATGCCTACAACTAGCTTATGTGACATCCTGAATATTATGAAATTTTAATAGGTTAAGATTATGTATATTTTAGAAACATATGGTTTTTTATTTTAATAATAATGGTTGATTTATCTTGGATGAATATACGATCAAATCCATCTAATATGTATGCTTCAAACCTATTCTGAAAATATTTGAAGAATTTTAAGTATAGTTATTTATTGAAAGAATCGGTTTAACATTGGGTATTTCCATTGGATTTTGATGAATAGTGTATCACATGATGGTTTATACATTTTGGTAATTATCTTACCATATGTTAACCATTTTTTAATGTATAAAGAAATGTGGAATAGATTGACTATCCCTTTTATGGTTATGTGGTCTTTAAAAGTTTATTTTTCTACATCATGCATTAAATATTCATCTATAATACTAATTATTTAAGGATAAAGATGATATTATGGTGTAAATTTAATAAATGATAAATTATACTCATCATGTATGTATATTACTATATTCTCTCAATCAAGATGTAGAAGGAACCCCTAAACATTATGAAAAGGATCATGAAATAAAATGTTATCCTATTACCATATATTCTAATGATATTAATAACCTTTTCCAAACATATTTTTATTTTTTTGTCATTGACTTACTCTTTACCACATTCTATATCACTCTCTATTAGTCTATGGGAATTTTTTTTCTCTTCCAAATCCATATTTTAATTTCCCACCAATGTTCTCCCTATGTGGAATCAATGTTATATGCAACTTTAGGTAACCATTCAGTTTCCCACATTCACTTTTTAAGGGACAAATTATTTATTTAATTAGTATCATGTGGCATTCAATAAATTAATGATTAATATTTTAATACTTTTATAACCAAGAATAATTTTTATGGAAAATTTCATCTTAAGGGTGGTAGGATGTAACATCCTGAGATTTTAAGTAATATATTATTTCAAATTAATTTAAATTATTTGTTAGTTTGAGTAACATTAAGTGAAAAATTTATCTTGTTTTATATGAAAAAACACATTTATATTTAGTTTAACAAAACTTTGAGTTTCTTCAATAATGTGTGATACATGCAAGAAAAAATTTTACAAAACAACAATATAATACTGCTATTTAATAAGATAGTTATCACTGAGTCATTGGAGTTTTAGTAATGAATAAGATTAACGAAATTAAAATACTATTTTTAAAAAATGTATATATATATATATATATATTATATTATTAGGTGACCAATTAATTATAAAAAAATAAAAACCAATTTTATATCAAGGATGTATTTTTTTTAAAAAACTATTTCTGTACACCCAAAGGAATTTTTCATTAATAAATTTAATTAATTACTATTATTGAATTATATTAATTAAATATATATATATATATATATATTAAAAAAAATTCATTTAATCAATATATTTTATAGGCATAAGAAAAGAACCAATCCAATTTTACATATAAAAAGTTGTATTTTTTTTCTAAAGGTTGTTTTGATGCCTTTTAAAGTTATTTGTTTTAAAACAAAATTTTGACACTTTTGTAAATTTTATTTGGCATAATAAAATCATTTTTTTAAAATCATATTTTCAAAATTATCTTATGGGTATTTTTTGGTATTTTTTTGAGAAGTTCCATTTTTGATAAATAGTTAAAAATGATGGATTATAATTGAAAAATTACTTTTCATATGAATAATATATGGAGTAAAATTATATTTTGAATTTTTATTAAAATAAAAATAGGTAAATGATACATAAATTAATTCAATTTATACAATTTTAGTCAATTTCACATTGAATTTAGATATAAATACAAAGTAAACTTTAGAACATTTTCTATTTAAAACCCCACTTTCTCATTCCGTCTAGAGGATAAATATAAAATAATATTATGTTGGTTATGTGAAATGAATTTTGATAAATATATTCTATAGTTTTAATAATAATAATTTATAAATTATATTATGGTAAACTTAGTTTTTGAAAAAAAAATATTAGTGAAATAATTTAAAACTAATTACATCTATTGAAGAAAAAAATGAGTCTACTTAGTAGTTAAACATTAATCTTAACTGACAAAATGATATAGAAACATATTTTGACCATATACCATATTTTATCAAAAAAATTCATTATTTTTGGCACATTATTTAATGAAGGCTTCCCAATAGCTTTTTCTTTTTGGTATTTACAAGAATTCCACTCCTCCTCAATTATTAAAGGGCATTCACTATCCCCCATTCTACACACCTCTCAATCAATTTGTCTTGAACCAGCCCATCCCTAATAAACTCTGAAAAAAAATCCCATCATATTAGAACCTATTTTTATAAATGCATCAACCCAATTACGGCTTTTGGTTCAAACCAATAGGTGTTACCTATAGAAGAGGTAGCGTTCATCAATAAGCACTTTTGATTATTTTACTTCTCCACCCCTTCAATTATTCTTATAACAAAATTATAAAATAACCTCATAATCCAATATATATATATATATATATATTAATTTTACTAAATAAATCGACACACACTTGTATCAAATGGGTTATTAAATCATTATTCATGTGTATGGTGGACTACCACCTCGTGGAATGATGTCCTTCGTTTATCATTTACCACCTCACATAGTTGGGAATTATGGTGGAAATACTATTTATATTTGATATTTATAATATTTATAACATTATAATACCTATTTATTCATTATATCATATACAAATGTTTAATATTCTGTTATTTAATGGATACAATAACATTGCTCATGTGTATGGGGGAATATCACCCCACGAAGCGATGTGAAGTGTTTTTCACTAATGTGTAACATAGAAGGTAATAATGGAAACTATAATTAATATATATGGTAATCATAAAATAATTATTTTATTAATTACATAACTATATTTCCTTAAATATAATATATTATTTTCTTCTTACCATTTCGTACAAAGAAAAAGTGATAACATCATTCATGGATTTGTGGAAAACTACCTCCTCAAAGTGATGTGATTCATCTTACATCATAAGAATAATATATATATAAGTTTGTATATATATAATTAAATAAAATGGGATTTATTATATAGGTATTATTCAAAAAATAACAAATACTAATTACCCTCTTTCGATAAATATCGTTGAAAATTGTTAACGTTACTAATGCTTGTGTACAGCCTACCGTCTCCATGATCATAACATTGGTTACTTTTTCATAAATATATTTATTGATTGGTTTTAAAATTATAATTTATGTATATATATATATATATTATAATTATTTCTTGATTATTATTATGTATATTTTTATATAATTACCATTTTGACCCTGGTCAACCTAACAATGTCATTTTTGACACATGTGCTGAATATGGTCAAAAATATTCAACGTAAACTTAATATATTAAGTAATTGTTTATAAAAATATATTAAGTGAAATAAATGAATTAATAATATTTAAAAATTATATCAATAAATTTAATAATTAACATACGTTTATTATTCATGATTATAAATACACACATGACAAGTCAGACCCAAGGTAAGGGTTTTTCTCGTCTCACTTTTATTTCTGGGAAATAAATATCATATTAATGATTATTTTTATTTTGTGATGTATATACTATGTAGGATTGTATTGTATGATTATTATAATTATATTTATGAGTATTTACATATCAACTTGATTATATCAATTTGATGGGGTTTACGGTATCAAAGTTACCATATCAGAAATGTATTTTTGTCCCAAATTTTTTTATTTGATATGTTTGTTATCTTATAAACATATCTTCTTTTATAAGGTGTATATACATCCCATTTGACAAGAAATATCATGAATAAATTTATCCTGAAGATATTTTATTTTTTTTATAAATTTATTAATGGGGCTTACGTTTCAATGTTAACATTGTGGTAATGATTTTATGTTGTAATCTCATAGTTTATCATAACTGTTTGTGATTAACTCTCCATGGTTGAAATCTTATAACCATCCTATGAATAATTATCAATATTTTTCTTATCATATGTTTCTATAATGAGAATAAAATTTTCCCTTTATTCTCCTCTCTTTATGAACCTAAGAGTTCAAAAGATATTTTTTATGAAAAAATCATCTTTTGATTGAGAACTCGTTTCCATTCAAAGACATATTTTCTAAAATTGTTTTATAAAATATTTTAAATTGTTTATTTCAAAGAAAAAATTATATTTTCCTAAATATATGATTTATATTATTTTATAAAGATTCATTCGTAATCTTTCACATTTTTTTAAATAAAATGATTTTCATGTTGTTTTATGGTGGAAGCTATTTTAAATTTATAAAGGATATTTTCCTCAAGAATAATTTTCATAATATTTTAATGGTACTTCCATTGATCAACTTCAAAAACCCTTTTTGTTATTTATCCTCCATTAGAGATATTTTGTATTGATTCCATCCACATTCTTTTTGATATGGATTAATATTTTTTAAACATATTATTATGGGAATCAATTTGGTTTAATGAGTTAATCTTATTTCCAAGAGATTGTTATAGAGCCCATTTATATTACTTGGTTTAATCATGTTATGAAAAGGATAATGTTTGTTCCTATGATTTTATTAAGAAATTAATTCTTTTATGTGTTATAATTTTGTAATGTTTCTTGTAAATTTTATGGGTGGTTATGTTATAAACTAATGACGGGTGGTTTCATGACAAACCACAGATGGGTGGTTCTGTGATAGGCCTCAAATGCATTATGTATGGAATTCAGACATATGGTTATTTTTTTTGTAAGAGTTATTTTAAGAGTGAAGTAAAATGATATCCCAAGTCATGTACATGATTTATTTTTTATTTATTTACGATTATAATTATTCTAATGATCCAGATTGATATCACATGGCATATGATTATTTATTATAATAACTTTTTCCTTTTCCATGTTAGTATATTTTATTATCTTGGCACTAATGGGAATGAGTTCCTTTGTGATTATATATTTCACTTTTATTATATCATCATACCCTTATGCACTATTATTCTCATGTATTAAATTAAATTTTTAACTCTTATGTTTACCCTCATTAAGAATTTGATCTCACCCTTCTTATGGTTACCTTTACTAAAGTTAGAAATAATGAGTTTGAACTATTTATGTCAATAAATTATTTCAAAAGGATGATGTTGATGAACTGATTTGAAATTAAAAATTCTCGGATAAATGGTAGAAATGTTCATTTTACTACTTGGGTATTATTTATAGAGGAGTTTTTCTAATTGTATAAAACTATAAACCTAAAAGGATATCTAAAATATATTTTATCTACATTTTACTTTGGATGTTGTAAGGTTTTTATGGAAAAAAATTAGTTCACAATTATCATAATCATAGTCAATAATGTAATGTTTTGGATTTCAGCACATAATCTGGGAGTACGGGTATTGGGCTATTATAAAATGGTTTTATATTCCATAGATTCTATCTAAGATATAGTTATCTTATAGTTTTTTATTTTCCTTCAATGACTAATTTCACTAGTTTTAAATTAATATTTATTATCTCCTCAAATTTTTTGTGCTAATAAACCTCATAGGTTTCATTCCCTATAACTCTTTTTTACTATTCTATACATATTTTAGCATCTCATTACTTTTTTTCTCTTTCCACCATCACCCTTTGTTTAGATCCTTGGATGTCTTCACCATTACTCTATTATTTGGATGACCTTATCATCTTCACAAAAAAAATATGTCTTAATATCCAAATTTGGTTCAGATATGATCCCTCAAGAGGTAATCAATTATATTAAACAACTTATAATATGTTCCTGAGGGACCTACTAGTTTTGGGTGAGGTCCTTCTGTCCCAATGATGTGTTTCACCATGCTCTTTTACTAAGTGGTGATATGAGGCATGGAAACAATATGTCGTACTTAGAAGAGGACCATTAGACACAATTCCTCTAGTATCACTTTTTTATTGGTTGTTATGGGTTTTTAATAATTTTTTTTGTTTTCGTTATATTACTACATTTTATATCTTAAAGGTGGGTGCATCTATCAAAAGATGATGGGTTCTTTCTAGTCTATTATCCTGGATCACCAAGTAGTAATGTTTGGAATTGTTCTAGGATATTTTTTTCATTATATATAGTTCTTTCAATCCTGTATTTCTAAAAAAATTAGGGTTGTTATTAGTATGGATTCACCAATAATGCATTTTTTATGGAGGTATTGTGTTGTTTTATAGTGGTAGTTTCTTAATGATATAACACTATGTAAAGACAATAGTGCATTAGGATTTGAATATTTTGTTTTATCTCTCAATGTCTATGATTTGGATGATCTAGGTTTTGGATCAAAAGTCCTTTGAGTTGTGTTGGTGTTTTTCTTATGGGTTATTGTTTGTGTTTTTTCTTAGAGATCATCAGTTTAGTAGACATAATCAAGGGAATTTATTTTCATTAGAAATCATATTTGGATGGTATTGTTCCTCAGTGTTAAAAATGAAATTTGGTGTGTTCCTAAAGATAGGATCCCATTGAACCTTAGCATCATGAGTCTTGACGCATTTTGGTCTCAAGATATGCAGATCAAGGTGTACTTAGTGGACCATCTCATTTTCCCACCCACATTTGATACATGGTCATATTGTGTAGTTCCTTATTTGTTTTTTTTATATTTAGAATTTTTATATTCTTATGGTTAGGTCTCCAAAAAAATCCCATAGTTTCTTATTTCCAGTCTGGTCCTCTAAATAATACCTTTGGTGTTTTTTGAGTTTATACTTGTTTCAAAAAGGTGGTTTTCGTTAAACAAATCGAAAAAAATAAATTCAAAGTATCTTTTGAAATTTATTATAGATTCTTTGGATCTATTAGGTTTATCTATAAAAGTTTCTTGGTCACTAAAAAATATAATAAATCATATCTAATACCTTCATATTTTTATCTCCAAAGATTTCATCCAAAGTGTTTAGTATATCTTTGCATTTTTTCAAGTATTGTTTGAAAATAATGTATTCATGCCATATCTAGGTATAAAATAAGCCTTCTGCATTATACTCATCATTTTTTATATAATAATATATCTTTAATTCAAGTATAATTAAACTATTATTAAATTTTGGTATACCATAACAAATTCCATGTTCAAACTCTAAACAAAATCCCATTGATTTAAAATGTGACATTGATATTATGACTTGCTAGCAACAAATACATAATAATAGTTTTTCAAATATAAGAAACCATCCAATAGGAAATATAAATTTATGATCTTCTCTATTTGATGTTGGTGTAATGTTATGTCAGTAATTTAATGATCTGCCTTAACTCTTGTAATAATTAAATAATTCCTTAGTTACTACATTGGGATAAAAATATGTGAGTAAAAAATTCAATCTCATATCCAATAATTAAAATCAAAATATTATATTTACTGATGAATATACCTAATATAAAATATTCTACTTGCTTCTAGTTTGATTCATTGTATTTATTCATCTATTGTCCTTTCATTCCACATTATATGTAAATAACCTCTTTCTCTATTCCCTCCCTCTTAATATTTGGTTTATTAAAATAATTTTTCATTGTTAACATTATAATCAAACATTCCATTAGTATCTTCTTCTTTCCAATCTTTATGTTCTCGGGAATAGCTAACTATTTATGTATCATTTAGTTCTTATTAACTTTTATGATTTTATCAAAATGATAAGGAAGTGTTTTTCCCATACTATTCATTTTGTAATTCTTAACAAAATTTGATAAATTAGGAGAAAAGGATATAAATATGTGACATGTGTATATGTTGTCATTTAAATTGAATCTCAACACTATTTATCAATCAATATACTCTACCATCTTGAGTATAAGAGTTCAATCCAATATTAGATCTTCTATATTACACGTATATAGAGTATTGATAATCTCATTAATTTATTACCTCTCTTTCTCCCCACAAACTTCTTGTTTATGAGACAACCTTGTGGAAAAATTCATATCTTCCTGATTCATCCATAAATCATTGTAAATTTATGATTAAATTATGATTTAAACATCAAATTCATAATATAATAGTCTCATATAACTTTCTTTATCATCCTCACTTTGTTGACAAGATAGTTTATCAGGTAGTGAGACTCTATAAATAAAATTTCTTATCTTGGCGTGGTACTATGTATAAGTTCCTTCACCACTCCTAGAAATGTGTATTGATAAGGAAATTTCTTTTGTTCATTATTGATCATAGTAATTGTTTTTTAATACTTTCCATTTTACACAAAAACAACACATAAAATGTTAGTAATATTATCATGATTACCAATTTTTTAGATATAAATCAATCATTAATATTATATTTCTCTCGATATTATATTAAAATCCCAATATCCCTCAACCAATGAATTTGAAATATTAAATGTCTTAAATTTTCTAAGAGAAATAATTCTCAAAACCCCTATTCATAGTCAAATATATATATATATATATATATTTATTCTTGGAGACTTTCAAGGTCGGATTTTGGTAGAAAAACCACATTAAATCCAGGATCCTTAAACTATTAAGGTAATTCCCATTTCTTTAAAATCCTAGGTCAATTTACACAACCATTTTCCTCTAAAATTTAATCAAGATAGATTTGTATAATTTTTCTCTAATTTTAGTTAAATAAAAATATGACTCTAATTATAACTCCCTAATAGATGGATACACCCTCATCTATGGCCGACATTCACCCTAAACTATGGCTTCATTATAACTTAATTTATATAAGTAATTTTCAACTTAATATTAACTTTTTTGTGTTTTTAATTTAATTTATTTACTTGATGAATGAAATATGATTTTATATATCATGCTTGTTAATACGCGATATATTTCACAATTTTTAACATGTATAAATATAAATCATTTATCTCACATTTATTTATTTTATATATTCATATTTGATAACCATTATATACAATCATGTATCACCTACAACTTTACAAAATAATTAACCATGCATGGAAAAATAGATAAATAAAGACATGAGTCTATGTTTCGTACTACTTGTTGATCCATCAATTTAATGGTGGATAAATTGAGATCCAATGGGGGTTTGTTTAGTAATATAAACACGTGAAAGATAGATCCTATCTTACTCCCACGTATTATCTCCTATTTAAATCCATACTACTTCTCACAACTAACTTTATCATCATCAATAAATTTGTCTTAATAAATGTATACTCACTCATAGGTGAGGTTGGTATAGGATGTTGAATTATATTTAATTGTATAAAATGGGGACATATTAGCCCTTATAAATATTTAATATATTGAAGATATTTACATATCAATAAAATAAACTTTAAATGATTAATTATTATATAAAAAATACTCATTTAAATAATAAAATTAAATAAATAAAAAATAAATCTTATATAGATTTAATCTCAACTCATTATTGATCAACATGAATAAAACTCTATAATAAAAAATAAATAAGTTAATATTATACTATATATAATTATTAATAAATTAAATATTCAATAGAATATATTTAATTCACCTTATATATGCCTCGTTAATCTTGAAATAATTCAATTAAATTATTTGTAATTTGAAAAATAAGAATATATTTTAAAAAAATATTGGCCTGTTTGATTCTCAAAAGGCCACTTAAATATATAAAACAAGTCTTGCATGCCATTATGGATATAGTGGGTTGGGAAAACCAAGTTGGTTATATATGTCAATTTGTAGAAGAATATCCCATTTAGGCTTGGTACGAGATTAGGTAAGAGGGTGTGTTCCATAATTAACCATCATGCGTCATCCTAAACTAAGACCTAAGTTGATATTATACAAGGGTTAAAGAAAATTATTTATTACCATATGATGTAAAATATTGTTTGTGGTATCAAATAAATACTTTGAGAAACATTTCACACACAGAAATAATAAAATAAAATATCGGTCCATGATAAATAATTTAGGATAAAGTATACATATGCTGGATGTCAATGAAAAATAATAAGCAATTTATAAATATAATACCAAACCAAACAAGTCATAAGAGTAATAAAATGAAATATAACATCTAATAATATAATTATCAATAAAATGTAATAAAGTGAAACATCATATATCATAATAAATAATATATAGAAATATGAGGAGAAAACCACCATGGTTGATACATGATGCATCCCAAAAATAACCGAAAAATTCCCAATATACCATCAAACCACTTTCAAGTGTCTTAATCTCACCGAACATGAATCACTAGCATAAAAAAAGAAATATTTGATGGAAGACCACCAATGTAAGATAATCCCCTTCTATTTCCTGGTTTAGATAAAGTCAATTCTTTATACACAAAACTATGTATATTTTGAGTTTGAGATAATTCCCAATAAAATACCTTCATGGATCTATGCAATTTATTTTATAAGACAATCTCAAAATGACATCATTAAATATAATTAAGAAATTACCTTTTTTAAATATATATAAAAATAAAAATTAATCAAGTAACATTTTCCTTTAAAAACATTTTACTTTGAAAATCAGTGTATCTATGTAACAAAAACCCATAGAAGTCCTTAAAATATTAATTATAATTTGAACCATAACATAAGGTAAATAACATTATTAGATAAACTATGTCATGTAATTAAAAATTTTAACCAATGGAGAATTCAAATAACCTTGTTATGCCATGTCATTTATGAGGCTATGATATGATCTTATAGACACAAACCTCAACTTACCCTTTTTATCCTCACATGGAGACTATACCCTATCAAATGAAATAGATAAGCAATGGGAATACTATTTAAAATGTAATCATAAACCACTCTTGTACTTTTCCTTGACTTCTTATATAGAAACCAAAGACTCCTATATAAATCTAAAAAAATCAAAATAATAATGAAACATATCAAGTAAAATCAAGTAAACTCCCATTTCACATCCCAAATACCCTCAAAGATACAACCATATTCACTAATATTATACAATAATGATGAATAAAAAAAATCATTAATTATAATAATAATATCATATGGAATATACAGAAAAGATCATAAATAATAAATAAAAATATCAATAATTAAAAAAAATCCATTTAAAAGTATTAAAATAAATTAAAACCACTAAATTTCATTCCTAAAAAAATTATTAAAAACATCATTTATAAATCCATTTTAATCAAAATATGTATAATTATTTTAAAACACCCTATGTGTATAAAATATATTTTTAGGAATAAAACCTATAGATTCAATTGAAATACCATTTATTTCAAACCAAAAATTCACAAATAAATTATACATAAAATATAACTACAAAAATTATTATTTATATAAGTACTAGTTTGATATGAGAAACACATAGAAACCTTAATAACCAAGTTCATTTAAAATAAGAAAATTCCAAAGAGATAAAAACCTCAAATAAATTCAATTAATGTGTTGTATTCTTATAAAGAAAGATTGTTACTAGATAAGGCCTTCATGAACACTATAAATAAAATATAATATAGTTTAAACCCAAACTAACCTTAGTTTTATCACCCTGGTTTGATTACAAAATTGGAAATTAAATAATATGAAAATATAGGAATAGAATAAGAGAAATGGAAGAAAAGTGAAAGGAATACCCTAGAATATCACTTGAGGGTCAATGTAAAAGATTCAAGTATCTTAAAGAGATAAAAGGTGGATCTTCGCAACAAATATAGTGGATATTTCCCAAATAAATAATGAATGAAATAAAAGTATTCTAAATAAAAATAATAGAAAAACATAAAAAATTGAGAAATAATGTAGATTCATTGTTTGGATACAAAGTTAAGGAGATTATATACAAAATATGTATATTTATATGGAATAAAAATACAATCCTTACATGGTTATGTTTTATGGTTAATTTTAATCTTATGCCAACTGTGTGGTCTGGAACACCCTCTCAATATTAATATTTTCATATTTCCAACTATAAAATCTATAAAAAACATAAATGTGTACTAATGACATCATGGGTGTCAAATGAACCATACTCTATAAAATTTATAATGACACTTTGTTCTTAAGTTTCATTTTATATTCCCCCTCCCCTATCCAAAGGAGGTGACGGTCTTCTGAAATAATAAAAAAGAACTATCGCTAATTAATTTTTATATTAAAACTAAAGCTACATGATGCAGAAATATTCTCTCATAACTTAATTCACTTGTATGACCCCAACCAATATTATATTTATCCCATTATCCACTCTTATATTGTTTTTATTAGACACATAGTCTCTAATTCATGAACATTTTATGTTTTTGGGAACATATTAATAACCTATACTTGAATGTTAGAAAATTTATTAAAGACATTGAGTTAAAATTTATAAAAACCACTTAGATATAAATTTAAGGAGTAACCTAAAAAATGTAAGAATAATAGTATATAAATTTTAAAAAATCATTAATCTATCATGAATCAATATATTTGGAATTGAAATAACCAATTCATGACATTTATCAATTGAAATTAATTTTAATAATGAATAATGACATCTAAATGATGCCCCGCTCGATTTGAAGACCTCGGCAAGTTCCATAAAAAGGTTTTTTTTCATTAGTCAAAGGATCCAACCAAGGATCCCTCAAGATTTTTCACATGTGTATTGGAGATCTTAGTTTTAAATTCATCAATTCTTATATGATGACACTGTAGAAATAACTACTTCCTAATGAATACAATATCAATGAAAAAAAATGAGTTTGATCCCAGAATTTAAAATAAAATTTTTTGTGTTGTTGTTAATTTTTTCTCACTATATAAATTGAGAGAGAAAATGGTATGAGATCCAACACATGAAAGAAATCACTCATATGGTTTTTTGGTCTAAAAAATCATATATATCTATGTTAAACTTCTTAAAATTTTATTTAGGTCTATAGACATGCTTAATCTCTAAAACTGACCGAATATGTCACAAATTAATTAATTAAATTATTTTATGTGACTTGTAAACCCTATCACCCTATTATAACATTATTAAATGTCATGTAATGAATTTTGACCCATTAAATTGATAGGTTCTCCCAATATATGTTAAATGATTATTACAAGTCAAATATGTGTTTGAAAAATTATTTTATTCGAATTACCTTATTTTAACTTAAATAACTTGTGAATACCTTAATAATAAATACAACTATTATTTTTATGAACATTAATATTATATATATTTTATTTATTTAATTAATTTCTTGATATTTTGTACACTTGAACATTCATTAGTGCATCAAATATGGTCCCACAATCACTTAAAATCTAATTTATCATAATTGGTTGATCTTATGGATACATTTTGTGTGGGGACCTATACAGTTTGTGTCTCATTATTATTATGTATCTAAACTATTGGATATATGGTTAATATTGTTTTCCTACTATAGTGGGGTTCATATTATTACTGGAAACTATTGTAAGATTTTGATATGGCATGTGATGTAAGAAAATTATCATATATATTACTTAAAAAAATTATTATACTATGATTTTAAGTATAAAAAATGTTTATATTACATTTTATTTGTCATTTGGTAATCAATAAGTGCTACTCAAGTTGGTCCTAGGATGCCCAATCTAACAATAATCGAAACCTTGATCAATCAATTAGATTCTTCCTAATTTCTTGAGAACCAATGATCTATCATGTGTTGGAATAAAATTATATTAGTTATCATAATATGAATATTGGGTGATACATCACTATGTAGCCTAATAATGTTGGTTCCTAGAGGTATGATAATGAGAAAATTCATAAAAATGATTGGAAATGATGTTTTGACCTAAAAAATATTATAATTTTATTACATATGATCATAAATTGTTTTTCAGAAAAATATACATGGATTTAGAGACTAGATTATTTGAGTTTAGATTTATATAAATATAGGTCTTTTTGGACTGAATTTATAATAGTGAGGGTTATTAATAATGTTGTAGTCTATTTAATGAATGACTATATTCAATAATAACATGTATAAGAAAATAATGGCACATATTTTTTTGTAGATATTAATGGAATCAAAAATAAAACAAAATTTTCATTGATATCAGAATTTTAGATTAGAAATTTGATTGGTAATAATTTTATTGGGTCATATTATTATTTAAGAATTGTTCTCAAACATGAGATGAAACTATATGTTTTGGTATAATAATTTCCAGTCAAATCTATTGCCACTATAAACCATGCTATGAGATATTCTTATAAGAAATATATAAAATTTTATTTGGATGTATCATGTTTAATTCTAGCATATGTGATTATTAGGCATCAAAAAAAGAAAGATTCACTGAAGGTGCTCCTTTTGATTGAATGCCTTATAGAGTTTTGTCAAGATAAATCTATAATTGAAAGGTATGAGGTAACTATGTTACTTTTATAAATCAAGTTAGAAAAGGAACATAATTTTCAAATAATTTTGTAACTAACTTAGATTTAAGAATATATTTTTCTTTAACTAAATTGTATGTGTTTTATATATTACTTAATACATAACATTGAGTTTAAAAGGAACCATGAAATATTACAACCTAGCTGCAAAATTAGAGGTATGAATAGGCATAACAACATCATAAAATAAATATGTTCAATGTTTTTATATAATCTAAAATTATTAATTAATTAATAACAAAAAATACTAAATTTTAAGTAATTTCATTTTATGCTTCAAAAATATATTTTCTTCCAAAATGGTTTTTATTTAATTTTATGTGAAAAAATTATAGTTAATTTCAACAATTTTTTGAAATTTTATTTTAGTTAATAAAAATATATTTTTAATTAATCATGTTAATACTATATAAGGGTTGAACTTTTGGACTTTCTAGAAATATTTATTTTTAAGTGAATAGTGAAAATACATATTTTTGTAAAACTATCATTTATTTTCATTAAATAATGTAATTTAAAATTCCTATAATGTTTTTAATTTTATCTAAAATTAATATAATTATCATAAAATTATAAATAATTTAAATAATTTAATACTAATCATAACTACACTAGAATTTGGTATAAGTTCATTTTCTGGCTGAAAAATGCATTTTTTTCTGAAAATTGTTCTTATGTGTACAATGTGTTTTTATCTTAATAAATTTAATTAATATCTATTGATTAATTTTTTTAATGCAATTTTCAGATTATATTTTCAATAAATATTTTAACATTCATTTTACAGTTTTTACAAGAAAAGGATTGGAAGTAAATTCATATTTATGCTAAAATATATATTTTTCCGAAAATCATTTTCTGTGTCTTTTGTATGATTATTTAAAATTAAAATATTCTACATATAGGAATTTAAACAAGTAAAATGGGTTCCATATTTTTAATCAGTATAATTAATATAATTTAATTGTTTCAAATTAATTTCTTCAAAAAATGAACATTAAAGAAAGTAAAATTTCGTTAATGTGGTTAAGGTTAAAACATGTTTACTAGGGTTAAACTAAGAGATAAGGGTTTCAGTTCCACTTAATATTTTATAATAATTACTTTTTAAAGAAATTTTAACCTTATATTATCTTATATTTGAATAATTGGTCACTTTTTCCACTATCTCAGGAATGTGACCGGATATTTTTAAAATGTTATAAATATTTCCATGTGTGTCCCTCCCCCAACATAGAAAAGGGAACCTATTATCCTCCATTTTAGCACAATTTGGGCCTTAAATATTGGAAAATACCTACCACTAAAACATTTCTAGTTTTCTTCCCTTCTTCCTTGAGCCTTTTTCTTCTTATAAGAGTAATATTTCAAGGCTTAGCTTTTAATCCAATGGAGATCTCTCAAAGTAGAGGTATAAATATTAAATGATCTCTTTCAATTTTATTTCTTCTTCCACCTAATATAAACCAATTTTATCAGTAATAACATTATTAACATAGTATAATAAATATAATTCTATGTTATTATGATTATGTAACAATAATTTCTCACCTCTTATCCATCAAATGGTAAATGAAAGTATCTCTCGAGCGTACGTGTGGACTACCGCCTCTACATGACGATGTGATTCATTTTACATCACCATCATTAATGGTTGGTTATTATGATATATTTAATGTTTATATATGATAATTATGAAAATATTATTCTTCTATAATTGTATTATCTTATCTAATTTATTACCTTCCCATCTTTTGGAAAATGAAAACATCGATTGTGCATACGTTTGGACTACCACCTCTAAGGAGTGATGTGATTCATTTTTCATTTATTATTTTCATGGTTGGTAATAATAGTATATTTAATGAATATATATGATATATAATATATAAAAATGATTATTTAAAGGTGAATTATTTTTTAACTTTCAATCATTCCATCTATCAAAAAGTTGAAAGATTACATGTGCGTACGTACAGACTATGGTCTCTATGAAGTAATGTAATTCAATTTTCATCACCACGTTATATGAATGATTATAAATGTATTTATAATGATTAAATATAAATTTTTGAAATGATAAATTTTATTTCTATGATTGAACCATAATCTATTTTTAAGGACCACAACTCCAATACAAAAACATTCATGAAAAATGAAATAGTTATCACCCAAAAACGGTGATTTTAATAAACAAAAATAAATAAATGGGTGTTTAAAAGTTATAAGATTATAATAAATGATATTATAAGTGTTTAAATATTTATTTTATATAATTATAATAAATACAAATTTATTATACATGATCTTAGAGTGTTATGAATCAATTTGGACATAATTTAATGGTTCTTCATCTCATTTCTGTTTTGTTGACATAGGTTTCATATTATGCACCAATTTACGTTTATGAGTTGTGTATACTTATAATTATACATTTTATATCATTTATCCAAACTAATTCTTGTTATTTAAAGTAATAATTCAAATTAAATTATCCAATGTCATTTGATTCAAAATTTACCAAAGTTATAAGGGTTTATCGTAAAAAATACTCTTCTTTTATAAATATGTTATGTTATACACCTATATACTTTTATGAGGTGTATATAAACCCCCTTTGATATTTTTTATCATAAATATTTTTATGTTCTTAGTATTTAAGGTTTGATTTGATGTTACTCCTTTCATGGTAACTGAAACTCATATTTTAACAAAGTAGTAAGGGTTTTATGTTATAATATCTTTTTTATCAACATTGTTTATGATTAAATTTACAATGATGATGTTATATGATATATATCACACAATTATAATGTATTTTATTATACACTAGTAATTTATATAAATCAAAAGTTTTATTTTCATTTTCTTCTCCCTATTTTCTGAAAATTCCTAAAGAATATTTTAAGGGAAAGTTTCCCTTGATTTGTTCCCTTTGGTTGGAAATATTTTTATTCCATGTTCATATTTTCATTGAAATGTTTTAAATAATGTTATGAATATTTTAAAATTATTTATTAAAGGAATATTAAACCATGTTTTTATTTATATAGAAAGGTATAAAATTTATTTCCATATCATTTTCTGAATAAGGTACCTTTTACTAAAGGTGTGAATAGAATGTTTTTTTCAATGTATACCATATAAAAAACTTTTCCCACTGACATGAATACTCTTTTATTTTAATATCCCATTAAAGTTTTCCAAGGTTATTTTTAAATAAAAAATTTTTACTTAATATTATGGATGTTTTTAGATTTTAAATATGTAATTTCAAAATGAAAAAATCATTTTCCCCAAGAACTGTTCTGCTGATATTTTAAAGGTATTTTCGTCTATGACAACATCCTTTGATGTTTGTTATGATTTAATGGATATATGATCCAATATTACCATATTTATTTTTTATCTTGGTGTTTTATTATTATGATGACGAAATATTGAATAAATTAGTTTTTTCATGGGTTATATTATGATGAAATGTAAATATCTTCTTGATATTTTGGAATATATATAAATGGAATATGATTATTTTATGGGTGGGTCCATTATATAACTACAAATAATTAGTTTGATATTAGTGTTTAATGATCTCAAAGGGTATATGGGAGGTTATCCTATTCCCAAAAGTGGATACACAGAAGGTTATCCCAAACCAAAAAAGAATGTACATGTGACATTATCTAATGCATGAAGTAGGTACATGGGTGGTTTTACCAATAGAAACATGTGATGAATTTCATTTTTGATAACCTTGAAAAAAGATTTCTACAATTATGATTTTTCCACACTTTATGATTCACTTTTATTACATGCTCTTATGCTAATGTTTTGTTCTTAAAGAACATGTTCTTTGATTCATTTATGATTCTTCTATTAAAAACATCCAAACTTTAGGGAATTTCTTATAATTATGATCTATGAATATTTGGGTATGATTTTCAAATTTTATGCTCAACTTATTATACCCTAATCCTCAATCCATAATTAAAAATGATCATTGATTGATATATTCATTTTTTACCCTTACTTGGATTTTTAGTTTCCCCTTTCAAATGTTTCACTTTCCATATCATATTAAGAAAGGTTTTATGTATGATATTACTAAGAAGGGTTCTAGATATGAATAAATTAATAGGATGTGATTTAGATATTTTATATACTATATATTTATGAATAAAATTATACAAAGACAGTAAACGTTTTTAGTTCTCATGTGGATCAAAATGATTTATAAGGAATTTTAAACTAATAATATATAATATTTATATATCTATAGTTTGGGGTTTCTAAAAATGTGATCTAAAATTCCTGGGGAAATAAATAATATTGAGTGGATAGGGTTCACTCTCATGAATGATATAGACTTTTATATGGTCTAACAATCATTTCTAGGATTTAATAATAATTTATTAATTGATTTTAATATGAAAAAGTTCGATTATACCATTCCCCATATTCTAAATACTTTGATAACCACTATGGATAGCCTAAAATTTTTATCCCCAATCATGATGATGAATATATGAAATGGAAAAAATAAAGTCTAAAAAGCTGAAAAATGATGGAAAATTATAGTCTTGAATATAAACATTAAAACCTATGAATGTCAACATATTAAAGGAAGTGAAATATTTCTATGTAGAATAATATGTTTATAGCAAGAGGAAATGTCCTCTGGATCTAGAGATACTTAAATGGAAACATAGTGACAGTTCAAACACATAAAAAAATTATATTATATAAATAAGTCTCTCTAACTCTAAATCATGTCTATTATATACCAGATGTGCCCCACATATTTTTGGAAATTTGAAATTATTCCAAGAATAATGTAAGTTGATTAAGGAAGAAGTAGACCAACTAATTATGAATAAGGAATGATATATTACATTGTCTATGCGGACAGTGAATTTTATTATTATTATTGGATTTAAATTATTTAGAAAACAATAATTATATACAATCGATAATAATAAATCTCATTTCTATATCTTATAGAGATAGTTTGGTTTTTAATTTTATAAAAATATATGTTATTATTTTATTTATATGAATGAAATGTTTTATGGTAATTCAAAATTTCTTATGATATTATATATATTTTTTTTATTGAAATTATTATATATATTTTAAATAATAATAATTCAAAAATAAATTATTTTAATTTCACTTATCTTTGACATTGTCATATAGTTTATATAAATTAAAATCACATTCAAGGACTCATTGGTGATGGATTACTAGAGTTGAATGATTATGAATCATTTGATATATGTATATATTTTTTCTAAGATAGAATAACTGATTAACCATATATGAGTAAAGGGAAAATATCTAATAATTTATTTAAACTCATACATATGGACGTATGTGGACCAATAAGTAAAGTATCTTAAGGTGGACTCCAGTAATTCATTAAAATATCTTAAAACATTAGTAAGTATGTCATTTTTGTTTTATAAAAATAGTATGTATACATTGTAATGTTTAACATGTCTAAATTTGATGTATAAAGTAATATTGGTAAAATTATTAATACACTTCAATCTAATCAAGGTAGAGAATATTTGAGTCAATATTTTTGTGAGGATCCTGGTGATTGTGGTATAGTATCTTAGTACACCATAATTAAATGGGATATTTCAATAATAATTTAAATTTTTTTCCATATTGTTCAAAAATGTTGAGTCATATAGATTTTCTATTTTATTTTGGGTTTATTCTATAGAATGTAATTTATTTAAACTAAACCATGTCCCATAACAGTCTATTAAAAGAACACCATGTGAGATATGGAAATTTAAGCATCATATTGTGTCATGAATAAATATTTATGGTTATCAGAAATATATATGATTTATTACCTCACATAAACTAGAAACCAGATTGCATAAAATTATATTTATTGGTTATACAAAACAGATATGGGGTTATTATTTCTATAACCAATCAGTGCACAAAGTAATTACAATCCAACCTATTATCTTTTTAGAAAGGGAATTTATATCCAAAATAATTAGTGGGGGACATTTTGTCCCTATATAATGTTCATGGTATTTAAGGTCGTATTATTCCTAATATAATTGAGTTAAATACAAAAAATGGTTCTAGAAATTAAGTAAAACTATATATAGAAGAATTATGAAGGTCTAATAGATTTCAACAGGAACCAGAGATAAATAGATTTTTCATTTCTGATGAAAGTGATGTAGTAGTTATAAAATATGATCCAATATCTCGAAAAGGATGTCATGATATATAAATCCAATAAATAATTAAAATTAATGAAAATTAGAAGGAAATACTTATATCATAATTAATTTTGGAACTTGGTAGATCCCCCTAAAGGGGAAACCCCATTGCACACATGTCGGTTTTTTTTAATAAAAATGACATAGATGGTAGGATGACTATATATAAATCAAATTTGGTAGATAATGTTTTTAAAAAAAATCATGGAATTTACAATAGATAAACATTTTCATTAGTGACTATGATTAAAAATATTTAGAATATTTTATATATTGAAATATATTATGAAAGAGATATAAAAATGGATTTAAAAACCACATTCTTTTTTAGGGGTTTATTTTAGGATATATATATATATATGATATAGTTAAAAAGTTATAAAGATACATGAAATTTAATTATGATTTTTAAGCTACAATGATCCATTTATATCTCAAAAGAAGCATCTCGGTGTTTAAATATTTATTTTGATTTATCTATTAAGAAGTTTGAAATTTTAACAAATGAATATTAACCTTGTTAGTATAAATGGGTTAGTGGGTGTATAGGTTTGTTTCTAGAGTTTTTGGTTGATTATATTCGAAAAATGAAGTCCAAATGTCCTAATCAATGAGAAATTATTTGGTATATTTATTATCAATAGGTAATTTTTGAACATACATTAATTGTAGATCTAAATATCTATAGATATATATATATAAATTCTAATACATGGTTAAATAATATAAATTGTTAATATTTTTATAGGTTTAATATGGAAAATCTAAAAAAAATTCATTACCAATATTTTATAGAAATAGTATTTTAAGGAAATATTTTCATTCAATAGTTGGAATAATAATAATTCATGTGTATAATTAAATATTCTTTGGTTGTTGGGTTTATTTTATATTTTATACTTTTCAATATGCATCTTATGTATTAAACATGAAAAGTAAATACTGATAAAATAATAGAGAAAGTGATTTGGTGGATATAAATATTACCCTAAATTACTTTAGATGAGTTATAGATGTATTCTAAGTGTTTTATGGTGTAGAAGTGCTCATTTTAAAGGGTAACAATAATTCTAGTTTATAATATGAAAATATAAATTTATATATCAGAGTATGGTCCTGAAAATTCCACAAAGGGAAAATCCAATTACTGCAAGACTTGGAAAAGGACCGAACCGGTCCGCGCACCGGCTCCCAGCAACTGTATGCGGCCAGTTCGGTGAACAGCCCTCCCGCAGACACTGTCGTCCATGAAACAGAGGTGGGAGCAACACCACCGTGACTCATCAGATCCCCTGTTGAAGGAGTCATCCGCATATGGGGATTAATTCATGGGCTTCTACAAAATGTATCGTGAGCCCATTAATATTTCCTCTTCGTGACTCTATAAATATTCACCGAGGGGAACCAAAAAAATAAGAGAGGAAGGATGGGTGAAAACCCGTGGGAAGACACTAGAGGAATCGCTCTCATCGGTCTTCCACGGCTATCCGTGGACCCCATATCGTCCGCTGATGAACTCTTCCATGGAGAGGAGAAACCGGTCCGCGAACCACATGCGGCCAACTCCTCCATGGCCAGCCCATAGTGGCCATTTATTTCGTAGATATTGCCTCCATGACCACCCCTTTCGCGGACTATTGTCGTTCACGAAATGGAGGCAGAACCCCTTCACGGGCACGAAGTAGGACGGGCGCCAACCCCTTTACATACACCCTTCATGAACAGCCATCTCCACCGTGGATATCACCCTTCACGGATGGCCATCTTCACCGTGGACAACATCCTCTATGGACAACATCCATCATAGGCTTCCATCTCCTCTGCGGCCAGCTCCTCCACAAACACCCTTCGTGGACATCTCCTTCGGTCCCTTCTCTACCGTCACTAACCCCCATAAAAATGGAGACTCTCCCTGCAAACTTTTTGGTCCAAGATGTTGGGATTTTCCATTTCACCCTTGTGCCGCCCCAACATCCATCCTACAAATTCCATGAGTTGAGCTACTCCTCATGACTCTCATTTAACACCATTTCCTAGCTCCTTTTTCTAGGCTCATCCAGAAAGCTCCGCCCTTGCGTAAGTCCCACACCAACCATTTCTAGGTCTCTCCTACCTAGTCGTCCTGACCACATGACGTTAAACTATATGGAAACAATCCTCTCTGCATGACTATAAACTGTAGAATTCCCTATCATTAAATAATTGGATGCCTCTTGATCCATGAAAGATATGCCTTATGCTCCAAGTATAAGATGCCTCATGCCATGATCATAGTGGCGTAATTTCAAGAGTGTTGAAATCTGTTCAAACATTCCATCACTCCACCCCACGCTTTACATGTCTTTAATTTGGACCTTCATCTACTTTAATGTCTGAAAGGACCCCTCTAATGGTCCGGTCCCATGCTGCATCGGCTCACCTACCATCCTGGGCCAACACCCCGGAAGACTTTGGACAAAACATCAAGATAGGTCCTGTGTTACGAACACGGTCAGCAGTCTACCCTCATTTGTTTGTCCCCATTTCAGGCTAACGTGATGTGAATGCTGTGTTTTGAACATAGTGAACAGTTATCCTCCATCACCATGCCACCCTCATTGTGTTCCGAATGTCAGGCATGTAATTCACACTTTTCAACTCCCTTTGTTGGGATTGATTCCAACGCTCTTGGTGTTATCCCTCTTTTTCACTTGCGCATAGGCGTTGTCCCACATTGTATTCCTCAAACCCACAAATGGGTTGGGATTCCCTCATGGTCAGACATGAAGAAGACACCCCAAGCGTCCATCTCGGAGTAAGCCCCGGCTTAATGGGATGCTCTCATGCGTAAGCCCCACTCTACTTCTCACGGACGCACCTTTCGAGACATGATCCTCTGGTCCCTGCTGCCTCTTGTTTCGCAAACTGAGCATGACTTGTGTGGTCTTAGAGTATGCATCGACCAAGAAATCCCCTTATGGGCCTCCTCAGAGTGTAAGCCCCAATCCATTATTCGGGGCTTCCTCAGAGCATAAGTCCCAATCCAATCCGAACTACATGGACTTTGAACCCTGTATCCTAGGGGGGGTATATAGGAATCCTCTCTGTGGTTCAAGCCAAATAACAGGTCATTCTAACCCCACCCCCCTTTTTTGTTCACATCAGTTTACCAACATCATGGTCCTCCTCAGAGTGCACGCCCCAATCCATTATTCAGGGCTACCTCAGAGCGTAAGTCCCAAGCCAATGCGAACTACGTGGACTTTGATCCCTATCCCCTAGATAGGGTACGTAGGAAGCCTCCCTGAGGTTCAAGCCCGACAACCAGTTGATTCAACTGTCCTCACATCGGTTCACCATGTCACTCCTAGTGAAGCCTCAAGCATGTTCTGACTCCTCAGGGTCATTAATCCAACGAGGGATGGTAAACCTCGGGCATAAATGATTCTGAACCCCTGCGTCCAGTTGACCATTTCCTACCAAAGTTAAATCCATGGATACTATGTTTGGGTATAAACCAATGATTCGTGAACATATGAATACGTCTTAAATCTATAAGAGAGTCTCGAAACATGCAATAATTTCCCCCCAGAAAGGATGCGATGAGCCCGACATCCCATCCTCTCGACCAATGAGAGTTCTTAAGAGTCACTGGTCAGACCATCCGGCGAATGCCTGCCTTTGGAAAGCAAGTCCATCAATCATTGGATACGGATCTATTGGGAGTTTTAAGGCCGAAGAAAGCCAGAACGAAACAATCAGTCAATATTTTTTTATTCATAAATGGTAGATTATTAATCAATAAATGATTCAATAATCAACATATATTTAGTTTATAACAAAATCTAAATATATCACAGCATCTGGTTTGGTAAAAGTGGCTATTTTGATTAAGAATATTATTATCGAACTACTAGTGGGATTAAGAATCATGTATCCAATTAAACATTACTATAATAATAGTATAGTGGTATCAGGTTATAAGGAACCTTGGTCACATCAGAGATCCAAACATATTCATCATATTCTTCTGATCTTTCATGATATTATTAATATATCTAATATTAGGATATGTTTATTTCCCACAAAAGATAATATTATGAACCCCCTAAAAATCACTTATAAAATAATATCACAAAATACACACAAGATCTCATGGAAATTAATACATGGGTGGCTAGATTTGATGGAATGGGTCGTTAGTGTTTATACTCTAATTTTGGATAGTATAGTCATCTTAATGACACATTGTATCATTTTATACATATTTATAACAATAATTTAACATTCATTTTTGTTTTATTCATAGATTATGAGAGATAATATGATAACAAACCCCAATAATATGAAGAACTCATATGGAATGACTTCTCTGATATTGTATTATTTTCAACATAGTTGTATGAAGGAAAGTTAATGTGTGATGAAGTTGTGAGATGGAAGAACATCCCAAAGAATATGAAGAGGTTTCCTATAAATTTATAGGTAAATAAGAGTGAAACTATTGTATTATATTACTTCCATGGATAGATTTTAGATAACACCTATATACATCAGATAATTTTTGAGATGGTCTTTATAGAGGATAATTAAAATGGATCTTGGAAGGAGAATGGTGGTTATCTATAATAGTTTGTATTTTAATGGAGAATCTAGTATGTAATGACTTTGATTTTTCATGTATTATTTTTGAATATTATATGGATTATTTTTTAGACCAGGCACTCAGACAACATGTGATTTTGAGTCCTAGTATGCCCAGAATAAATGCGAAAAATATATTAAATATATTAAATAGAACATGCGTGTAGTTTTCTGAAAAAGTGGAATAACATCTAAATGGGTACTCATATCAGAAATATGAAGGAATTATTGAACTCAATAAATGTGGTTTGAGCAATTTTTTACTTAACCTTAGTCGGCATGGGTTGTTCATAGAAAGTTTTTTATGGGCACAGAAATGAATATAATTATTTAATAAAATTATTTTAGTTTTTTTTTGATTTAGTTGTTAACAATCTTAAAATAAATATTTTTCTAGAATCCCATGGTTATCCATATAACCCTATAGATGTCGTAGGGTCATTGGAAAAACCTTGGATAATCCTTTCAGACGAATGATGATGGATCAGGGATTGACGATTAGTGCCCATTAATTTTCAGTGGATCTTGCCTATGAAAAAGACACAAAAATCATTCTTCATTATAAAATGATTCAAATATAGGTTGGGTGTGTGTTTTAATTTGGTTATTTCCCAGTTATTTATTTCTATGATGAACGTGAATCAATCGATGAATGGATTGATTCACGGATCATGCGTATTGTGGGTAGGGATTATATTTATGTGGTTTTGATGGGAGATTAATCTTTGTGATTATTTGTTTATTAAATTATCATTATAATGGTGAAGGATCAAGATCAACATGAACATTGATTGAGGTTCATTATTCTATTTGTTTATTGTGATTTCTCTCTCGAGTCATCATTCATCATGGGAGTTCTTCGTTTAGCCCTCTACATGACATATCCTGACAAGTCAATCATTGTGCACCTGAATCTTTCCATAACAATACAATATTGTAGATATGGTATTAGTACATCACTAAGGGGGTATAATGATGGAGAAAGTGTTATTTGGAAGACAGTGGATCCCTAAATTTGTCTTCTTTGGAATTCTACAGTGCAGAATGAAAAATAGTGATTTAATATATTTTTTGAGGAGATCTGATGATGAAACAAGTTGTTCAACAATGGAACATCATAGAAGAGTGTTGATATTTTATTTCTTGGTGAATTGAAGAGCGTATATAAGGCTCAAGGTATTAGATTGAATATGGAAGGAAGAAAGATATTTTTGGAAAATACTGAACAATAAAGCATGTAAACAATATCAACATGCTTTGTGAGGACCCTTGTAGCAACTAGGGTATCTGATATAAAGTTATGGATCACATGGTGTGTGATCCTATCACATGGTATGTGGCATGTTCGTGGTAACTTGGCATGTATCTTTGGAGGTACAAGGATATGGGGTAGAGTACACAAGTTTCTTACAAGGTGTGTACTCTCCCAAATTACACGGCCTGGATTTGGTACATGGATAAGGTTGGGTAATAGTATATAGGGATTTTTACACAAGTTGGAGCTGCATACTAATACATGGGTAGACTACATGGATAGTCTATATAAAGTGGAGTACTACTTGTACATAGTTTAAATGATATGGGTCGTTTACACAACTATAACATGGGGACAAGGGAAATAGTGTGTAACCCTACTACACACCATGTAATATTTCTTAAATGGATTATATATCTTGGCCTCTTTAGTTTGGATATGTTTTGTAAGGGAATTTTCCCCTAATCCTTTCCTTAAAGGTGGGTATGGGTTGTTTTCAACTCCTAGATAGAGTAGTTGGAATCCCCCCAAGAGGCCCAGATTGAGACACTCTATTCGGATTTGTGCCCTAGGTAGAGTTCATGGTATCAACGTAACTAATAATACCTAGGCGTCAATCCTCAACATAGCAACGTTAATCCAGATCGAGTTGTTGGTAACACCAATTGACTTGGCAGTGATCCTTATATGTGTATTGTATTCTCTTTGAATCTATTAGCGTATTCTTTCTCATGATGAGATCCAACAAGTAGTACCTTTCATATAGATATCATCCATACTATCAAGCTCAAGAGTTTGTTCTCAGGAATGAGTGCTTCATGGAATCCCCGAGCTAGAATCGTAGTCCATTATACTATGGTTATGGATTACCTCTTGGCTATGTGTCTTCAATTGAGTATATATGTATATTCTTATTATATTTTTTGTAGACATATACTTGTGTAGATCTGACTGTATTACCTTTTTTGTATGATTTTTGGTTTCGGTGTTACCGAAAAAGTATTGTTATACTCAACCTTGCAAGGTATTTTCCTGTATGTTTCATGTCATGTGCAGATGATCGACCTTTTGATAGAGTCCTAGGAGGACCAGAATCCGACGGTGCTTAATGAGACTAGATAGACTAAGGTGTGTCCATGTAGCTTTTAGAGAGACATCCCAGTACCATTACCTTCATGTTGGACTTGTGTTATAGACTTCTTTGTAGAGGGATTGTATTTGGCCCTATTTTATTTAATTACTTCTTATCATACTCGAGTTGTGGGATATAGAGGTATGCAAGAATTGGATGTTCATTTGTTTTTAAATTTTAGGATTATTGTCTGCATGGAGATGTTTTCAAGAATACATGTACATAGTTAATGAATCCCATGTTAGTGATATGTCTACTTGGTTCTTATCACCATCCCCTAGCCTATTTGAGGTGATCTTGGGGAGTCACAGCACATGACCCATTAGGATGGTTCGTGAAAGGGTGGAATCAGAGGGATGATCAGTTGTGCTATAGGATTAGGAGTCTTTTAATTTGGTTTGGGGAAATAGTGTCAAGTGTTTTGAGTTAGGATTTTAGTCCAAGAACACTAGTTTTGGTGTGGTAGCTGACATATACATACACCTGGACTCTGATTACCTAGTTTTTGACTCAGTACATGAGCACACAGGTTGTAGGGAAAACAATGGTAGATGCATCATAGAAGAATGGGTTGTGATTCCATATCCTCCTTGAGTCATCTATCAAGATATACCCATTGACCATGGTACATCATGTTTATTTTAGGATTCCTTTGTGACGTATACTAGAAAGGATTCATTATGAAAATCACGAGGATGGTCTCCTCAGTGATGAGGCTTCAATACATGGTCCAGTTCTAGGGATTTCACCTTTAGGTGGCTCACTAACCATACCACTTGTAGAGAATCATGTTGTACCCATCGTACGAGCGGATGAGGAGCACATGCTAATCATGCTTCATGAGTTCTAGTGATAGATACCCCTCAAGTTTCAAGGAAAGCCTAACCCATAGGTATATGAGCACTGGAATGAGGAAATGCATTAAGTTTTCAATCTATTCAGGACACTAGCAGATTAGATGTTGGTCCTAGTAGCAATCCTTCTTCTTGGAACAGTATGGAATAGTGGGGTTTAGTTACCATATCTAACGATGAGATGACTCTTTCATGGATAGAGTTTGAGTGCCTTTTCTGAGAGGATTTCTCACTATCTACACAGAGGGTTATATGTATCTAGGAGATTTTGTAGCTCTAAAAGGGTAGAATAATATAATATGAGTATTCATCGCGGTTTTCCAAGCATTATAGTTAATCGATAGATATGGTTTGAGAATATTTGTTCTAGAGTTCGACCTTCTAGCGAGTTCTAAATTGAGACTTACATAGATAAATTATTACTCTATGAATTCCTACCTATGTTGGGGTGATAGAGTGAGCTTTAGTGGTAGAGAGTTTCTTGGATGAGTGGATAAAGACGGTGGTTGTCCGAAGTGGGAAAGTAGGGGTTGAGACGTCCGCATTAGGGAGTCGATATTAGTATTAGAGACATAGATGTGGGATACCATTTAGGATCAGGTATTAGGAAAAAGGATCTACAGCTCTGGGCTCACATGGTTGGTCCAGTCATCCCAAATAGAGATGGTTCTACTCATGTGATGGCTAGGGATATCTCACATGATATTTTTCGACCCGTCGTATAGCTAGCAGTGAAACCTTAGATTGTAAAGTGAAGTAGAGATAGCAGTAGAAGCATGCATGTCCGTAGGATGGCTGATGGGGAAGAGGATCTTGGAGAGAAACAGGAGGTGGTTAATGTTTTGACTTATCACCACCTTCACTCCCTGGTGTTCCATTCCAGACTTAAGAAATTAGAGGATGGGGGAGGTGACAACTGCAGGTAGTCAAAGATTAGGAACTAGGGAAATAGAAATGATTCGAGGTATGATACGTGACTTTTCTAACATAATTTACTATTGATAGATAAAAGTTCCAGTCATTCCTTACTCACCACAAATATTGTTCAATACATAGAGATTCTAGTTAAACCATTTACTTGAACCTTACTCTTGGATACTCCTACTGGAAAAGAATTAGTGTTCATGCACTTATGTTGATAGTGTGACCTGACTCTTGGAGGTGAGAGTTTTGGTTGGGATCCCTTGGTAATAATATCGAGTACTTACAACATCAATCCTAGTATGGAATGGTTATCCATAGTTCATGCTCAGATTGACTATTTCATGTGAAGGGTGTGGTGTGTCTATAATGATGGAACCAAGTTATCCTTTATTAGTGAAAAGGACACCCAAAAAGTGTTGGATGGACTCATTCATAGGATGGTGCAGTTGATCACTCATCATTTGGATAGCCTATCCCTCTATGAAATGGATGTTATGTGTTTCTAATTTTCTAATGTGGTGGTGGAGTATGAGGATGTATTCCTTGAATATGTTCTAGGTTTACATCCCAACTAATAGATATACTTTTATATCGATCTACATTTCAGGATGATGTTGATATCTGTACCATCATATCAGATGCGTCCCATAGATCTTCGAGAGCTGAAGGTGCATTTTGAGGACTTACAGAAGAAGGGATTTATTAGACACATTGTTTCACCCTAGGAAACCCCATTTATATTTTCCAAGAAGGCATATGGGAGCCTAATGTTGTGTGTGCACTATTGAAACTTCAATCAAGTGATAGTGAGGAACATGTATCCTCTACAAAGGATCGATGACCTCTTTGATCAATTGAGAGCATAGTGATGGTTCTTGAAGTTTGAACTCATATTAGGCAATCACTAGTTGTGACTATGTGGTGAGGATATATTGAAGATGGAATTAATATGTCTCTACGGTCACTATGAGTACTTGGTGATTCCTTTTGGGGTGAAGAAAGCCCCACCATGGTTCATGGGACTCATGAACTAGATCTTCCAGCCTTTCTTAGACTTTTTTATGGTAGTCTTCATCGACAATATACTTATTTACTTTGAATCCAAGGAGTATCCTATGAGATAGTTAAGGATAGTTCATGACATGCATTGAGATCGCCAGCTATATGAAAATCTCTTGTAGTGTCAGTTCTAGATTCTGGTGGTCCACTTTCTGGGAAATGGTATCTCAATGGATGGAGTGGTAGTGTACCCAAACAAGGTCAAGGTAATTTTATCTCGGGAGCCACCTAAGAGTGTGGTAGAGGTGTGGAGCATCCTTTTGTTTCCAAGATATTACTATATATTAATATTTTATTTCTCTATGATATTAGCACCCATGATAATTTTGGCTTGAAAAGGGAAGACATTAGTGTGGAAAGAGAAATTCCATCAAGCCTTTTAGTAGTTTAGGTAGAGTTTGATGAGTGATCTAATCTTGATACAACATAAAGAATGTGTTGAGTACATAGTGTTCTGTTATGTGTGAGGAACCGGTTATAGTTGTGTCCTCTCGTAGAGTCAAGCACTGATTGCCTATAGTTAATTCTAGTTTATAACACATGAGTAGAACTATATGACCCATGATCATGAGTTAGAAATGGTAGTATTTGATTTGAATATGTGAACACACTACTTGATGGGCGAGCGGTTTAACATATATTCTGATCACAATAGTCTCAAGTATATATTCTCTCAGAAGGATCTTAACTTCAAGCAGAGGGAATGGCTAGAATTACTATAGGATTGTGAATTTGAAATTTTCATTACTTCTTAGAAGGGGATTGTGGTAGAAGATTCTCTCAGTGGGAGATCTAGTCTGCAGTTTCTAAACAAGATGTTAGAGTATTTGGCCTTATTGTAGTTATCCATTGTGGATAGAGATGTAGCAGGTTACCTCCAGTCGATGGTTGTCACCCATCCACCTTTACTATTATTCTGAGAGGTGCAACTTAGGGACACCAACTGTGAGATCCAACATGCTTAGATATCCATAGGTAATAATCCTAATGGTTTTTAAAAAATTTGGTAGCACATCATTATTTTCAGGGGATGCACTATGGTACCAGTGATGTTATGAGAGGAGTTGAGAGAGAGTTCCACACATCTCTTTTAGAGGTACATCTAGATTTTCAAAAGATGTACCAGGGACTTCGATTTTAGTTTTGGTGGCTAGGGATAAAGAAAATAGTTATATAGTTTCACTCTTGATGCATTACTTTTCAACAAGTGAAGGCTGGGAACCACGTTCCAATGGGTTTAGATCAACCCCTTGAGGTTCCAGAATGTAAGTGAGATGGGATATTTATAGACATAAATATTGGATTACCACATAGATCTTGGGTACCTGATTCCATGTTGGTTATCGTAGACTTGCTAACCAATTCGGCCCACTTCCTAGATATCCAAAAGAATAGTTCAGTAGAGAGATTGGGATGCCACTATGTCTAGAAGATAGTCTGACTCAATGGGTATAAATTGATGATCATTAATAATCATGAAGATTTTGTTACATCTTAGTTGTGTATGTGATTAGAGGATGTGTTTGGGACCAATTTATGGTTGAGCATAGCGTTTCACCCCCAAAAATGATGGCTAGACTGAGAAGACCATTCTTTTTCTGTAGAACATATTGTGATCTTGTATATTTTATTTTTCTTATAGTTTGGAAGATCACCTACCACTGGTGTAGTTTGTATACAACAACATATTCCATTTCACCTTCTATATGGAACCATTTGAGGATTTGTACGAGCGACACTACAGGTGTCCACTTTTCTAGACTAACCTAGGAGAGTCAGTACTCATAGATCTAAAGTTGGTGTGAGATTTAATAAAGAAGGTTGAGATCATCTAGGAGTGGATGAAGAATACATTGAGCCATAAAAAGTCTTATACTAACAAGCGATGGATGCCTTTAGAGTTCAGGGAAGGAGACCATTTGTTCCTAGGGGTTTCACCTGGATATGTATTAAGGATATTTTGCTAGGGTGGAAAGAAATATTTAAAAATCATTGGAACTTTCTAGTCATTGTGTATAGTTGGAGAGTTGTTTTATCACTTGGATCTACCTCTGTAGTTAGATCGGGTACACAAAATCTTCTATATGTAATAGATGAGGAGGAATGTGCATGACCTATTTCAAGCTATCGACTGGGGTGAGCTGGAAATCAAGGATGGAGTGACTTTTTTTGAGTACTCAGTAGAGATCGAGGATCATTAAAATATGATCCTTTGTGGGAGATCGATTCCATTGTTGTGTGTCAAGTGGAAGTATGGGAATCTCTAGGAAATCATATGGGATTTGGAGGCTCCAATTTATGCTCAGTACCCCCATATTTTTTAGTAGCCCTTATTTTAGCCTTCCGTGATGTAAAGACCCAATGTGGGGTGAAATATAAGGAATTGGATTTTTTGTGAAGTATTTTTGAATATTATGTGAATTAATCTCAAGAAGAAGCACTGAGACATCGTAAAATACTAAGGACTAGTGTCACTACTGAAAAATGGGTTTATACCCATACATCTATGCCCATGGGTTTTTAAACTGTGGGTATAGGTTGTATATATTGACCTATTCTTATGGTTTTCTTAAAACTATCGGTATACTAACCTTGATTTGAGGTTCTTATCGGGCTCCCCTCCCAATTTTTATTTCCTCCCCCGCGTCTCCCTAACTCCCTGGCCTCTTCGCCCTCTCCTCCAGTCCTCGACATTGATCTCTCAACCTTGCCTCCACTTCCCAGCCCCATCTCCATCCCTCCGCCTTCTTTCCTCCTCCTCTACACCAGCGGCTACATTTGGCTCTTCCTCCTGGACCTCGCCTCTTCCTCCCATCCCTCATCTCCACCTCCATATCTACCTCCTCTTACTCCTAGTTATGGGTCCCTCTGCCTCCCAGCCCTCACCTCTACCTCCACGGTAGCCCCTGCCTCCGCCTCCTTCCGTCTGTGGCTGCCTCTACCTCTTCCACATTAGAACCAGTTTTAAAGGATCACTATGTACGGATTCATCCATATTATCAAAGGATTTATTGGGTATATGGTTCTAGGATGTTTTTTCAAGGTTAGATTCTCTATTCTCTTCCACTTATTCTCATGACTTTTCAACTAATTCTTATCTCAATTTTATCCAAAACCTAGGGTTGGGTTTTTTTAAATCTGTCATGTTTATTGATTATAGGGTGTCTTTATTGTTTTATTTGTCCTCCTCTTCTCATATCCAATGGATTTGTATCACCTATGTCCTTATTTAGGGTTTTTATCTCCATTCATGACTCTTTACAGTTAAAAACATTATTTTTTGGAATTTCAAACATATGATTTTAATTGATTATGACCATTAGTAAGTTTTTCAAATATATTTTAAAAAATAACATATTTTACACTGGATATCATGGATTCAAAGAGTTTTTATTTTCTAATTTTTTTTTAAATTTGTTTTAAATATCTTATAAACATGTTTTGTTTTTTAAAATTCTCTTTTGTCTTATTTTAAATCCTTTCTTAACCCATGATGGACGTTTTAGTTTCTAAAAAAATACTAAATTTCCAACATTATAACCATGTTTGTGTCTATGATTATTAAATATTTCCTTTGTGATTCATGGATGTTTATACAATTTTTCTTTTAAAGTAATTTTTGTA
Source organism: Viscum album (assembly GCA_963277665.1). Lineage (NCBI taxonomy): Eukaryota > Viridiplantae > Streptophyta > Magnoliopsida > Santalales > Viscaceae > Viscum > Viscum album. Next base: position 242,993,160 of record OY728137.1, read on the forward strand.
ATTTTAGTTTTAAATGTTTTTTTGTTTTATATTAAATATTGAAATGGTTTTTATATTATAAATGTATTATTTTTATTTGGGTGACCCTAATTTATTTTAATCCTTAGCACTTTCAGCAATCTTTATCCTTTTTTGCATAGAGAGTTATGAAATTAACTAAATTTTTATTAACTTGTATTTAGAAGTTCCATATATTTCCTGTAATTATGGATCATATGAATTTTTTATTATCAATTATTTTCTTAAAATCTCTCCATAAAACAAAGGATCATCTATTTTTGTGTTTCAATGTATCATTATTTCATGTTCTTTAAACTGACATTCTTATTGATGTTGATGTTACAGATGTAATTCCTTACATTTATTCAGCTTGAGTCTAATTTAGTTTACTTGAGGTTTTACTAGTAATGTCTTGTTAATGAAAAAACTCAGGCATCCAAATTGGGTTCTCTTCATCTAAACTATTACTCATGCTCCAAATCCATCCATTATTATAGAGTTTCTTCCTAGTTATGTTCATATTTTATGTTGGGAATCGTTTTATTCTCAATAGAAAACTTCATTTAGTTTTTCCTTCTGTAAGAGTTGTGTTTTTTCTTCTTAGTCTTAAACAAATGATGTTTTTCATGTATTATATCTTTTCATTGTGTATGTGTGTGTTTTATATTTCAAAATGTGTTTATATGGAAAAAAATTCATTTTATTTTAAAATTATCATGTCAATTCTTTGAATTATGTTGGTTTCAAAAATTAATATCATGATTTGGTACTTTTAAAGAGTTAAAAAGGTCTTGTTGTCACATTACAGAAGTGTTTTGGATCATACCTTGATTTTTTTGTGCTTGATGTTTGAATGAAACTTGGATTATATTGTATGGGGGAACTTATAGAAGAGGTGATTTGGGTTATTATATGTTCTTGATTCTTCATGTGATTTATCTTGTGTTTTTTATTCTCATCACTACATAGTTGGTTTGGGGATCCTAGGAACTTGGATTAGGAAAACTAGATCCAAATAGGTTCTTTCTACTCATCTCGTGTCTCTCTAACTAGTGAAAAAGTATAAACTCTACCACCATCAGACTAGTGATGTTTTTGTATCTCTATCATGTTATTTTAGGGTTTCTCCCATTCTAGTGAAGTCATTTCACTACGTAACGACAACCTTAGTTTTCCTGTATCTAATCGCATGACTTTATCTAATTTTAGTTATTTATTTTATGTATTATAATTTATTTACATTGATTCCCTTCCCTTTATTTATTTATTTATGTCACTATATTTATTATATATTTTATTCTCATTTACTTATTGTTGTTATAATTGATTATTTACATCTCATATCATTAGTATCACTACTTTTTTAAATGTGGGATAAAAAATATGTGGAATATTTTGAAATTAAATATATCAAAAAGTGTTTTTTAAATCATGTTGCTAATATTCTTTGTTTTTAAATGGAATTTAATGTTTTCCTTAAAAAGTGACCTACCTGATGATGTTTGGATCTCAAATGTTTTTAGTTTCTTGTTTTGGTGCATATGTGTATTACTAACCATCAAGAAAACAAATGTGCCCTGAGTTCAGTTCTATTTAACTTATGTTCCTTATCATACATCTTTAATAGTAGTAATCTTGTATAAAATTTCCAGGTACTAATCAAATTTATTGTGTTTTTTCCATACATTGAAGCTAATTGAGACTTTTATGAATTATCAAGATTTGTTAGGTCATTGTTTTGGATTTTATTCATTATCTTTGTGTGAATATTGTATGTGTAATAGTATAAAATATAAAAGATAGTGTAGCTAATAGATTTAACAGAAATTTTTGGTTTTCATGTTAGGATGTAATTATAAAATAATTAAATTATATATTAATTTACTTTATAATAAAAAATATTCATGATTATTAGGCACAACAGAGGGTCAAATGGACCACCTTTACACAAAGCAAACTATTATTAAAACATATAATCTCTTATGTGTATAGATATTACAATGTAAATATTATTGTTGGAGATATAATTATATATTATAAATCAATACACATGAGAACTTTTTAAAAAAGTGAAAGTTTCTGTTTTTTTCATGCTTTTCTATCTAATTTGAAAATATTTTTTCCCTTGGAATTCGAGCTTTCATTTCTATTTTCATTTTTTATCTGTTATATCTCCTTACATATGGATGCATGAGTATATAAGGTGGTGTGTCTGCATTATTTATGATCCTTCGAGGTTTAACCAATGTGTCTTGGCCCTAAAGGATGTGAGGCTTTCTTACGCCTTCATGAATTTGTATCACAATCACAGTTTTAGTGGAGAAAATTATGTCATTAGCATTTTTTAAAAGAAAAATGTGACTGTAATTGTATGACCATTTATTATTTCAAAACTATTAGGTTGAATGAGAATATTTTTTCATGCATCGACATATTTGAGGAGATACCTGTATGTTTGATTTTTTGTTAATATCTGGGTTGTTTTCTCCCACCAATTTTATTACTCTTTTTCTATTTATCCTTCATCATCTATTTGATTATATATATTGTTTTATTGTAACAAATTATCATTATTGATTTATGTTTGTATCTTTACTGTATCTTTTCAGTGTGTTTTTATTATAACATATTAATGTTCCAAATTATGATCTTATTAGTGCTTTATGACTGATTTGGAAGTTGATTCTGCTGTCAATCAAGTAATTTTTTTCCCTTATTGTGTGGTTGTGCCCCTGTATTTCCATTTACCATGTTTTCCATTTTAGTGTGATTTTGACCACCAAAAAGTATCAACCAATCCATATATGGGTAGGAATGAGGTGTTTCAGTGTGAATGCATGGATGATTTTTGTATAGAACAACAGAAGGTTTTCGATCATGATAACCTTTCATTGATTTTTTCTAATAATTGTGGTTGTTTTATATTCTTTTTATGATAATAATCATGTTTCATATCCTTTAGTTTCAATTATACTATAGAAATTTGTCTCGTCAGTAGGATCAATAACAATCTTGGATTCCAAAGAGAAGGTAACATAGGATCTGTTTGATTTTTATTTTCTAAAACTATTCTTTTATTCACTTTTTAGAATATAAAAATTGAAAAACAAGACCAGATTACTTTCAACATCTCCATATTCTAATATCAGTGCAATACTTTCCTACCACATTGAAAATTTATAAAGTGTTATATTTATTGTTTACTTAAATTAGACAATTAAATTTCTTATTAATTCAGGTTTCTCTAGTGGGGTTTGAGTTTTGGAGTTTATTTTGATGTATATAGATTTTTTGTTTTAGAGTACATGCTTATTTAAATTTAATGGATGATTTTTTTGATCAAGAACTTCAAGGGATGTTTTTTCCATCTACATGAGTCTCAGAGCTTGTAGTTGTTCCTCTTTTTCCCCCAATATTATGATCGCATTTGAGGTTTTATGAACATGAATCCCCCTCATTTCATTAGGAAACAAGATTTACATGATGTTGTGGAATGGTTACTGAGGATTGAGGATATTTTTATCCACATTGAACTTCCTAAATATACTATGTTTATGTTTGAAACCTTCATTATAGGGGATCTAGGTTGGAAGTGTGGAAGTATATTATTTAGACTAATCCGTAGGAGAACCAATATTTGGAAGGTTTTGAGGTGAGGATCATTCATTGATTTGTTTTCTAATGTGGTAAATTTAATGAAGGATATAAAATTTTATATCCTCTAACAAGGAGATTAAGTAGTGTTAGATTATTCACATAATTTTTTTGATTTGTTTTCATACCTTCCTACCCTAGAGTTGGATGATTATTTATTTTCATAGTGTTTTGGGAAGGTTCTTCAACCACACATATCACTAGAAATGTATTCCCTCATCCTTGACTATTATAGAGAGGTGGTAAATAAATATATTAAAGTTGAAGTGAGATTGGAGGGAGGATTGTAGGTATTATGAGTTTAACCTATTCCTAAGTGTGGTGAATGAAACACCAATATGGGAGGGGGAAGGTTGGGGAGGGGCAGTGCAAGGGGATAGGGGAGGGGAGCAGGAAGTGGAGGGGGCTGGGGGAGGGTGGGGGAGGTAGTGAAGGGGGCTAGTGGGAGGTGGGGGAGGTAGTGTATGGGGTGGGGAGGGGAGGGGTGGGGCAGATAGTGCATGGGGTGGGGGAGGGGAGGAGGTAGTTTAGGGGGATGGAGAAGGGTGGGGGAGGGTTGGGGAGGTAGGGGAGGGTGGGGGAGGCAGTGTAGGGGGATGGGGGGAGGGAAGGGGAGCTGGTAGTTTAGGGGGCTGGGGGAGGGGAGGGGTGGGGGAGGCAGTGCAGGGGGATGGGGGAAGGTAGTAGGAAGTATAGGGGGTTGGGGAAGGGAATCTGGAAATGTAGGGGGATGGGGGAGGGTGGAGGGGGTAGTTTAGGGGGATGGGGGAGGGGGATGGTAGTTTAGGGGTCTGGGGAGGGTGGGGGAGGCAGTACATGGGGCAAGGGGTGGGGAGGGGCCTTACAGTGTTTGGGGCTAGGATAGGGGAGGGGAGGGTGCAGGCAATGCATGGGTTGGGGGATGGGGTAGGGGAGGGTAGGGGGAGGTAGTGCAAGGGGATGTGGGAGGCAGTGAAAGGGGTTGGGGAGGGTAGGGCAGGGCAGGGTAGGGGCAAGTAATTCAGGGGTCAAAACTCCTCTATTATTCATAGAACATTCCATATTTCCATATAATATGTCTCTACAAACATCATGGTTGATTATTGACTACACGTTCACATAGATAAATTTATCAACATAATCCACACTCCATGGGTCAACACTCCTCTTTTAAATCAAATCTGTTACCATAAATTCTACACATTAACACCAAGTAATTTCTTCATCTAACATTGTCATACAATTGATCATAACTATTAAAATGGTAGAACATCATTTAATTTACATAAAATTGAACTCATCAATTCCAATAGAAAACTTAATTTCATTAATTTATCACGTTAACAATGGTGGAACCTACCAACTTCTAAGATTTAAGATGTGTCACCAATACTCATTCATTTTTCCGAGATCAACAAATTTTTTGTATCAAGACATCATAACTCTATTTCATCTTATCAACTAGCTTAGGGACACCAAGTTCCTTCCAATAATCTCATCTTCCTCACATATTGAAAGCATGCATATTTCCTCCATCATTGATAGTGAATACAAAATAAACACAAAGTGGCTTCAATAAATATAGGGGTTTGGATTCAACTGGTAGTTTTTTTACCTCGCGACATGTTTTCTTTGATGAGTCATGGTTTCCTTTTTAACATTGGAAATCAGGTTTATTATCATCAAATTTTTTTGTAACTAGTTTCAAATATTATTGCATTCCTCTCTAAGTGAATTATTCGTGTCCCATCACTAAAGTTGGTAATAGTCAAGGTTCTTTAATTTCAATTTATGGTTTACTTCTTTGTGGTTTCTCCTCTTATCATCAGCCTAGTTTACCACTTTCTACTTAAATTTCAATTATTAAGTCTCTTGGTGCTCATCCCAGCTCATTGTAGTTTTGTGGACATCCCCTTTGTGAGAATTCTTCGAGACAATCTCTTGCTGATACTCTTGCCTCATAGAAATCTTTTGTCTAGTCAACTCATTCCATTCCTCATAATTATCATCCTATATCCATGGTTTTAGGGGCTATACACATGGTTCCAAACCATGGGTATAGGTGTTTTTTTAGAACTGTGTGCCCAAAATAAATGTTTGAAATTAATAAATATATTAAATAGCATGTGTGAGCATTTTTCTTAAAAAAAGTACAATAAATTCACAATGTGTGCCCATATTAGAACTCCAAGGGAACTATTGATCATATAACATGAGGATTAACCTAGGCCTGACTTAACATTATTCGGTGTGGTTTGTTCATATAAAAGTCATCATGAGTGCAGAAATGATTAAAGTTATTTAATAAAATTATTTTAATTCAAAGTTTTTGACAAAATGGTTAACAGTCATTAAATAGTTTTTTTTGAATCTCAAGGCTAGTCACATAACCCTAGAGACATCATAGGATTGTTGGAGAGAGTTTAAGAGAATCCTCATAGAAAACGATGGTGAATTATAGATCAACGATCTTCGCACATCGAATTTTGATGGATCTTGCCAATGACAACAATGAAGAATAATTATTCACTAAAAAACGATCCAAATTAAGGTAGGGAATGAATTTTAATTCATTTATTTCCCCATTATTTATTTCTATGATGAACATGAATCAATCAACTAACGAATTGATTCAAAGAATGTGTATATTGGAGGTTGGGAGTATATTTCTCAAGTTTTTATGGGAGATTAATCTTTGTGATTATTTATTTATTTGATTTTCAATATAATTGATATATATTGAGATTTACAGAAACATCAATCGAATTTCGTTCTTATCTTTGGTTATTGTTCTTTTCTCCCAGAATTCTATATTCGTCGTGGATGATCATTGTTTTTCTCGTGACTCAACACATCTTGATCATTTTATCTTTACACACCCAAATCTTAGATCAATGGTTATATATCTCATATATGGGATCAGCACAGCATGAAAGAGGTGTGATGATGGAGAAGGATCAATTCAGATAATGGTGGATCACTGAATTTTCACTATTCTGTGTTCATTGGTCCAGAATGAAGAAAGGAAATTCGATCCACTTTGTGAGAATATCTGATGATGAAATGCATTGTTGGAAGATAGAATGGCTTGAACGAGCCTCAAAAATTGATTTAATGGTGAAAAAAACACCAGATTAAAGGTCGGAGGTTCCAAAATGAACATGGAAGTAAGATAGGGATTTCTACAAAATCCTGAACAACATAGAATGTAAATCGGATCTACACACCATTTGCGGCCCCTTTTGGTGGCAAGGATTTTTGGTAGAATGTTAAGGATCACACACATTGTGAAATTGTCACATATGTATGGCCTGTCCTATGTAACTTAATGGGTATCTTGGTAAGTACACAGACACGGGGTGAAGTACAAGGGTTTCCTATACATTGTGTACTCCCCTAAAGGACACAGCTTACATTAGGTACACGAGCGAATCCAATTACTAGTAAAAAAGCATATTTACATGGGCTAGAGCTATGTACTAATACACGGGTAGACTACATAGGCATTCTATACAGTATGTAGTACTACAAGGACACAGTTTAAATGACACGGTCCATTTTCATAGGTAGAACCCGAGGTTAAGGGACACTATGTGTAACCCTTCTACACATTGTGTACTATTTCTTACATGGCTTAGATCTCTAACATGGAAAATTATTGTTATGGTTTTTTCCCTTATCCCTTCCCTAAATTTTGGTATAGATCATTTCCTACTCCTATGATAATAATCCCTTTAGTCTTACTTCCTACATAGAGTCATTAGAATGCCTCCAAGAGGCCCATAGTGAGATCCTCTATTCATATTTGTGACATAGGTGGAGTTATTTTTATCAATGTGACCAACACTACCCAGGTGTTGATCCTCTACTTATCAAGGATAATCTAGATCAAGTTATTCATATCACTCCATGGCCAAGGTAGTGATCCTCATATATTTATCATACTCTATTCAAATCTATCATCATATTATTTCTCATGATGATACCCAGTGAGCAATACATCTCGGGCGGACAACGTAAGTGCCATCAGACTTAGGAGTGTGTTCTCCCAGATAAGTGTTTCATGGAATCTTTGAGCTGGAATCCTTGGATATTATACTATGTTTCTGGCTTACCTCTAGACTGTGTGTCTTGGATTTAGTATATCGAGACAATATTTTTATATGTGTTTCATACATATACTTATCTAGTGCTGATTATAAATCCTTTATTATATTCCTTTTGGTTTCAGGGTGTCCTACTCAGAATTTTTATACTCACCCCTAAATGGGATTTTCCCACACCTGTTGAGTTATATGAAAATGATCGACCTTTTGAAAGAGTCCTAGGTAAACCAGGACCATACGGTGCTTACTGAGACCAGATAGACTGAGGTGTGTTCGTATCGCTATTAGACAGCAGTCCGAGTACCTTTACTTTTATATTGCACTTGTGATATAGAATTATTTATTTTGGGATTGCATTTTTTTACGTGTTCCTTCTTTAATTTATTTTTTACTCTGGTTTTGGGATATATACATATGCATGCATTGGTTATTCAGTTGTTTTTACATTTCATCATTATTATGGGCTTGGATGTGTGTGTGTGTGTGTACGGGTACGTGGGAAATTCCTCCCATGTTAGTGACATACCTACTTGGTGCTAGTCACTATCCCCTAGCCTATTGGAGGTGGGATTGGGGAGTCATAGAATAGGCCCCATTGGGACAAGTCGTGACATAAAAGATGTACAACTTGTGAATTTATAATTAAAATAAATAATAAATTGGAAAATGTGAGAAAAAATAATAAATTAATTATTAATAAAGATGATTTTTTTTGTTTGGAGTCAAATATCTCTTTGATAAAAACCTAAATAATCTGAAGTGAATCTGAAAATGATGTAGCAATGAAGATTAAGTAAAGAACTCAAAGAAAAGTTCACAAGAAAACTTTGAAATTGTATTGAAGTACATTCAAAATGTTCTTATTTTTTATGATGATATTTGAAGTCATTTAATATAACTTGAAGTGATTATAGGATACCTATGATAAATTAAAGAGGTTTTGGATTAATTTGAAAAATTATATAAATTTTTCATTTGATATTAAAAATAACTAAGTCCTGAGGTTTATAGGATATGGTGAGATTTATATAGAGTTAGAATTTTGGAAAACACTACATACTTCTTAAGGAATATAATATTTATTAATAAACCACTTAATATTTTTTCTAACTCTCGAATGAAGAATCGAAAAATGCATGACAAAATAATAAGATTCATTCTGATTTCGTAAGAGTCGTTTTACTCTATGTTTGAGTAGTTGGAATTTTTTAATAGTCATCTGTGTTTTCTTCAGATTCATTGACTCTTATAAAATAGAACTTAAAGTAAAAATATATAAAACATTTTCATTTTTAAATAATGGCTTAATAGTCATTTTATTTTTATTAAATAGGACTTTTTGTTTGAATTTTTTTTAATAAATGCATGGAACTATATTTAATTTCATAAGAGTAACTTACTCTTATTAAATAACTTTAGAAGGGGAAAATGAGAAGTTTGGGAACTATACAAAACATCATAAGATTCATATTACTCTTCTGATATGGTTTATATAGTGATTTTCATATATATTGGATCCATTATAAAATTATGAGTGTTTGGAAAGATAAAAAATATGAGAAATTCTAGAATAAATATTCTAAGTAAATAAATTAAATAAATCCTAGAATTAGATTTCGGGGGATTAAAAATCAAAAATTAATTTTAATTCATGCTTGTAATGTTAATACTAATATGTGATGTAATCTATGAATTACAATTCATGTTAAATATTATTTTGAAATATTCAAAAATATTGAAAAACCATGATAAGATGTGACACATAATAATATATGATTGTTTTCTATTTTAATACATAAATATGTATTGATACTATATGTATTTTAAAGAGTTATATTTGAGATTAATTGAAAAAAATATATGGTTGAATTAAAATGGTGAATTATTAGTAAGAATAAAATAGGAAATAAATGGGAAAATTGAATTCCTAAAAAGTCAGTATAGAAAAGTGGATAATGAAAAAAGGAATATTCTATGCTCATGAGAATAATGGCACATGAATTCATAAATAAAATGATATTGATAATATGATTTCCATATTAATTAAAAAAATTAGATTGCAATGTGCATATAGTTTTTATGGAAATTCCATAATCCTGAATTTTTGAGGAAATCAACATATGGGAAAAATAAATATTTTATATATTAGATATATAGAAAACATATTTAATTAATAGATAATATAAAATTTAAGGAATGATAAATAGAGAATATGGATTTAGAGAAAATAAATATAACTATAAGAATAGTGAACTTGATACACCTCTAAAAAATAATGACATTAGAGGTATAAAATAAGATGATGAATCTGATCCAATTCTATTGATCATATTTATTCAATCGATAAAGAAGGAGAATGAGAGGAATAAATATGATACCATGTATTGTAGAAGTTATGAATAGTGAGAAATAATAAAAAAATAATAAGTGTTGAGGATGGATAACATGAATAAAGTTCTACTAATTAGTCCATGGTAGTCTAGATCCTTGAAGAATAATTTGAGGGAGACCGGGGTCCCGATTCTTTGTATGTTATAATTTCATTACAACTAGTATATAATTATTTTTATGCTACTATTCTAGAATATCTAAATGTATTCTAGGAATCTATTTAGAAATAATATCTAATTACTAGATGTACATAGATTTTGGATCATTAAGGAGATATTATTCACTAGTGTTTGGGAGAGAAATTATAATAGATATTGAAATGATGTGTATTTATAAAATATTAGATATATATTCAAGAATAGTTATATTTTTGTGTGTAAGAATAAATATATGGTTGAGAGGGTCATTATTGTACCACTTTCATTATATAGTGGATAATATAGGGCTTGAGATAATAATCTCACATAAGGAGTAGGTTTCCAATGATGGGGTCAGACCATGTAAAAATATTGTGTTATTCACATTATATTACATTCGACATTGAATGTGGTTATTATGTTTTGGTTAAATTATAAATAGATCCATTTATCATAACTGACAGTATAGGTTCAAATAATAATGTGGGAAATTTTCCTATGGGTAATTATATGTTAGTAAAAATAATTTATGCCTAATTCACCCCTATCATTAGGTGGATACATGTGAACCTTAAAGAATATCAATTTTTATTATAGAAACATATTACGTCGCATTTGATCTAAAAACATTTTACCCATATTTTTCTAATTGAAGAACATTAAGTGGATAGTTGAAGTGAATTTAAACGAACCTCGGATGGAAAATTCATCTTCTACTCCTGTTATTAAAATTGTATTGGTTTTTTAAAATACATTGAGAAAAAAATAAGAGTAAAATAATATAAAAAAGAATTGAAATATGTAAGGATATCAACAACTGGATGAAAGTAATTAGAATTGAATTAGTTCAAATAAATATTTGTCTTATAATCCATTTTAAGAATTGACTTCTAGTTGTCATGATCATTATTCCACTCCATATATTGAATAACTATTATAATATGTCATTTATCATATGAATAAGTTTCCTATTTATAATATAAATCACATATTTCAATTTACAAATGGAAAATATAAAGAAAAACTTAATTAGAATAAGATGTTGATGAAATTGATGATGTATTGGTTAAAAAGTTAAGAAGATGTAACAATATCACAAAACTATTTGAAGCCATGGAAGAATTTGTATTAATTTTAAATGAATTATTTTGTCTAATTATTGAAGAAATAAAAAGTGATATTTTTGAGAAAGTTATGTTTAAGAATTTTTTTTTAGAAGTGATCATAATAGTAGAAAAACCACACAAATTATTTATGAATTTTTAATATGCTCAAGTTGAAGTTAATGAAAAGAAAATAATATAGCTTGATAATACATTACAATATGTAAGTAAGATGAATGAGGATTAAATGAAGATGATGAAAATAGAACATATAGAAATAGTGAAAAAAAAACTTAAAGACAAAAATTATATTCTTCCTCTGAAATGTCGAATATTGGATGAAAAGTTGAGAAATATAGATAACATACATGAATAATATTCACAATCTACTAAAAAAATAAGTGATTCCCTGCTATTTTTTTAAATGAGAATGACTTTAAAATTTATTTATTCTAGTGGAAAGATGATCTAGAAAAAAACTCAGGATGAACCCATAAAAAATCTTGGGAGAAGGTAACCCAAACTCTAGTGAATTTTTTTTGTGCTTATGAGGATTCGTTTTCTAATTCATGAGTAAATTCAAAATATGCGAAATATCTGGTGGATAAAAATTATAGGAGATCTACTACCTAATCAAAAGTTAAAACAGTCATTTATAAAAAAAATGTAAGAAAAAAAGAGTTGTGTAACTATATAAAAATATTAATCTGTTAAATCTATAATACTTTTTATAGAATGAAAAAATCTATATTTATTTGTAATTTTAGGTGTTGTTTGAATTTTGGGTGTAGGAACACTGAATATTGAAATTTCATGTCAAATTCCAAAATTATAGACATCATATATATAGATAGAGTATATCTGAAGTTCAAAGTTACCATACAGGTCTAAAGTATACATCATACAAGTAGAGAGATATGACTATAAAGAATATATTTGAATGCCTTAAAAACATCTACTAGTATTCCACAAAAGGTGGTCATAGTCATAAAGTGCACCTAATAAGAATAATCATGAGTATGCCAAACCAAAGTGGAAATTATATTTTGTAGGTATAATTTGAAATTATATTCAGCCACTTATTTGAATTTTATTTTGATAAATGGATTCTATATTTTCAATAAGTATGATTTATATTATCTTATAAGTTAAACTTCATTTTTAACCATAATTACTAGTAAAATCAGTAAAACTTAAATATTGTGGATAAGCTAAAAGCGGGTTTACCATGGGTTAAAATAAAAAATATAATGGTTTAAAATGAGGTAAAACTTATCCAACACCCATTTTATGTCCATATTTCAACCTTATCACCTCTATGTTTCGACAATGACCCATTTTTTAGGATCTTGAAAATATATAAATGTGGGTTTAATTGATTATTTTGAAAAATTACATGTGTGTCCTCTCCCCTACTTATAAGAGGCCACCCCCTCTCCTCCCCTCTTCACAATCACAAATCCATTTTGTTTGAACATGATCATCCCAAATCACTTAATTAATCCCCTATAAACTTTTTAGATCTCTCGGTTTGATTAAAAATCCATCCTATGATGGATTTTGGTACAAACCTAAAGACGTTGTTCGAATATGAGGTATTGTTCTTAAATGAGCATTTTATTTTGTTTATTATTAAAGATAATTAACATATTATTAAACCACGATTATATAATAACCTCATTATCTTATGTATACTGAGATGTTTTCATGTTAGGGTATTGACCTATATATATATACCCTTCCATATAATGGGAAAAAACTATCGGTCATGGGTACGACAGACTACTACCTCATGAACGGATATAACTCGTTTTCCATCAAAACATTTCAAGATTATATATAATTATTTATTTGATATATATATATATAATATCTATGATATAATGATAGGTTTTTAATTATAATATCACATATACCATCATACTATACATGTCATTTAAATTATGATAATGTCACCCATGTGTATGGCAGACTGCCACCTCGTGAAGCGATGTGATTCATTTTTTAATTACACTTTAAATGGATGGTAATAATGATAAATTTAATTAATACAATAGATATATATGAAATAATATTAATTTTTTCAAACTAATATATCACCTAATTACTTACCCATCCACCTGTTAAGAAAATGACAATGTCCCTCATGCGTACCTATGACCAACCATCTCCACGAAGTGATGTGATCCATTCTCCATGTTCAAATTTCAATGACTATAAAAATTTATCTAAAGAAAAAAATGATATTTATGAAATTAATCTCATTCATTAGATTATATAACTATATAATATTCTCAATAACCGGAACATTCATGTTAAAACATGCAAAGAAGTTAACACCTAAAACAATTGTAATAATGAAATATTATTAACAAATGGGTGATAACATGTTATCAAAGGATCATATATTATATTATAAATATTAAAATGGTTTTGTTATAAGTTATAAAAATGTTTTAAACCACATTATAGTATGATAAATCACATTGAACCAAAAAGAAGAATGATGTAAGGGATTTAGTTTCAATTTCTCATCATTGAGATATATTGTAATGTTATGTACCTAGTTTATTTTTTATAGTGTACATACTTCACATTTTTATATAATATCATGAATACCTCATACATATTGTAATTTTAAGTTTTAGTTTTAATTATTTCATCTAAGGGTATTGGACTTGAAAATTACCAAGTGTGAAAGAATTTCATTACTCCATTTCTTTTCACTTGGTTATATTACTTCTTCATTACAATTGACATTATAGGATTATGTGTGTAAATATAATTAATTATCTTATATTGTAATTAAAATTATTTTATGTGGATTTATATTTGATACACATAATTGAATGAATTAGTTATTATCACTATAATTTTATTATCACTATAATGGTTTATTTCACAATATCATTTTAATAATTATTTTTAAAATTGAATGCCCAATAAAATAGATTTGTTATCATTGTATAATAACTCCCTTTCATGTTCCTTTACTCAGGATATTCATGATTTTTTCATGTGACAATATCATATTACTCAATTTGGTACTTAAAATTATTGTGAAAATGTATTCATAAAATATGACATCATTTCACTCCTTAGATGAAAATCAATTTCCTTATAAAACCAAGTTTTCCAAAAAATGTTATAAAAAAGTATTTAAATTTATTTAATTGATTTATTATTGTCATTTTTACCCATGTTTGATATTTCTAAAAAATATTTTTAAAGGAATATTCATGTCATTTTTCAAATAATGCATGTTTGTGATTTAAAGAAAATTCAAAAACAATATTTTTTAACTTATACGGCATAAATGAAATTTCCCTCCATTATGTGCACTGAATGTTTTAAATCTTATTCTACAAGTTTCCAATGTTATTTTAAAAAAAAATATTTTCAATTTTTTTTATAAAAATTAATTTGAAACGTTTATATTCAAAATGAAAATGTTATTTTACCTCAAGAATGTTTTTAAATATCATTTTATGGAATTTATATTGGTCAATGACAACAACCATTTATTTTACTTATACTTCACTAGGTATATGTTTTATCAATACCATCTTTAATATATATATATGGATAGACTATGATCATTTTTAAAAAGGAAAGCATTGATATTCACTTTCAAGATTCATTTTTGAGGTCATTACCTTTTCCTTGATATATTTACTACCTTGTGATCATTGGACATTAAATTTCCCTTAAATATTCATATTATTTATCATGGATATACTTATTACCTAAACCCTATATCACTTATCCATATGGTATTTTACTTTGAATGTTATATGATTGAATAGGGAAAATATTTTTAATCTGTATTCCATAATAAATATGGAAATATGATGATAAGTCATATAATTCATAAATTAAATTGATTATTTGATATTTTAAAAATTCCTTGGACATGGATATATGGGTGTGGCCCAGTTATAGATAGGCCCTCGATGCATCGGTAGTCTCATAAGATGATTTTTTTTCCTAGCCTTAGTAAAACGGGTTTCTATTAAATACCTACCCATCAGTTTTAAATTATGTAGTTAAATGTATTGATAATAGAGGTATCGTGATGCTTAAGATCGTGAAATCCAATAATTAATAATTATCTTCATTAATAATTTATATATTATTATCCATGATATTTTCACAATGCTATTATATTTGGATGCATTTTTATTCTAATTTTATTGATTAAATGGCATCTATGTTTATTTATTTACCATTATATGTTGATTATGCCTTGAATATTCATAATAATCATGTTATTGATTAATTTTAATTTCATTAGTTATTTACATTTCCATATTGATTATTCCTTGTCTATTTATATTAATAAATTTATTGATTAAATGGAATATCTTTTTAGTTATTTACCTTCCCATACTAATTATTCTTTATTTGTTTATGATCAAAATGTTATTTAAATTCCATGTGTGTTCATTTATTTAACTTTAAATACTTGTTATACCCTACATAATTATAATATTAAAGTTATTGATTATATTGAATGTGTGTTCAGATATTTAATTTTCCATATTAATTATTCCTTTATGATTATTCTACAATTAGTCATGATATCATTTACTTTACATTACTATAGCTGATAATTTGAGCTCACCCTTATTTTTTTCATTTCCCATGATTCCATTAGTGTACTTTATATTAAATGAAATAATATTTGAGAGGAAATATTTATATTATTGAAAAACACATTATGTTTTAGTTTTTTTATTTAAATGTAATATTTGAATCATTTAAGTATCTAGTTTACCATGACTACTAAATTATTTGGTTCTTTGGGATGTGTTTTTTTTGTATTCTATGATAACGAAATAAAGTGGACGCCTACTTTAGGATAATCGGGTCAAGTTTATTATAGTTGGTATTAGAGGTCGTTTGGTAGAAACCTTGAGAAATTGATTTTTAGAAAACATTAATAAGGGAACATAAACCATTAAGGATAAATATAGGAAAACATCTTAATGTTTTGGTAAGGTATAGATTATATTGATTTTCCTAGAAATACATACATGTCTAGATACTTCATGTGGATGTGGTTCTAGAATAGATGTACCTAGTGGTAATAATACTGAATAATGTGCGGTGTTCTTGACTCGATTATTACCTGGTATATGTAAATGGGCATTACTATACACCTGGTTTGACACTCCCAGGGGATATGCTTTGGATAATTCACATTATTTTTACAAACCATTATGATGGATTTGAGTAGATGATGATAATTAATGAACTAGGTTAATCCTAATGTTTCTTATATTGAAAGGAATGTGTTATGATTTAGACATCCTATAAATGAATATATGGATTTATAACTATGTTTATTATTTCTCACAATATGATTTTTGGTTGTATTCAATGGAAGGAAATCTAATTAATCATGTTAAAATTGAATATGAAGGATAATTTGGTGAATATAAGAAACAAAATGGGATAATGACTAAAGTGAATGATATTGTGATTATGGGAAATAATTTATCACAAAATATTATTAAAAATCTAGACATTAACCAACTTTCAGACTCACTAAATAATAAAATAATTGAGTTCTCTAAGATATCGAGTGCTGGACACCATGGTGGAAAGATTGGTAAATTTAATTCATGTCATAAACGGGGAAATACACACACAAAATGACTCAATAGAACAAGAAATGTTTTTTCTGTGTGGAAAAGAAGGGAATAAAGTAATTAATTGTCAATGAAAAATGAAGAGTGTGATGGATGGAGATAAATTTCATCTTAGGGATCCATTTATAGTTTGTTGTATTAAATATGGGGAACATGGGCATTATCTGAGTCAATGAACTATTTTAAAGGTTAACTCCTATACCAAGGAAGGACCAATGTTCAAATATAATGGTTGAATTATATAGTGGAGTTATAGAATTATAATGTAGAATTATTTTTACCAATTTTATTTGGGTTATAATAGTTATGAAACATCTATGTATTGTGTTAATTTAGGAATAATATATGTCTTCATTGACTTAAGAGTTATAGATTCCACCACGGGTTTATGAGTTTAAGATTGATCATACATTCAATGTCTTAAACACCACTTTTTAGGATTTAATAGATAGGAGTTTACCAAGATTATGAATATTATAGGAAACATTTATATAATTAAAAACCATTGGTTTAGTTTATATTTTATTGAAAATGTTATCTAAGGAACAATTCCATTACATTTTTTTGACTTAAGATTAAAGGTATTGGTACCCTTTAAGGTTTAACTAATCTTTAATAATTTTTTAATTATGGGTCATCAAAATTTGGGAATATTATAAGAAGTATATTAATATGGTTTTATAAAATTTACAACCCACATATCAAGTGGAAACCCATCGCATCTAGTATGGAAGAAGTGCGTGAACCCACAACCAAATGACGATAAGAATTTATCACCTACCACTGGACTGTGTGATGTCCTAGTCAATATTCCCTTGAAATTACATAAATGATTTGATAGATAAATATTAATTATGAACCAATGGTGTTTATATTGAGGATTATAGATTAATGTATTATATTGAACAATGTGTGCTAACTATAGTGGTTTTTGAAAATATTTAGAAACATATATAATAACTTGTTAATCTATTATGGATTTTATGATAAGTTAAAAGTTAATTTTAGTGATTCATGCGTAATAATTACATTTCTAGATATTCATTTATTTAAGTAAATGATTAATTGAAAATTGAAATATATATAACCAAAAGATGAGATTGTTAAATAATAAATATCATGTAATCATGATTCTTTTTATTCATTGATAGTAAAATAATTCCTCAAATTAAGGAAAAAGGATCTTGAAAAAATATATAATTATATATTCATATCTAATGAATAAAATGGTATTTTAAATAGATATATATTTATGGTTTTTATTTCCTTAAATATCCATTTATCATTCACTTTCTTATGATTAGTGGTCTTTATCACTCAATATCATTATTTATAATTTTGTTCCATGTACAAATCTTCAATTCCAGTCTATTTTCTCTTACTTATAAATTTATTATTTTTCATTCTAGATGAAATTCATATTTACATTTTTATTTTATTAAGATGTTGTTTTATTAAACATTTTATGATGTGGGTTTTTAAATATTGGTATTTCCAAATTTCAACCCCTTGATTATTCATATCAAGTTTAAATTGTTAGGATACAATTTATTAAAGGAAGATATACTATAACGGCTCAATATTTTAAAATAATAAACTTGGGTTTAATATCAAATATTGAATTAAAATTTTATATTAGATAATAATGTAACTCCTTGAGACTTTGTGATATATTTAATTTCAAATAAATTTTATCTCTTCGATGGCTTGGGGAACATTCAACCCAAGGTTTAAATGATGTGTTATATAGTATAACAATATAACCTACCTATTAAATTATTGTTTATTAATAATACTAACCAAAATATGTAAATTATGGTTATCTATTTATTAAAAAAATAAAAATCATTTAAAAGAAAAATACATGTTTTCTGAAAAACATTCTTTTTCTAAAATATGGTTTAGTTCCACTTTGCATACATAATTTAATTTTAATTTTGATTAATTTTACAAAATTTATTTCATAAAATGAAAAAATTAAAATAATCATTTGAAAATTATCTTACGGTGATTTATTTATAAAATGTTTCATTTTTTGATGAATATTAAAAAATATTGATTTTTATTAAAAAATGTCTTTGGTTTCGGTAATTAACAAAATTAAATTATATTTTAAACTATTTTAAAGTAAAATTACTTTAATTATATTATAATTTAACTAATTTATTTCATTGGAACAAATTTCAAATTGAATTTTGATATTAAAAACTTTTATACTTTTGAGAATTTTCTCATTGGAATCATGCCCTTTCATTGTGTCTGTGGGAATAATTTTAAATTGGATTCTTACACTTTTGTAAATTGAATTTGTTAAAATGGATTCAATATATTGATTAAGTATAATTTATATTTTATAAAAAATTAATATTAATCTTTGAACATAATGAACATTAAATGAAACAAAATTTAATTATTGCAGTTAAGGTAAAAACATGTTTACGAGGGTTAAATTTTGAATATAAAGGTTAAAATTACCTAGAACTAGTTTAACACCCATTTTTCCCATATTTTGACTCTAGCACCTCTAAGGTTTGATAATGACCCATTTTGGAGGCTTTTGGAATGATCCATTATCATTTTTATAATTTCATTTATGATACTAAAACCATATTTAATAAGAAAAAAATATTTATAATATTAATATAATTCTAGATATGATTGAATTATATAAGATACTCAAGAATCATAGCTTCCATGTTAAAACATGAAAGGTAGTTAACACCCAAAAAATAGTAATAATGAAATACTATTAACTAACATGTGATAATATCATATAAAAGAATCATATATGATATTGTAAATATTAATATGTTTTGTTTGTTAAGTTAATAATATGTTTAAAACCACTATAGAGGGGATTAAATCAAGTTCAACAAAATTGAAGTATGGGGTAAGGGACTTCTTCTCAATTTCTAAATATTTAGTCATATTGTAATTTTATGTATCTAGTTTATTTTAAATGGTATATATACTATTCCTTTATCATTTAATATCCTAAGTAATTATTATATATTAGTATTTAAAGTTTTAAATTTAATTATTTTGTCTAAGGGTATTTGACATGAAAATTAACAAGTGCTAAAGAATTTCATGACTCAAATTCTTTTCATGGTCTTATATTACATCATTGGTGTCCTTAACATTCTAATATTTTGTGTGTAAATAATATTGACTATATTATGTTGTATTCCCAAATGATTTATCTATATTTATAATTTATAAATATAATATATTAATTTTTTAAATTTTAATATAATTTTATGATCTTTTTAAGGTTTTATTTAGAAATCTCATTTTAATTAGGATTATTCATACTTGAATTTCCATTAAATGAAATTATTTTATCATTGTTTAATAAACCCCTTTAATTTTATTCTCCTCTATTTATTCTTTATTTTTTCAAATTATAGTATCATATCCCTCTTTTTTTTAAGTAAAATGATTGAGAAAATATTTTTAATAAATATAACATCATTTCACTCTTTCTTCAAAAATAATTTTACTTCTAAAACCATTTTTTCAAAAATGTTTTTAATATTATCCAATTTGTTAATTAAAGATTTTTTACCCATGTTTTAATTTTTAAAAAATGTTCTTGAAGGAAAATTCATATCATTTTCCAAATAAGGTCTTCTTGTAATTTACCTAAAATGTGAAAATAATATTTTTTTTAATTTATATACCATGTAGGAAATTTTCTACCATAATGACTACTCAATGTTTTAAATATTATTTAAGAATTTTACAAACATTTTTTCAATGAAAATTATTTTCAATATTTTCTGTGAACATTTAGTTTTAAAAGGTGATTTTTAAAATGAAAATAGTTTTTTCCTCAAGAATTTTTTTAAATATCATTTTATAGTTTTTAAATTCTTCAACAACAATAACCATTAATTTTATATATACTCCACTGGGGATATTATGTATTGATATCATACTTATTCATATTATGTGTGGTTTGTGATCATTTTGAAAAAGTTATTTATTTACATTCACTTTCTTGATTAAATTTTAGAGTCATTAACTTTCACCTGAAATATTCAGTTTCCTGTGATCATTGGACATTAAATTTTCCCTAAATATCTATATTAGTTATCATGAAAATAATAATTACTAAAATGATATATAATTTTTATATAGGGTATTTTACTTTGAAAGTTATATTATTAGATGGGGAAACTACTATTAATATGTATTCCATACTTGATACAAATAAAGGATATGGAATATTTTTCATGCATTAAATCGATTATTTAATATATGAAGAACAATTTGGACATGAATATAAAGGTGGGGATCAGTTACAGATAGCCCCTCATTACATCAGCAGTCTCAAGAGACAAATAAATTTTATATCCTTAGTTTAATGGGTTTCAAGTGTATACCTACCTATCAGGTTTAAACTGTCTTGTGAAAGGTATTTACAGTATAAGTATCATGAAATCTGATATTAAGATGTCTAGGAATTAATCATTTTCGTCATTAATAATTCATATATTATTATCCATTATAATTTCCCAATGATATTATCTATGGATGAATTTTAATTCTAATTTTATAGATTAAATAGAATCTTTATTCTGTTATTTACCATTATATGTTGATAATGCCTTATGCATTTATAATAATCTTGTTATTGATTAAATACACTATATAACAGTCTAGAACCAACACTTCTAGATCTTGTAATGAAATCCATAATAGTAAATTTCTGGCTATAATGCTGATATTTGTGACCTAAATTTTTTCATTCAAACCATATGACATTAAAAGGAAAACTTGAATTACTTTCATTTTGAGAGACCTTTTCAGTTTATAGTTATAGATAATTACGACAAATCCTATATAAACAATACACAAGTCATCAAATGAAAATTTCTCCCATTTAATCCATATTTTTTATATTTCACATTAGGTCATAAACACCATCCTTGTAAAATCCTTTATAGACATAAATCATTAAACCTCATTATTAATCACCTAAGGAAAATAAAAAATAATATGGGTGAACTCAAATTCTCAATTAGGTTAAATGTAATCATTAATCATTTAGTGTCATCAATGAGAATAATAGTTCATGAGGGTATTATGAAATAATCAAAGTAAATGAGAAAATCATAAAGGAACTCATATACATACGTACATGGAGCATTAAATATGAAAACATGGAAGAAAATATGAATCAATAATAATGAACCATATGATATCAATATCGATCATGAGAAGAATTATAAACCCATATAAAGCATAGATAAAACATGTACGTAACATGGGACATAATTTTCATTTCACTCTTACAAACACACTTACAAATTGAATAACCATACGGTCAACTTTCATACCCAATGCATTGGAGGGATATCATGGACCCACCCATCGCTATTTTTCGTAGAACCACCCACCATTGGTTTATATCATAACCACCTATCATTGGTTCATACTATAACCACTCTTCATTGGTTTATAACGTAACCATCAATTAAATTTCTAAGTACCAAGACATAATTATAACACATAAAATCTTGAATTTTGTCATAAAATCATAGGAACATTAATTATACCTTTCCTAAGTTTATTAACTTATAGAAAATAATTGAGTTCAACAATAATTTCATTAAAACATTGTGAATCATGGAAACAAAATAGGTTCTGTAAAAAATATTTGAAAAAATCTTAATCCATCAGGAAAATAATAATTATGGAACCAATAAAAAATATCCCTAGTGGAGGATAAGTAAAAATAATTTTTTTGTTATTTATTAATGTAAATAACAATAAAATATCATTAATAACATTCTTGAGGGAAATATCCTTTTTATTTTTTAAAACACTTTTTAAAATATAAAACATTTTGAAAATCATTTTATTAGAAAATAAAATTTAAATATTATATAGGAATATTTTTAAAATAATTTAAAAACATTAATTGAGTAAAATACACTTTTTATTTGAATAAGAACTTTTTAAAACATTTTAAGAAAACATGATTTTGGATAAAAGAGTATTTGATCGGAAAGCTGATTTTTCATGAAAACGTTATTTTTGAATTATTGAGTACATAAAAAGAGAAAAAATTAATTGAAAATAGGTATTCTCATGAAATAAATATATTATAAGAAAATTAATATGATTTATTTATAGTTATATCATAAGATTTCAACATTGGAGACTTAATAAAAAACAATCTCGATATGTGATGAGATTGTAATACGAAAATCTTTCCACTTTTGTAACATTTAATTGTAATTCCAAATGAAGAATAGAATTAAATGAAACTTATAATGTCATGAAAATAATGATATTCATGACAAAACATGTAAAATGGTATGTATATACACCTTCTAAAATAAGATAGTTTTATAACGTAACAAGCGCCTCAAAGAATGAAAATTGTGACAAAGATCCCTTACCACATGGTAACTTTGAAAGAGTAAACCCAGTGAAATAGATTCCATAAAATTCATATGTAAATATCAATAAATATTAGTATTATAATCATAAAATAAATTCATGGTCAGTATATACACCACACAAAATAAATAAGTTGTGAATGTGTCATATATCTCAGAGAAATAAAACGTAGATGAGAAAACCCCTTATCTAGAGTCTGACTTGTCACATGTGTCTATATCTTCTTAAATAACAAATATATGTTAATTATTTACTTTATTTGAAAAAAAACAATTTTATTATTAATTTATTTCAATTATAATCATGTTATATACAATTACTTAGTCAATAATTTTTATGTCGGATGTTTTGACCCTATTCTGTTTATGTTTGAAAACTGACTTTGATGGGTAACCTAAGGTCAATGAGGTAATTATTTAAACATATCTTGAATACTAATAATGAAATAATTATCAAAATTATACATCAATTTTTTTAAAAAAACATTTATTAAATATTCTTGTGAAAAAATAACTAATGTTATGATCATGGAGACAATAGTTTGTATATAAGCATTAATAACATTTGTATTCTTTAATGATCATTATAGAAAGAAAGTATGTAATATTTTATATTTCCATAATTATAATAACATCATTAATAGAATGTTTTTTATTATATATACATATATCATTCTTGTGATGTAAAAGGAATCACATCGCTTCGAAGAGGCGGCAGTCCACACATCCACAAACGACATTATACCTTTTTTAGTGCATGAAATGGTAAGAATAAAATGGTATATTATATTTATAGAAATATAAATATATCATAATTATCATAATTATTTAATTTAAATAATATATTTTCACTTTATTTACACCTATTACCATCAATGTAACGCATTAGTGAAAAACGCTTTGCATCGCTTCATGAGGAAGTAGTCTATCATACACACGAGCGACATTATTTTATACCCAATGGTATGGAATGTAAAAATGTTTTTTATGAAATATTTAAAAAATAGTGATAATTATTATATAAATATCATAAATATCACATATAAATAGTATTTACATCATAATTACCAACCTTGATAGGTGGTAAAAGAAGAATGAACGACAACGGTTCGCGAGACGGTAGTCCACCGTACACACGAATGATGATTGTGTATTAAATTTAATTGAAGTATGTGAAGTAATAGGTTTTAAAATTTACATAAAAATATCTTATTATTTTTAATATAGTCATTTTATTATGTAATCATTATATAAAAGTAAATAAATGGGTTTGAGAAAGAGAGAAAACAAAAGTTCTTGTTGATGAACGTTACCTGTTCTTCAGGTAACTCCTTTTGGTTTTTACCAAAGAACATCCTTGGGTGTATTGCTTCAAATTTCAAGGATTATAGAATTAGGGGAATGAATTTTCGAAGATATTTGGATAGTTATTTCCCAATCCAAAGGGCTTTATATGTGTGAAGTGAAGAGGAGAGGTGATAGCCTTTATAAGTTGGGTAAATGAAGAACTTGGTTTTTTTAAAATATATTTGGAGAACTAAAATTTTTACCGAAAAATATAATTATATACAACAAAAAATAAGATAATATGTGTTAAATTTTCTAAATATTTCCATAAAATCTATTTTGTAAAATTTTTTAGGTCATTTGGCCTCTTAGTATTAAAGTTTAACCACTAAGTAAACTCGTTTTACCTTAATTGCAGTAATTAATGTTAATTTATTTCCCTAATATTTTTTATAAAAAAATAATTTTAACTTACTAGAAATAAAAAATTATTCAGATTCCAAATATTTAATAAATTTTTACAAATTAAATTCACTGAATTGGCTGAAATTAATTTAAAATTAAACCTATAGACAGGATCAAACAACAGGTTTTTAAAGTAAAAATGTTCAAAACAGTAAAATGATTTTATATCAAATTTCAATGTAAAATTGATTAAAATAAAATAAATTGGATTTGTTCACTTATAATTTAACAAATTATACTTTTAAACCCATTTAAAGTATAATTTTAGTATATAAATAAATTAGATGAAAAGGAAGATTTCAATTAAATTTTAGTGTTTTTCACTATTAATAAAAATGATACATCACATAAAAATATAAAAAATAAAGATAATATAATTTTGAAATTTCAATTTCAAGAAAATATGATTATTTTTTCAAAAAAAAATTTAAAAGTGTGAATTTTTTTATTTAAAATAGGTGCACCATTAATTGGAGGAAAACCTGCCTTTTAGAAAAATACATCATTTTTATACCTATGATTGGACCTGATCTTATTTTATTCTTATAAACATTATTGGAAAAATAAAAAATCATTTTATTTAATATATAACAATTAAATTTTATTATAATCATTCACTAATAGAGATAAATTTAATTTATTAAAATAAAATTTATTTGTGGGTATAAAAATTGGTTTTCATAAAAAAAACACATCCTTTATATTGAATTGGTTATTATTATAATTTAGAATTAATTGGCCACAAAATATTTCATTATATACACATGTTTAAGTGATATTTTCATAATTTATAAAATCTTATTCATTCTCTCCATTCCAATTTCTAGGTGAAAACTATCATAATATTAATAGTATATTGTCGTCCGGTTGGACTCGTCCTTAAATGTAACATAAGTTGTTGAGGAAACTTGATGTTATGTGAAACAAAAGATAAAATTCATATTATATATATTTAAATATAAACTATTAATTTTTCATAAATCAAGACACCAAATAATTTAAATTAATCTTAATGAATATATTTAATAAAACCTCAAGATGTTACATCATACCCCCTTAAAATAAATTTCTCCCTTAAAGTTCATCTTGGGTATAAATGGATTAAAGTTATAAGAATTAATTTATCAAAACACACATCATTAAAATTAAATAAATAAAAAATCCATCAAATAGGTAATGTGGGATAGATGATGGTCACTTGAATTTACGAATAACTAGGGTCAAATATTTTCAAAACATTTGAAGGAAATTAAAAGATGGATTTGGAAGAGGAAATTAATTAATATTGACCTATAATAAGTGATATAGAATGTGTTCAAAAGGAAGTAAATGATGAAAAAAAATCTAGATATGTTTGGAAAATTTCATTGATTTTATCAGAAAAGATAGTAATAGGATAAACATTTATTTCAAGGTCCATTCCCAAATTATAAGGATTATTTCACGATCAAGATTTAGATAATATGGAAATATACTAACATGAAGAGTATTTTTTCATAAATTATTAAATTTCCATAATAATTTCATATTTGTCCCAAAAATGATTATTATTACAGATGAATTTTTACTGCCTGATGCACTAAAATCAACTTTTAAAGACCGCATGACCCCAAAAGGGATAATCAACTAATTCCATATGTCTTTAGACAGTAGACATTACTAAAATTATTATCACATGGTAAGATAATTTCCAAAAATTAGTACACATTTATATGATATATTAATATTTAAATGTAATAACTGAAGTTCAAACCAAATCATTCAATAAATTACTATCATTAAAATTATTCAATCATTTCTTAAGTAAGATCAAAAACCCAAAAGTTATAGGTATTTGACTATATATTCTTCCAATATCAAATATTATTCCTAAAATAAAATCCCATATGTTTCCAAAAATAAACATCATATTTACCTATAAAAAATTTCATATTTACTAGGACATCATGTAAGATTGTGGTAGGTGTAAAACCCTTATCATCCTTCGATACTGGGTTCATGCCCCACCACCTAGACAAATGTGATAGGTTTTCACCCAACATATATGTTGTCCCCTTTTTTCATACTGAAAAATAATTCTCTCCTAAAAATAATTCATGTTTGTCTTAGGGGTTAGAAATACCACAACCCAAAAAAACTCCAAAATTTCTTAAAAAACCTAAAAAATTTAATATTTAAAACCCACTAATGAGGTGTCAAAAAAATTGAACTTATGATCTTCTTTAATATTATATACCTATGATGGTATCTATAACTCTTAATACAACCTCAGATAAAAAAATCATAATCACCAAATTTATATAAACCAAACATTCATACCAACTATAATAACCTATGAACCCAGACTCTATGATCCTAGGCTGAAATCTATAGCATTACATTTCTGGATATGATGCTATATTTGTGACCCAAATTTTTCAATCTAAACCATAAAATGTCAAAAAGAAAACATAGATCACGTACACTCTAAGAAAAATTTTAGTTTTATTTTTTTGATAATTAGGAAATATTCTATATAACCAATACATAAGTCATCCAATGAATATTTGTCCCATTTAACCAATATTTTCATATTTCACATTAGGTTATCAACATTATCATTACGAAACAATTTATAAACATAAATCATTCAACCAAAATTCATTATAACCTGAGTAAAATTAATCACAATAAGGGTGATCTCGCATTCTCAATATGGGTAAACATAATCCTTAACAATTGAAACTAATCAATGAGAATAAGTGTTCATAAGTGTATGATTACATAATCTAAGTACATGAGAGAATCACAAAGTAACTCATACCCGTCAATACATGGATCATTAAATATGAAAACATGGTAAAGGAAAATTCATCAAAAATAATAATCATGAGTAATGTGATATCAATATCAATTATGAGAAACATTATAAAATTATTGAAAGCATAAAGAAAACATTTATGTAATATGGGACAACATTTTTACTTCCTTATTACAACCACTCTTACAAATTTAATAACCATGTGGTCTAATTCCATACCAAATGCATTTGGGGTATATCACAGACCCACTCATAGGTGGTTTATCATAGAACCACCCATCATTAGTTTATCATGGAACCACCCATCACTAGTTTATAACATGCCCACCCAACATTGGTTTATAATATAACCACCGGTCATTGGTTTATAATGTAACCATCCATCAAATGTCTAACTACTATTGAATAATAATAACAAATAATATATTTAATTTATTTATAAACTCATATGAACAATCATTATCCATTTCATTACATTATTAACCCATGTAAAATAAATAAGCTCTATAATAATATCTTTGAAACATGGTTAACCAGTGGAAAAGAAATGGGATCCATAAATATATATTCAAAAAAATATTAATACATCCAAAGAAGACTGATGATGGTATAAATAAAAAATATCTCCAGTTTTGGATATGTAAAAAACGGTTATTAACATTGATGAAATGAAATTCCATTAAAAGACAATTAAAAACATTCTTTAGTAAAATATCCTTTCAAATTTTAAAGACACATTTTATAACATAAAACATTTTGAAAATACTTTTCTTTGAAAATAAACTTGAAATATTCTGAAAGAATATTTTATAAATCATTTGAAATAATTTATTATATAAATTATCATTTTGTCATTCAATAACAATTTTTTTTAAAATGATAAAATTTTTAGAAAACAAGATTTTAGAGAGAAAAAAAATTGACTAAAAATCATTTTTCATGAAAAGGTTTTTATTAAAACATCAGTACATAAAGTGAGTCAAATTAATAGAAAAAATATATTATTATTTCATAAAAATAGGATAATAAAATTAATGATAATTATTTAGAGGTAGGTCATAAGATTTCAACATTGGAGACTTAATCACAAACAATCCTAGTAAACGATGAGATTGTAACATGAAAATCTTACCACTTTAGTAAAATTGAATCATAATCCCCATATAATAATGAAATTAATTTAAACTTATAATATCATAAAAAAAATTATTCATGATATAATATTTCAAAGGAAAATTATATACAACTTATAAAATAATATAGGATCATAACATAACAAATGTATCAAAGAAGACAAATTGTGAAAAAACTCCCTTTCCACAAGGTAACTTTGAAATAGCAAAAAAAATTAAATAGATATCAAAAAATAGATATTTAAATAACCTATAATGTGATTATAATAATCATAAAATACATTCATGGGTAGTATATACACCATATAATAAAAATTGTTTTGAATGTGTCATATATCTCACAGAAATAATAGTGAGATGATAAAAACCCTAACCTTGAGTCCAACTTGTCATGTGTATCATTTTATTACTAAATATAAAACATGTGTAAATTATTTACAAAATTTAGAAACTTTTAAAATATTATTATTGATTTTTTTCACTTATAAAAAAGTTGTATAAATTTATGTAGTCAATAATGTTTAAGTCGAATGTTTTGACCACATTTGGATTATGTGTCAAAACTGACTTTGATATGTCTACTAAGGTCTATGAGTTTCTTATTTGAACATATCCACAAAAATAATCAAGAAATAATTATCATATTTATACATAAATCAATCTTTTTAAACCATTCATAAAATATTTCTAAGTAAAAAACTAAAATTTTGATCATAGAGAGGGTAGGTCGTACGTACGCAAGAGTAACATTTCCATTTTTCATTGATCCTTATGGAAATAATGTATGAAATATTTTATATTTATATAATGATAATTATATAATTAATAAAATTATATTTAATTTTATTTACTTATATATATATATCATTTTTATCTAAAGGGAATCACAATGGTTTGAGGAGGTGGTAGCCTACACGTCCATGAACGACGCTATCACTTTCTCAGTGTGCAAAATGGTAAGAATAAAATGGTATATTGTATTTAAAAAATATTATTATGTCATAAATATCATATTTATTTCATCTATTTCATATATATTCATTATATTTATCCTTGATACTTTCCATGTACCACGTTATTTAGAAATGCCTCACATCGCTTTGTGAGGCGGTAGTCTGCCGTACACATGAGCGACGTTATAATATCCTCAATGGTATTAAATGAAAAAATATATTTATATGATATATAGACTCAATAAGTTGTATTATGTAATAAATATCATAATTATCATATATAAATAATATTTCCATCAAAATTCTCAACCATGATAGGTGGTAAGGGAAGAACGAACGACATCGGTTTGTAAGGAAGTATGCCTCTAAACACACGAATGATGATTGTGTATCCCATTTGATAGAATTTTTGATGTTTTAGTTAGTAAAATTACCATAAAAATCTCAATATATTTAATATATTGATTTTATTATATAATAATTAAAAATAAATAAATTAACAGTTTTCACAAATAATGAAAACAAAAGTTCTCATCGATGAACGTTATCTACTCTTTGGGTAACTCATTTTGGTTTTCATCAAATAAAGCACTTGGATGGATTTATTCCCAATTTAAGGATAATATGAGAAGTTTAGGGAATTTCAAAAGTTATTTTTATAGTGCTTGGCTTATCCAAATGGTTTTAGAGTTCTGAAGAGAGGAAGAGAGGTGATGAGATTTTCAAAATAGGGGAATGCTCACACATGGAATTTTGAAGAGAAGTTTGATGAACACATGTTTCTACCTAAAACCATTCTTAAATAAAATAAAAAATTATTTAATATATGTTTTATGGTTTTAATATTTCCATCCAATGAGTTTTGGATAATTTTATAGGTCATTATTTCCCTTAAGATTAATGTTTAACCACTATGTAAACTCAATTTTACCTTAATCATTGAAATTAATTTTAATTTATTTCACTAATAATTTGGTAAAAAATTAAGTTGGATTTAATTTAAATTATAAGTTATTTTTATTCAAAATTTGGAATCCATTTTTATAAATTCAATTCACAGATGTGGTAGAAATTAATGTAAAATTAATCTCATAGACGGGACGAAACAACTTGTTTTATAAAGTAAAAATGTTCAAAAGTTTCAATTGTTTTTATTTCAATTTTTAATGTGAAATTGATTAAAGTGAAATATATTGTATTTATTTGGGTTTAATTTTACTAATTATACTTTAAAGTCAATTTATAATATAATATTACAATATAAATAAATTAGACAAAAATTTAGTTCTTAATTAAAATTTAGTGTTATCACGATTCATCAAAAAATTAAACCGATCAAAAAATAAAACAAATTACACACTGATCTAATTTTGATATCCCAATATCAAAAAAAACTTTATTGTTTCAAAAATAATTTATAAAATGTCAAAATTTAGTTTTAAAACAAGTTCACCATTAAAAGGCAGAAAAACTACCCTTTAAGAAAATACAGCTCCTTATGATTAAAATTGGATGTGTTCATATTTCATGACTATAAACTTATTGGACGAAATTAAAAAAATATTGAATATATAACATATAAATTTCATTAATATTATTCACTAGTAGTGATTAATTTAATTAATTAAGATAAAATTTCTTTTATTGGAATAAAAATAGTTTTCATAAAAACACATCCTTTATATTCAATTGGATTTTATTTTCATTTGTAATAAATTAGTCACCAAAAAATACATTATATAAATATGTATAAACCATATTTTAATAATTTAGTCAATCTTATTTACTTATGTCATTCTAATTACTAGTTGAAAACTATCATAATATTATTAGTATATTTTCGTCAGGTAAGACTCGACCTTCTGTGTGACATAATTTATCGAATAAACATGATGTTATGTGAATCAAAGAATAAAATTGTTATTGTGTATAATGAAAGAAAAACTATAAGTTTTGTGTAACTCATGATACTAAATAATTTAAATTAATTTTAATGAATAAATCTTATATAAATGTCATAGAATGTGTGTTCAGTTATTTTCCATTTCATATTGATTATTCCTTATCTCTTTATAATAATTAAGTTATTCATTAAATAGAATGTTTGTTTAGTTATTTACCTCTCCATATTGATTATTATCTATATATTCATGATATTCAAGTTGTTTAAATGCAATTATTTTACACTTATTTAACTTTCTATATTGGTTTTTCTCTATCTAATCATGATAGTCAAGTTATTGAATAAATGGAATGTGTGTTAAGATATTTACCTTACCATATGGATTATTCCCTATTTATTATTATTCATGTAATCATGATATATTAATATTTATGCAACTCTTACTGAGACTTTGAGCTCAACCATATTTTTTCCCTTTCCTGGGAATCTATGAAGTGTACTAGTAATGATTTGAAAGGATATTTTATGAGGAATAATGATATTCTCGAGAAAAAATATATCATAATATTTTATTCAAATTTAATATGGTAATCATGAATATATTTAGTTTAAAAAGACTACTAAACTATTTAGTTATTTTTGATGTAATTCTTTATATCTTATGCTAATGTAATAACTTGGACATCAGCTCTAGGATACTAGGGTCAGGGTCTTTACAGGAATTGATTGTTAAATAGAATCATAATTTGAAAGTAAAGGCTTATATTCTTATAATTAGATATTTTTGATGTTTTTGATGAAGTAGAGTGATGGTTTATAATGTTTATTAAAATTGTATTTAAATAACCCCTAATAATTTAGTTAAGTATTAGTACCACATTATGGAATGTACATGGATAGATTTTTGTTTACATTTATAACTCATGTTTTATACATTGAGAATGAAACATGTAGACATTGATTTACTTAAATGATTAGAAATTTATGTGGAAAATGTGGTGTAATAATTCCCTTATAAGAAATTGATTGGTTCTCTCAATAATGGGGAGAACAAAAGGGAGGAAGATTATTTTTTTGAAACATGTAATAATCATGAAAGGAGATGCAGTTTCCCCTTACTTATATACCTTTAAATTTAGTATTACTAAGGGGGAGAAGAATGGCATTGACTTTATGACTGAATTGGGTATTGAAAACAAATAAAAATTGGACATTGAAGTACCCAAATGGGTAATGGAGTTAATATTATATTTTTTAAATATAGTTAGTCGAAGGAAATTCAATTTTTACTGAATTTTGGTGATGGAAGATTATTAAAAATAAGATGAATAGGATTCTTATACCTATATGGGTAACAAAGAGTGATTCTCCTATCTTTGAAGGCTTAGCTGGATAGATTCTTGCTTTTATCTTTATACATCTAATAATTTTTGAGCTGGTATTTATAGAAGATAATGATAAATGTTAATGTAAGTATAAAATTTTGTTTGTATTAACTTATAATGAAGTGGATAATCTAGCTATTTTTAATCTTTTGAAGTTGTAATTAAAATTTGTTAGTTCCACTAGGCTAGATACTCTAAGAGGTGGTGAATCGGGGTATGAAAGATTAAAAAACTTCCCTTTGATCTTGTTTCACTGTTATACAAAACTCTCTTATCTATCTCTCCTTCATGTTGCAGAGTATGAACAAATATTAAATCATGCATAGGTCATAGCAATTTTACGTGGTTCACCATCACTAGGCTACATCCAAGGAGTATACACTAGTAATTTTCTGATGTACCTATTCCTCTAAAATCTAACTGTTGTTTACTAGTTCGAAGTGGACTCATTGTCCCTCCTAGTTTACAACCAGTCATAATTTAAGAAATCACAACTCTCTCCACTGAAGTGATCTCACTACTTATTTAGAAGATCTACTCATAGTTTATAGACATGTTGGTCTTATCATTATCATTAATGAATACATCCTCACATATTGGTAGATTATCTATTGAAGTCTAAATTTCATCCACTGATGGATACCCCTTTTCCACTGATCACTAGGAAACAACCTTTGGAAATATCTTCACAAAGATCCCTAATTTATGAAGCTTCCAATTTTGAAAATCTGAAACAAGACTTCTCAAATTCCTTACTTCTTCACAAAGCACACACATTTTCAGAGCTTAGGCTATTACTGAGATCAAGCCATCGCAAAGAGACTCCCTTCGCGAAGATCACTGATCTAATGTG
Organism: Viscum album; assembly: GCA_963277665.1. Classification (NCBI taxonomy): domain Eukaryota; kingdom Viridiplantae; phylum Streptophyta; class Magnoliopsida; order Santalales; family Viscaceae; genus Viscum; species Viscum album. Next base: position 243,027,376 of record OY728137.1, read on the forward strand.
GAACACAACGCTTTCACGGAGCCCGATTAGTTGTCGTGAATCTCCTAACTTTCATGAAGCACACTACCTTTTTGAACCTCCTTTGTGATTGGAGAGCTAAAAATATTTCTTGGGAAACTCTCTACTCATATCAAGGGGGTCGAGGCATATTTATAGAAGATTCGACCAATTCAAGAACCTTCCATGAATAGTCATCACCATGTTAGCTCAAATAACAAAGCTCCAAAATTTTCACCAGAATTATCTCTATATCGCAAAGCACCACATAAATATTAAAGTTGCACAGCTTGTTGTATCCACACAAAATTCTGCAAATTCATTTTCCCCACTGCTGCAATACTCCCTTGAAATACTCTTGACCTATGTTGTTCGTGAAGCTCGTTGTAATTGCAGAGCTCACTATCAACATTCTTCCAGTCTCTGCAAAATCCAATTCATAAAGCCCATCTTCGTGAAACTAACGAATTTTCCATATTTTGATGAGATATTCAAGGAAATACACTTTTCACGATGCTCACCAAACTCCAAATTTTGGACCCCAAAAATTGGGAAGACACTGGAAAATAGCGCCACCTTTTATTTGTTCTTTTGTACCGCCTCCATATCATCCATTCCTTCATCATGGTTCTTTGTCAACATGGATTCTCAAAAAAAAATCTGTAGAAGATGACAATTCTCTATGAAAACCTACTTTTTCAATAGACACAACCAACCCAAAAATAAGCCAATGTTACCTTGAGGGATTTTTCCCCAAAAATATCCCCCTTTGGGTTTTTTAAAATCTCTTCTCCAAATGATTCTTTGTACTTTGATACCTCACTGAAGCTCCTTCTATCATCTACCACCTTTCACCTCTTAAGATTTAGATAGCGACCAAAGATTCACTCACCACATACTCTAAGCCCACATAAGCAATGCTCGGTGTGAGAAATAATAGTAGTATGAAAAGTTCATTAATGAATCACTTAATTTTTTACACTAATTTTTGATACCATACTAATACTATTAAACTGATTTCATCACAAACCTCACCTTTTGTGATATATAATCTTTGATCTATCACTTCAAGCATCCTTAGATCTAAAACTCTCAACCTATCACATTTCTCGCTCTATCCCACTGCTCAACTTGTCAGCTTCTCCCCATGTCTTAACTAATACATTTTCTCTCATAATAGAAACCCTTTCTCCCTATTTTTCAACAAACACAAATGTCACTCTTTTGTAGTCTGCAATATTATAAAGAACATAGATTGGGACATTATGGAAAAACACACCATACCTTGAGGAGAGGGGAACACACATCCACACTCTTTCAATTTCAGGGAGTCGACTGAACTCCTAGATTCAGTCGATGCCTCTCAAAAGATTCCTTAGTTAAGGCCTTTTTCAAAATTTTACAACCTGTAGTTCTATAGGCACATACTCCAACTTTATGATTCTCTACTCAACCTTCTCCTTGATAAAATGATAATTAATCTCAACGTACTTTATCCTTGAGAGATGGATGGGATTTTTTATGAGATTTATAGCACTTGAGTTATCACATTAGATTCCAATCAGAGACTTCACTTTAACTCCAATATCATCAAGATGCTGCTTCATCCACAATAATTTTGTGCATGCTTGAGTGGCCACAATATACTCTACTTCCGTAGTGCTCAATGAAATTAAATTTTGATTCTTTCTTAGACAATAAATACAGAATCCACCAAGATAAAAAGCACCTCCTAATGTTTATTTCCTATCATCCACTAAACCGGACCAATCTGCATCTGTATGTCCCTATAGCACCTGCTGATATTTGTCATTATACATCAAACTAAAATCCATAGTTCCTTTGACATACCATAGTATCTTTTTTACTATAAGCATGTGGATTTATTTAGTATTTATTTGATATCGCACTATTTGGCATGGAGTGAAAACAATATTAGTTCTTGTTGCTATCAGGTACAGTAAACATCCAATAATCTTCTTGTATTCTATTACACTGACTACCTTACCATCATCATATTTGGATAATTTCATTTGGGTGGAAACTTGAGTCTTCGTCTCCATGGAATGTTCCATTCCAAATATTCTCAGATCCTCATTGGCATATTTGGATTGATAAATTAATGTTCCATTCATTCCATGTGTTACCTATAATCCAAGTAAAAATGTCAACTCACCTATCATTGACATTTCGAACTCACTTTTCATGAATTCAAAAAACTATTTGCATTGAGATTCATCTGATCATCCAAATATTATTTCATGGAGATAAACCAACACCATCATCCTTTGATTTCTATCATTGATGAAATAGAGATTTTAATCAACACAACCATGTGGAAAACCAAGCATTTAAAAATATTGATCAAGCCTCGAGTACTGTGCTCTTAGTGCTTGTTTCAACCCATATAGCACATTCTTTAACCGAAAAACTTTGTTATCATATTCATGAATGAGAAAACGATATGGATGCTCAATATAAACTTCCTCCCCAAGAAACCCATTAAAAATGAAAATTTGACATCTATTTGTAACACTTCAACCTTTTTTCACTATAATGTCTATGAATAATATAATTGTCTCCAGCCTTACAACCGAAGAAAATGTCTCATCAAAATCTATACTGACTATCTGGGAGTATCCTTTTCACCCTAGTCAAGATTTGTTTCGAATCATTGTACCATATTCATTCATATTGTAGTGAAAGTCTCATTTTGTCTTGATCACATTCTTATCTTCTGGCCTTGAAACAGTCTCCCATGTTTGATTCTTCTCAATTTAATCTAGCTCTTCATTCATATCCTGATCCCAGTTTTCATCATCAACTGCATCCTCAAAGAATTTAGGCTCCACATGAGATAGGAAATATGTCTTTTCTAATGATTTCATTCTCCTTGACTGAACTGGAACTGTCTGATCACCAATAATATTCTGCCTATCAATTTCATCTCGACTCTTTGGAATCTTTGTAGATACAGACTTGACATCCTCTTGTTCATTATCAGTATCTTCTTCTAAGTCATCATCTGCTACTTTTTCTCCCTGTTGTTACTTTCCTCTTTATCACTTTCATCAAGAAACTATTCACTATATTATTGATTATTATCTTTATTTTTCACAACAGTGACATCATTGCTCTCAACATCTTTTCACAACCTCTTGTTAATGCATTTGTATGATTTTTTTTCCCGAGTAGACAAGATATATCCCCTCATATCCAAGAGACTTGAATTTCCTATGTTTTTCCTTGTTATGAATAAATAACTTACTTCCAATGATTCAAAAGTATTTCACTATTGGTTTCTTTCTAGACCACATATCATACAGAGTCTTTTCATCCATTGGACACAACCGAGCCATGTTAGAAATGTAGATCAATGTTAAAACTTCTTCCATCCAAAACTTCTATGGTAGGTATTTTTTAATAAGCATTTTCCATGCCATGTTATTGATGACCTGATTTCTCCTTTCAACCACTTCATTATATTGGGGAGTTATTACTAAAGAAACTTGATGCCTTATACCATGTTTCTTGAGATATTATTCCACTTGACTATTTGTGAATTTCATACCATTATCAGTATGAAACTTCAAAATTTTCATTCCATGCATCCTTTCACTCTCCCTCTAGTATTGATTTAGGCAACTGAACACATCAGACTTATGGGACATAAAAAATACCCATGCCATTCTACTATATTCATCAATGAAAAGAATAGAGTAACTCTGTCTGTCAATGGCTCTTGGTGAGATAGGTCCCCAAACATCTACATGCACCAATTCGAGCACTCTTGTTGATTACTTTTCCTTTTCCTTGTATGTCTTTCTGATGATCTTCCCTTATTGACTTGAATTTCATGTATGAGTATAATCATGTGATAGCTTAAGGAGGTCTCTTGATTCATCAAACATTATAAGATCTTCCAAGGATGTTTGGCATAGATGACCAAGTCGTTTATGTCAGAACTTGTTTTCGTCCACTCTAGAAGGAAAGAACATATATTCTTCTCCACTTACCAGGTAGTGATTTCCATTTGTTCTTTTTCCCGTTAGAACCACTACACCAACTTTTCAATTGATGATATAGATCTTCTTAGTAAACCTTATAGTATTCCCTGAGTCACATAATTGGCTGATGTTAAACAAATTGTGACTAAGGCCTTCTACTACAAAGACATCACCATGTCTCCTCTCTTTTCCCCCAAACATGGAATTTCTTAAGCCAACAATCTTCAGGTCTTAATCATTTCAAAATATGACAACTACTTCTTTGTAATACTTTATGACTATGACAATATTCTTATTTTTAGTCATGTGATATGTGCAACCGCTGTCAAAGATATATACACTAGAACAGTATGATGATTTAAGGGAAATTTATGCCACCAATGCATTCTCATCCTTTTTCTTTTTGATCCATTTCTTTGATCTCACACTCGGTGTAGTTTTAAAATCATGATCATCCTTAGAGTGCGATGTCCCAGCTTCATCATGTACAGATACAAATCGATTTTGCATTTTCAACTCACCTGTTGGTTTGCTGATTCGCTGCTTGGGACTACTTTGACTCTGCCTTGGCACATTCCTCTACATGGTTGATGTACAATATCTAGCCATTTTCCCAAATTAACTACACCAAAAACAATGTCCCTCAAAAGGAGGTTCTATAATATCGATCTTTGTTTGGCTACCACTATTGTTCTTGTGCCCTTCTGTATCTCTTGGGTATGGAACACTCATATTGTGAATGTCCCATCTTTCCACATAAATAACACCTAATATATGGTGCATTCTTGTGAATCGCTTCTACTCCACTGGGTCTCCCTTAAGTTATCTGAATCTTTGGATTCTCCTTCATACCCAAATCCACCCTCAATGTCAGAAGGGGTTCTTGCGGTCTGACTTCAATTTTCATAGTTTTTTTTTTCAGTCAAGCCCTAAATCAGCCTTTGCATCTGAACATAATTGATGCTTCCTTTCTATAGAACCACTATGCTAAACTATCAGCTTCTCAGTTTTCTAAGTGATATACTTTCCAGATGTCATCGTAGTAGTCAATAGTCTTCTTGATCTTTATCCTTTTTCTGCAAACAGACAAATTCTTCTTCAAGTTCTTTAATATGCTTCATTTTATCATTTATTGTGTAATTCAAGACATTGATCTCCATTTTCTATTCTTCAACCTTGATTTTATACTCACTAACCAATTTTGACCCCTCTAGTTTTGATGACTTGATTTTCTCAATTTCTTCCATCAACTCAGACTTATCTTCTTCTTGCTTCTTCATATAGATTGTGGCATCACAAACTACTTTATTAACTTTCTTTGTTTTGTCTCTCCAAAAATTTATCTCTTCAAGAGCATCCTCTAAATCAGATTTCATGTAAACTCTTACTTCATCTTCTTCTTCTTTATCAATTTCAATTTCTTCCATTTTCTGAGTACTACCGACAATTGCCACCATAAAATTTTCTCTATGATCTTTACAATTCTATATCTCTTCAACCTCCTCAACCTCAGAATAATCTGAAATATCACATTCTTGTGAAAGAAGATTCTTATTCTTAAATATATTTCTCTCGAACTATTTCTTTCCTTTCACATAGGCTGAAGTATTCTTCTAGGGAATTTCAACTTCATCGACATCATCATATTATTGGAACTTTTTTGGACACCTTTCCACAATATGACCAACCACTCCACATCTAAAGCATGCAATTCGAAGCTTCCTTTTTAAAAATTTCTTTTCCTCTTTGATGATATGAAGAAAATAATGACATCACCCCATATGTCTCTTCTTCTTCTTAAAAATCTTCAATAGTGAGCTTCTTCATGGCCTTGAATTCCACCTCTTTGGATTTCCCCTTTTCCACTGCATCATTATCTTCATTTCGCATTTCATATGCAACAAGAGTACTATACAAGTTATCCAGTGTTAGCTCTTCCAGATCCTTTCCTTCCAATACTGAAACCTTTTGATTGAAGTGAGGTGAATGCTTCCTCAGGATGCACTTCACTATATTTATGTCTTTAATGACTTCACTAAGTCCTCATGTGTCTTCCAAAATAACATTTACCTTGTCAAAGAATGCATCAAAAGACTCATTCTGATTCATTATATGATCTTCATACTTGTCACACAAAACTTATAGCTTTTTTCTCTAACCTTTGAATCTCCTTCATATATGTTCAAAAAAATTTCACACATGGCATGTGATGTTTTTTATAACATCACCTTCATATAGATAGCATTGGATAGGGCTTCCCCTAAATCATTGATTCCCTTGGCATCATCATCCAATTCCCTTCGCTCGATTTCTGATAATGCACCACTATTAATATCAGTTGTTATATCACCCATTGTTGTTGTAACAACATTCATTCCCAAAGATCAGAAGTAGTGTTGCATCTGATTCTTCTATGGGTGGAAATTATTCCCGTCAAATATTGTTATCCATTTATGATTGGTGACCACCATTTGAGAGATAAACATTGAAATCAACCATTCCCTCTAATACCAATTGTTATTCCCACTAGAATAGAAACTCTAAAAGGGTTGAATTAGGGTATAATAGATTAAAACAACTGCCCCTTTTATATTGTTTCGTTGTTATGAAAAACTATCTTCTCTCTCTCCTTCTTGTTATAGAGTATGAATAAATCTTAAATCATGCACAGGACACACCAATATTACTTGGTTCACCTCAGTGGGCTATGTCCAATGAGCATACATCAGAAATGTTCCATTGTACATAATCCACTAAAAACACGTTGTTGTTTACAAGTTCTAAGTGGAATCATTGTCCCTCCTGGTTTAAAACTATTTACAATTTGAGAACTCAGTGATATCTCCACTGAATTGTTCTCACTACTTCTTTATAAGATCCACTCATAGATTATAGACATGTAGGTCTCCTCATTATCACTGATGAATACATCCTCATTTATATATAGATGCTCTTTTGAACTCCAAATTTCATCCACTGGTGAATACCCCTTTACCACTAATCACTGGGAAAAAACCTTTGGAAATACTTCACATTAACCCTACTTCACGAAGCTCCCAATTTCTCAAAGCTCAAACTAGACTTCGCAAAATACATGATTCTTCAAAAAGCACAAACTTTTTAAGAGCTTAGGCTATCATAGAGCTCAAGACATCTCAAACTGACTTCCTTTACGAAGCTCACTGAGCAAACACGGAACACACCTCTTTCATGAAGCTAGATTGTCCTATGTGAAGCTCTTGCCTTTCGAGAAGCACACTACCTTTGCGAACCTCATTTATGATTCAAGAGCTCACAATTTTTCTTAAAAAACTCTCTACTCTTTTTAAGGGGGTCTAGGCCTATTTATAAGTGATTCCAATGACTCTATCACCTTACACACAATGTCAGGTCCACGTCATCTCAAATAAAAAAGCACATAATTTTTTCCAGAAATCTCTCTATATCGCAAAACACCAAGGAAAGTTTCAGATTTTAGAGCTCTTTATAACTGTGTAGCATTCTTTCAATTCCTTTGTATCGTCACTGTAATACTCCCTCGCAATGATCTTCACCTCTTCTGTTCACAAAGCTCGTCATAATTGAAGATCGAACCAAAAGAATTCTTTTAGTCTCTGGGAAATCCAATTCATGACTCTCTTCTCTGAGAAACTCATGCCTTTTCAATATTTTGATTATATATTCAAGGAAATCCATTTTTCTCAATACTCACCAAACCCAAATTTTGGACCCCAAAAATTTAGCAAACACTGGAAAACAGTGCTACATTGTATTTGTTCTTTTATACCACCTCAAAATCATTCATTCCTTTATGATGGTTGTTTTTCAACAAGGGTTATCAACAAAATCTCTTGAAAACAACAATTTTCCATGAAAACCTACTTTTTTAACAAACACAACCAACCCTGAAATGCTGCAATGTTACCTTGAAGGATTTTTTCCCAATAATCTCCCCCTTTGGGTTTATTGAAAACTCTTCTCAAAATGATTCTTTGGACTTTGATACCTCATGGAATCTCCTTCCATTATCTACCACCACTCACCTATTGTGATTCAGATAGTGAACAATGATTCACTCACCACATACTCTAAGACCACAAGAGCAATGCTTAGTGTGAGAAACAAGAGTAGAATAAAAATTTCATTAATGAATCACTTAATTTTTTAAACCAATTTTTGATACCATAATGATACCAATAAACTACTTTCATCCTGAACTTCAGCTGTTGCGATATCTAGTCTTTGATCAATCACTTTAATAATCATCAGTTCTAAAACTCTCCACCTATCTCATTGCTCCCCCTATCCAAATTCTCAACCTGCCAGCTTCTTCCCGTGTCTTAACTGAGACATTTTCTACTATAATTGGAACACTTTCTACCTATTTTTCAATGAACACAAAGATCACTCTTTTGTGGTTTGAAACATTGGAAAAAACACATATTAGAACATTGGGTAAAAACACACCATACCATGTGGGGAGGGAAGCCCACATCCACACTCTTTCAAGTGTAGTGAGTCAATTCAACTCCAAAAGCTAGTCAATAACTCTCAAAAGCATCCTTAGGAAATTATTTTGTCAGAATGTATAAAACCTATAGTTCTGTAGGCACATAATCCAACTTTATGATTCCCTTCTCAACCTTCTCCTTGATATAATGAAACTTTATCTCAATGTGATTTGTCCTTGAGTGATAAAAAAGATTTTTGATGAGATTTATATCACTTGAGTTATCTCACTATATTATGATTCGAGACTTCACTTCAACTCCCATATCATCAAGCTACTACTTCATCCATAATAATTTTGTGCATTCATGAGTGACCTCAATATACTCAGCTTCTATAGTTCTCAATGAAATGAAAACTTACTTCTTGCTTATCTAAGAAATAAAAAATCCACCAAGATAAAAAAAACCTCATAAAGTTGATTTCCTGACATCCACTAAACTGGCCCAATCTGCATCATTATATCCCAACAACTCCTACTGATAGTTTTCATTATAAATCAAACCAAAATCCATAGTTCTTTTGATATATCAAAGTATCCCTTTTAATATAGGCATGTGGATTTCCTTGGGATTGATTTGATATCGTGATGCTTGGAATGTGGTGAAAAAAATATCAGGGCTTGTCTTTATTAGGTATAGTAAACTTCCAATAATCTACCTATATTCCAATATATTTACTTTCCTTCCATCAATATCTTTGAATAATTTCATTCCGGTAGCAACCGGAGTCTTCAACTCCTTGGAATGTTCAATTCAAAATATTCTTTAATCCTACTTGGTATATTTCGACTGAGAAATGAATGTGATATTCCTTCCTTTTTTTACCTATAATCCAAGGAAAATATTCATCTCACCAATCATTGAAATTTCAAACTCAGTTTTAATGAATTCAGAAAACTATCTGCACTGAGGTTCATCTGATCCACCAAATATTATTTCATCGGTATAAACCAACACTATCATCCTTGGATTACTATATTTTTTGAAATATGGATTTTAATCAACACCGCCTCTTTGAAAACCAAGATTCTTCAAATACTAATCTTATAGCATCCCGCCTTTTTATCACATAAAACTTTCATTACATTTTACAAAACCGAGGATCTTTAAGGTTTAGTGTCTTGGAAACCAGGAACTTAAAACATGAAAACATAAAACATTCTTTTTAAAAACTTTAAATGCTTCTCCTCATGTTCATCCTAGGTTCATTATTGCATCTCATAACCTGGGGACATACATCAAAATAAAGGGTGAGAATAAGCCCCAGTAAGGGAAACAAGAGAAACTTTTTACATGTGAACTTGAGATACTTCAATAAGGTCATGAAAAGAACTTTTAGGCATGAGAAAGAAATCATGAGATATATCATAATAGAAATAACATTTTTCATAACTTGAAGATTTGGATACATAATTTAACATACACAATCATGAAAATATCACCAAGGTCCATCCCCAAGGTGTCATTTCAAAATTACCAAGGTTATTCACCAATATATCGTGAAAATTGTAATCTCTAGTGGTTACATCATTACCCAATGCATTGGAGCGCTATCAGGGAGCACCCTTAAATTTTCCTTTATTATCATGTGATTCACATATATCATCATCAAACATTTCATAAATAACCCATATAGCATAAAATAAATGGGTTTCATTTCATAATCATAACGTTTTAAAAACTGCTTTAAAGACATGATCTTTACGTCACTTTAAACCCATGGAAGGGGAGAGCGGGTCTCATGTATGTAAATCCCAGAATTTAAATTAGATAATTTTGATATATATATGAATACCCCTGTATAAATAATATCTTTGAATATTCACTTTATAACATAAATTAATTTTGAGAAAAGAGAGAGCCATTTTGAGACGAAAATTCTGCAGCATAACGGCTATGTTTCGGTGTTTTAGAAAACATTGAAAAGAGATGGGACACGGGTAAAACATTCATAAATGACCAATAAAACAGTAGAGGGACAGAATAAGAAGTATATATGAACATGGTAATGAAATTTAAGGAAATACTATTTGAAATGAAAAACATGGAAGGAAGACAAAAATTAGATTTCTCTTATGAAAATTCGGCAGCCTAACGACATCACTTTTCAAAATATGAATTGACGAGATCAAATAGAGTCTCTCATCATATGAACATAAAAGTTCAGTATTATAGATATAGAGATCATAACCTAACATAATAAAAAGGAACTTTAAAGACTAGACATGAAAGTAGAACTTTGAAAAAGGAGGAAGGTGAAAGAACCACTTAAAAATTTGGCAGCCTAACGGCGCCACTTAAAACATCAAAATACTGAATTGAAGAGATCAAATGGGGTATCTCATCATATTATCATAAAATAAAAGTATGATAGATATATATATCATACCACAACATAATAAAAAGTAACTTGAAAGACTTGACAAGAAAATAGAACTTGAAAATGAGAATGGTGAAAGAATCTCTTAAAAATTCGGCAGCCTAACGACGCCACTTAAACATTATTAAAATGAATCGATGATAGAAAGAGGGGGTCTCTCATCATATGAAAATTAAAAGGGAAGTAAGATTAATATATAAGAACATCATCTAACATAAGAACATGGAGCATAAAAGAAATGACATAAAAGAGATTACTTGAAAAGAAAGAGAGAGGTCGGATCCCTTTCCTTAAAACGTAACTCTTAAAACTCAAAGGTTGGGACCTTGAGGGATTAGGGGCACCTTGGGGGGACTCCTTGGGAGGTAATGAGACCCGAACTTCGTTGTTGGAGAGTGGGGAGTCGAATGGATGAGAGGATGTCTTGGTATTTATAGGGAAAGTGAGGGGATAAGGCATTAATGGCCAAGGGACACCTCATTAGTGGTTTTGGCAAAACCATGGGCTTGCCCATGGTATTTGCCCATGGTATTGGCCACTTGGGACACATCATACCTTATCTTATTATTCATAAGTCGAACATATTTATTACATACTTAATACATCATTTAATGATGTCATTAAACACCCGTAACTTAAAAACTGTATTTTCACTATTCATCAAAAATTCAACTTTCTCAGAAAAATCCCAAAATTTCACCTTAACCAAATATCAATGCTCTCATTTCAAAAATGAACTCCATTTTATAAAAATACTTTTCTAAATATGTTTAATTTAATTTTTAAATAAATACACTATTCACTGAAAATTCATTTTTTTCAGAAAAATCCCCAAAAATTTCATTAACATAATATCGATGCTCTGAGTTCAAAAATGAAATCCATTTTATAAAAATAATTTTCTAAAAATTTTTAATTAAATATTTAATTTAAAAAAACACTATTCACCCGAAAAAACTAATACTTGACTAATAATTTATGAAACCTTTATTCAACCATTTTATTGAATCACATTACTTAATCAAGGTGCCTAGATTATATTAATGTTTTATTTGAGTGAGATTACTAATCAATTTGGTCACATTACTAATTCTAAGCATAATATCACTATTCATAATTTACTATTCATCAAAAATCAAGATGAACTTGTTAGACTCTAAATTTCGTATTGGACATAATTGTAGAAGACTATTTTTTGAAAATCATTACACATTTTTAATTATTTAAGGTTTACATAAACATTTTTAAAATATCCTTTTTCTAAAATTCATAAAAAATATGCATACTATATTTATCCGGTCATTTGAAAATTCCTAAACTTCATCATAAGAAGAAATCCTAATTTTTATTTAAAACAAAGGATTACACAAGGCAGTTACGGTCTCCTTTCATAGCCCCTTATCACACCAGCATAGGACCTAAGTGTAAGGTGTGCTAAGGTGAGAGAATATGAGGGAGGATCGGCCAACATCGCACGAGTAGTAATTTCTATCAGTTTGAACTTCTCAAGAAGGAGATTCCGTTCTAGCTTCACACGATAAAGTTCGTCTTGAGTTTGGTCCAGAGCAATGCCCAGTGGTGCTACCTCCTTCCCAAGTTCCATTAGATGGACTTCGATCAGTCCAAGACTACTGGGTGAGGCCATCGAATCTTATTTCTATATTAATTAACCAAGATTACTTATATTTAGAGACAATAATCAAAACGTTTAGTTTACAGTGGTCATATTGACCAATGTTCATAGAACAGTCAAAACCCAATGGTCTCATTTTAATTATACTCATGTTATCAAATGAAACAGTTTTTTTTAGTACAAAAATAAAATAAAATAACACACAAAATTAGGAAACAAGATTTATTCAAAATTTCGGGTTGTTACAATCTTTCCCCTTAAGAAACTGCGTCCTCGAAATTTTTAAAATTGGGTTTTGAAATTTCATTGAAAGTCCCACATCGGAAAAGGAGTCAGTAAAAATATTACTTTAAAAGAAAGAAAGGGAAGTACAAATGTCACCCAATTTAACCCATAATAGGATTCCATGGAGGAAAATATGGATATGGAACAAAAAACAAAGGGTCAAGTTCTGTGGGAGAGTGATAGAAAACATGATTTGGACAAAGTTGACCACGAGAAAATCCCAAACTTATGATGTGTGTAAACGGCCTTTGATTACCTAGTAGGAAACATAAACCAACAACATTTTTGTTTTACATTTCTTTTCATAATTTTGAGGAATTCATTTACTACATAGAACAAAAACATAAGAAAATATACCTACCTTCATGTAGAGTTTCATCCTTTAATAAGTTTCTACCAAAACTAATCATTTCTCCAAACGATGAGCATTCAAAAATGCCTGGTCTCATCAAAACACAAGAATCATCTTCTAGAGAATCACATAATCCACAAAAGATTAACTATCTATTTCTTCTATCTTTAAACATTATCCCAAAAACAGAAAGGTTAAGGTAAAAAAAATCTTCAAAAAGAAAGAATACCATAGGAATGGAAACTAATTTTAAATCTTCAAAGTTCCATGGTACAACCCAAAGTTCATCATAGACCATTCCATAAATAACGGTCCTTAAAATTCCTCAAAATAAACCAAACTAAGATTGAAACCCAAATACAAGAAGGATTTGATAACATAGTCTTCCAAAATAAACTTCATTGTTCATCTCCAAACAACATCAACCACTCCTAACATCTTATAACAAATGTAGCTAACCTAAACATATTTTACCCAAGATAGGTTAATCATTCGCATAAGTAACCTAAATTACTATAAGTCCACCTTAAATTCATCGATTCTTCAAAATATAAGTCAACATTACTCCTCAATGAAGATATCGTAGTAATCTATTTACCTCAATCATATAGGGTCCCCAAAATAGTGAACGTCTTCCAAAATAATAATCATCTTTTCATCTCCTAATCATCTCTGTCATATTAATATGGAAATCATCGCATTTCCTATCACATTGGTTGCTGGGACATGTTCTTCCATTTCCCACCATTAACTAAGAAGAGAAAGTATAATTAGGGGCTTAAATACTTAGCCAATAATCATGAAAAGGAACTTAAAGCATATAAGGATAACTTGTAGAAGAAAAGTATACCATAACTTGTGATCCCCTAGGTTCCCATCTACGTTATCCATGATCATATATTCTTATTTGAATCTTTATTTTATTTTATCTTTGTTCCTTTAACAATGGTTCATACTAAGCTTATGAATTTACCATAGAATTTCCCCCAGGAGTGTCGTAACCAAGAGTGCAGCAAGGCCCGTTGTCGTGTACCAGTTCCCGTTTGATTCTAGCTCAAAGCGGTGTTTTCGAGTTTTACCCCTATGTACATCTATGCCAAAGCCACCTCTACCTGCTCGAATCCAAACAGGGATGTATTTGTTTGGCAACCCTTTAATCAATACTCACCAAAATACCAGGAAGATTTCCTATACATAAACTTTTCTATAGGCTTCTTCCTAATGTTTTCATATCCTAATTTCCACAAATAACTAAAACATCCATTGATAGAAACTATATAATTCCTCCTTTTTATCACATAAAACATTCATTACATTTTACAAAACTGAAGATCTTTAAGTTTTAGTGTCTTGGAAACCAGGAACTTAAAACATGAAAACATAAAACATTCTTCTTAAAAACTTGAAAGGCTTCTCCTCATGTTCATCCTAGGTTCATTACTGCATCTCATAACCTAGGGATATACATCAAAAGAAATGGTGAGCAGAAGGCCCAGTAAGGGAAACAAGAGAAACATTTTACATGTGAACTTGAGATACTTCAATAAGGTCATGAAAAGAACTTTCAGGCATGAGAAAGAAATCATGAGATATATCATAATCAAAATAACATTTTTCATAACATGAATATGTGGCTACATCATTTAACATACACAATCATGAACATATCACCAAGGTCCATCCCCAAGGTGTCATTTGAAAATTACCATGGTTATTCACCAAGATATCGTGAAAATTGTAATCTCTAGTGGTTACATAATTACCCAATGCATTAGAGCGCTATCAGGGCGCACCATTAAATTTGCATTTATTATCATGTGATCCACATATATCATCATCAAACATTTCATAAATAACCCATATAGCATAAAATAAATCTGTTTCATTTCATAATCATAACGTTTTAAAAACTGCTTTAAAGACATGATCTTTACGTCACTTTAAACACACAGAAGGGGAGAGTGGGTCTCATGTATGTAAATCCCAGAATTTAAAATAGAAAATTTTGATATATATGTGAATACACCTGTAGAAATAAGATCTTTGAATATTCACTTTATAACATAAAATAATTTTGAGAAATGAGAGAGGCATTTTGAGATGAAAATTCTCCAGCATAACGGCTAAGTTTCGGGGTTTTAGAAAACATTGAAAAGAGAGGAGAAATGGATCAAACATTCATAAATGACCCATAAAACAGTATAGGGAAAGAATAATAAGGATATATGAACATGGTAATGAAATTTTAAGAACATAACATTTGAAATGAAAAACATGCAAGGAAGACAAAAATTAGATTTCTCTTATGAAAATTCGGCAGCCTAACGACATCACTTAAACTTCAAAAAATGAATTGACGAGATCAAATAGGGTCTCTCATCATATGAACATAAAAGTTCAGTATGATAGATATAGATATCATACCCCAAAATAATAAAAAGTAACTTGAAAGACTTGACATGAAAGTGGAACTTTGAAAAAGGAGGAAGGTGAAAGAACCACTTAAAAATTTGGCAGCCTAACGGCGCCACTTAAAACATCAAAATAATGAATTGAAGAGATCAAATGGGGTCTCTCATCATATTATCATAAAAGATCAGTATGATAGATATAGATATCATAACACAACATAATAAAAAGGAACTTGAAATACTTGACAAGAAAATAGAACTTGAAAACGAGAATGGTGAGAGAATCTCTTAAAAATTCGGCAGCCTAACGGCGCCACATAAACATTCTTAAAATGAATCGATGAGAGAAAGAGGGGGTCTCTCATCATATGAACATGAAAAGGGAAATAAGATTAATATATAATAACATCCTCCAACATAAGAACATGGATCATAAAAGAAATGACATAAAAGATATTACTTGAAAAGAAAGAGAGAGGTCAGATCCCTTACCTTAAAACGTAAATCTTAAAACTCAAAGTTTGGGACCTTGAGGGCTTGGGGGAACCTTGGGAGGGATCCTTGGGATGAGACCAGAACTTTGTTGGGGGAGATTGGGGAGTCTAATGGATGATAGGATGGCTTGGTATTTATAGGGAAAGTGAGGGGACAATGCATTAATGGCCAAGGGACACCTCATTAGTGGTTTTGGAAAAACCATGGGCTTGCCCATGGTAATTGCCCATGGTATTGGCCACTTGGGACACATCATACTTTATCTTACTATTCATAAGTTGACCATATTGATTTCATAATTAATCCATCATTTAATGATGTAATTAAACACCCGTAACCTAAAAACTGTATTTTCACTATTCATCGAAAATTCAACTTTCTCAGAAAAATCCCAAAATTTCACCTTAACCAAATATCAATGCTCTGATTTCAAAAATGAACTCCATTTTATAAAAATAATTTTCTAAATATTTTTAATTTAATTTTTAAATAAATACACTATTCACTGAAAATTCATTTTTTTCAGAAAAAATCCCAAAAAATTACCTTAACATAATATCGATGCTCTAAGTTCAAAAATGAAATCCATTTTATAAAAATAATTTTCTAAATATTTTTAATTAAATTTTTAATTTAAAAACACTATTAACCTGAAAAAACTAATACTTGACTAATAATTTATGAAACCATTATTTAACCATTTTATTGAATCACATTACTTAATCATGGTGCCTAGATTATATTAATGCTTTATTTAAGTGAGATTACTAATTTATTTGGTCACATTACTAATCCTATGCATAAAATCACTATTCATAATTTACTATTCATCAAGAATCAAGTTGATCTTATTAGACTCTACATTTCATACTGGACATAATTATAGAAGACCATTTTTTGAAAATTACTGCACATTTTTAATTATTTAAGGTTCACATAAACATTTTTAAAATATCCTTTTTCTAAAATTCATCAAAAATATGCATACTATATTTATCCGGTCATTTGAAAATTCATAAACTTCATCATAAGAAGAAATCACAACTTTTATTTAAAATAAAGGATTACACAAGGCAGTTACGGTTCCCTAACATAGCCCCTTATCACACCAGCATAGGACCTAAGTGTAAGGTTTGCTAAGGTGAGAGAATTCAAGGGAGGCTCGGCCAAAATCGCACGAGTATTAATTTCTATCAGTTTGAACTTCTCGCGAAGGCGATTCCATTCTAGCTTCACACGATGAAGTTCGGCTTGGGTGTGGTCCAGAGAAAAGCCCAATGGGGCTACCTCCTTCCCAAGTTCTGTTAGATGGGCTTCGATTGGTCCAAGACTACTGGGTGAGGCCATCGAATCTTTTTTCTATATTAATTAACCAAGATTACTTGTATTTAGAGACAATAATCAAAACATTTAGTTTCTAGCGGTCATATTAACAAATGGTCATATAACAGTCAAAACCTAATGGTCTCATTTTAATTATACTCATCTTATCAAATGAAACATTTTTGTTGAGTACAAAAATAAAATAAAATAACACACAAAATTAGGAAACAATATTTATTCAAAATTTTGAGTCATTACAAATCAATCCTTGAGGACCATTCTCTTGGTTCTTGTTTCATCCCATACGACAAATTCTTCAACCGAAAAACTTTTTTCTCATATTAATGAATGAGAAAACCATCTGGATTCTCAATATAAACTTCATCCTATAGAACCCCATTCAAAATTGATGATTTGACATCAATCTGGAACACTTTGAACTTCCATTTCACAGCAATGGATATGAATAATTTGATTGTCTCTAGCCTTGCAACTGGTGCAAATGTCTCATCAACATTTATACCATCTATCAAGGAGTGTCTTTTAAAAACTAGTCATGCTTTGTTACAAATCACTGTAACATCTTCATTAATATTTTTGTGAAAGACCCGATGACATTATTATTTGTTGTCCTTGAAACAATCTCTTATGTGTGATTCTTCTCAGTCTAATTGAGCTGTTCATTCGCAGCCTGGACCCAGTTTTTGTCTTTAGCTACATTATCAAAGCATTTAGGATCTACATGAGATACGAAATTTGTCTAATATAGTTATTTAATTTTTCTTTTCTGAACCAGCGTTGTCTTATTTGCACATACAGACTTAAATTTCAATTTTTCATTACTAGTTTCATCTTTTGAGTCAGGATCTTCTACTTTTACGCCCCCTTGTTACATTCATATTCATCAATTTCATTGATAAAAATTCAATATATTGTTGAGTATTCTCTTCATCTTCCACAACTGCGACATAATTACTTTCAACTACTTTTTCTAGTCTCTTGTTAAAAAATTTTTATACTTTGGTTTTTCCCAAGTATCCAAGGAATATACCCTCATCTCCATGAGACTCAAATTTCCTATGTTTTTCCTTATTGAGAATAAATCACTTAATTTCAAATATTTGAAATTATTTAACTATTGAATTATTTCCATACCACATCTTATATGGGGAAATTTCTTATTTCGAACACAACATATCCCTGTAAAAAATATAGACTGATGTTAAAACTGGTTCCTTATAAATTTTCTTCGGTAGGTCATTTTCAATAAGAATTGTCCTAGCCATGTTTTGGATGATCTGATTTATCATTTAAACCACTCCATTCTATTGGGGACTTTATACTATTGAAACATGATTCCTTATCCCGTGTTTCTCAAGATATTCTTCCACTTGACTATTTTTTAATTCATTGCTCTTATCAGTATGAAACTTGAAAAAAATATCCAAGCATCCTTTCACAATCCCTCTAGAACTGCTTTAGGAAACTGAACACATTGGAATTATGGTAAATAATTAATAACATTTCCATTATGCTATATTCATCAATGAAAATAAAGTATTACCTCTTTTCGTCAATGGATCTTAGTGATATATTTCCACAAACATCAGCATGCACCAATTCAAGAACTCTTTTTGATTTCTTTTCCTTTTCCTTTTACATCTTTCTGATGATCTTCCCTTGTTTACATGAATCGCATGTATGAGTACGATCATGTGATAGCTTAGGGAGGTCTATTTTTTGCATCATACATTACTAAATCCTCCAGGTATGGTTGGAATAGATGACCAAGTCACTTAGGCAACAACTTGTTTTCTTTCTCTCTCGATAGAAAGCACATATCTTCTTCTCCACTTACCAGGTAGAGATTTCCCTTTTTCCCTATAGAACCATTGCACCATCTTTTCTTTGGATTATACACATATTCTTTGTAAACCTTATAAGATTCCCTGAGTCTCATAGTTGTCTTATACTAAGAAAATTGTGACTGAGACCATCTACTACTAAGACTTCCGTACGTATCATCTCTTTTTCTCCAAACGTATCCATTCCTGACCTAATAATCATTAGGTCTTCATCATTTTTAAACTTGAAATTTTTTCCTTTGTCGTACTTTATTCTTCTGACAAGAACCTTATTTCCAATCTTGTGATATGTGAAACTACTTTCAAGGATCTATACACCAGAATGGTCTCATGCTTTAAGGGAAATATTTGCCACCACGGACTTCTCATCCTTTTTCATTTGTATGCATGTCATCGACCTCACACTCGATGTATATTTAAAATCAAGATCTTACTCAGAGTGTGATGACCAAGCATTATCTTGTAGAGTCGAAAATAGATTTTGCATTTTCAACTCACATGTTAGTTTGTTGACTCGATACTTGGGACTACTTCGATTCTACCTTGGCACATTCCTCTACACAATTTATGTGAAATATCTAGCCATGTGCCCAAATTCTCCTCACCAAAAACAATATCCCTCAAAGAATTTTCTATAATATCAATCTCGGTTTGGCTGCCAATGTTGTTCTTGTTCCCTTCAGTATCTCTTGGCTATGGAACACACATACTATGAATGTCTCAGATATCCACAAAAATAACACCCAATATATGGTGCATTATTTTGCATCAAATCTGCACCACTGACTCTCCCTTGGGTTATCTAAATCTTTGGATTCTGCTTCATACCCAAATCCACCCTCAATGTCAGAACGGTTGCTTGCGGTCTGACTTCAATTTTCACAGTTTTTGTTTTCAATCAACCCCCAAATCAGCCTTATCATTTGAACATAATTAATGGTTCCTTTCTATATAACCACTATGATCGACTTTCAGCATCTCAGTTTTCAGATTGAACTACTTTCTAGATATCGTAGTAGGGGTCAGGAGTTTTTCTTGATCCTTATCCATTTTCTAAAAACCAAAAAATTCTCCTTCATGTTCTTCAATATTCTTGATTTTATCTTTCACTATGTCATTCAAGCCATCAATCTCCCTTTTCTATTCTTTAACCTTGATTTTACACACACTAACTGATTCTGACCCCTCTAATATTTATGACTTGAGTTTTCCAATTTCTTCCATCAACTCAGCCTTCTATTCTTCTTATTACTGCATATAAATTTTGGTGTAATGAACTACTTTATTAGCTTTCATTATTTTTTCCCTCCAAACATCTATCTCTTCTTGAGCATCCTCTAACTCGTCTTTCATATCAACTCTTCCTTCAACATCTTCCTCTTCATCAATTTCAGTTTCTTCTTTCTTCTGAGTACTATCGACAATTTCCACCATATAATTTTCTCCACGATCTTTGCAGTTCTCTATCTCTTCAACCTCCTCAACCGCTGACTCATCTGAACTATCACATTCTTGTGAAATAAGATTATTCTTCTTAAATAAATTTCCATTTAACTATTTCTTTCCATTCACATAGGATGAATACTTCTTCTTGGGAATTTCTACTTCATCAACATCATCATCTTCTTGAAATTTTTTTGGCACACCTTTCCACAATATGACTAACCTTTCAACATATAAAGTAGGTAAGTGAAAGTTTCCCTTTAAACATACCTTTTCCTCTTTGAAGATTTTAGTAAAGGAATGATATCACTTGATCTGTCTCTTTTTCTTCCTAAGAATCTTCAATAGTGAGATTCTTCATGGCTTTGAAGGCCACCTCTTTAGATTTACCTTTTTCCACATCATCATTATCATCATTTTCAATTTCATATGCAACAATGGTACTATGAAAGTTATCCAGTGTCAGCTCTTTCGGATCCTTTTCATCCAATATTGAAACCTTTGGATTGATTCGAGGTGGCAGTTTCCTTAGCATGTGCTTCACAATATTTATGTCTTCAATGACTTCACCAAGTCCTTTCATGTCTTCCACAACAACATTTACCCTATTAAAAAATGAATCAACAGACTCATTTGGGTTCATTCTAAGATCTTCATACTTGTTCCAAAAAAAATTGAAACTTTTATTCTCTCACCATTAAATATCCTTCATATATTTTCAAAATTTTTTCCGACATGGCATGTGATGTTTTTTATGACATACCTTCTTATAGAAATCATTGTCCCTAAAACATTTATTCCCTTGGCATCAACATTCAATTATCTTCATTCGACTTCTATTAATGCACCAATATTAATATCAGTAGTTATACCATAAATTAATACTGTAAACACATCCATTCTCAAAGATCAGAAGTAGTGTTGCATCTAATTCTTCCATAGTTGAAAATTTTTCCTATCGAAGATCGGAATCCGTTTATGATTGGTGACCTCCATTTGAGAGAGAAACACTGATATCAATCATTCCCTCTGATACCAATTATTAGGTTCACTAGGCTAGATAACCTTAGAGTGGGTGAATCAAGGTATGAAATAATAAAACAAGTTCCCCTTTGATCTTGTTTTGTTGTTAGAAAAAACTCTCTTCTCTCTCTCTTTCCTATTGTAGAGTATGAAAAAATATTAAAGCATGAACAGAACACAACAATTTTACTTGGTTCACCCTAATTGGGCTACGTCCAAGGAAGATACATCAGTAATGTTCGGATGTACCTAGTCCACTAAAAGTGAACTACTGTTTATAAGTTTGTAGCAGACTCACTTTCCCTCCTAGTTTACAACCATTTACATTTTGAGAACTCACTTCTCTCTCCACTTAAGTGAGTGCATTTCTTCTTCAGAATATCCACTCACAGTTATAGACCTATAGTTCTCTTCCTTATCACTAATGAATATATCCTCAGTTATACATAGAAGCTCTGTTGAATTCCAAATTTCATCCACTGATGATTTCCCCTTTTCCACTGATCACTAGGCAACAACCTTTTGAAATACCTTCGCAAAGATCCCTACTTAACAAAGCACCCAATTTTACAAAGCTCAAACAAGAATTCGAAAAGTACCAACTTCTTCTCAAATCATGTACCTTCACAAAGTTTAGACTATCAAGAATCTCAAACCATCGCAAAGTGACTTTGTTCACAAAGGTCACTGAGCCAACACGGAACACAAGCACGATGATTTATGTAGGATCTTCATGAATGGATTTTTATCTACATAGGATCGATGATTTTTGTGTTGCCTTCCTATATCCTCAATAATTATATTCTGAAAGTTTTTATTTTCTTCTTCACACCCCCTGCAATAGTGTATTATTGAATGTGGGGATTGTTCTTCCTAGAATTCAGGTCTGTAGGGGTTTTCTAGAGTGATTGAAGTCGACAAACAGTCAAATGGCTAATCTATCTGTCTATTGTAAAGATCATGATTATATACCTTTAATCAGGTTGTTTTGAGAGGCTCAATATCACATATTCTTTGTGGGGAATTTAAGGAGAATAAGAATATGAACCTTTGGTTTCTTACCAACTAGATCCAGGGGGATCATCCATGAAGTCTTGTCATGGAATGTCTAAACCTTCATTTCTTGGCCTTGACTTCAATGCACCTAAGGCTAATCATGTTCCTTTATATTTTTTCACTAGTTTTATCTAATTGATCTAGTTATTTAGTGATTAATTCATATGTTTCATCAATGGAAGATGATTTCCCCCCCCCCTCCATTGGTGATGGTACCAGGGCCAGTGTTAAAAATAATAAGGTTATCTTATCTATTCTGGCCAAAGGATCATCGACACCTGGTTCCAAAACTAGTTTATCTCACCTAAAATGTACACTCTTATCATTAGTAATGCTCATGGCCTTGGTGACCAGGTTGAGATGTATTTTCTCTTGTCTGAACACTAGTGTTCTAATGTTTTGTCGTGGAAGTTCTTGAAACTAATCAACAATTTTCTATGATTTATAGTTTCTCTTTGAGGCTCAGACTCTGTGGATTTTTTATGGTGATGTGTTTAACCATAAAATATAGGGTTTCTAGAAAACCAATGTAAAGTCCAAACCATCGTTTCATGAACTCTTTATTCATCCATATTAGGTCCAAGATAAATAATTAGACTGAAATTTAATGGATTTTTACCTCAAATTAAAACCTTGATCTTACATTCTTCCACATTTAAAGGAACATATCCTCAATTTCACCTTCCAAGGGCAGTGAAACATTCTCAGAGAATAACTCCAGCCTCTGAGCACGTACGTCGACATCTTACTCCCATGTCTTATACAATAATCGGTAGTTTTGGTATGGAACACATACTAATGGGACTGAATGCCTTTAAATATCCTTCATGATCTCTTCAATTATTCATATAGTACACTCCTCAAATGAATCATCTTCATCTAGCTCAACATCATTTGGATCAAAAGTATGAGATGGGTCGACATGATAATAGTGAAGCTGTGAAATGTGGAAGATGTTGGGAATGTCACGACACCTCTTAGGTAGTAGTAACTGATAGGCAACCTACCCAAATTTTTACAAGATCTCAAATGGCCCAACGTAATGTTTAGAAAGCTTCCCTAGAAATTATATCCATATATGACCATGTTTGGGTGATTCCAATAAGAATAGATGATCCATGGCCTCAAACATAAGATGTCTTCAATGAAATTCGGTATAATATTTCTATCTAGTCTGAGAAGTAGACATCCAATTCATGATCATCTAAACCAAATCTTAATTCTCTTGATGGGGATGAGGACCCTGTAGCATTGCTTCTCCTTCGTCTAACTAGTAGAGGGGTTAATATTACTACCTACCATATAGGGAATTATAAGGATCCATCTGAATCATCACCTAATAATTTTTATTATAGGATAACTCATTGAGGGGGGGGGGATATTACTCCATCAAGAACTGTTGAAATAATGGACACATTCAAAAATCTTGTCCTATAACACCTATATAGTCCACCCTGACTATCCATTGGTCTAAGGGTGAAAAGTTGTGCTAAAAATAACCTGTGTCCCCATCTCTCTATAAAACCCTACTAGAACCATGATGTGAAAGGAGAATCCCTATCTGAATCAATAGTATGAGGGACCTTATGTAGATCTATGGTATTAGGGAAATACAATCTTCTCATCTCATCGACTACTAAATTCTCCTAGATATAAAGAAAGTGTGTTAATTTTTTCAATTGATCCATGACTACCCAAACTGCATCTCTACTTCGAGGAAACCTCAGTAATGTGACTAAAAAATCGATAGAAAAATCTTTCCATTTCTATTATAGGTGTAACACCCCAAGATTTCATAGTGTGTTATTTCTTAAAAATAATTCAATAACTTGCACTACACGCAACACCGAGTTCAATCACACCATGACGTACACAAAAAAAAGCCATTAAAAGAGGTCATGAATAGTATTAACAACATTTTGAACTTTATATAATCCTTATAATTTTAGAATCCCTATTATGAGTTTCTTAGTCATAATGCAAGAACAGATTCATTTTCAGTGTTGCACTTTTATCAACTTTTGATAGTGAAACCTTTTTAAATACAATATTTTAAACTTTTTGACTAAATAGAGACATCAAAAAATTTAAAATGAAACATCCCAAGCTTCCACGGTATGCTTTCCTTTGAATAAAACAGTAGCGTGTGTTGTACGCAACGTCGAGTTTTAACACACACCACAACCGATCAAACTAGCCGTTATGAATAGTAATACCTACTTTTTAAAATTATATATATTTTATATTTGAAAATGGACTTCATTTTTGGATTCGGAATATCGAATTTAGCCTAAGGTGAAATTTTGGTACATTTCGGATAACTTTCATATTTTGATGAATAGTGAAAATTACTAAATTTTAATTAAAAACAACTTTTTTAATCAAAATAATTAATAGTGATAAATTATGAATTTGAGTGGTTTTAAAGTATATTTAGAATATATTTTTACCATTTAATATAATGTTGGTCATTGGACATAATTTTACAATTAAACCGAACATAAACAAGTGTCAATCTTTTGATAGTTATTACCTCTTAAAAACACGCTTTTTGTTTTGACAGCGGGAATTAATTTTAAATTAATTTCTGCCACTTCTGTGTTTTGAATTTAGAAAAATGGATTCCATATTTGGAATCAGGATTTCCAAATTGTGTAAATAGGTAACTTTTATTTTTAGGCATTTTGAATAATTACTGTGGTAAATATTTTATTTACCATGGTTAAGGGTAAATCCGGTAAATAAGGGTTAAAAAATAATATTATAATAATACAAAATTACCCTAAAACGTGTCCTAACATTATTGGTGGACACATACCCGACCATGAGCATCCTTGGGTCAATTTGGGGACCCCTTGGATCCACTTGTATGTGGTAGGGACACTTTATATTAATAAAGTTAAAATAAAAATAAAAATGGCATAAGCTTACATCTTTTAGAAGAATACTTTTTACATAGGGTTATACATGTTGTATTTTCGATTATAAATATTAATTAGAAAGCTAAAAAGATTTCCTACATAATGATATTTTATTTATAATTTTTAGACATCAAATAAGTTAAATTATTAATGACACAATAATGATTCAATGTTTACCTCATTAATAAATCATTGAAATAAATAATATTATAATGATTAAAATATTATCTAAAACCTGTCCAATTATTATTGGTTGATGTTATTTAGAATATGAGTCATCTTATCTTCGACCTCAATGATTTTTGGACCATTATAAACCGAATATAATTATATTATAAAGTAATACTTTCACTCTTTCCTAAAGAGCCCCTCCTCTCCCTTATAAAAGGAGACCACTTCTACTCATTCCTCACACCTCTCAAGCCACTTGGCTCGTCCAAACTCTGCCCAACTAAGCTCTCCACATCCCTCTACTCCTCCTTGAAGCTTCCCCTTAGGCAGAAAGCATTTCAAGAAGTCCTTTGGTTCCAACCAAAGTGAGTTACCTAAATTAAAGGTAACGATTTCTCTTAAATTATTTTCATTTATTTTGCTTCTCCAACCCCCAAACTCTTTTTATTTCCTTTCTTTTGTAACAACACCAGTATCCTCAATATACTAGGATGTTGTTATAAGAATGATTAAAACTACACATACACACAACTCCATCTAATGGATGATGAACATAATGTTTCTGTGGATGGCAAACTAACGCCTCACGAAACGATGATTGTTCAAATACATCTTACCACCTCTCATGGTGGCCATTATGATGGCACTGTAATTAAATATGATAATAATGATATATATTTTATATATAAGATTCTGTAATTCCATTTTATTTCATACCATTATCCGTTTCATGTTGTATATACATACGATAATTTCATTTGAGGAAGTGCGGACTACCGCCCCCTTAAAATGATATGACTCGTTCATACCACACATGGAACATATAAAGGATGGTGGTAATGAACTTAAGTAACATATATAAAATATTATATTATACTGGAATAGTAATATACCTATGTATCATTTGGATTCGATTCTTTTAAAATAAAAATTAAATGGAAGTAGCGTTTGTGCGTACGTACGGACTACCGTCTCCACGAACGCGATGAGATTCATTCTCCAACGTAACCATTAAAGTATAATTATCATTTGATGATTTAAAAATGATGTTTAAGGACTTGATATCATTCTGGATATGAATAATATACAACCTATCCTTTACAAACATGTCTTACGTAACAAAACATATGAAAGAAAACAAGTAAGTTAACACCCGAAACAACGATAATACTAAGATATCAATATTAAAAGATAATATATGATATCATATTAATGTAAATGATTCTTGTATAATTTAATAACAATTATTTCACCATTAGACAGGAGGTTAACCTACCTCAACAAAGGAAAAGTACAAGGTAAGGGTTATTTCACAATCTCTTCATTATCCGAGGTTGTATTATACGTAATAATCTACTGGGATCTCTCTATCATCCACATCCATGTTTCTTCGAAATGTATTTCAAAACATTTTTACTATTTACAAGAATATGGGTTAAAGTCATTTATACCCTTGTTTGACTTTTTATAAGAGGTTTATAAAGGAATCTTTCCGTCGTTTTCAAAACAAGGTCCTTTTTAACCTTTTCGACAGAATTGAGATAAGAGTGTTTTTTTTACTTATACGGCGGGTGCGGTTATTTTCCGCCATTATAAAATCGTCAAAGATTTCCTTACAAGCTTACAAGAATATTTTCAAGAAAATGTTTTATTTTATATGGCTCTTAAATGATTTCAAAAATAGAAAGAGATATTTCTCTAAAAAGTGTTTTGATTTCATCTATGTCAACATCCTTTAATGGATTTTACGCTTATTTGAAGTTGATTTATTATAATACAAAACTTCTATATTGTATTGAAGGTTTTGTGATATTTTTGACTGTGGATGTGCTATTTTATACCATTCATAGTTTATGGTGAAACTATTGACATTTCGTATGCTAGTTTTAATCCGAATGTTTATGTTATATTTCAAACTTTTCTTCAGATGAATGTGCTAAACAAGTATGTTCCGGGTTGGGGACCGGTAAAAGTAAGCCCTCCAGGTTGGGGACTGGTTAAAGTAAGCCCTCCAGGTTAGCGACTGGTAAAATTATGCCCTCCGGGTTGGTGTCCGGTTATTAGAGGCACTCCGGGTTGGGTTCCGGTTAGAAGTAACCCCTAGGTCTTGGGATGAGGCCTAGACAGTGAAATTAACATTTGACATTATGCATTCCAACATTATGAAAGTGGTTATTGATTTTTGCATGTGATTATTCGATTAGTAGAATATCCATGTGAATAAGTAAATGGCATTATTTCATTTTACTTTTTCCATACTATGTTGAAGTTCAAGTTTAAAAGGCTTTTGTTTTAGTAATTCATTGCCTTAAATGTTTACGCTTATTTTGAATGTTCCGCTATATTGTTATCCTTACTGGGCATTTGAGCTCACCCCTTTTCTATGTTTTATTTTTCCCAGGAAGTGAAGAAGTAAGTTATGAATGACCTGCAGGGATATTATGTGGGGATATGAGTGTGGATTATGTAGACAATATGTTGTTGTAGTAGTTTTTCGTTTAATGATGTAATGTAAAACTTATGAATATATCTAGTGTTTCCAAGGCTACTAAACCAATCGGTCTTTCGAGATTTGATCTTTCTTGTGATCATGCCAATGTTACGAAGTAATGCACCGACTCTGGGTAGCTGGGGTCGGGGCGTTACAGTTGGTATCAGAGGAAGTTTAGTACAAACCTTGGAAGCTAGATTTAGATAAACTCTGATTAAAGCACGTAGACCTAAGATAAACTTTGAGGATTAGTATAGAAGAACTTCCTAGAATTTTGGTATTGTAGAGATTTTGGGAGTTTTCCGAGCAATACATCCCTGTCTGGATACGAGCAGGTAGAGGCGGCTCTGGCACAGATGTACCTAGGGGTAAAACCCGAAAACACCGCTTTGAGCTAGACTCGAACGGGAACTGGTGCACGACAACGGGCCTTGCTGCACTCTTGGTTACGACACTCCCGGGGGATATGCTTAGGATAACTCTCATTTTCTTAACAAATAATTATGAAGGGTTTATGAGTATATACATCCTCAAAGGAGACATTTTTATGGATTATATCCATAAATAGTTCAATTTATGTTAAGTGTTTTATAAGTGTGGGATTATGTATTTTGATTCATAAACTGATCTAGTTTATGCCATTGTTTAGAAATGGCGCCCAGTAGAAGGAATGAGAACTCCGGAAATGCACATGATCCAAAGAGAAGGAAGGATCATATCTTTCATGGTCTTAAGCTAGAATTTATAAGAGAAATAGTCTCCCATGTATTATCATCATATGAAGAAATAATATCATGTGTTGATAAGATAAGTAAAGAGTTTACTGAGTCCTATGGCTTTGAAGGGAAGTAAGAGAAGAAAAGGATAGAAGAGAGAAAGATGGATAAAGGGATGAGGGAAAAGAAGAATTTTCCCATATGTGGTAACTGTGGAAAGAAACACCCTGGAACTTGCCTGAAAGGAATGGGAGTTTGTTATAAGTGTGGAGGAAAAGGGCACAAAGTACGTGACTGCAAGGGTAAGAAAATGGTTTCAAATGTACAATGCTTCATTTGCAAGGAGTTTGGACACTATGCGAACCTATGTCCCAGTCATCAGAATATGCCTCAAATGATGTTATCGGATAATAATCAAGTTATGATACTACCACAGATGAAGAGGAATGATTAGAGTTCTTATGTTGATTATGTCAATTGAGTGTTGTATCAACAATGTACTTGTTACAATAATCATGGAGTATATAAGGATTGTACTGCAGTACTATTTCATTAAGGACTTGAGATTGTGTGGAACAAAGGAAAGTGACTCAATAGCAGGATAAATTTTTGGAAAATATATGGTTGAGAGAATGATAAATCATAATATAGTTCTGATACTGAGGTAGTGATTTTGGAATAATATGTGATTGTTTTGGATAAATTATATTGGACATTCTTGACTACTCTGGAATTGATTAATGATTTGTATATTCCATCATTGTTGGGGTTTAAAACATTTTTGGATTAATGAAGTATATCCAGCTTTCTATATGGAATAAGGGAGCATGAATGTAATCAATAAGGAATATGGTAATTTAGGATGTTTCGGTGTATTAAAAGAATACATGATGAAGGTATTCATATGCTATTACGGGGTAAAAAGGTTCTACATTATGTTTACCTCACTTATAAATGTTGGATTGTGAGTTTGGATAGAAGTATTTTGGATAGTTCTAGTTTGGATTATTTTGGATTGCCATAAAAGGACAACCCGAAGGTCGGGCGGCAACCCGTCGCGTCCGGCAAGGCTGCGAGACTTGAACCCGCAACCGAAGGGCGACAAGGGTGTATCACCTACCACTGTCCCAAGAAATGTCCTGGATTAAATAATGTAGTTTTTTTAAAAGATCTGGTCGATGAATTATAAATTCGTTTATTTTGGAACCCTATATGAATAGTATAAATAGAATTTTTTTTAGGAGTGAAAGATGAGTTTGTGGTTGAAATTTATTAATGGATAAAACTCTAATTATAAAGTAAGTATATCTCCTTATGATCTTAGCCAATCTCATAAATAAATTCTTCAATATTAAGAAAAGCAACTTAGAACAAAAATGTTTTCCTAGATGGTACCTTAAATCATCACTAATTTATGGCTTTGGGATTGTTGGCCTTTTCATAGCCATGTTCTCTACCACTCTCCATCAGATAATTAATGGTTAGATTTCTCTTCCATATCCATATTTTCCTACATGGAACCCTAGTATGTGTTATTTTCGGTAATCTTCATACTTTCGACTCTTTATTTTAAATAGAGGCCTCGTTAATTCATTTTTCGATGTGGGATTTCAACTAAGATATTTTGAAACGTCAAAAATGTGTTATCCCAATACCCTATATTTTGTTGAACCGATGGTACTTCAAATCATCATAGATTGATGAGTTTAAGGACCTCAATTATACACTTGTTTGTGATTGATGACCTCAATCACTACCTATAAATATTTACGTTTTTCCTCCAATTATATATCTCTAATTGCCACCAATGTTCTCCTAATCGAGATCATAATTTGGTGGTGACCCTTTCATTTCTCTTTTCCTCATATTAAGACTAAATTTTAGTAACCCAATTTCCGATGTGGATTTTCCCACAAATATATTATCTATTTTCAACCTTTTATTTTCGAAGAACAATTTCAAATTGCGAGGACGCAATTTATTGAAGGAGGGGAGAATGTAACACCCCAAGATTTCATAGTGTGTTATTTCTTAAAAATAATTCAATAACTTGCACTACACGCAACACCGAGTTCAATCACACCATGATGTACACAAAAAAAAAGCCATTAAAAGAGGTCATGAATAGTATTAACAACATTTTGAACTTTATATAATCCTTATAATTTTAGAATCCCTATTATGAGTTTCTTAGTCATAATGCAAGAACAGATTCATTTTCAGTATTGCACTTTTATCAACTTTTGATAGTGAAACCTTTTTAAATACAATATTTTAAACTTTTTGACTAAATGGAGACATCAAAAAATTTAAAATGAAACATCCCAAGCTTCCACGGTACACTTTCCTTTGAATAAAACAGTAGCGTGTGTTGTACGCAACGTCGAGTTTTAACACACACCACAACCGATCAAACTAGCCGTTATGAATAGTAATACCTACTTTTTAAAATTATATATATTTTATATTTGAAAATGGACTTCATTTTTGGATTCGGGATATCGAATTTAGCCTAAGGTGAAATTTTGGTACATTTCGGATAACTTTCATATTTTGATGAATAGTGAAAATTACTAAATTTTAATTAAAAACAACTTTTTTAATCAAAATAATTAATAGTGATAAATTATGAATTTGAGTGGTTTTAAAGTATATTTAGAATATATTTTTACCATTTAATATAATGTTGGTCATTGGACATAATTTTACAATTAAACCGAACATAAACAAGTGTCAATCTTTTGATAGTTATTACCTCTTAAAAACACGCTTTTTGTTTTGACAGCGGGAATTAATTTTAAATTAATTTCTGCCACTTCTGTGTTTTGAATTTCGAAAAATGGATTCCATATTTGGAATCAGGATTTCCAAATTGTGTAAATAGGTAACTTTTATTTTTAGACATTTTGAATAATTACTGTGGTAAATATTTTATTTACCATGGTTAAGGGTAAATCCGGTAAATAGGGGTTAAAAAATAATATTATAATAATACAAAATTACCCTAAAACGTGTCCTAACCTTATTGGTGGACACATACCCGACCATGAGCATCCTTGGGTCAATTTGGGGACCCCTTGGATCCACTTGTATGTGGTAGGGACACTTTATATTAATAAAGTTAAAATAAAAATAAAAATGGCATAAGCTTACATCTTTTAGAAGAATAATTTTTACATAGGGTTATACATGTTGGATTTTCGATTATAAATATTAATTAGAAAGCTAAAAAGATTTCCTACATAATTATATTTTATTTATAATTTTTAGACATCAAATAAGTTAAATTATTAATGACACAATAATGATGCAATGTTTACCTCATTAATAAATCATTGAAATAAATAATATTATAATGATTAAAATATTATCTAAAACCTGTCCAATTCTTATTGGTTGATGTTATTTAGAATATGAGTCATCTTATCTTCGACCTCAATGATTTTTGGACCATTATAAACCGAATATAATTATATTATAAAGTAATACTTTCACTCTTTCCTAAAGAGCCCCTCCTCTCCCTTATAAAAGGAGACCACTTCTACTCATTCCTCACACCTCTCAAGCCACTTGGCTCGTCCAAACTCTGCCCAACTAAGCTCCCCACATCCCTCTCCTCCTCCTTGAAGCTTCCCCTTAGGCAGAAAGCATTTCAAGAAGTCCTTTGGTTCCAACCAAAGTGAGTTACCTAAATTAAAGGTAATGATTTCTCTTAAATTATTTTCATTTATTTTGCTTCTCCAACCCCCAAACTCTTTTTATTTCCTTTCTTTTGTAACAACACCAGTATCCTCAATATACTGGGATGTTGTTATAAGAAGGATTAAAACTACACATACACACAACTCCATCTAATGGATGATGAACATAATGTTTCTGTGGATGGCAAACTAACGCCTCACGAAACGATGATTGTTCAAATACATCTTACCACCTCTCATGGTGGCCATTATGATGGCACTGTAATTAAATATGATAATAATGATATATATTTTATATATAAGATTCTGTAATTCCATTTTATTTCATACCATTATCCGTTTCATGTTGTATATACATACGATAATTTCATTTGAGGAAGTGCGGACTACCGCCCCCTTAAAATGATATGACTCGTTCATACCACACATGGAACGTATAAAGGATGGTGGTAATGAACTTAAGTAACATATATAAAATATTATATTATACTGGAATAGTAATATACCTATGTATCATTTGGATTCGATTCTTTTAAAGTAAAAATTAAATGGAAGTAGCGTTCGTGCGTACGTACGGACTACCGTCTCCACGAACGCGATGAGATTCATTCTCCATCGTAACCATTAAAGTATAATTATCATTTGATGATTTAAAAATGATGTTTAAGGACTTGATATCATTCTGGATATGAATAATATACAACCTATCCTTTACAAACATGTCTTACGTAACAAAACATATGAAAGAAAACAAGTAAGTTAACACCCGAAACAACGATAATACTAAGATATCAATATTAAAAGATCATATATGATATCATATTAATGTAAATGATTCTTGTATAATTTAATAACAATTATTTCACCATTATACAGGAGGTTAACCTACCCCAACAAAGGAAAAGTACAAGGTAAGGGTTATTTCACAATCTCTTCATTATCCGAGGTTGTATTATACGTAATAATCTACTGGGATCTCTTTATCATCCACATCCATGTTTCTTCGAAATGTATTTCAAAACATTTTTACTATTTACAAGAATATGGGTTAAAGTCATTTATACCCTTGTTTGACTTTTTATAAGAGGTTTATAAAGGAATCTTTCCGTCGTTTTCAAAACAAGGTCCTTTTTAACCTTTTCGACAGAATTGAGATAAGAATGTTTTTTTTACTTATACGGCGGGTGCGGTTATTTTCCGCCATTATAAAATCGTCAAAGCTTTCCTTACAAGCTTACAAGAATATTTTCAAGAAAATGTTTTATTTTATATGGCTCTTAAATGATTTCAAAAATAGAAAGAGATATTTCTCTAAAAAGTGTTTTGATTTCATCTATGTCAACATCCTTTAATGGATTTTACGCTTATTTGAAGTTGATTTATTATAATAAAAAACTTCTATATTGTATTGAAGGTTTTGTGATATGTTTGACTGTGGATGTGCTATTTTATACCATTCATAGTTTATGGTGAAACTATTGACATTTCGTATGCTAGTTTTAATCCGAATGTTTATGTTATATTTCAAACTTTTCTTCAGATGAATGTGCTAAACAAGTATGTTCCGGGTTGGGGACCGGTAAAAGTAAGCCCTCCAGGTTGGGGACTGGTTAAAGTAAGCCCTCCAGGTTAGGGACTGGTAAAAGTATGCCCTCCGGGTTGGTGTCCGGTTATTAGAGGCACTCCGGGTTGGTGTCCGGTTATTAGAGGCACTCCGGGTTGGTGTCCGGTTATTAGAGGCACTCCGGGTTGGGTTCCGGTTAGAAGTAACCCCTAGGTCTTGGGATGAGGCCTAGACAATGAAATTAACATTTGACATTATGCATTCCAACATTATGAAAGTGTTTATTGATTTTTGCATGTGATTATTCGATTAGTAGAATATCCATGTGAATAAGTAAATGGCATTATTTCATTTTACTTTTGCCATACTATGTTGAAGTTCAAGTTTAAAAGGCTTTTGTTTTAGTAATTCATTGCCTTAAATGTTTACGCTTATTTTGAATGTTCCGCTATATTGTTATCCTTACTGGGCATTTGAGCTCACCCCTTTTCTATGTTTTATTTTTCCCAGGAAGTGAAGAAGTAAGTTATGAATGACCTGCAGGGATATTATGTGGGGATATGAGTGTGGATTATGTAGACAATATGTTGTTGTAGTAGTTTTTCGTTTAATGATGTAATGTAAAACTTATGAATATATCTAGTGTTTCCAAGGCTACTAAACCAATCGGTCTTTCGAGATTTGATCTTTCTTGTGATCATGCCAATGTTACGAAGTAATGCACCGACTCTGGGTAGCTGGGGTCGGGGTGTTACAATAGGATAGATAATTTATGTAAAAATCCATTAGGCTGCTATTTCTCTGCATTAACTTGCTGAAAAGTGGAAAAACTTGTGATAAGATATGTTATCTGATGTGTCGCCCCTAGCCACCAATACTATCGGTGCATATCCTAGTACATCTTGAAGATACCCAGGTGCACTGCCCATTGAGAAGCATGTGACTCTCAGATCAGATCCTCTCTAATATCCATGGGAACATAGATATGCCCATCTATAAATAGTAATACATCATCATTGATAGACCCATCTAGAGGCAGATCCTCACTAAAAACTCTCTCAATGAATCTATAATGTATGGAACCAACTAAAAACTAAACCAGTAGTCAGACAGATAGTACACATGGCCTCAAGAAAGCCTCCCCATATGCAAGAGTCTACTGACTATCAGTCAAGGTCTCATGAGGTGATAGTGGGGAGACTACAGCCTCATATTATAGTAGCACAATGGTATAATAAATACAAATCAATAGCATCCGTAGTAATAAATAAAAGACCGAGCAATAAAAGAATGATTTAAACTAAGTATAAAAGATTTCCAATGCTAATATATAACAATGCATTCATTTCCAAATGATGATACATAACTAATAAAATAGAAATACGATAGGCATCATGATATAGTACAAGAATAAAAAAATTAACAAAAATCCCCAAAAGAGATATCTGTGAGCGTCCTGAGCTCTAACTCATTCCTATGCTACTAACTCCTAGGTAAAAGCAAATATCCATGGTCCTGTAAACTTGAGATCTTGTTGGGTACCCTAGTGAAATGGCGGCTTGAGTAGGGTGTGAGATATAAATCCCACTAGGTTACTACCCACATTATCTCGAACTAAAATCATTCCGTTAACATCAATCAAGTACTGGGCATGTAGAAATAATAATAAACAAAATTGAATAAAAAAATAGTCTGTTTAGGTTTCTGAAGGACACCTGTAGGCTCTACCTGCTTTGGATCATGGATGGAAAGAGTGTCTAATTAGTAACTATATATATAGTGATAATATATATATATATATTAATAATATATATAGTTATTTACTTCATCCACTTATATGGTCAAAGTACATGTAGATGTAAGTGGCCATATACCTAGAATATTAGGAGTTGGCTAGACTAGGGCATAACTTAATCATCCACAACCAGTTTGAATGATCCTATAAGCTCAATCCAAAGGGTACAAGCCCTACATTTCATAAGGAGTGGGAGACTTCATGGTCATCACTAATTATGGAGAGTGTTCCATTATGTCAACACTCGGCCAGTATTGAGTGTGTTGTCATGTCAACACTCATGAAGTACGTGGTGTGCCATGCCCACCTTCTACATATTATCATTGGTCTGAGACATATTTATCAACACCTGATGTAAGTGAGCGTGATACCTCCAAACTAAATAGAACCCTTACCATCATTCCATTGCCTATATCAAGGCGTAATCTTATTTATAATAACATCCATGAGTAATTACCTCTCATTATTTACCTTTATTAACCCCAATCATAACTAAGGGCATAAAAATTATAACAATTTACATAAGTCATACTTATTTAACCATAACAAAATTCTTGGTTATACCACCCAATTCAATTCAATTTCATCAAATCATTTAATTCATTTTAGGAAAACCATCATGAACATTTCATTCCATTTAATACATTCCATTTATTTATCAAACATGGAAATTTATTTTAGAAGGTTCAATGTGAAACATAGGAGGTTTTATTTTCAATTGGTTACTTACCTACTTTAGAAACCCCATTTTAAAGAAATAAATTCAATTTATATAGTAAAATCACATATAAGGTTTGTTGGTTCATTTAATAGTTATATAAAAGGAGGTATAATCCAATTAATAACATCAAGGAGTCTATGCACTAACATGCAACAACAACAAAAATATCATTACGGTATATGGAAAACTCAAATCCATAAACCAAACATGATTTAAATAAAAACAACAACAATATAATTTATAAGACATCACAACTCATCCAAGGGGTTTTATTAAAAAATATGTCACATTTTATCAAATAATTCATTGAGCATAATCAAGAATCAAATAAAAAATTCACAACTCAATTCACATAAGAGAACCATTTTAGAATAACTACCAAACATGAAAAAACAAAAACATGGATTCAAAATGGAACTTATTTGGTTCCATTTCAAATTGTAAAAATTCTTAGAAAGAGGTCAGGTCATTAATTAAATTAGTTATAAAGCTGAAATTAAAGCCAGAACATCCAAGGGGTATCTTTGGTCGAGGTTGACGTACTGAATTTACTTAAAAATGCTTAATAGTTATAATTCAAGGTGTATAAACCAATATAAAATGAAGAACTAAATTTTACGAAAATACATGGAATTGTCTGGCATCCGGAACAACATAAATAATTGTAATTCAATTAAATATTTTCAAAATGTAATAGACCACCTCCCTTGTGGTTAGGATGCTCTACTCGTCCAATATTAATCTTTGATTAAGTCCACTTTGGAAGAAATTTAAAAAATATAAATTCTCCCTAAAAATAGGGAAAATGAGCTCGCATGAGGATAATTTTGTCGAGAATAAATTAAAAATATGAATATTCAAAAGGAATGAATATCTTAACAAGAGGAAAACATAGGGAATGATGGCTAATGAATCTGAAAATGTGTAGAGGAGATCTTTGAAATCCTATCTTAGGCTTGAGGAGGAACCCACGTTTCCAAAAGTAGAGCCCCATGCTACTGGTGTAGAATAATAAAAGAGAAAATAAGGATTTAAATCACATTAATGGACAAAAATTCATTTCACCCACAAAACTGGGTCATAAGGTTTAGCTACACTATTTTTCAAACTGTCTGGTGCTCATTACATAGTAACCCCACCTTACATAGTCGTGATGCATGGTTTTCTATAACTGTGTGCCAATCGTGCAATGAATAGTGAAAGCATACTGCCTAAGTGTCACTAACGATGTGAGCTTGGTGCACGGTTTAAAAAAACTATGCATGGCCCCTGTGCACCACAACTGCTCACCTGAAAAAGTCGCATAGTTTTCCGTTGGAGGGTCACACAGTTTCAGAAAAAAAAATTGTGCCCCTATCAGTACAATTTTTTTTTGAGTTTTCAGGTTCCAACACTCTCGAAACTCAAAAAAGCACTAAAGGTACCCTTTGGGCCTTTATCTAATTCTAAAAAACACTATTAAGTGTTCCAACTCTCGTAATTATGTTTTTAATCATGGTTTCAAAAATGGCCTACCCACTAAACGCAAAAATTCAAATTCCCTTGGAATTAAATATTGTTTCAAAAACATGGGTCATTATAACTTCCACACCATAGAACTTCTTGTCCCTAATATGCCTTCAGGAATAATGAAAACATCCCCTAGCCTACAGGGGTTTTAATGTCCCATTCAAATAGTCATGTTTCTTTTCTAAACACCCAAGTAACCTCTAAGAATTTAATTAAACATACAGCGTATAATCCATAAAAACCCAAGCCAACACTCATTTCCCAAGAAACGCACTAAAATGGTGCTTACCCGAGCCCTCTTAGTTAGAGACACATTTATGACAATGTATCTTTAAAATCTCTGATGATGGTGCTTCCTTCCATAGGTTTAAACATATAAAGGGTCCAATTCCTAACCAAGGTACCTCCACTATCAAAGTTTCCTTACAAGGAATGCCTCTAAGCTTTCTAGTGATGCTCCTTGCATGATTTGTTTAAGTGGGAAAACATGATTTCTTTTGAGGTTGCATCAGGGACCTTATTATAAAGAAATAGTTGAATCCCGATCAAAATAATAGAAAAAAGTCATGCAATATTTCCTTGAATACATAGTTGACCTTTAAACCATATACTCCTTAAATATAATACTTTATTAAAATTGTTCCCTTCGACCCTATAAATAGAAAATAAGGATAACAATTCAATATACTCTAGCTAACTTTTTTTAAAAATGATCATCATAGACAATTGGGATAACATCATATTCATTAAACAAGAGTACAAGGAACAAACGCAAGGTATTATATACCACACATTAACAAAGAGACCTTGGTATAAGGCCATGCCATCCACATCAGATCATTAACTAATCCCAGAGTGCAATCTTCTTAGTGGTTGAGTCAGAGGAAAACAGCTACTGTGTAAGAGTTTGTACAAGGAGTTCCTACTCAGTAACCCAAGTATCACTCAGGACAAACCATACCTAGATAAAAAAAAGTTTCCATAGTGAAAATTTGATAGAGATAACTTATCAATCCCAAAATATATTAAAACATAGTGGGTCTTATGATCAATTCACTCTTAATGCATCAAGGATGACCTTATGATATGTTGAATGATCTTCAAAAAGAAAGGGTACACTAAGAGGACCCGAAGATCCAAAAGAATACCTGAGGAAACCCCTCCATA
The DNA here is from genome assembly GCA_963277665.1 of Viscum album. Taxonomy (NCBI): domain Eukaryota; kingdom Viridiplantae; phylum Streptophyta; class Magnoliopsida; order Santalales; family Viscaceae; genus Viscum; species Viscum album. The sequence continues at coordinate 243,066,913 of OY728137.1, forward strand.
TAAGGACGAAGTGTCTAATAAGGTTACTAAGAAACCAGACCCAATTACCAAAAGAAAGAACAGTTGAACCACTATTGGTCGACATCTTTAGGAAGGATATAAACTTCTCCTACCGACTCATCATCATTAACTAATGAAAATCCTTTACCACTTGAGGCATGCCATGATCACTCTAACTAAACCACCAAACTCCATCCATGACCAAATATTTTCTCAAGGGATGCATACATAGCCTGGAACACCAACATCATACTTCCAAGGAAGAAATGACATGATTTGAAACAAGCAGCGCCCATGGGAACTCAAAAATGAATTACCATTCCAAAGGTCCTCTTGGGTTTTTTCCTTCTACCTGGAATGACATGTTTACTATAACTAACATGAGTCTTCCTACCTTTGGAGTGTATTAGTCATTGATAAGAGAGATAGATGAGCCTCTCCTAAACATGCTATATCATATTTACCTTAAACGAACATGTGAAACTCCTCTAAGTCACAATCACATGTGTCATTCCATTTTTCATGAAAACAACATCAAACATGACCAACATATCAGAAAGCCCGATCCTCTTGAAAAATCATACTGAAAATTAGGATGAATTTGATTCCCTTTAAGACGAGGTCACTCTACTCTGGATACGAACTAAGATCGTACTCAATAGCTCATGGATCAATAATGTCACCAAACTCAATTGGTTCTTTATAGCATTTAAAAACCCAAATGTTACAATGTATATAAAATCACACTACCCCAAGGTTATATGAGTGAACCGAACATCCTGGATAAAACCCATAGGATTTTCATCTCTATGCATTCAATTAACTGATGGAGTATGATGTGAAATTGGGTCAAAATCATGTTATCCCATATTATTGTAATACATATTGGCGACCTCTTGAGTCACCCATGGAATAATAAAAGGGGTCACAATACCTACTAAGTGGTTGATAATGCACTATTCCTGTCTAACCTACTGAAACCAAGAATTAATTGATCCTCACACCCATAAAAATGGATAAGGATACCATAACCACCCAACCAAACAAGGGTGTCATTCCGAATATTATAGTCCAACAAGGGAAAATGTCACCTGAATGGTACCATAAGTTAGAAATATCATGACATTTTAAAAGGAATTTAAGCTCTAAGGGTGCTACCTACCTCAGATTACACCCTTGAAATACCATAAGCATTGACTCTCTCACTAGATCATGCCAAACATACATCGCTAGGACCTATGCGAATCACATAATTAATTACTAGAAAATAAATAATGGCTATGTAAAATGCTCGTGTTTCCACTCCAAGCCAAATCAAATAAACTTGTAAACTACTCTTACATGAGGGTTTACACTAAAGAAACCACTTTAGGTTCCATTTTATAGTCATTAAATTTATTAAAATTTAAACTTTAAACATTTAATAAATTTAAAATAGAATATAAAGAACCAATTATAAAACAAAATCACTTGGTAAAAGATTAGGCGACCTATGAAGGTCCTGTTAAGCTAACCTAGGTTCATCAGAATGCAACCCAATAGTATTTTCTTAACTATTAAATTTTAAAAACACCTGAAGAGTTTTATCTAACAAGAAACATTCCCCAAATAACCTATTTGTGTCTACTTGTACATTTAGTAAGGTAATAATATGAAAATCAATGCCTGTGTGATAGAGTCTTAAGCCTTTAAGGAGGTGAAAAAATCATTCAAGATAAAAATTAAACTAGGTTTACATTTTGACCATTTAAAAATATATCATGGTCATATATATAATGGTTTGATTATATGGGTTTCCATTCCTCAATATATAAAGTGCCCAACCACCATATAGATTGTATACTAGTTCCCATTTAATAAAGACCAATTCTCTTTAGAATTTTTACTTTAACAACATTTCCATTTTAACAACAATTTTAGATATATATATATATATATATCAAAGACGGTTTTAGTAAATGGGTAACCTTTTCCCTATTATAAGGCACAAATACACCTTACAACCTGAATTTTTTTTTCTTGTTTAGTCGTAACTAATAAATTCAGCGCATGCAGCCATTTACATATATAAAAAACATAACTTATCATGTTATTATAAGAAGTAAACACATAGTAACATTCCAATAATCATAGAATCATGCTACATAGGAAATAAATGCTAAATAAATAGGTAGTGTGGTATATAATTATTCAATGCAGGCAATCAAAATCAATAGACAAGCTACAAATACAACTACATGGCATAGAATATGCATGACATGTGAATTTCTATGTGCCAATAATGAATCATGTAATTATTCATTCTCTCTATACCGGGATAAGGGTAAAATACCATAAATTACATAAATTAACAATAAGAGTAATGTAAACCAATCGCTCAAGGTGAAATCAGATCAATGGTAAAAATGAACAACAACCCCATCCTAATCCACTTTGACTTTTCTCCATGAGTGGGTTGATAACCCCCGGGCATGAATATTTACCAAACACCAAAACATTACTATTATCCTGTATACTAGACCAAAATAGAAATTCAATGGAAAATAAAGGCTATGATACCACTTTGTAATGTCCTGGCCCAACTGAAAATAAAACTAATAGCCAAACTACTGGGTCACATGGCCTCGATCACGCCTCCCCAAACACTAGAGGCAACTGACTAGAAGAGACAGCCTCAAGAAGTGAAAGTGTGGAGACTACACCCTCATATAAAAATAACACAATGGTATAATAAATACAAATCAATAGTGGAAGTAGTAATAAATTTAATACAAGAAGAATAATAATAATTTAAACTGAGTATGAAAGATGGAAAATGTTAATATATAAAAATTCATGCATTTATAGATGACGATACATAACTAATATAAAAGACATATAGTAGGAATAAAGATACAGTAAAATATGAAATAAATGATGAAAAATACTCCAATGTGATATCTATCATCACCCTGATATTTAGCTCAGTCATGTGCTCCTAACTCCCATGTACAAGAAAACATCCACGGTTGTGTGAACATGAGATCCAGTCAGGTACACCAGTGCAAAGGTAGCCCGACCAGGGTGTGAGATATAAATTGTAGTGGGTTACCACCCATGGTATCTAGAACTGAAACCAGCCTGTGAAAATAAGTAAATAAATGGACATGTGGAAATAACAATAAACAAAACTAAATAAAAGCAACCAGTATGCTTATGTTCCTGAAGGACACCTAGTGCCTCTACCTACTTCATCTCATGGATGGAAAGTGTGTCTAATCGGTAACTATAAATATATAATATATATATTATAGTATAGAAATATATTTCATCCACCTATATGGTCTAAGTACGTGTTGACAGTGGGACCATATACATGGTATACTATGTCCTGGATGGATTGGGGAATAACTCAACACTTGTTCAGTAGTGAGTGTGCCATCATTTCAAAACTCATAAGGGATGTGGTGCACCATTTCCATCATCCATATTGTATCACTAGTGTGAGATGCCATGCTCAACACCTGATGTCAGGGAGTGTGATAATGCCATGCTCAAAAAAACCCTTACCAGAATTCCATAGCCAATATTTAGGAATAATCATATTTATAATAATTTCCATGAGGCATTACCTCTCATGCTTTACCATTACTAAGACCAATGATAACTATAGTCATCAAAATTATAACAATTCACAAAAGTATTTCTTATTTAACTATAAAAAGATTTGGGGTCATACAACCCAATTTAATTCCATTTCAATATAACCATTTAATTCCATAAATTATGGAAACCCATTATGAACATGTCATTCAATTTTATACATTCCATTTATTCTATCAAAAATTGAAATTTATTTTACAAGGTTCAAAGATCCACTTAGAATGTCTCATAGTCAATTGTGCATTTACCTACCTGGTAAAACCCATCTATAAAGTAATCCATTCAATTTTTAATATAGGATAATCACATAAACCATGATTTGGTTCATTTAATATTTATATAAAAGGACGAATAATCCATTTAAGGACATCATGGAGTCCATGTACAATCATTCCACATAAGATACACTATCATAATATAATATGAAAAGTAAAATCCATATGATAAGAATGATTTAAATAAAAAATCTACACTTCATAATTTATAATAAAACACACCTCATATGTGGGGTTTTATTATTAAAACATTTCATTGTTTATCAAACAATTCATTTAGTATAATCAAGAATGAAATACAAAATTCACAAGTAAATTCACTTAAGATAATCATTTTATAATAACTACCAAACATGTAATAAAAGCACAGGGATTCAACAAGGCATTTAGGTGGTTCCATTTAAAATTATGTGAATTCTTACAAGGGGGAATTCATTTATTAATCCAAGATGAATGCTTATATGGAATTAAAGGAATTTATTCAATTAGTTATAAAGGATAAATTGAATCTGGAACACCCAATGGGATTCTGTGGTCAAGGTTGACATCCTCAGTTTATGTAAAAAGTCTCAATGGGTGTAATACATGGTGTTTATACCAATTTAAAATGATGAAATTAATTTTAAGGAAATATGAATACAAAGATTCATCCAACACAAAACTAATATCATTCAATGAATAATTTGGGAAAATTTTATAGAACACCTACCTTAGGGTTAGGACTCTCAACTCATCCAATATTATGATTTTATTTGTTTTGATTTGGAATAAATCAAAGAAACTGACATTTTCCTTAAAAATAGGGAAAATTATCTCTCACCATGATAAATTGTTGGAGAGAAAATTAAATGGAGAAATATTAAAAAGTAATTAAGATCTTACTAATATGAATATATAGGGACTGACAGTGCTTGAAACTGACAATGGATGGAGGAGATATTAGAAATCCTAGATTAGGTTTGAGGTTGAACGCATGATGCTAAGAGGAGAGCCCGACAGAGATGGAGGGGGATAAGAAAAGATAAAAGATGGATTTAAAACTCATTAAAGTAAAAAATTTCCTTTCACCATCAAAACTAGGTCACATGGATTGGTTGTATGATTTTCCAAATCATATGCCAATAGTGTGGCACACACTACATAGGAACCCCACATTAAATAGATGTCCCATGCACTTTTCTGGAAGCATGTTCCAACTATGTGATTAATAGTGAAATCATACTGACTAAGTTGAACTAACTGTGAGGTATAGGCATGTGGTTTGATAAACTATGTGTAGCTCGTGCGCACCACAACTGCTCACATTCACAAGTCACACAGTTTGCGGTTAGAGGGTCACATGGTTCCATACAAACCATGTCCCCTATTATTCCTCTTATATTTTGAGTTTTTGAGGTTAGAAGCTCCCAAAACATGAAGGTACACTTGATTCACCCTGTGTTCCTTTAAACATGTCTAAAAACACTTTTAAGTTTTCCAACTCTTGGAATTAATTTCTAAAAAGATTTTAAATAATTGAACTTCCACTAAACACCAAAATTTAAATTCCCTTATAATTATAACTTTGTTAAAAAAAACACGGGTTATTATAGAATCAAGCCCTCATGATCTAAAAATGGACTTATATTTACCTTCTCTAAAAGTGAAGAGGTCACTAATTGTGATGTAAGTACAGACTATTCTTGATAGTCCTAAACCTCAATGTGCATCTCAGAAAATAAGCCCATAAGCTTCCACTCACTACTGGCCTCCTGAACTGCCTATATTAATGTCCATAAACTCAAAGAATCAAAAACAATATTTCCTTTCCTAGGTTTATAGGAAATAATGAATATAAATGACTATAGATACTCAACCCATCTCTATTGCCTAAGATTTAAGTCAATCTAGTTGAAAATGTACATGAGAATGTTTTGATAATTAAACACCAAAAAATGATCTCCTAGTAGTTCATTACTCCAAAAAATAAATTCATGAACTATATATGATAACTCAGTATCATGATTTGGGTAATTCCACTCATGATGCCTCATATTCCATGACTCGTATGCAATGAATCAGTTTTTCTATATTAGAACCACTCTTATCCCAATACATGATGCATCACAACATACAGTATAACTTTTTCCTGGATCAAGAAGAATCAGGATCAGTGATAAATTCAATCTCCATTTCTTCTCTAGAAAGGTTATCTCACAAGATTCAAACCATATAAACTTTTTCCCCATCTTACTAAATCCCATAATAGGTTATTCTAAGTGTGATAAGTCTCGTATAAAATGCGTGTAGTAACCACCTATCCCTAATAAACATTGTATGTCAATGAAATTATTGGTCTTCTCCTAGGTAACCACAGCCCTCACCTTATCTAGGCCCACTGCTACTCTTCTCTATGAGATAATTTGACCCAGGAATTTATCCTTATCAATCCCTAAATGACATTTACTAAGCCTATCATATAGTTTATCCACTCTTAGTGTATTCAAAATGATCTTCAGATGAGTGGTATAGTTGCTTTGAGTATCAGAATACCTCAAGATGTCATCTATGATGACAATGAAAAAGGAATCTATATAGGGATGGAAAACCCTATTCATTAAAGTCATGAATATTGTTGGTATTTTCATAAGACCATATTACATAATGAGATAATCATACAAACTGTACCAACAATCGAAATATGTACAAGGTATATCTATAGGTCGAACTCGTAACTGATGATTTCCCGATCTCATTTCAATGTTTTAGAATAGCCTCTATCCTATGAGCTAGTCTAATAGATCATCTATAAAAGGTAAGGGATACTAGATTATCACATTAAGCGAATTCAACTTATATTAATCTATGTAGTGCCTGAGGTTTTCATCCGCCTTCATAGAGAAAAGGTCTAGTCGACCCTACGGATAAGTACTTGGCTGTATAAAATCCTTAGCCTATAAACCCTCTAGATTCCTCTTGAGCTATTATCACTCGGTAGTAAGCGTCCTATAAGGAGGAAAGAATACTGTTGTATCTCTAGGCAATAGCTCCAAAGTAAACTCTACCTCTCTCTCTTCGGAGGTAGTCTTGAAATGTTGTAAAGGATGAAATATCTGAATTGATCAACTATAGGAGGAAATTTAGTTTGATATAGTCATTGATCATCTATATAATGGCTGGAAATTTGTGTAGTCACACCACCTATCAAAATATGATCTAGAAAATCTCTACCTACCTAGATATCCCACTCACCCTTGTGTAGATATATACCACCCTATGGTGATGTAAAAAACCCTAGGCCAATTACAATCCTTATATGCATGATAGGGGACCAACCAGTCCATCAAAAGAATGAAATCAATGCCTTTCATCTCAAGAAAGAATTTGTTCCATAATAAATGAGGGAAACCTACCTCTAGTGGAAAGTAATTTAACTGGTGTATACACTCTGAATATATACCCAATGGTGTCTCAAGTACAATAACCCCACTAGAATATATGAAGTAATTTGATGCACCTATATCAAATAAGGCATGTATGGTAGCAGGGGATACTAGAATATTACATTGAACAAATAGATGGCCCAGTATTCATCTCTCCCTACATAGGTTGCACTGAATAAATCTATCATGTTCCATGACCTTGTACTACAACCTGACTACTTTGAGTACGCCTGCTCTACTAGCATTTTATATCTGAATCCTAGATACCGTGGAATCAACCTAATCCTCTACCTATATGACTAGTAGTGCTCTAGTTACCTACCTGGAGAGGTGTTATAGAAACTTCTTATGAAGATGGATTTGGCATAGAACCTCTCCCACACAGAATAGATGGGAAGGCCCTGCAAAAACATTTATGATTCCCCAATATGTTGTATCCTCAACACTTAATAAGGTCTCTCGGACATAGGTTCCTCTTATTCCCAATATTCCTACACTTGTGACATACCACATAACTGTTAGCGGTTTCACCTAGCTACTTCTTCTCACACACGCAGTCTTAATGCATCGGTTATGACCACTAGTCGAACCAATACCCTATAAAGGTTATAAATCACACTGGATCACACCATATTCCTCTCTTTTGTTTCACTAGGTGATAAGGGAAAGTTTCCCTATATTATGTACATCATTCATCTAGAAAATGTTTACCTGAGAATGAATAGGATTCTTAGACCATCCTCAAAATGTCTCACTTTCATTGGCTCATCAGTTGTATAAATACACAAAAATTAATAAAGATCTGTAAAATGAAATGAATATTCCCTAAATTTCATAAAACCCTACTTCATGTTCATAAAATCTCTTACATGATCATCTATCAAGTTCATAGGTAAGAAGTAGTCAAAGAATCTTGACTATAAATCCCTCTACATCACTTCCTGATACTGACCCACCTAGTTATGAATATCACATCAATTTTTGGAAAATCCTCTCACCATATATGTAGTGATTTTTACCCTACACTCAGGAGGTGTCTCCAAATTTTTAAATATAGACCTAAATGTATCAAGACCTAGATCTACAACTTAAGGTCTTTCATCCCCTAAAAACATGGTTTGATGCTATGACAGAAACTTCATAGTCAACTCTCCCATGGAAGGGGAAGATCACAGAGCTACCTGTATCATCTGAATCGCCTAAAAAAACTCTCCTTAAAACTCAGAATCATTGTCTACATTGGTAATATGAAGAGGCTCCATCAGTGTCACTACTTGAGGTATCACTGGTGACTCATGACCCACTAACTATAGAGCATGTTCATCACCCCTTCTTAGAGAAAAACATAAGGACATCACGGTTTCATAGTTTTATAAATAAAAAAGAATATGTGTAATATAGGATTTAACTATGATAAAATCTCAGATACGTGAATATGATTGGTACAAGACATCCTATATTATACTCACTCCCCTCTTATTTCACAAAGAGTCAGGTCTGTGTGATAAAAAATTTATATTGAACATAAGAGATTCTACATACTTCCCACTACTAAGGTTAGGTCTGGGTCAAGCTATGTGTTTTGTAGTTTCAACATCATTTTTAATTCATAATTATATTATAATTCTATTTTGATGTTGGAACCAAATGGTTCACCACTTCTAATCCATAAAGGTCCATACACATTATAAACCAAATTAGGGAATCCACTTAATCCAGACCATTGCATGTTCCATTCCATACAACCAATGGTCCATAAATCAATCTGTCGCAATTGACTAATTAGGGTGTCTGTTGTAGCCTATGATGGAAAGCATTATTTAGGTTATGATAGGAACTATAATTATCAATTAGGTTTCTTAATTGTCCAACAATAATCATTATCCAATAAGAATTCTATAACATAGGGAACCTATAATAAATGTTAAGCAATAATATAATGCATCATATATGGTAAGGAATATGCATGGCATGTGAATTCTGTAAGGTTCCTAAAATGTTGCATTATCCATGATTATGTTCCCTCATCTCATTAGGCCATGGATAAAAATACAACATCAATCATAATAATAATATCACAATTAAAGATTGTCACCCAATGGTGGAATCAAATTAATTGTAATAATAAGAATATAGAATGACATGTCCCATCCTAGGTAATTTGGCATTTCCCTATTTTTCGGTTAGATACTCCCAAGAACAACTCATTACCAAATCTCGATACTTTCCAAATCTACTTTATAATATTTCCAAACAATAATAAAAAAGAAAATAAGGCTCTGATAACACTTTGTGATGTCCTAGTCCTGGGTTCCACTCAGAGGTGCCCCGAGCCCAGTTGGCCACATGGACTCAAGCGTGCCTCTCCATGTGAAAGAGGATTCAAACTAGAAGTGAGGTCCAACCATGAGTATGTAGTGAGACTGTTACATCATGTCATAGTGAAGTATAGTAGAATATTAATAACACATATATATAATAATTATAAGTAAACATATTTCATGGTAGAAATAGACACTATAACAACTGGACCAGTAACCCACAATAGTTGAAGAATACATAAATAAGATTCAAAAAATAATAGTACCCAAAAGTGGGAAACTGGATCATATAAAAAATTATGATAATATATTTCATGCCTCTACAAAAATAGGGAATACATGTATACATGGAAGACAACATTTAATATAGTACATGATATACAAAAGAAACAAAAAGACTAAAACATATCCAAGCATCTCGAGCTCCAGTCCAATCATCTACTACCATGATCTCATCCTAATTTGTGAAAGAAGTCACACATCCATGAGATGACGCTTCCCCTTGTCTACACCTATAAAAATGTAGTCTACCCATGTCCCATCAGCGACCTAGATAGGGTGTGAGATAAACTAAGTTGTCCACCCACACTAAAATATATAAATATCCATTTGTTGAATATAATATTACAGGGTGACAATATAATAAGAAATTATGAATACTAAAATAGGGTTGGCTCTAGTTCCTAAAGGATACTTGGATAACAATACCTACTTTGGCCTAATATGGATAATCTACAAATGTAACTATATGTATACATATATATGAAATGTATAACTAGTAAATCCTACGACCATATAAGTGGCTACTACCTCAATCCTAGACCTGAGGAGTAACTAAAACATCCATAATCTAGAGAATGATTACCAAAAATATCAAAGGAGGCCATGTCTAGTATCACACTAGTTAGGGTCACCAAGCCCAGTATCATAGTATAGGGTTTCCATGACCAGTGTCCCAAGAGTATAGGATTCCATTCCCATTATCACAGTAAGGTTCTTCATGATCATATATAACAAAAAGGGTAGTCATGCTCATATATAACAGTAAGGGTCACCATGATCATATCACATATAAGTTCACCAAGCCTATATCACAATATAGGGAGGCAATGATTGAATCATAGTATAGGGACACCATTCACTAATCATAGTATATGGACTCCATGCCCGAATAATTATTATTCAAAAAAGGACATCATTCACATTACTTATTATTTCTAAAGGGTCACCATTCCCATACATAATAGATGTTCTAAATAACTATTGTATTTAATACAATACAATGGATAATTAATAATTCATTAACATTTAATACTAACAATGGTGTAACAATTGTTTCATTTAATTGGGTTACGTCGTCATACCACTCACATTAAATTAAATTAATTATAATTATTTCACTTCATATTCATGCCAAAACTATTTAAAAAATGGCCAAGCAATTTAAGAATTTGGTAATATCAACAAAATTCCCTGGTCACCCCAAAAAATGTTGGTGATAGGTGATGGGACCTAACCCATCCTAGAAAAGGGGTCACTAGAACAATTCTATCAAGGGAAAACAATTAAACATGCTTTAAGAGTATGTCAAGGAAATGAATAGATAATATATCATTTGGTGAAATATATTATATTATAAAACATCGTGACTTTGAGTGATAAGCACTATACCACCTACCTCAAGCTCTTAGAACTCTCCAATTCTAGTATCAACCCTTTGTTTAGTCAAGATTGAGAGAAAATAGAAGAATAGACGAATACCAAGAAAATAGGGCATATGAGCCTACACCTAAATAACTCCATCCAGAGAAAGAAAAATGGAGAAAGGAATAATATTACTGAAGAACTTACCAATACAGATCCAACGAAATGAATGGTGTTCGAATCTGAGCTTGGATGGAGAATCAAGATCAAAAGTTATGATTCAAGCTCAAAGGGGAGGTCTTAAGCACATTTTGTCCATTGGGTGAGTAAATGAGAGGATGGGTTAGGTTTAATAGGATTTAAGGGAAAATGGTAAATTCTCCCAAAATATTTGGGTCACTTGTTTTGGCCACATGGTTGGTCGAACTGTATGCCAAGAGGGGCCATGGAACTACCTCAAGGGGGACCCTGCATGGTTTCGAAGCACGGTTAGGGAAACCATACACCAACCATTCTACTTGCATCTGATAAAAATTTAAGACCAACCGCATGGTTGTGCATCCCCTAGATCATTATTATGGAAAATAGTGCACCCTTCTTTACCCTTTGAAAATCTGTCCGTGGTTTGACGAAACTGTGAGGACTTGGTCCCATGGTTTCTACTAACCGTGCGGCCAAGTGCATTTTTTCCCACCAGCAGGGGTTCCAACCTCTGAACATGCCTAGAACACCCATGAAACCTTTTTGATATCATTTTCAATCAAAATTAGGTCTAATAAAAAAATTATACTGAAATTTATAGGATCAATACCTCAAACGAAAACCAGATTCTTACACCGCTTTTTATTATGTGCAGAGGTATCCTATTACATGGAAAATGAAGGACCATTTGGAAATAAACCACAAGGATATGACCCAAAGGCCCATTCTCAAATATAATCTTCTACTCTTCTTTCACCCTGTATAGCCCTTTACACCGCGCACCACCTGAAGTGCATCACCTTGCCGACATCCAAGCATCCTCATCCTCCTCTACCACCTTCTAGGTCCCGATACCCTGCACTACCTAAAGCTTGACACCTAACTAATTCCCTATGCTTCCTAAAGAATTCCACCCTTTTTTTCAGGTCCTAAATTTTCTCCTCCTCCCATGAATAGTGTGTCGATCGTTGTACCAGTGATCCACCAGCTACCGTTGTAGCCAGCACCCTGCTCCAAAGTGGCTCCCATAAAATCCCCAAAAATATATTCAAATTATTTGTATATTTTTAAAGTTAATTTAATTCATTTAAGATTCAATTATGTGATTAAAATATCCATAATATGGATTACTATGTTTTGGATTGATTAAAATAAATTATATTTTTTTTATAGGATGTTAAATATCATTTAGTCTTAAGGTTCAAAGGATTTCATATGAGTCATATGAAGGAATAATTTTAGAAGTTTTAAGAGACTCTTTGAGGTGAATGAGATTCGTTGATATAACATATAAGTGTCATCTCATATCTGGAATAAATAACTGTAAAAGTTAGGAAAAAATTATGAGTGACATGATTATTTCATACGAGTTATTTGACTCTTTGTAAGAGTTATTTGACTCTCTATAAGAGTCATTGGATTTCCATAAGAATCATATAAGTTTCCATATTATTAATTTACTCTTTAAAAGAATCAATTGAATCAATTAAAATTATAAGGTAGGGATATTAAGATAAAAATGTAATATTCATTTTACTATAATGAAAAACTACTTATTGTTTGATAATAATTTGATAAAGTCAGGGAAGTATTAGTAATTTAATAAGTTTCTCTTACTCTTATAAAAAATCAAAATGAAAAATAATAAAGTTAGGGAACTACATAGAATAATGTTAGTGTCATTTTACTCTTATAGTGTGATATATATAGATATTTTTTGTATTTTTCTGATCCTTGGTTAAATTATGAGTCTAATAAAGAATGAAATATCTATGAAGTTAAAAAATAAATATTTTAAGGGAATAAATTTACTCTATGCTTGAACATAACTTAAGTGGATTAAACATCAAAAATTAATTTTGATTAATGTCGGGAGTGAAAAGATTAAGTAGTAATGAAATATTTGAATTAAAATACATGATGAAGCTTATTATGAAACATTCGCATATATTGTTACATCCCAAAGAGATGTTCTATGAAAAAATATATGATATATGAATTTTTTTAATATAATAATAAGGATTCATTATCTTTGGAATTTAGTAGATCTTCATTTGAGATGAATTACCTAATATATTTGGATGAATTTAAATGGGAGAATTATTTAGTGGGAATAAAATAGGAAGGTAATGATAAAAGGGTATTCCAAGAAAATCAATGGAAACAAGTGGTTGAGGTAAAAGGAATATTCTTTGATCATGGGAAAATATCCATGTGATTCCATTTAGAAAATAATATTGATATCATGGTGTCGATATTGAGGTAAGATTATGGAATGTATTACACAATTGGTTTAGATTGAAATTTGAGAATAATGTCTTATTAATGAAACCATCATATGATATTGATAAATATTTTATGTATTAAATATAAAGAAAATATATTTAATGATTATATAATGAACAAAGTGTGGAAGGTGAAATAAAAAATATTGAGTTAAAGAAAATATGAATCTCTATGGGATGAGTGAACATGATACTTCACTAATGTAGAAAAACATTATATGTATCAAAGATGAATAATAATAATATTACATGATATATTGATTAGATATATTGAGTAAATTGAAAAGAATAAGATGATGAGGACATGTGATATTTTTTATTACAAAAGTTAAAAAAATGATAAATAAGGGATGAGAAGAAGAGTTTATTATGGATGATGTGCATCATTTTGTATAAAATTCTCATTGAAAGTTGATATCCTTAATGGATGAGTTGAAAAAAACTAGTTATTATTTTCTCTATAACATCTGGTTTCATGGTAACTAGAAAAGAACATTCTCCATGATACTATTATTAAATATCTATAAGTAGTTGATGAATATATTTTGGAAGAAGATATCATCAGTAGATGAACTCACATTCTAGAGTTTCAGGTATCTCACATTTACTAGTTTTTGAAAGAGACATTTTAACTAATAGTGTGATGAGGTGTATCTTTTGATATACTAGATATGTATATAAGCAAAGTGAGTTGTTTTTTGTGTTATATAAGAACTATAAGGTTGATATAATTCCCATTTCACCACCTATTTGATGTAGTGGATATTTTATATCTCAATATAACAATCGTACATAATAAAGAGTTGACTTCCCCTGAGGGGTCTGAACCATGTAGAAACACTATGATGTGCTCTTTAATTTACATTCTCCATTAATTTTGGTTTTTTATGTGTTCTGTAAGGCATAAACAGATCCACTATTCTTAACTATGAATATTGGTTTAATTAACAATATGGTTAAAAGGTTATAAGAGTATTTGGAATTTTTAAAAAAGAAGTTATACATAATCACCCCCCCCCCTAGGTGAACATATGCAATCCTTTCAAAATCTAAAAATATATGTATTATCTAGTTATATATTATCAATATTTATCATGTTTCATTATAATTATTTTTTAATATTATTATGATTTGGATCACTTGTATAGGTATATAGTTGATCAATCATGGGATACAAGTTCATAAATTTGTATTCAGATTGAGTGACTTAGGGTAAACTATATAAATTATCATATAATGTCATTAGTATTATACTAGATAACATTTATTTTTCATCCATTAACCAAATATTGTCATGTAACACCCCAGGTAAATAAAAAATATGACATTTTTATATTTATCCATATTTGTGAATAAAATGTTGATATTAATTTAAAGGAAACTCTACATTTGATGGCTTACCCAATACGCAACAACGAGTTCCTTTGAAATCTTACATTGCTCTATAATAATAAAATAATATTATTTTATATGGTAGTTAACGCCTAGCCGTTTTAATGAAGGGAATGAACAGAACTAACTAAAAAATTATTATATACGTTTTTCAAATATTTTTACTTTTTACAATAAATGTTAGAGGATTAAAAATGTGAATGAATTCAATTTTAAGAGTAAACATTCTAATATCCTTTAGAAGGTCAATTAACCGCCTTTTGATGGCGAACCGCTTTTAAATCCACTTTTTGAAAATTTTATGTGTTATATTTGAAAAAATAAAATTTGTTTTTAGAATCTAGACATCAAAAATTACTTTGTGTAATTTTTTGGTATTTTTTTGATAAAGTTTATTTTTTAATGAATAGTGAAAAATGTTATATCATAATTCAAAACCTCTTTTTAATATAATTTATTTAAATAATTAGATAATCTTTTGAATTGGTTTTAAAGTAAAATTATAATATAGTTTTACCATTTAATCCAATAGTGGTCATTGGAATTAATTTCACTTTGAAATTGGACTTAAACTAGTATCAATATTTTGCTACTTATTGTTTCATAAAAACATGCTATTTGCTCAGACAGCGGGAATTAATTATTAAATTAATTAATGTAACTAATATGATTTGAATTTTGTAAAATAGACATCATTTTTGAATTCGGAATATCAAATATAGCTTAGGGTGAAGTTTTGGTTTTTTTCTGGAAAACTTCAATTTTTGATGAATAGTGAAACCACTAAGTGGTACTTGAGAAACTGATTTTTCGTTTAAATGAAATTTTACCACCTCTGTGTTTTGAATTTCAAAAATCCTACATAAATGGTTTTCATTACGAAGTAAAATGTGGTTCAATGGGATTAAAATAATTTTTTGGTGAATAGAAACTTTTATGTTTTTTATCGCGATTAGAGGTAATTAGTGTAGTTTAAGGTAAAAATAATGTTTTAATAATATGAGATGACCTAGACATATATCCTACCTTCATTTTATGTTTCATGGCCGACCAAGACAATCCATGGGTCAACTTGGGGACCCCATGGAGCCACTTTTGTTGGAAAATGACATAAATAACTTTTTATTTAAAGTCAAAATAAAAATGTCGCAAACATGAGTTGTTTAACTAAAACAATTTTTACATGGAATTATACAAGTCATATTTTTGACTATAAATAGTCATTGAAAATATAAAAATATTTCCTACATCATAGTATTTTTTTTTATAATTTTTAGAAAATAAATAAATTAAATTATTCATGACACCATGATGATGCAACGATTACCTCATTATTTAACGATTTAAATAAAATGAAAATATAATGTAAATTTTAAGACCTAACCTTGTCCAAAACCTATTTTATGGGTGTATTTCGAACCCTTATCACCTTATCCTCGAAACAAATCAATGTGGGACCATTAAAATCCGAAAATCATTCTAAAATAAAGTAACATTTCCTTACTTTCCAAGAGTGACCCTCCTCTCCTCTTATAAAAGGCCCCCACCTCTACCTCATTACCCACACTTCCAAAGCCTTTGGCTTGGCCAACCCCTGCCCATTTTGTCTCTCCACATACCTATATAACACTTAAAATCCTCACTTTGGTCAGAAGTCTTCCCAATGAAGCCTTTGAGCTCAAACCAAAGGGAGTTACCCGATTTTAAGGTAATGTCTTTACTTGAGTCCTTTTGTTTTATTTTGCTTCTCCAACCCCCTAAAATCTTTATATTATTTCATTTTTTAACAACACAAGTATCTTAAATATACTAGGATGTTTATATGTTAATTATTCTAGCTAAACTTACACACACATCCATCTAATGGTTAAAGAACATATTGTTTCTGTGGATGGTGAATTTCTGCCTCATGAAACGATGATTGTTCAACACTCATATAACACCTTCAAAGGTGGCCATTAAGATGTAACTATATTTATATATGATATATAATATGTTTATGTTTTTCTTAAGCTTATTTATTTTTCATTTATGGAATACCTTTATTGTTTCCATTATGGGTAAACGCGATATCTTCATTTTAGGAAGTGCGGACTACCGCCCCCTCAAAGTGATTTGATTCGTTAATGCCATATGTGGGACGTATAAAGTATGGATTTAAAGTTATTATATATGATTTTATATTGGAATTATAATATACCTTTATATCATTATTATTTTCTTTCCATTAAAATATGAGATAGAAATGAAAGTAGCGTTCATGCGTACGTACGGCTTGCCGTCTCCATGAACGGTGCATTTCATTTCTTATCTCCAAATGTTATGTACTATTATAAGTATATATATATAATGGATATATATGTAGTATATTACATCCAAATTATGGATATAATTCTGGAATTATAGTATATATATCTCATTTTGTTTTAATTCCATTAATATGACAAAAAATGAAACTAGTGTTCATGCGTATGTACGGCCTACCGTCTCCATGAACGGTGCTTTTAATTTTTTATCTCCAAATGCTATGGAATAGTATAAAATGAATATATACTGGAAATATATGATATTTAAAACATAAATTCTATTCTGTAGATGATGTACCTATAACTACATGGAAAATTCTTTTCTAACAAGTTCAATTTTTACTCATGTACTGAACATCGACAAAAACGTCTGATATGAACTCACTTTATTAACAAATTATTATAAAATTATAATATGTGATATGAATGGAATAATAATATTTAAAGGATGTCCTTAAGCAATTATAAATTGACCAAATTTTATTATTCAGGAGATTAAATAATGATCGACTCATGTCGGACACGAGGTAAGGGATCCAATCTCTCTCTTTCCTTTTAAGTACTCTCCTTTATGTCACTTCTTTTAAGCTCCTCTTTGTTATGTTGGGGGATGTTCTTTTATATTCATATTTCTTTAAATATTATTTTAATATGATTATAGATCCTATTTTATCTCATCATTCCATTTCTGGAAGTTTTAAGTGGCGCCGTTAGGCTGCCGAGTTTTCGTAAGGGATTTTTTCATCTCACTTTTATTCCCGTGACATTTATGCTACATGTGCCACCATTTACTTTGAGTGGTGTATGTACTTCCCATTATTATAATCCTTGTGTAATATAATTTCATTTATGTGTATTTACATATTCATTGTATGACCCTTCTTCAATGGGGTGTACGTTTTGAAAGATACCCAAGTCGGTAAGGGAACCTTTCACCCTCTTCCTTTTAAAAAAAGACTTCTTTTGTTATGTATTTTAAATTTCATCTTCTTATATTGGGATATGTTCTTCTATATCCTTATTGATGTAAATTTTATGTCCAAGTGATGAGATACCCTTTTTATCTATCATCAACTCATTTTCTGAATTTTGATATGACGCCGTTAGGCTGTCGAATTTTTTCAAGGGAACTTCTTAACCCAATTTTGATTCTTTGGGATAAACATGTACTCTTTGAATATGCCATTCTATGAATATGTGTGAATAAAATCTGATTGTTTTACACTTAATATCCACTTATATTTGGTGTATTCATTTGTCACACATAATTATGTAATTAATTTATCCTTAATCCAAGGATACCATCTTTGTAAGAGACTTTATCTCAATCTCCTTTCATTGAGGCATATTTCTTTTTATACACAACTTTCTTTTATAAGGTGTATAAAACCCTTTGACTTTTACTTTTATACAAAAGGAATCTTTTTCTACGAAGCGTTTTACTAAACGACAAAAAGGAATGTTTCTTTTAACGTACGCGGTGACAACGACCTTTTCCGCCACCGCGAGTATTATTTGATATTTGGCTTCCTAAACAAGCCATAATGTTTTTAAAATAAAATAAATACCAGATACACTTTTATGTATTTTGTTATTGAAAATGGTTTTGATAAATGATTCTATTATGTCAATATATTTAAGTTATATATTGTGATTAAAAAGTGGAAATGTTATCATTCCTTTATGCTGGTTTTATGTGTTATAATTTTATAATGGTACTTGGACATTATACAGGTAGTTACGTGATAAACCATATGACGGGTGGTGCCGTGAATACCAGGACAGGTGGTTACGTTATAACCTCCAAAGCATTGGGTATGGAATTCGGCCATATTTCTATTCCATTAAGTATGTATGGAAGTTGTCCGAATGGCTATTCTATTAAGTGATATGTGTGGAAGTCGACCTTAGGGTTATTCCACTTAAGTATGTTTATGTCCCAAGTAACCTTTATATGTTATGTGATCTTTATATGGGTTTTATTGTAATATTTTGGTTACATAAGGGTATGTAATGAACTTTTATTCAGTGAAGAGTTTTTACTACTTCGAAAAGGTGAAAAGTATTACTTTGATAAAGTATACATGGTTTACTTGCTGTTTTGAAAAACTAAGATTTTTCATTCTTTGTGTATCCCTTACTGAGCTTTTTATGCTCATCCCAAGTTTTTGAAATGTTTTTTCCAGGACATAACGTGGAATAAGGTCAAGGATGGGATCAAGGGAAAGTCATGCTACCTAAAACATGGAACTAGACATGTTTCTTTTTCAGAGTTTTTATTTTATGGAAACTTAGTAGAAGTTTCTACTTTGTAATCTTTTGAGATGTAATAGTTATGTCCAAATTCTCTAAAACTCTAAACCTAAAAAGATACTCAATTTGAATTATTCATTTAATTCAATATTAAGTAATGTTTAAGGCTGGGGCCTTATAGTTGGTATCAAAGGTCGGTTTAGATAACTTTAGAGGTTAGGGTATTCTCTAAGCATAAGTGACATTACCATAATGGTTAGGATTTCAGAAAGAGTCCTAGTTTTAGATAAAGTGAATGAGTAAGTATATCTTAGTGTTTACCTTCCTCATTAGTACATGATGGTTTTGTTGATATACTCACACTGAAATTTCTGTTTTTAGTGAATGGATGGATCTAGTAGGCACCAAAGAGACAACAGGTTTGAAGGAAACTATAGTGGTTCTCTGATTAAGATACTAGATAAAATGGGGGGCTCAATGTGGAAACTCTTGGTTGTTCGAAACCAACTATCAAAAAGTCATGATCAACCACTTGAACCTTGGTATGTTCTGTAATGAATCATGTACGAGATGACCAATCGATGTGGAAGTTCAGGTAATAATTATAAAGGTAACCATTAGTGTTTATATGATCCTTACTTTTGAGGTAATTATGGGTTATTATATGATATGATGCAAAATGAAAGGCATGAGATAAACTTGAGGTTAAAATATGTTATGATTATTTTTGAAGATTTTATCTCGTTTTGGAGAATGTTTTAAGAATTGTATAGTTTTGGAAAAAGTTCAACACGCAGACTGTGTGACAACCCGTCGCGTCGGACAAAGCTGTGGGAATCTAACCCACAACCAAAGTGCAACTGGTATTTATCGCCTACCACTGGACTATGTGAAGTCCCAAGTTAGTATGACTTATTCTTTTTAGTTAGGTGATTTTATGAATTAATAGTATGTTGATTTTGGGTTATCTATGGAAATTTATTAACCTATCATGGAGGATATGTGATTAGGTTAATTACTTTTCAATACGAGACATTAATAGAAACTGATGTTGTTTGGAGATAAATGTTACGATTTAACTTGGAAGACCATGTGACTAAATCCTTCAAATATTTGGGTTTCAATCTTAGATTGGTTTACTTTGAAGAATTGTATGGACAAATTTTTTATCGTATGGTCCTCGTTGAACTTTGGGTTTTGTTGGACAAATTTTGGAGATTAAGAATAGATCTTCTTTTAATAAAGGGTTATCCTTTTCTGGATTATCTGGTCTTGTACTAACCTTTTTGGTTTTGGTTTTGTATTTTGTCTAAAGACATGGGAAATATATAGTTTTCTTTTTTGGATTAGGTGATTCTCTAGAAGTTGATTATAGTACTCTTAATGTGAACAAGTCTTCCTAAATACTCATATTTTGGAGAAAATATGAGTTTGTGTAAGGAATCTAATAAAAGTTGAAAGTCAACATGATAAGTGATTATGTTTCCTTATGAATAAATTCCTCAATAAAAAGTAACTTAAAATAAAAAAAAAATCTATTAACTTTTCCTACTGGGAAATCGAATACCGTTTAACCCATCACATGTTTGTGATTTTCTTGTGGTTAACTTTTTCCTAAACATGTTTTCTATCACTCTCCATCAGAAAATGACCCTATGTTTTCTCCTCCATGTCCATGTTTTCCTACTTGGAATCCTAGTATGGGTTAACTCGGGTGACCATTGTACATCTCTCCCTTTATTTTAAAGTGATTGTTTTACCAACTCTTGTTCCGATGTGGGACTTTCAATGATGTTTCCGAGCCCAATTTTGAAATTGCGAGGACGCAATTCTGAAAAGGGGGGAAGGATGTAACACCCCAGATAAATAAAGAATATGACATTTTTATATTTATCCATATTTGTGACTAAAATGTTAATATTAATTTAAAGGGAACGCTATGCTTGATGGCTTACCCAATATGCAACAATGAGTTCCTTTGAAATCTTACGTTGCTCTATAATAATAACATAATATTACTTTAAATGGTAGTTAACGCCTAGCCGTTGTAATGAAGGTAATGAACATAACTAACTACAAAATTATTATATATTTTTTTCAAATATTTTTACTTTTTACAATAAATGTTAGAGGATTAAAAATGTGAATGAATTCAATTTTAAGCATAAACATTCTAATATCCTTTAGAAGGTTGATAACCGCCTTTTGATGGTGAACCGCTTTTAAATCCACTTTTTGACAATTTTATGTGTTATATTTGACAAAATAAAATTCTTATTTAGAATCGAGACATCAAAATTTACTTTGTGTAATTTTTTGTTATTTTTCTGATAAAGTTCATTTTTTTAATGAATAGTGAAAAATGTTGTATTTTAATTCAAAACCTCTTTTTAATCTAATTTATTTAAATGATTAGATTATCTTTTGAATTGGTTTTAAAGTGAAATTAGAATATACTTTTACCATTTAATCCAATAGTGGTCGTTGGAATTAATTTCACTTTGAAATTGGACTTAAACTAGTATCAATCTTTTGCTACTTATTGTTTCATAAAAACACGCTATTTGCTCAGACATCGGGAATTAATTATTAAATTAATTAATGTAACTAATATGTTTTGAATTTTGTAAAATAGACATCATTTTTTTATTCGGAATATCAAATATATCTTAGGGTGATGTTTTGGTTTTTTTCTGGAAAACTTCAATTTTTGATGAATAGTGAAACCACTAAGTGGTACTTAAGAAACTAATTTTTCGTTTAAATGAAATTTTACCACCTCTGTGTTTTGAATTTCAAAAATCCGACATACATGGTTTTCATTAAGAAGTAAAATTTGGTTCAATGGGATTAAAATAATTTTTCTGCGAATAGTAACTTTTATGTTTTTAATCGCGATTAGAGGTAATTAGTGTAGTTTAGGGTAAAAATAATGTCTTAATAATATGAGATAACCTAGGCACATGTACTACCTTCATTGTATGTGTCATGGACAACCAAGACAATCAATGGGTCAACTTGGGGACCCCATGGAGCCACTTTGGATGGAAAATGACATAAATAACTTTTTATTTAAAGTTAAAATAAAAATGTCACAAACATGAGTTGTTTAACTAAAACAATTTTTACATGGGGTTATAAAAGTCAGATTTTTTACTATAAATAGTCATTGGAAATATAAAAATATTTCCTACATCATAGTATTTTTTTTTATAATTTTTAGACATTAAATAAATTAAATTATTTCTGACACCATGATGATGCAACGATTACCTCATTATTTAACGATTTAAATAAAATGGAAAGATAATGTAAATTCTAAGACCTAAACTTGTCCAAAACCTATTTTATGGGTGGATTTAGAACCCTTATCACCTTATCCTTGAAACAAATTAATTTGGGACCATTAAAATCCGAAACTCATTCTAAAATAAAGTAACATTTCCTTACTTTCCAAGAGTGCCCCTCCTCTCCTCTTATAAAAGGCCCCCACCTCTACCTCCTTACCCACACTTAAAAAGATTTTTGCTAGGACAAAACCTGCCCATTTTGTCTCTACACATCCCTCTATAACTCTTAGAAGCCTCACTTTGGTCATAAGTCTTCCCAAGGAAGCCTTTGAGCTCAAACCAAAGGGAGTTACCCGATTTTAAGGTAATGTCTTCACTTGAGTCCTTTTGTTTTATTTTGCTTCTCCAACCCCCTAAACTCTTTTTATTCTTTAATTTTGTAACAACACCAGTATCTTAAATATACAAGGATGTTGTTATGTTAATTATTCTAGCTACACTTACACACACCTCCATCTAATGGTTAAAGAACATATTGTTTCTGTGGATGGTGAATTTCTGCCTCACGAAACGATGATTGTTCAACACTCATATAACACCTTCAAAGGTGGCCATTAGGATGTCACTATATTTATATATGACATATAATATGTGTATGTTTTACTAAAGATTCTGTATTTTTCATTTATGGCATACCTTTATGGTTTCCATTATGGGTAAACGTGATATCTTCATTTTAGGACGTGCGGACTACCGCCCCCTAAAAGTGATTTGATTCGTTAATGCCATATGTGGGACGTATAAAGGATGGATTTAAAGTTATTATATATTATTTTATACTGGAATTTTAATATACCTTTATATCATTATTATTTTCTTTCCATTACAGTATGAGATAGAAATGAAAGTAGCGTTAATGCGTACGTACGGCTTGCCGTCTCCATGAACGGTGCATTTCATTTCTTATCTCCAAATGTTATGTACTTTTATAAGTACATATATATAACGGATATATATGTAATATATTACATCTAAATGATGTATATAATTCTGTAATTATAATATATATATATATCTCATTTTTTTTAATTCCATTAATATGACAAAAAATGAAAGTAGCGTTCATGCGTACTTACGGCCTACCATCTCCATGAATGGTGCTTTTAATTTTTTATCTCCAAATGCTCTGGAATAGTATAAAATTAATATATACTGGATATATATGATATTTAAAACATCAATGCTATTCTGGAGATTATGTACCTATAACAACATGGAAAATTCTTTTCCAACAAGTTTAATTTTTACTCATGTACTGAACATCGACAAAAACGTCTGATATGAACTCACTTTATTAACCAATTATTATAACATTATAATATGTGATATGAATGGAATAATGATATTTAAAGTAGGTCCTTAAGAAATTATAAATTGACCAAATTTTATTATTCAAGAGATTAAAGAACGATCGAGTCATTTCGGACACGAGGTAAGGGACCCAACCTCTCTCTTTCCTTTTAAGTACTCTCCTTTATGTCACTTATTTTAAGCTCCTCTTTGTTATGTTGGGGGATGTTATTTTATATTCCTATTGCTTTAAATATTATTATAATATGATTATATACCCTATTTGATCTCATCATTCTATTTTTGGAAGTTTTATGTGGCGTCGTTAGGCTGCCGAGTTTTCGTAAGGGATTTTTTCATCTCACTTTTATTCCCGTGACATTTATGCTACATGTGCCACCATTTCCTTTGAGTGGTGTATGTACTTCCCATTATTATAATACTTGTGTAATATAATTTCATTTATGGGTATTTACATATTCATTGTATGACCCTTCTTCAATGGGGTGTACGTTTTGAAAGATACCCAAGTCGGTAAGGGAACCTTTCACCCTCCTCTTTTTAAAAAAAGACTTATTTTGTTATGTCTTTTAAATTACATCTTCTTATGTTGTGATATGTTCTTATATATCCTTATTGATATAAATTTTATGTCCAAGTAATGAGATACCCTTTTTATCTATCATCAACTCATTTTCTGAATTTTGAAGTGACGCCGTTAGGCTGTCAAATTTTTGCAAGGGAACTTCTTAACCCAATTTTGATTCTTTGGGATAAACATGTACTCTTTGAATATGTCCTTCTATGAATATGTGTGAATAACATATGATTGTTTTACACTTAATATCAACTTATATTTGGTGTATTCGTTTGCCACACATAATTATGTAATTGATTTATCCTTAATCCAAGGATACTGTCTTTGTAAGGGACTTCGTCTCAATCTCCTTTCATTGAGGCATATTTCATTTTATACGCAACTTTATTTTATACGGTGTATAAACCCCTTTGAATTTTACTTTTATTCAAAAGGAATCTTTTTCTACGAAGCGTTTTACTTAACGACAAAAATGAATGTTTCTTTTAACATACGTGGTGACAATGACCTTTTCCGCCGCCGTGAGTATTATTTGATCTTTGGCTTCCTCAACAAGCCGTAATGTTTTTAAAATAAAATAAATACCATATACTCTTTTATGTATTTTGGTATTGAAAATGGTTTTGATAAAGGATTCTATTATGTCAATATATTTAAGTGATATATTTTGATTGAAATGTAGAAATGTTATCATTCCTTTATGTTGGTTTTTTGTGTTATAATTTTATAATGGTACTTGGACATTTTACGGGTGGTTACGTGATAAACCATATGACGGGTGGTGCCGTGAATACCAAGATGGGTGGTTACGTTATATCCTCTAATGAATTGGGTATGGAAGTTGGTCGTATGGCTATTCCATTAAGTATGTATGGAAGTTAGCCGAATGGCTATTCCATTAAGTGATATGTGTGGAAGTCGACCTTATGGTTATTCCACTTAAGTATGTTTATGTCCCAAGTTACCATTATATGTTATGTGATCTTTATATGGGTTTTATGGTAATCTTTTGGTTACATAAGGGTAAGTAATGAACTTTTGTTCATTGAAGATTTTTTACTACTTCGAAAAGGTGAAAAGTTTTACTTTGATAAAGTATACATGGTTTACTTGGTGTTTTGAAAAACAAACAGTTTTTATTCTTTGTGTATCCCTTACTGAGCTTTTTATGCTCATCCCAAGTTTTTGAAATGTTTTTCACAGGAATTAACGTGGAATAGGGTCAAGGATGTGATCAAGGGAAAGTCATGCTACCTAAAACATGGAACTAGACATGTTTCTTTTTAAGAGTTTTTATTTTATGGAAACTTAGTAGAAGTTTCTACTTTGTAATCTTTTGAGATGTAATAGTTATGTCCTTATTATCTAAAACTCTAAACCTGAAAAGATCCTCAATTTGAATTATTCATTTAATTAAATATTAAGTAGGGTTTAAGTCCGGGGCCTTATATGTCATATAGGTTCACTAGTTATGAGGTTTCATACTTTTATTCCTATTTAAATTTCTTATAAAATTTGGGTTAATGAAAGATAATCGGATATGATAATTATCAAGTGGTGAAATTTGATTAACCAACATAGGATGTGTCTTATCATATGATAGGTTATTATTTGATAGCCCTCAATTAGTCTTATAATAAGTAAGAATGTTTTTATGCCAAGATATATACATGTGACACAATTTTATAAAATTTAGTAAGCTCATAAATTGAGAAAAAAATGAAATAAGTTATCTGGGGTCGACATTATCTATACAACATACTTAATCTCAATGTTAAGGAAAAAGGAAAATTTATAACAAAAAAAGTGATGAACTATATATCACCTAACCCCTTATAATTTTCATAGTTATTTCATGTTTCCAGATATCACCCATAGTTTATGATTATGGATGAGATTTATAATCATGAAAAATTTTACAAAGTTACATTATGGTCAAACAAAAGATAATATTAATTGAGATTCATTAGGGTAATTTGATTCATCCATGTATTAAAATTATTATGTTTAAAGTAGACATAAATAGGTTTCCTATCTTGCACATTTGAAATATTAAATTAGTTAATAATTATTTAATTAAATACTTAATGTGGCATTATAAGATAAATAATATATTATTTATATTATTATTTTATAAACATTGGGAAATAATAAATCCCCAATGGGATTAGGGGTTGGGATTGATGTAATTGGATTCCAAGGCCCATTATAGAAGATAGTTTTATAGGCCAATCTAAGTAGTCCATTTAATCAAATTACTTTCTACTATTAACCTCTTTTGAGGCTCATTAATTCAACACCCACTATAGTTTAGCATCTTATCCAATTTTTTTTGGTCATTTAATGCTCTAAAATATCTTTAAAGGTTCTTAGTATAAAGGTAGAATAAGTATCATGGTTTTAATATCAAATATTATATAATAGTTTTTTAAAATTATTTTAACATTAAATGTATAATGACGGTCATTAAAAGATCTCAAGATTTGGTTTTTAATGCTGGTTGTTATAAAAATGATGTTTTAATGTTTTTTATTGCATAACTGATGTTAAAACCCCTGTGTTAGTGAGTTTCAACATCAATAATTCTAATAATCGATGTTCAAACTATCATTAAATATGGTTATTATAATAATCAATGTTAAAATCATCTAAAAAAATTCAAGCATATTTCTTCCCTCAAATTTTTTTCAACTCATGATTTTTTCAGACACTAAGATTATTAACTTGCAAGTGTTCTCTCTCTTCTAACTTAATATACAATCTATTGCTATATTATTACTTCGTTGGTCGTTTTCATCCCTCCTGGGCTATATTTTATCATACTTGGCCACATTCTCTCTTTCTCGGTCACATTACATTGCTTTTGGTAGCATTTCATCTTCCTCGGTCATGTTCTATCTTTATCTTGTGTTCAAACTATTTTATTTATCTACCACTTATGGTCATAGATATACTACTAAAATATCCATTTTCTTAGTTTTTTAAATTATTTTTTATCAAATTCAGGAATTCCCATAATATGTAAGTTTCATTCATTGTTATTTGATTCCTTGTTTTGAATATTTATTAAGTTATCTTTATATGGTTATAAGTTCCTAATTTATTTATTCTTACAAATAGTTATTATGTTTTTTAAAATTATATTTTTGTAATATGTTGATTCATTTATTATATTTTTTATTTTTTTTATTTCTATCGATTCACTATTTTTATGTTTTATTTTTATATTTGTATATATATTTTTAATCAATAGATTTTAAATATATATATATATATATATGTCTATATATGTTTATGTAATTTGATATTTATATATTTAAA
Organism: Viscum album; assembly: GCA_963277665.1. Classification (NCBI taxonomy): domain Eukaryota; kingdom Viridiplantae; phylum Streptophyta; class Magnoliopsida; order Santalales; family Viscaceae; genus Viscum; species Viscum album. The sequence continues at coordinate 243,095,213 of OY728137.1, forward strand.
AGTTTTAAATTTATATGTTTATATATTTTACTATATTCATAAATTTTATTGTTGTTTCAAGTATTTAGTGGATCATTATTGATTAAATGCATGAATAACTGGTGATCACTATGAGAAAGGGGTCCACGAATTCTTGGAATTTTTTAAAAAAATATTAAAAAAAGGAATTATTTTTAAAAAAAAACTATAAAGTACATGAATATGATAAAATTAGGTCCCATATAAATAAAAGAATATATAATTTACTATGGTTTTAATTATAGTTATAAATTTTTGATCCATCATAGTGAAATAACAAGGAAGCTGAGATCTAACATTGATAAACATGTTTAGTATGTGACAATCATTCATCATGATGAATTAATTAACGATTTAGTCATTAAAACCATTAAAAAATAAAATGTTGAATGGTTGTAAATATATGATGAAAACAAACTATTACCATATTGTACTGAATTTTTACTACTATTATCAGTCATGATATTTGGTAACGTAAAATAAATAAATAGTTGGACTAAAAATGTTTCATTGAGTTGAATTAACTTTTAAAAGAGTTACTTCCAAAAGGAAAGGGATGAGAATTTTCTAATTATGATGAAAAAAAAGTTATTTTTTCCAATGTTACTAGGGTATAAGAAAATACACGTTTTCCCCAATAATTGTGTTTTCTATAGAATATAATATAAATATTTATTAAAATGTCTGAAATGTAGGACAACATGATATTAAATGGATGTGAGATTCAACTATGATTCACTATCAAATACATGCACCAAACTTCCAATAATGTGGTTCCTCAAATAATTCTTTATTTGAAGAATCTATTTACAAATTTAATTAATGAAAATATATTGAGATGACATACAGATGAGAAAATAATCAATGGAAACATATATTACACTGTTTATCCACTATAAGGGAAGATATTTGATTAATAATTTATAATTCTATAAATGAATTGATAAATATTAAAATGGGACTGGGCATATATGGAAAGAATCAATATTGGTGCCTCATTAGGCAATATAGTTTATAGACTTTTATTCTGGTAGTTTAAAACCCATCCCCACATATATGTTTAAAGAAAAAATATTTTATAATAATATTTATGATTTCTATACCAAAATATCCCCAAAAAGGTATTGCTGTTTATTTTTCACCATTGATTGATTATTTAAACATTCTTTGGATGGAGGGTGTTAAATATTTTTATGAATATAATAAAAACTATTTTTTTTGGTTTCATGGTAATTCTCACTATAAATAACATTCCTACATATCGAAAATTATATGGATATAGTGTTATAGGACATAAATCTTATACAATTTTCAAATAAGGGACACTATATCATCAATTTCAAAATGGAAAAATCCATTTTACATGGGTCATCAAAGATATTTTTTTATTTAATCACTCTTATCAAATATTAAAATAATAATTTATAGGTTTACAAGAGTATGAATTTTCCCCAAAGCTAATTTCAATTGAATAATATTACAAAAAGTTAAAAAACAATGATGTAAAATTTGGGATTAAAAAATTTTAGTTTTTCAAAAAAATACATATAATAAATTTTACATCTTGTTTGATTTCATTTATTGCATATTTTTTTAGCAAAAAAATAATATTGATTTTATGCATGTTGAGAAAAAAATGTTATGGTTTGATTGAAATTTTTTTAGCTATAAAACGAATGGAAAAAATAAGGGATTGCTTGCAATATTTTATTTACTCTCTATAGGAATACATTTGGAGTCGTCTCCCACTATCAAAGGACCAAATGAACATATATACCTCCAGATTGTCACACGTTATGTAAGAGTGAGAATACAAATTTCTTTCAATATATCTATGGTAATAAAATTCTTAATCGTTATTATTAAATTGGGTAAATTTTTGTCTTAATGAACAATTTTACATTAATAGGGTTAAAATCACATGATATTCATGTATTGATGGAAAAAATAGGTTGGTTTCATTTTGTGGCATAATGTCAAAGTGTGTAAGAAAGTCTACAACCAATTTGAGATACTATTTCAATTCCATTTTTAGAAAATTCATAGATCCAAATTTATTAAATATGTTTGAGAATAATTGTGTACTCATTCATTTTTAACTAGAGATGTATTTTATAACACCATTTTTTAACATAATGATTTATCTCATAATCAATTTGGTGTGAGAGAAAAATATATGTGGGATTATATATTTATAATGAATTAATCCCTGTGAATGATATATGAAAATTATACAGGGATATGTTAAAAGTACATATGTACCAAATGCCTCTAATATTCAGAACCACATATCATAGATGTCTATTGAGTTGTATACTGACTAATTATATGTATTGGAGGATATTGGTCCCCATATATCTTGACATTTGGTTGTCAACAGTGAAGTTAAGTGGATTTGGGCCTTAAAAGAAAATTTTATTTTGCATGATTAGTGATTCTGAAACATTGATACATTTTGAATAATGTGGATAAATTTCAAACATATATATAATCATATATTATTTAATTATTGGTATGAAATCCAAAAATAATGAATATCGGTTGATAAATGAGCATAAAAATATATTTTTCATGATTTAATAACAAAATCAGCACATATTCATCTACATTAGAAACCATGAAATTGTTATCTAGGCGACCATGTGTTAATGTGATCACATGGTTGAGTTTTACATAAATGGTTTCTCAACTTACACAAAAATTTAGGATGAAAATAGTACCGTTCAAAATAGAAGAGTACTATTTTCCAATGAAGCAATGCCTTTTTTAGTGAAAATCATAGATAACAAACTTTTGAATGAACAACATATTTTGGAGTTATTGAGTATATATATGTGGATTTTTTTTATGATCATTTCTATACCAATGTTTAAGTGTAACTCAGTTGATATTAACAGTGGTTTGAAACATGATTATTAAGGATTTAAACTGGTTGATTTTAAAATATTTAGTTTCAAAGAGGAATCATTTATCAAGGAAATATATGTAAAGTGGATATTTTTATGTTATTAACACATCTAATGATTAGTGATCCAATATTTTTCATGGGAAAATTCATTTGGGTGAGAAGGATATTAATGATATTATTCACTTTTGTGATATTTATTCACCTATTACGTGATTACCTGAGGAAAAACTGAATGTGATATAGAAATAGTCCATGTTATATGAAATCATATTTTCAAAGAGATATGGAAAAACACTCTGTTACTCTCCTAATTCCTAAAGTAAATATGTAATTTCTTTTAGGCTTAAAAATTTAAAAACAATTTTTATAACTTGAATATTTTAATCTATATATGTTGATCATTTCTTCCTTTTTTATTAATTTTTATATTCATTAGATTCAAGTACCCATTTTTTATTTTGATAAGACTTATAACAATTTTTTGTTATATCTATTTCTTTTTATTCATAATTTTAAGGTATGAATGTATATTTTAGTTGTATCAGTTAACAAAACAAATATAATATACTTTTTATTATGAATAATAAAAAAAAATTACTTCTAAAAATATTTTAATTCTAAACAAATACATGTATATATAATTACACATCTTAAGTTGTTGATCATATATTCCTTTTTTATATTATTTTTCAAATTTTTTTATCTAAATTACAAATTTTCTTTGTTAAAGAATCCTAACATCATTATTGTTTTTGTGATTATTCTTATAAATTTATCATTATTAGGTATGAAATTTTATTAAATTGTATTAGTTAGTAGAATATATATAATTTTATTTCTTTTATGAACAATGAAATTTTTTACTTCCTACAATAATTTAATTTTAATCAAATATTGGTACAAAAAATGTTTTTAAAGTAAAAAATATCTATTTAAATAATAGACATGGATGCGAAAGAACATTTAACAATGTATGAATATATTTCTTTATATAAATACATTTGTAATAATGATATTATTTAATTAAAATAAACTTATGTTTATCAAAATTATTTATATCTATTCTTCTTCTCTAAGGAATATGATACCCATAGTTACTATAAATGGGATTACATGTTTACTGAATCTCTCACCTACTCCTAGGTAGTAGAGATTCCTAGTTGATTTCAATGATAACAATGGCCTGAATTTGGAATATTCAAATTATTTTAGTAGTCATATGGCCATATAGAGTCATTGTAAAATTATTATGTTATATTATGATTGGATGATTGTTGAACAAACAATGAAAGAACATCCATGGGGATTCCTAGTGGTAAAGTATCTATATTTATTTATTTATTTATTCTTATGGTTTATATATTACTTATTTTAAATGACTAACATTTTTTCCATTTAATCACAAATGACATTTAAATTTCCCGATATGAAAGAAATTATTATGAGGTGGATGTATTTTTTCAAAATAATATAAAGATATTTTGAATCTAAGTTGTATTGAATTTATATTTTTGTGAATAAAAATATAAAAATCCATGAATCAAATATGGGTTTATAGATGTAAAGGGATGGAATAAGTTTTTCACCAAGAAAAGTTGAAGCCTTTATGGTTTTATAAAAAAAAATACAAAATAAAATTTTAACATAATTTATTAATTACATAATCAATTTTTCATTAATTCTTAGATAACATGATTCTAAGAGATCTCACCATGAAATGTAGTTATAGAATATATACCCTCATACCTTATCATAAGATGGTGTATTCTACTGGAGAAGCAAATGACTACTGAAAAGTTTGACGAATTCATAGCTAAATATAGTAAATACTTTGAAGAAGTTTAGTTTGGTTCTCCATCACTGCTTAATTTCCATGTAAAAGTTTTTGAATTAAAATAGGGGAATTTTCTAACTGATCTATCAAAATAAGTACCAAATAAGATTATAAGCTATTTATTGTTTTTATTGAATATTATATTTTTAAATTCATTCCACTAATAAGAAACTTATATATATCATTTCAGGATTCCCTTCAGGAATAATTGATGTAAGGTACCTTTCTCCATGAGAGTATGATGGAAATTCATGTGACATATTTATAGATAAAAGAACACATAGTACATGTAATAGAATTTTATGTGGTTTTTAGTATTAAAAATTTTGATTCCCTTGTATGGGATTGAGGGAGTTGGAATACAATATAAGAATAGATTCCTTGAAGGATGATCTTCAAGAGATGAATCAATAATTTGAAAATAAAACAAAATCCTCTATTCAAGTAACTTTGTCAAAAATGGAAAGATATATATAACCTACACATCCTGCATTATATGCCTATCTAGATCCTTTATCTCTCCACAATGATCTTAATTTGTACAGTGAGTTATATTTTGGGGATCCCTATTTGTATATTGTAAAGTAAAAAATCATATATATTTTGGGGGATTTTTGTATATCATTAACAAAATGTTCAGATCAAGTAAAAGTAGTGGTCTATAATATTATTGATCTGATAGCTCTTGTTTCATTTTCTACCAAGGATATGGCCATATTTTTCTTCAATTAAATGTAATTTAATGTGATTTAATTTATTACCCTTGTAATTAATTATCAACACACTATTTTCATACAAAACAAGATCATTTTTGTTTATGTATTTCTTGATCCAGAATTAATTTCAATGGTGTTGAAATAACTGAAGAATCTTGTTAGAGTTAAATAGGTATATCTAAAATATTTAAAAAATAGACAATAAGTGTTAGTTTATTCTATTCTTTTATAGGTAAGAATACTTCTATAATTATGAACTACTATTCATTATAATTTCGTTCATGCTGAACATTTTATATCTTAGAGGACATTGGATGCTATGCATATTTTTTCCACATGAATGCATGGTATATTAATTATTCTCTTTACTTGGATAAGTTAATGAAACTTTTAATCCTTCATTTTATTTTTATGTTTTATTATATTTGATTTGTTTTTTAATCAATAATATTTCATATTACATATGTTTTGGTAATTAATATATGAAAACAAAATAGGTCATGTAAGCTATTTAATAAGAATCACTTATTAATAAAGAATCAAAATCAAATGAATTATGTCCAAGTGAACACATATAACTTTTATATTACTTAATACTTGTTCTATAATACATATTTTTTCTTATTATAAAATTATTTCTTCATACCATATTTTCATCATAAAATAGGAAGTTTATAATGTGGTTATTATATTTTATGATTCATTTATGAGATTATAATGAATCGAATAGTAATATATTTTTAAAAGATTAGTTCCATTAAAAGTATTATGCTTTAAACCAATATGATGTATTTTTATTGTATTAGTCCAACAATTACTTATTTTAATGATATTAAATAAATATTATTATGGTTCTAATTAATTATGTGTTTTATAATAGTAAATTGTTTTTCTAGAAAAAATTTAAAAATTGGTTATGTGTGGAAGTTACTGCATGTTATATAAAACAATCGCATGATGAAAAAATACTTACCACATGAAGCAACCATGGTAGTTAGATAAAAATTGTCTAAGTGATGGAGCTATCATAAAAAGGATTTTATTGAAAAAAAATTAATCCATGTAACCACAAGACCATTGAAGAGACTCTGAAGAAATTTATCCAAGTGTCAGAATGATAGAATGATGAAGGATATCGACCAAATGATAAAGAGGATTCACTGCATGAATAAATGGATCATCTATATAAAGACTTAGAATGACCATAAGAAATATTTTAATCAACCATACCAAATAGCTAAAAAAATTAATGTGTTTAAGTAACAACATGAACAGAGTTAAGAGACCAAACACTTAACTCTCAAGTAACAAAACATTGGATTTCTAAGTGACCACAAGAATGAAATCAAGTGAGTGTGCATTGAAGGATGAAGTATACATAAGACTAAATCCAATTGACTATATGTCCAGTTTCAACTATATTAATCTTACCTAAGGGTGATGCAATAAAATGAAGAGTCTGTATCAACCATTATTGAGAAATATATAATGACTAAAGTTTATAATCCCAATGTCTAGTTTTTCTTTTTAATGGTTCTTTTAAGTGAATTTAATATATTTTAGTCTGAGAATGATCATTTCATAAAAAAAAATTTGTGGATAATTCTATTCAAATATAAGGAATTATTTCTCATGAAAATTTGGTGTTTTTCCAGTTCTTTACTCTACAATTTTCATTCAACTATGATACTCTTTTTTCTAGAAAAAATTTAAAATACTCCAAAAAAATGAAAAACTGAATGAAACTTTAATCATAGAGCTAACCATATAATAAAAAAGTGATGTTAACCTTGAAAATTAAATAAAATTTGATCATAGATTGATATACATAAAACTTCAGATGATTTTCTTATGCTCTATATTTATTTTACCTTTATAGGTGTAATTATTTTTATTATAATTTTAGTCATAAATTCACTTGCTATATACTAAAGAGTACTCTAATACTCCCTCATATATTTTTAATTTCCTTTTTATACCCATGTATATCATGGAAGAGTATTTTTTATGTTGTGCTTTCTTATGAGAAGCTATTTTTCAAAAAACATATCCTAGTTACAGATGTGTTTATTAAGTTTTAATTATCATTCTCGGAAGGGTACTACTATTAAGTTGAGATGACTAATATCTATATTGGAGATAAAATCTTATTCAATTTTTTTTGTGCATGTGTTGTTTTTATTTACCTACGTGTTATTAACTTCACTCAAAAATCATTTTATAATGTTTTATTTTCACAATATATTTTATTCAAATTGATTTTAGAAAAATGAACACATATTGTTTACATTTACAAGTGATATATATATATCATTTGATATAAGTATAGTATTTTAAGAGATAAAAAAATTTATTTTCATTATCTACGAATTGATCGATCCATTGAGAAAGTATTATAATGTATCAAATTATATATACCTACATAATTTTCATTCTAGTTTCGTATTTCAAATTATGGATATTTAAATTTATAATTTTAAAGATATAAAATTTTATATGAGAATATCAATTATCCACCTCTTGATTGTTACTATTAGACCAAGATTTAGTATTAGATCATAAAATCTTTTACTTTTATAATCTCTTCTTTTAAAGTCTTGATTTTACTTTTTGACCTTATTCATTTCATGAGGGAAAGATATCTTATTTAACATTAATAAATATCCTATTATCATGGATGCTAAACATGAAGATTATGCTACCAATAAATCTCTATATTTTAATGGAAAAAATTCTGACCAATGGAAAAGTAAAATGAAAATCTATTTAGAAATCATGGTATTTGATATTTGTGGAACTATAGAGGATAAATATGAAAGACCAAAAACTTCTAGAAAGGGATGAGAACTCCAACAAAAGATGATTATGATTTTAGCTATAAAGACAAGACTGTTTAATTTTGTTGTTTAAGGGAAGATGAGTTTAATATTATATCATAATATGATACTACTTTTGACATTTGGGAGACTATAGTTATTTCTCATGAATAACCCTCTAATGTTAATGAAATGAAATTGAATACATATACCATAAAGTGTGATTCCATCAAGATGAATCCCGAGGAGTCGATTTTTAAAATGTATTACATATTTAATGAGATCGTCAACAATATGAAGGAAATTGGATAACCTATGTAATAAATTCAACATGTTCAAAGATTACCAAGATTCTTAACTGATTAGTGGAGAATCCCTACTATTTTGAATAGAGATTCCAGTGATATTGTCATGTTTATGGTCAAATAACGAATTGGAGAACCCTGAAATATGAAGAGGGAGTAAAATATGACAATGAAGATGTTGAACTTAATACAAAAAATTTTGAATTTAAAATATTTGAGTCAAAATTAAAAGAAGTTATCAAAGATGATTAACTCAAGTGGAAATAGATCATATTTAAAAAGTGATGACAAGATGTCTAGTCTATCTAAGGGATTTAAAAAGTTCTATAAAATTAATAGTTTTAAAAACTTATAATTATAAATGAAATTATGATAAATGAGTATACGAGAAAAATGAATGGAAAATGAATCCTCTAGTGAATAACCAATTATGAATGGAAGAGGAAAATACATATTAATGCTAATTTTCCTAATATAAAGTATAAGAAGAAGTATGATGATAGAGAGAATAAACCAATGAAGGTAATTAAGGAAACCTGGATTACATCTTGGGATAGATCCAATGATTCTAATTTATATAGTAATTATGCATGTAAGAAAGAAAAAATTTTCATTATTGCAATTTTATATATGGTAAACTACTTAAAGATATCTAGAAAAATAATATTGTATTGAGATAATAGATGTTCTAGACATATTATTGGAGACTACTCAAGTTTCAATAGTATAATAAAAGTTTATGGAGGATATATCACTTTCAATGAGAGTTCATATGGGAAATTAATTGGCCTTCAAAAAATTAGTAACACTAAAACTGTTCATATTTCTCAAGTTTTATTTCGTGATTGCTTGAAATATAATTTTATTAGTATATCTCATTTTGTTATGGAGACTATCATGTTAAATCAGATAATAATGATTTTAAGACTTATAATTCCAAGAATATTTTAGTGTTTTATACTTTAAGAAATGATAATGTTTATGTCATTAATTTAGATTCATTATGTTCTCAAAACAATTTCTTCTTAAGTGATTTTCATAAAGAATCTTATCTATGGAATAAGAGAATAGGACATAGTAATATACACTCTCTTTGGAAGAAAAATAGAAAATGGTTACTCAAGGATCTACCCAAACTATAATTCCCTAAATACAAAGTGTATAATTCCATTCAAAAGTGATAATAACTCAAAATTTATTTAAAAAAAAGAAAGTGGTTTTAACCTTGAAACCACTAAAATTTGTACACGTGAATTTTTTCAAACCTTTTTGAGTTTGTATCATAAGAGTAATGTATTATTCTTATAATATAGTGGATGATTATTCAAGATACACAAGAATGTATTTCTTATCTCTTAATAGTGAAACTCCTTTCTTCTTTGATAAATATTAAAAATCTATAGAGAACCTTAGTGGAATTATAATTAAAACTTGATAAGTTATCATGTACATGAATTTGAGAATAAAGGCTTTGAATAATTATATTCACAATGGGGATATAGTCACAAATTCTCTAAAACAACAGCACTTCATAAAAATAGGGTTTTTGAAAGGAGAAATAAAACACTCCAAGAAATTTTTGAGACTATTCTTAGTAAATTTTACATACCTGTATATATTTGGGATGAACCTATGAGCAGAACATTTTATGTAATTAATAGGGCTCTAATTAGATCAATCTTAAAGAATAATCCTGAGGGATTATGGAATGGTTGAAAACCAAAGGTAAATTACTTTAGAGTTTTTTGGATATAAAGTGCTTGTTTTAAATACCATAGATAATCCGCAAAAATCTTTATCGAAGAGTTCTGATGTAATTTTTTTAGGATGATCTATAACTATTAAATCATATAAATTCTTTAAAAACCAATATATAATTATGTAATAATCTATACATATCACTTTTAATGAGAAATCATGAATCAAAACACACTATAGGAAACCTCAAAAATGATATGTCTACTCTGAATGTCAATAAAAACTCTAAGAACTCAGATAATGCTACTAATTTATAAGATAAATCAACCATTTGAGACCATTATAACATTATTAGGATTTAAAAAAATTTTAAGAACCAAGTACTATAATTCCTAGAACTATTAGGACCTATCGATACCACCCTTTAGATATTGTTATGGGTGATCTAGATAGGGTAACTCAAAAATGAGCCACTTTTACAAATAAGGCTACGAATAAATCATTATTATCTGAGCTATAACCTAAGAACATCACTGGATAAATTAATAAAAAATATTGGGTGATACTTATGTAATAAGAGAATAATTTATTTCAAAGAAATAAATTTTAAAAACTAGTAGAGAGACCTAAAGACAACCTAAATATTATCACTAAATGGGAATATATAAACAAGGTTAATAACTATAGAACTACTATTATAAAAAAATCTAGATTATTTGAAAAAGGTAATTGTCAAGAAGAAGGTGTTGAATAAGAATAGACAATTACACCAGTATCTAAAATTAAAGCCATTATAATACTTCTTGTATATGAAAGACATATTCATTTCAATCTATACCAAATGGATGTCAAGATTTAATTCCTTAATGTTTATATTATTAAGGATTATTTTTTTGAACAACAACCTATTTTTTCAAACCCTCAATTACCAAATCATCTTTTCAAACATTCAGAAACACACTATGATTTAAAATAGTATCCAAGATCTTATTTTAATGGGATCTTTTTTTATTGATTTTAAATGGATTTTTAAAAGTTATGGATGATTATATTTAATTTATTAAAATATTTTTAAAATATTTTCTATTATTATAAATTCATTTTGTCGATATTATTTTTAGTCCATATAAAAATTATATATGTGTTGAATTGTCAAAACTTGTGAAAATTAATTCTAAATGTGTTTATTATGAGAATTATAGTTATTCATTATTTTTAGATTTTAAAAAACAAAGATGGAACTATTTTGAACCAAATTAACAACACAAAAGATTTAATAAATGATTTTTTAAGGAAAATGAAAATGGAAGTGATAGTCCAATGAGTACAAACCACAAACTTGATTTGAATAAAAGTAGAAAATCAGTTGACCAAATAACATATAGAGGTATGATTGTGTGTTTATTATACTTAACTATTATTAGGCATGATATTATGTTTAGTGTGTACATGTGTTCATGTTTTCAATCATTCTCCAAAAAATATCATTTAAATATAGTCAAAATAATTTTTAAATACTTTAAAAATATATCTTTTTAAATTATATTACATAAGAGGACATGTATTTGAACTGGTTAGTTTTTAGAATGTCTGTTTTTGTGGTTGTAAGTTAGATAAAAAAATCACCTCTTTGAGATGTCTTTTTTCAGACAAGTGTATTGTTTCTTGGTATAGTAAAAATCATAATTTTGTAGCATTATTTACTGCTAAGGAGGATCACAATGATGTAGGTAGTATATGATAAATAAAATACAGTGATGAATCACTCATTAGTAGACTAGTATTATCAATTCTGACAAGTCCCTATAAATTGTGACAATAAAAGTGTGATTTATATTTCTATGAATCATGTATCTAATTAATGTAATAAAAACATTTATATATGAAATTACTTTTTGAGAGGCCATTTTCATAAAAAAGGTATATCACTCTTGTGTTTATAGGTACTGAGCAACTGCTCACTAAAATTATAATAATTCCTTTTAACATTAAAATATTGGATTATATAAGACATGAGTAAGGTATGATTAATTACTCTTCACTATTATTAAGCTTAATTTGGAATTTATTTTGGTTTAGAGGTTATAACTCACTATAAGGCTTGATCAATCTTAAACAAAAGTCATCTAGTAGTTCAACATATCATACTTCCAAAATATTACATAAGGATTGGTCATGCAGTAGGTCAACCTACCTTAATACCACAAGATAGAATGGAGATTTACTCATTTGGTAGGTCAACATACTGTGTTTTATAAATAAATAGTATGATCTATAGTTGGCCAATCTATTAATTTACATTTTTCATGGACATTCAATTTTTTGTGATAATTTCATGACCCCCTCCCTCCAAAATTACCATCATAGGGTCAGTAAATAAGGGAGATAGATAATGACCCATGGAGTCCCACCTTCTGTAGACCGTAAGATACTGACTAGCATTGAGGGTAAAATAATCCCACCAATGGAAGGCATTACCCTCAATAATAAATATAGGATTGGGAGACAGAATGAACCAACAATAAGAAACTCTATCAAAAATATATAAAGGGTAAACCAAAACATCCCAACATGGATGAATAATGTCAAAAAAATATAAATAAACGTCTCCAAATAAATAAAAAGAGTTAAATCCTACTGTAGTGATTGGATAGTTTCTCTAATCCCAATCTAGTAAGGACTACCATAGTCTCTAAAAATCTCCTGGAAACCTGAATATATATATATTTATATATATATATATATATTTGGGGTGATCATAACATATAAACTTAGTGGAATCATACCTAATGTCTCTCATACACATGTTAAAAGGGAATACTAATGTACCAGTAAACAAACAGTAAAACCAACATCAACTTAGATAGAACAACTAACTAACCCCAACCTCACATTTACACACTTCCAAAATAACACATCCAATATAGTAACATAATATCAAATAATACAAGAATAGGCACCCCATAACTTCCTTCCCACTATGTTTCCACTCTACCGCCCAAATATCAAACATCGTATACTCACATCCCTTCTATATCATCCAATCGCTATGTATCCAACCATCTATAATGTGGGTCAGGTCACAGCCCTACCTAGATCAACCTCCCATGGGGATGATTATCTCATTCTATCATAAATTTCATCATAGACATCACTCATTCCACTACAGAATCATCACACATCTATATATGACATCACAAATAGGGAAGTAGGGTATCATGAATGTGAAGGTCATCAACCACATTTCTTCCTCCTTCCACACATGACCACCACTATATTTCACATCCTATCATCAAAAGGAATATCCACCAACTATGTTGTCCCAAAGGTCTAGGATTTACCACCAACTATGGCATTTCTTGATACCACTGTTGAAAGAAGAGTAAAGAAGAGGAGGTAATAATCAATACGTTCCACACCATCTATTTGTTGGGTAACCCCTGCACCTACCAAAAAAACTCTTATATTTTGGTATATGGAACTCAATAATGGTATGGTATGTATAAAAGGAACCTGAAAATAGAAGCATATATACACACACATAAGCAACACACAATCCTAGAATAAAGTTTTCACATAAATACTATATCACCTTAACCTTATGATCAACAAAATACTAACATTACAAAAAAAATCATCAACTATATGTAACCCAACCACTAAAAAACACACTCACAAACATCCACACTGATTCCACTTTCAATTAAAAATCAACCACTTTCCCAAAATTTCCTATTAAAAGAAAATATTAGTTTTTTAATCCACTTAAACCTATAACTTAATCCAAAACATTCATTTATCTTTAAACACTTTAGAAAAAATACCAAAAGTTAATTCCTAGACCATATATATTTAATTTCTAGACTAGGTGGTCTTCGTTTCATTATTATAAGTTCATTCCATCACAAAACATGAAACAAAAATGACCACACCATAACCAAATCATCCACATTACATCAACCATTTACATTACTATTAATCCAACATCATCTAAAACCTAATTTCCCAACACAAAATAGAACAAACCTGGTCCCCACCATCATGAGTAAAATCCCCAAATAGTTCTCACACCACAAATAAAAAACATATCAAGAAAAAAATCCCTAATACTATAAATCGAAGCTTCCATATAACATGGAAATTTCATAATCACATAAATGGATTCATCATAATACCTCATTTACTTCATGGTTATTCTCACACAATTCCAAAATTTCATGGTATTCTAATTCATTATCTATATATAAGTTCTTATCCTCTTATAGATGAAGAGTTCGTTCAAAAAATACAAAAAATTTATTCACTATTTTGTAAGAGAAAATCACAAACGCATAGGTCTTATAAATAATGAAATATATAATAGTAATATAAAAAACACATAATATAAAATATGATAACACAAAAACATAAAACACATAACCCCCCCCCCATCAACCTCTGTTAAATTCATTAAATTATCTTTTTATATTGACCCATACTATCCACCCAGTGGATGTTAAAATCCTGAAATCACCACATGTTTATATAACAATGATAGAAACAAGGTTCCCCCTTCTTGTAAAAGGATTTCCTAAACAAACTACTCTAAAAAAAGTATAAAAGTATGTTGATAACGATTTATGGATATTTCCATGGGAAGGCTCTGATCAACCAAAATACACTATAATATAAGGAGGTAAAAATAATAACATCAAAATCTAACCTCAAATGCGTCACTCCACTAAATAAAACTGAGGAAGAAAGAATTCTATAAACACACATAGAATTGTGATAATGGGAGATATGATCAAAGGAATATAACTTCAAGGCTTAAGAAAAATGTTTCGGTTCATATGAAATTAAAATAAACAAGTATTTAATCAAGAAAATTTTAATAATTTAAATTTATAGATATGGATTCCTAGAAATACATTAAAAGATAATGTGGTCAGCCTTACTTTAATATATCATTAATTCAATTATATGTTATTTAAGTGGAAAGAACCATTTAAATCCATAGGAACCTAATAATTAAAATTATTAATTATGAACCCTTAATCCATGTATTTAAGGCTTTAAAAAGATTCTTTTCATTAAAAATGGTTTTTATGTCCAATTAGGAATTCTCTCGAAAACATGATTTTTTCCAAAGTAACTAACCTTCTATATAAATGAATGATGGCATGTCCAACCAACTAACTGTATCAAAATTAAACTTCCTACATGAAGAAACCAATTTACTATAATAATAAACAAACCTACCACAATTACAAAACAAATGACTACAAGAAAAAACTAACTGGCCATGTGAAAAAACAAATAACCACATGAAAAATAAATTGGTTCCATGATGAAAAACTAACCACATGAAAAACCAACTAACTATATAAATTAATCAACCAACCTTATGAAGCAACCAAATCACTGCATGAACAACCAATAGGTCACATTAAGGAATCAACTGACTGCATGAACAAACAACTAACTGCATGAAGAAATCAAAATACTACATGAAGAAATCAACTAACTAAATGAAGAACTAACCAACCTCATGTTCAACCCCAAAGTTGCATGGTTAGTCAAGTGTTCATGTGATAAAACTTATAAAAAAGGGGGAAACCATGAGCACCTCAAAAACTCCTCCAAAATATGGGAAACAAAAAGGGAAGAGCCTTTGAAACTTGTGGAATTGCTTTAGGTACCTCTAAAATTATTCTCATCTATGAGAATCTGAAAAATAGCTAGAAAATAAATTGAAAGGGTTCTAAACCACCATCTTACAAGATACCTCTCAAGGGTCTCACTATTTCAAGAATACAAGAATACATCAGAGGAACAATACACATAACCAGGTGAAAACATCAACCAAGGTAGAGAGTCAAACTCATATAAAGAATAAGGATAAACACATCATCCAAATAGATGAAAAAATAATCATAAAAATAATAAAAGTTACATGGAACATTTTTCCTCTCATGAAACTAAGTACACTCTTCTAAGCCACCATTCCTCCACTGTACTTGAACCAACAGAATGCTTCGCATATAGGAAACATTCTCTCAATGATGCTGGATCTCTTCTGTTTTCTCAATGAATGTCATTTATCCCTCGATATACAATTATACACAATGAAAGAAAAAGAATTCATCATTAAGATACCAAAGAATCTATGAAATTGAATAGAAATCGAAGATACTATATAGCTATGGTGGAATTTAAAATAGATAATTCACCAAACCAATGTTCTATAACACCTAAAAAGTCCCAACGAATCAGGGATAAATCTTAATCCCCATCCAAACATATTCTATTTCTAATTAGGGGAAACCATAATGAAAACACTCTCTCCAACATCAAACTCCAATTCCCTCCACCTACAATCTACATATACCTTCTGATGGTCCTACTCTACATCCATCTACTCTCGAAGAAGTTGTATCTTCTCCATTTTGTTTTTCACCACATCATGAATAAATATTTTTGACTCCACAACCTCAGTATAACATAAGGGATAAATAAATATCCACCCATAAAATACCTAAAATGGGTCTGTACTAATATATAAGTGATATTCATTGTCATAGGAAAACACCACTAAGGATAGATGGTCTACCCATGATTTTTAAAAGTCTAAAACACCATCCCATAGCATGTCCTTCACCATATGGATGGTATGTTCTATCTTCCCATCTATATGAGGGTGTAAAGTAGTTATAAGTCGCAACTATGATACAAAATCATGTTTTAATTCCCTCTAAACTCATGACTTAAAATCAGGATCCAAATCAAAGATGATAGTCCTTAGTACCCCTTGAATCCATGCAATATCATCTACATACCACCTTTACAGAACATCCACAACACTCAACTCATTGATCCCTAGAAAATTATTTTACTTTAATAGTTGGTCAATAATCACCAATGATGCATCAGATCCCCCTATATTTTATGATAACTTGATGATAAAATCAATCTAAATTACCACCCACTTCTACTTAGGGATATCCAAGGGATTCAAAAAACATGCAAGAACATAGTGTTGATATTTAACCTATTGAAAAATATGACACTACACCAAAAAATATACCACTGACCACTTCATATTATACTACCAAAACTTCCTAATAATCCCATTATAAATCTTAGACACCATGATGTTCCACTAAGGGTGAGTAATGAAACTTCGGGAGAACTCCCTCATGTATTTCCAATAAAACAAATAGCCTATCTTGAAACATCTCCCAATTTTAACCATCCTCTTACCAACTCTCTGGAGCATCACCATGGATAACATGGTCTCTTATAACCTCCCCCTATAGGTATCCCAACTCATACTCCTCATCCTTATACATTAGGGTTGAATCTACTTTTATCTTATATAGACGATATCTACCATTGAATTCTTCCATATCAATATACTTTGCTATAATATCTTCCATCCCATTTTTAACATAATCAGATTACTAAAAAACTTCCACTACTAGATTCTAAATCAATTCATAATCCAAAAAATTCCCCTTTCCAATTGTATAGGTGGTATAAAAATCATAATCATATAGAAACTCCTTCCACCTCTAATGATGTAAGACAATATTCTACTGAGAGAAAACATATTTCATTGTTTAATGGTCTGTGACAACCACAAATCACTCATCGATGAGGAAATCTATCCAAAAATTAAGTGAAAACAAAACATCCTCCAAATCTAGACCAAGGGTGGAATAATTATGCCCATGGGGGAAAAATCCTAGATCCATAATAGATCACCTCAATTTTTTGTATCAAGGTTCGTCCCATTACCAAATAGAATGTATCATAGAAAAACCTCAAACATCACACCCTCTTCAAGATACTGAAGCACTAGGGCACTAATGAATCTTTCATTTAAGTATTAAAATGATTATTAACCATGATCAGTCTAAATGAAGGCCTAGTATTTCCTATCCAACACTCTCATTGAAGCTATAATCAGCGAAAAACCAGATACAAACATCTGATAATATATTGTGAGTCCAAGGAAGATACAAACCTCTACCATATTCTTTGGTTATTCCAAAGAAAAAACAACCTCAATCTTCCATGGATCCATGGAAACACCCTACTAAGAGAAAACATTCCCAAGGAAATACACTTAACATTTCAATACATGCACTTTGATAGCTTTCCATATAGATGATGGTGTTTAAGGGCCTATATGGAAGCTCTGAGATTATCAATGTGATACTCCTATAACCATGATTATATAAGGATTTACTCAATAAACATGAGTTTGAACTTGTTCAGAAACTCACACAACACATAGTTCATTATCCCCTTGAACATATTTGGTGTCTTCGTGACACTGTACAACATAACCACAATCTTGAAGCACTCATACCTTCACCTAAACATAGTCTTCAGAATATCCTCATCTTTCACCCTCATATAATGATATAAAGATTCTATGTTGATTATCAAAAACCAACTATATTCCTTCATCTTGTCTAATAGATCTTAAATTTTTTGAAGGAGAAACAATTCCAAACCATAATTAAATTCAACCTCCATTATTCCACACACAACCGCAGTCTATAGTATTTTTTCTTATAAAATAATATTGGATAACTCTAAATAGAAACATTGGGTGAGATGAATCCTTTTTATTAGATCATCAATCTTCACCCTAAACTCCCACAATATTATGGGTTTCATTCAATAGGGATCCATCAGTATCAAAGAATCACCCTATTGAAACTCTATCCCAAACTCATCATCATACCAAGGGGCTCTCATCATAACCTCATTTGATAATACATCAATAATCCCTTAAAAAAATTTGGAACATCATTTTCTTGAGATCTCATTGATAATTCAGCCAACTGGGATTTAAGGGGATCCATACACCTACCCATCATTTGATATCCCTTCCTACTAATCAAAACCTCTCACCGACCACCCACATTAGAAAATGAGAATCTATTATAGAAACAATTAATAAATACATTCATATAATAATTCCAAACCATACCAAAGATGACATCATATTGTTGAAACTACAAAAATAAGAAATACACCTTCAAAGGATGTTTCCCCATCATAAATCTACATACATCGAGCACATCATAAAAATCCTGACCTTCAACTAGAATTCATAACACTAGGGTAACTAGAATTATATTCCCCTCCATACCCAATAAGAAGATTAAATAGATATTAAAAATGGAGTGTGATTCTCAAGAATCAAATAAGGCAAAAACTAGGGTAGAGTATAAACTGATCATACCTCAAATAACCTCTAATCTGAATGGTGTCATCACCTTCATCGCATGTATATTCCCATGTAAAACTCCTATACCTATCTACTAATGACCTCTACGAACATGATCTATTATTAGTCCATAAGGATGAGGAATATCATGTGGTTTACCTCTATCATACCCATCACCTCTCGACTATAGAAAAATTTATAGTGGCCTCTGCTACTACTGAAGCATCAGGATAGGGGCATGACCCCTCAAACTCAACTGAACTCCTAGAGAATTTGAGTACAAAGCCTGAATATGATAACATTGTCCACAAGCATATCCTGAAAATGGAATTCCCTATTTTATTCTTATAATCTACCACAAAAAACATGAATAAGACAGTTTTGATCGACTGCTTGTTGGTCGTAACCTCAACTACCCTAACATCTTTGATACTTTGACTAGAGATTTTCACCATGAAAATATCTACTAACCTCTATCCCAAAAAATAATCTCTATGAATTCATCCACTCTATCGCATCTTCTATATTTTTCAATTATAAATAAATAGTAACCATAAAAGTGGGGACTTCATATCTCTTTATTAGATGCAGCACCTCCTAAAGACACCATGCTCTAAGCTACTCATCTAGGAAGAGATTGGCAGTGAAACACATGAGTTCCTTAAACCTAATACTGATATCTCACACACTTAGGCTCCCATGACGATGGTAAATTATCTATTTTATAATTTTTACTCACATATTTAATAAAAGTACTCCAATAAAACTCCTAAAAATTGGTCCATTAAAAATATTCATGCTTCTAAACACTAATATACAACACCCACCACTGACACATAGCTCCCTATATATGACTAACCACCAATAACACCCAAAACACAATATTTGTTCAAATAAAATCGAAAGTGATCTAAATATCCTTTAACTAATTCCTATCTCTTTCTCTGAGATACTCCCATCATACTTCACCAATCACTACAGCTCTAAATTTTGTAATGCCTACTACCATGCCCCATCCTTCTCTGTTGGATCAACCCCAAATCAATCAACTGGTTCATCCTATTAAACCTAATATTCCTAAGTTTTATTTGGAAAATTACTAGGATTGATATCTAATAACACAAGAGAAACCTAAATAATTGTAGTATAAAATTCATTTAGATTAGTTAATTAATTTCAGTTTAATTATAGAAACACCATGTTCAATCAAAAATGAAACCAAACATGATGTGTTTACCTCCCTATGTATCTACCCAAAATTTAGCACTATATTTTCTTGGATGCTTGATAAGATCAACATCCTTATGTTGGATCATAGGGGATTCTAAATTCCTATGTCCTCACTGGTCTCCTTTGCAACATCACACACTAAGTCTCACTAACATTGTTTCCCTATCATTTCCACGCAAGCCTCACTAGTGCCTAACTCCAAAATCTATCTTACCATTCAAAAAAAACATTGATGAAACTTTATCACACCCCCTACCTCCAAAGGTACCCATCATGTTATAGTAATTAAGGGAGAGATATAATAAACCATGATTCTCACCTTGAATTGGCCTAGTGTTTGCGACTATAACTGAGGGTATAAAAATCTAATAGTTGGAAAAAATTACCCTCAATAATGAAAATAGGGTTTGGATATATAATGAATAAACACTAACAAACTCCATCGAAAATATATAAATGAAAAAAAAACATCCCATAATGAAAATATGTTTTTAAAATATACAAATTAAATCCTCTAAATAAATACCAAGAGATTAATATAGTGGTATCAAGTTGTCAGCTTCCCTAATGTCCAATATAGTAATGTCCATCTTGATCCCTAAAATTCTCAAGGAATCCTGTGAAATTGTTTATGTACAAGTGGGGTGAGCATAAAAAATATACTCAGTAGGATCATGCCTAAATTATATCATGTTCATGTTAAAGGAACATGCTAATGAACTAGTAAAAAAACAATAAAACCAACATGCCCCTAGATAGGCTAACTAAGAAATATCAACCTCACCTTAGAACATTTTCCAAATAACTCATCCAATCTAGTAACATAAGATCACAGAATATAAGAATAAGTGCAGAAAAACGAATTCCCTACTGAGGTTTTTCTCTCAAATCCAAACTACAAAAGTCAAATGCTCACATCCATTCTATACCATCCCATAATGTTACATATAACCATCTATGATGTGGATCATATCACAAACCTACCAACCCCAGCCTCCTATGGGGATTGATATCTCATATATGCATCAATTTCAATATGCACATCACTCATTCAACTACCACATCATCACATATCATTCTGTAACATCAAAAATAAGGAACTAGGGTTTCATGAACATGAGGTTATTCAACCACATTCCCTCATCCTAAAATGAATGACCCCCACTACATATCACATCTTCTCATCAATAGGTATCACCACCAACTGCATTGTCATCAAGGGATTTCCTCTTCCACTAACTGTGTCATTTCATGATATTACTGTCAAAGGAAGGGGGAGTAATCATCTATCTATTCTTCACCATCTAGATATTAGAGAATCCACCCCCTGGAACCTCTGGGTTTTGATACATAGTACTCAACACAGGTGGGATGTGTATGAAAATAACATGGAAATACAATCATATATATATAGTACACAAGCCTGACCAAATGGTTTCACATAAATACTTCATCTCTTGTTCTTTATCATTAAAACAATACTAACATTACCACACACCTCCACCAACTAGATATATCCCTAATACTAAAAAACAACATCAACAAAATGCCACACCAATTCCACTTTCAATAAAAAATACACCACTTTCATAGAATATCCCATTACAATCCAACACTAGTTTGTTTAACCATTTTATTCCATGATTTAATCTAATATATTCTTTTATATTTCACCCAATTAGATTAATTCCTTCAAATTAAAACACATCCCATTCAAATTAAATTTCTATCCCTAGAAATTTTAGTTTGATTGTTATAAGTTCATTCTTTCACTAACTGGAAAACTACCATGACTCCACCATAACTAGTTCATCCACTTCCCATTATCAATCACCACCAAAACAAATCCAACCTTATCCACAACATTGATACCAAAAAAATAACACAATGAACATGGTCATAACCATCATGTGTAAAATTCCTATAAGGTTCCCACACTACACATGAAAAAACATATAAAGAAAATAATCCCTCATATGAGTAATCAAAGCTTCCGCATAACACCATAATTATATAATCACATTAACAGCTTCATCATATTGCTTCATTTAATCCATTTGTATTATAATTAAATTTTATAATTTCCAGCTAAACATGTTCATTATCCATGTAAATGTTTTTATACTTTTAGGGATTAAGAGAACATTTAAAGAATATAACAAGGGCTTCATTTTTTTACAACACACAAGTGGAAAAAAGGTATTTCCACGTAATTTTTTTTAATTTTGATGTCAATTTTTAAACTTCTTCTATAAAGGATATTTTCAAACTAATAGTTTCAACATTAATTTTCATAATACTAGCATTTAAAAATTAATTAAAAACCCAGTTTAATAAATTCTTCAATGTCAATTTATTAAAAAATAGATGTTGAAAAAGATTTTCAGTATATTTTTCTATGTAAATTGATGCCTAAAACCTAAAAATTATATTTTAAGTGTTAGTTTCTATTAAAACTGACTCCAAAAACCCAAACATGGTAGCTTTTGGGTGTTAGTTTCTATAAAAACTGACACTGAAAACTGACCTTCAGTAGGGTTTCATCGTCTATTTCAATAAAAAAATATACTAAAACCTGACCTTTAGTATCATTTTTTAGAGAAACCATGGCTCAAACCCTATTGAAGGTATCTTTTTGGCATCAGTTTTTATAGAAATTGACATCAAAAATCAATCGAGTTTGGTTTTCAATATTGTTTTTTGTAAAAAATGAAGATTAAATACTCTTATAGCATAAATTTAATGTCAGTTTATAAAAAACTAACGTGGTGATTTTTATTTAAAAAATAATTATACAAATAAATTTCCCAAAATATGAAAACATGAAAATAAAATGTACAATGCATAAACAGTAGAAAAAATAAAACAGAAAGACAAACACCAATATATATAAGAATAAAGATATCTTTGATAAATCATCTTTATGTTATCCTCACCATCAAGTATTGTAACCATACCTATAACAAAAACACTGATATAATCATAAGCTATATAAAAAATATATAATTAAATACTCACAAGTAAAAATAAATAAATAATGACAATAGCTGTTAACGGTCCAACATCTTTTATTTTTTATACCATTTTGTATTAGAAAATGATTTCATCCTCCAAAAATTGGGTACAAAAACCAGACATATATATTGAAGAGTTGATTAAGTGAAATAATATATTTATTAAATTTTATTTTATCATACATATATGTTCTTCAATGTGATATATGTTTTTCCAACTAAATTTCCAACCAGATTTGTTAAATATTATTGATTAAAAGGTTAGTAAAATCCCATGATTTTTAGTGATTAATGTGATCTTTAAACATGATGAGATAAGTGGTTGTGTGATGGATCTAGACAAAAACTTCATTTTTATGTTTTCAGCACCACAAGATAGATAAAAAACATGTTTTTAATCAATGTGATGTTTTTTTGTTTTTTTAAGTGGCTTCCTGACCTATTGAAGTAAGCACATAATTGTTTAATATATTATTGGACAATATGTTGGTTAATCTATCTTGAAAATAAACCATCATATGTTGGATATCATGATCGAGGGAAAATAAAGTATGTAAAGGTAAAAAACATTTTTTATTTGAGTTGAAAAGGATAACTTTTATGTTATAACATCTATATCTAGAATTTATTACCATGTGTTTAATAAAACCACCAAGTGTAAATGAGACATTCATAAAACATCTAAAACCAGTATAAACAAACACAATATAAAAACAATAAGAAGAAAATTAATTTATGATAACTCATTTTTTAAAATTTAATTAAATGATACTTACTGTAAAATGTAAAGGCTTGTGTAGTGTGGAGATTTTTTTATAAATTCATAACCCTTTATATAAAAACTAACCCTGTAAAAATAAGTTGAATATACCAAATAAAAACAATAAAATTATTGTATAAATAATAATTTTTTAATATTAATTTAAAGAGACAAACCTGATAATTTAAATCACAGTCATATATAATAAATAGTTTTTCAAATAAACTGTGAAGATGGGTAAGTTAATCATTTGTATAAATATTGTAATCATTGAAAAGATAAAATAATAATGAATATTATCAAAAAATATATACTATTTATATATAAAACATTAAATAATTAATATAACTAACCTTATCAAATTCAGTTTTTTCCCTAGTTTTGATTATTTAATACATGAATCATAATACATAACAACCACATTCCACACATCCTTTTTGATGATGACACTAGGATTATAAAACTTTAACCTGAAAATAAAAAACAACACACACACACACACACACACATATATATATATATATGTCAAAGAAAAATATTATCTAATATAAATAAAAAATTACCCTCGCTTCCATGTAATTGATTGGATTTGGATGCTTTATCAACAACTAAACTTTTTAAAACATTTTCCCTGGCCTAAATGTTCATATATATATATATCAATTGTAAAATCATTTATAATCAATAATAATTAAAAACAAATAATTATAAAAAAGATTAAAACTTACTTGTCTAATAAGTTATGAAATTTTTTATGAACAAGAACTAATAAAGAGAAAAACCAATATAATGTATATTCGTTTATATTTATATATGAAGAATGTTCCTAACATCCAATGACATAAACAATATTAAAATTTTACAATTAATGAAATTATAATGAATATTAGTTAATTATTATATTATTTTTCTTAACCAAAAAGGAATGGAAAAAACCAACATCCAATCTCTATATTTGAGAATCTCTCACATATATATACAAATCTAGAAGTATTATTCACACATTACATAGTGGTATAAATTAATTATGAATCAATAAGACCATAAGCACTAGTGGTATAATTCTAAATAATAACCTAATATAGATGCCTAATTAAATTAGAAGTATAGTAAGTCTCTTGATATCATCATTATTTAATGAGAGAAAGAAAAACTGAAGCATAAATTTACATACATGAAAAAGAAAATAGACCACTGGCATGTTGATCTCATCACCCTTCCACATATATCCAATTTCATCCAAAACTCACAAATATTATCCAATGAAAAAGAAACATGATTTAATTTTGTAGCCCATATGAAACATCAAAAGTATCTAATGTTTTTCATTCCTGGACTTCTTTTTCTTTATTATGTACCAATTCTATTAATTTTAGATAGTATTATATAAAATAAATGTCAAAAATAGTATAACATATTTTCAATCAACTGTAAATAATGTTTATAAAAAACAACGTATACATCGTATGTCAGATAACATATAAGGATAACTGTCTAAAGTTAAAAAAATGACTCATACAATCTCCAACTCGGTTAACCTTCTCAATAGGCAATGGAAGTATACTATTTGGATCAATAATATCATTTATTTATATTCTATCTAAACCAAACTACATAAATTGATGTTTTATAGAATCTATACAAAATTTGTATGACTCTATATGCTAAAATACATACATGAGTATATATAGCATAAAAATCATAGTATATTGTCGGGTTCAAACAAGGAGTTGGAGGATCTTTGTAAGAAGGTTGGGTAGGTTGGGTAGTCGAGACCGGCTGGGAAGGGTGGGTTAGTATGACAGGCTACGCATGCTATGTTTGTGTCTTAAATTGTTCAAATATAGCCTATAAACATGACTAAATTTGATACACTATGGATTGTTTCTGGTATTTCATATAAGCTTTTAAAGAATCTATTTTTGAGCCTCTTGATTTATTACTTTTATGAAAAAAACTTTCATTAAACTGACACTTTCCTCATATCCTCTTACGTGGATTGGGTGTTCTAGCTTTTCTAAAGTTGTAGCTAGGATGTCCATCCTACCCTCAGGGATAATAGTTCCATTCGTCACTTTCTCCTGAGGTTCATTCTTAAATAAATAATTAAAATGATATAATAGTGTAGTTAATTTAAAAAATATTAACATTCAAGGAAAATAAAAATTAATTTCATATAATTCCCTCATCTATTTCCTTAGATTTCTCTATATGATACTGTTTATTTTTATTTCTTCTCACTCCTCTCCATTTTTCATATCGATTGGGGGTGGAGGACTGATCTGGACCCCTTTCAAACCACTACTTTATTGATCTATTAATCCGTAAATCTTTTATTTAATCATTTTCTTCTATAGTAAATGATACCCTCCATGTGATAGAGTATGTGGGTATTCATTCTGCAATTGTATCCCTTGATGAGATCTTATAGAGGGCAATTACATAAAAATGATCTAATAAATAATAAAGTGATATATAATAAATTTTACACATTAAAATAATTATCTTACCATAAATGCTTCATCATGTTTATTGGTGAAATATTTCTTCCATGTATATGAATCTAAAAACTCATACTTCAGACATGGGTTTTATTCTGTGACCTGGATGGAACAGAATTTTTTTATTTTGTTTTAAAATATCTCCATATAACTAACACCAATGATATGAATATTTTCATAATTTCATTCTTTTATTCAAAAATAAATGTCATATGTAATAAAATAAATTAAATATTAGTCATGTAAAATATATAATATTTGAAAAATGAGATAAAAATAAATTTATTGAGATATTTTACCATTATAAAATCACATAGATTATATTTGTCCAACTTTTATTTGGAATTACAATTAGGATATAAAATGTTAATCATATAATGACTTTATAAGGCAATAAAATAGGTAAAATGTGTTGTATTTAGACCAGTTGGGTTATTATTTCTATCAAAAATAATATTTAATCTCTGGTCTCCATGAATAAGTGATAGCTTTGGTAAACATGTAATCCTATGTTTACCAACTCTAGAAAATTATTTCTCAGCAGAAGAAGTAAAATACTCCTTCGTAGGATGGGCATCAGTAGTCCTGCAATTATTTTTTGTAAATTATATGTTTAATTTCATTAAATAAATATATTACTAAATATTTAATAATATGAAGAAAACATATACCTCGCTAAATGTTCCTCTTTCTCTATTTCTATCATTTAAATTGGAAGATGTAGTTATACTTTGTGTACCTTCATATTATTTGAAAAGTGAATATTTATAAACATTTATGAAAAGGATATATAAGTAAAAAAATTGAGTCACACATATGTCAGTTTAAAAAAATAATTATTATTTCATAATTATTAAGAAAAAAATATTCTAGATAAACTATTATATATAAACATTAATTCTAAAATGATAAAATCATTTATTAATTTAAATATAATATTTACAAAAATTTGTTTTTATACGTGTAAATTTAACCAAAATATAATTTTGTGCATTGGGTTTTTCAATCAAAAAATATTACAATAACTATTGAATATAAAATTTCACACAAAAAACTTATAATTAATAATATAAATATAATTTTATATCCAATAATTAATTAAAAAGGGAATTCAAAAATGTAAATAATAAAAAGAAATAAAATATAAATATTAACTAGAAAAATTAGGAGAGTAGTTTAGTGTTTTCTAATATCCCCTAAACATGATCATTTCATACAGCATAGACCATATCTGCATTATAGTCATTGTTATCATCCAAAAATCATGCAATAGATTAATAAGCCCCATATAAATCCATTACATCATCATCATCTTCATCACCCAAATGAATTCTTTTCCCTTGAAAAATGATGGACTATTGATCATTTGATGGATCAATGACATAAAATATTTTCTTTGCATGTGTCTCCATGATAAATGGTTCCTATTTTATACTAAATCTTTTCAAATCAACCAGTGTAAACCCATAATCATCATATTTCACACCATTATAAGTACCAATCCATTTAAACTAAAATTTTGTTACTCAAAATTTAGTATAATCAATTTCCCATATGTCTTAAAAACTAAAAAAATAATTGATGCATAAATTGTGTTTTTTTTCTTTTGCACTCGAAAAATGCACTACTTAAGCGATAAACATTACGCCACTGTTTTTAACAGTACTCTTATCATCCTGACTTTTTAGTGTTAAATGTGTATCCATTAATATAAAAACTAAACCATGTGATTACATTAAGAGAAATCCCCTCGGCTATGCATTTCAATTTTACTAATATAGATATATCTGTGATGGATTTATCTTTAAAACATGATACAAAAGTATTTTTATGCTCACTTAGCTACCACTTTTCATTCCATTTTGGATATCATACCTATAATTTAGAAAAATGTGATAATATATACGGTTGAACCTCATCAGTGTTGTTCAAAATGAATAAATGTGCCTGAATCACTTCATCACATGAAATGAACATTACCTTTAAGCTGATATTCCCAATACCTTAACTATCATCTATCATATGTTTAGATATTGGGTGACTAGGATGCTCCACTTCATAGAAAAAACTTGTACAGAACTCCATTGCCTCTTCTAATACATATTTTTTAACAATAGTTACCTATGGTAAATGAGTATTTTTAACATATCCCTTCAATATATTCATATATTATTCAAATGGAAAAATCCAACATAAATAAATATAACCACATATTCTTATCTCACGAACCAAATGAATCACCATACAGACCATTATATAAAAAACATATATGGGAAATATATTTCTAGTTGAAAAATAAAAAGAGTAGCTTCATTTTCTAATACATATAATAAATTCGTCTTAAGGTATTTTAAAAAAATGGATTTGAAAAAATTATGTAACCTAGTGATAGAATTTTTGATAGTCTTTATCAATACACCACGCAGTGTGACTGGTAGTAGTTATTGTATCAATACATGACATTTAGGATATTTGACACCAATTAATTGAAAAACCTTAAATAATAACTAATTATTCATATTTTTATAACATCCAATATGTACTTTAATAACATTTAGACACTAAAAAATCATTTTCTCACTCTTTTTTAATTTGTGACAAGATAAAGGTAAATATGTTCTATTTACTTTTATATTTAGAGTGAAATCCAAACATTTTCCCATTTATATGAAGTCCAATCTAGAATTCAAAACAGATTTTAACTTACCTTTTATGTCCAAAAATGTTCCATTAAAACTATCAGATATGTTTTTCTCAACATACATAATATCAATTTTATTTTTTATCTCTAAAAATTTTTAATAAGGTAGTTCAAAAAAGATACTGTTTCTTCCAGATATTTTTTAATGACCAAAAATTCATTTCTTTCCAAATATGATATCAATATTTTTACCCAGTCATAATATTATTTAATAGACGATGGTTTTTGAGAAATATTATATTTCTATAAACCATTAAATTTTTTTTTAATCTATGATGAGGATGATCAATTTTCAAAAAAAAATTGATGTACCGTGTACACTATCTTTCTTTCATTCTATAATTAATAATATGAATTCTCTTATTCAGAAATTAGAAATTCCTTATTTCCCTTTACATTATGTCCATATATGTTTCCATATGATGGAAAGTCATTTATAGTGAACATTATCATAGCATGAAAAAGAAAACACTCTTCCATGTTTGCATCTAAAACTATAACACATATCTCCCATAGATGTTTCAAATCATCAATCACTGATGAAAGATACACATCAATATTGTTTCCCAAGTATTTTGGTCTAGAAATCTTCAAGATATTAAATTTTTTCATATATATATATGGGGAAAGGTTGTAAATTACTAATATAATAGGCCATGAACTATATTGGATACTTAGGTTCTAATGTGGATTCAATTCATATATGCACAACCCCATTTTGAGGTCTATAAATTCCCTTCTATTATTGGGAAAAATTCTAATCTCTTCTATTATGGTGATTGGGTAGGATGATGTAATTATCATTATAGATTCACTTTTCGATATGACATATTATCCTTTTTCATCAATTAATTTTAAAATATATTCTTAAAACAAGGAATTACTAAAAGGTACAAAATTTCTTTAGTGGGATGATTGATTTTGGTATCTAAGAACGAATTGGATTTCAATTATTATAATTATTGGTATGAGTTATTTGAAGGTACCAAATTGATTTAACAAGAGGTTAGATTTCAGTACTTGAGAATGAATCAGAGTATAATTTTTCATCCATCTTATAGTGCGATATTCCTCATTGATTACATCTTGATAAATATTAATAGTACTTTCTATAAAACTCACAATCATTGGGGAAAGCATGTAAATTTTTATACCCCAATCTCATTGGAAATAATATTTTATTCTCCAAATAATTAGAGTCAAGAATCCAATTTTCTTTGAGAATTAATTCTTTTAAAAGTTGATAAAAGTTAGAGAAACTTTTATCCCTCCACCCATTTCTTACGTTCAAATTAACTAATCTAAAAATTAATGAAAACACTCTATATTAAGTGAAAACTAAGAATAATGCTTTCTCAGAATCTCTATACAATTTTGCAACATTTTTAATTATTTTATGGCTTCAACACCAACATCATAAATTAATTCTTCAATATGATACTCTATCCCATTATGAATATTTTCATCAACATTAGATGTTTAATTTTCCATTATCTCAGCATGCCAGATCCAATATGTATAATTATGGAAAAAACCATAGAAATTGATATGATTCTTTATTTCTCTAGAGTTTCACTTTCTTGTATTCAAACACTTCGCACATAGAAGGAAAATAAAATATATTTTTTGAATATTTAGTTTATCAAATTCCAAGAAATCATTAACTCCTTTTTCATATTAAATAGTGGTTCTTCAAAACATTTATCCATTTATGATCCATTAAATACATAAGATCATGATATAAAAGTTGAATATATTAAAACATATTAAAATTTAAAAATATATGTATAAATAGATATGTTTTTAAAAATAAAAACATAAAATAAAAATGATTAGTTATCCGGTGTGAAATATCATAAATTATTAGGAATAAAATAAAAAAATAATTACTCTAGTTATTTATTTTATTTATATAATTAATTATAAACATAGATTGATGATCTTATTAATAGAATAAGGATACATTTTTCAAGTTTAGAGATATTTTTTTAAACGGCTATCAAACAAAACTAATTTCATTCTGCCTCGATCCTTCAATTTAGACATTAATATTACTCTTCGGTTAACCTAAACTAAATAATGTTAAACACAAATTACTTTTTTATATATTCATTATTGTGATGGGTAATGTATGGTCTATTCCAAACTTTTTATGATTTTTCAATAAGAAAAATATCGGTGCAAGAAATTTTGCAAGTGTTTTTTATAATTGTATGCCAACAGTTATTATAGATAACATTAATATTTTTAATCCTTCTTCTTATTTCAAATCCCACTAAAACTAAAACTATCATAAAATATTTTTAGGATTGTTAAGTAACAACGTTAATTTTTATTTTTTATCAATGTCAACAAAAAATAGTGACACTTTTAGAACATGGTGATGATTGAATGTGTAGGTACACCATTTATTAGTTTTTTTGAGATTACAGGGGGTAATATCCATTGTAGTGAGTGGATGTTGATATAATGTTTGAATTGATTTCTTTTTAGTAGTTAATTTTTTCATACACATTTACAACATGTTAATCATATTGAAACTATTCTAAATTATAGATTCTTCATTGTGGTAAAGGTCATCTTAGTGTTTAGAATTTATTGGTAAAGGTGTTGAATTAATAAATGGAGAATGGATCTATATTTTGAGAGAAAATTTGAATAATTGGGAAACCTCATTGGATAATTCCATCAAATAAAAAAATTATAAAATTAAACATGCTTTAAAAAATTATAATTAATAATCAAATTCGTTTAAATAAATGAAGAATTAAATCAAATTTATAACTAAATGATGGAAAATTTATCTTCAAAATTTTAAAAAACATACAAAATTTAGATTTGGACAATGAAAAAATGATCTTAAATATATATTTAATCCCTTGAATTCATTGGTAGTGTAAACACTACAACAATTAATAAACACACTTTCAGAAATGGACAAGAAATAAAGAATAAAAAACATCAAATCATGGCGTTTATCCAATATAATAGGGTTATCGAGGATGAAATATTGTCATGGATCACAAAAAAGGGTTGCAGGATGAAATATATATGTTCAGTGATCATGAAAATATGATTAAAATCAAACCAATTCAACTATAATATCCGTTAAAGACTGTCAGGTAGTTATAGGATTGTTCATAGGTTGAGAGAAAAAGGGGGAGTCAAAAACATGAAATTAGGGTTTTCTGTTTCTAGGTGTTTTTTAAGTATTTTAATGTAGTTTTTAAACAAAACCTATATTAAAAATATTTTTATAAAAAATCGACATTGGTTTTTAAGAAAATAGTGAATGAAAATAATTTTTTAAAATAATTTTTTGGCATCAGTTTTTAAAATAACTGATGCCAAAAAAACATCAATGATGTGTTTTTTGCATTGGTATTTAACCAAACCTATGAAAAACATTTCTTTTAAACATTTTTATCATTAGATTTATAAAAATTTGACACTGAAATGATCATAGTTATGTTTTGGGGTCAGTTTTTAAGAAAATTGAAAGTAAAAATGTGTGGGTTAAGACTACATCATCAATTCTATATAAATCGATCTTATAAATTTTATTATAAATAAAGTATTTATACTATTTATAGTTACAAAAAAACACATAGGTGTCATAAGTAATTAAATTTTAAACAGTAATAAAAATTACACAAAATCTCATAGATAATAACGTAGAAATAAAAAAACATATGCAACCCCCCCCCCCACTCTTGATTAATTGTCATTAGTTATTTAATTATCTTTTTATGAAAGAACATACTATCCACACAATGGATTAAATAAATTATCAAATCCTTACATGTGCACATAAAAAGTAGATAAATAATTACCCTTTACCTTAAAAAGGAGTTCCAAATCATGTTGCACCAAAAATGGGGTAATAGAATCTAATGGAGCTACCAGGATTTCACTAATGGAAGGGTTCGATCAACCCCATAATTGTAGTATAAGATATGTGAAAAATAATAAGACAAAACCCTTAAATCAAATTTATAACTCATGTATAGAAAACTATGTAGGAAAGGGTTTACTAAACACACCTGGGATCATGATCAGGAGAGCTCCAGTCAATGGAAGATAATTACAAGCCTCAACAATAAGGTTTTAGTTTGTTCAGACTCAAATGAAACAATAAATTATTCAATCAAGGGAAATATCATACTTTGAAGTGGTAGATATAGATTCATGAAAATCCCACAGAATATAATACAGTCAACCATCCTCTAATCTGAATTTAATTTGATTCTAATAGATTTAAGTGGAGAGGACCATTTATATCCTCAAACCTCAAGTAATTAAAATATATAAATATCCTCTTTGAAAAGGCCCTTAAATCCATGTATTTAATTCCTTAAAACATATTTTATGTTATAAGGTTTTTCTAGGTAAAAATGAGGATTCTCTAAAAAACTGGAATTTTTTCCAAAGTAACCAACCAACTACATAAAGGGGCCAACCCCATGAGCAACTAACCGACCACTTGAACAACTAACTAATCGCATGAAGGAATCAACTTACTGCAAGAATAATTTCACCTAAAGAAAGGACAAACCAATTGACCGTGTGAAGGAAATCAACACTCCACATGAATAACCATCTAATTACATGAATGAACAATTGATTGAATAAATAAAAAATTAACAACCCAATAACCACATTAAGGAATCAATAAACCACATAAAGGAATCAACGGAATGTATGAACATGCAACTAAATGCAGGAAGAAATCCAATGAATACATGAATGAGTAAAATAGCCACATGAAAAACCCATTGATCGTGTAATGGAATAAACTAACTACATAGAGGAATCAATTGACCACATGAATGAAAAACTAACTTAAAGAACAAACCCCATGTTGCGCCATAAGTTAAGTGCCCATGTGGGAAAACTTTTAAAAACTACAGCGGGAAAAAACGTTGAGTTCCCTTTAAACTTGACCAAAACATGGGAAAACAAATTGATGTGTCATTGAAACCAGTGGAATTACATCAGGTACCAGTAAAATTATTTTCATCGATGATAATCTAAAATAAAAACTGACGTAAAGATAAAGGGGTATGAATAACCACCCTATGATATACCTCTTCAGAATCTCACTATTTCAGTAATGAAAAAATTATATTAGAGGAATGATACTCATAATGTAACATCCTGGGTATTTATAGAAGAATAAATTTTCATATATATTAATATTTATGAATAATATATTAATTTTACATTAAGTATAATGTTTTTTTTTATCGCGTACTCGACATGTAAAAATGGGTTTCTATGAAATCTTACATTGCACACAACATTGTGTTCTAGAGAAAAATAATACAATAATATTATTATTATTTTAAATAGTAGTTAACACATATCCATTATATTGGAGGGAATAAAGATAACTAACTACAATATGATTATACATGTTTTTAAAAGTTTTTACATTTATCCAATAAATTTTAGAGGCTGAAAATAATAATGAATCCAATTTTAAGCATAAAATACTCTAATATTTTTAAAAGGTCATTTTACCACTTTTTGATTGAGAACACTTTTTAAATCTATTTTTTGTAATTTTTATATGTTATATTTGAAAAAATGAACTTCTTCTTTAGTACCAAAAAATCAAAATTTACTTTGTTTTAATCTTGGTATTTTTATGATAAAATTCATTTTTAATGAATATTGAAAAATATTATATTTTATTTCAAAAGTACATTTTTGTGTCATTTTTATATATAATTAGATTTTATTTTTAATGGTTTTAATGTGTAATTGTATTATTTTTTTATCATTTAATCCAATTTTTCTCATTGGGAGTAACTTCACATTTAAATTGGACATATAAACATGTCAATATTTTGATAATTTTTACTTTTTAAAAATGTGCTTTCTGGTTTTGACAACAGAAATTGATTTTAAATTTATTACTAAAATTTCTATATTTTGAATTTGGAAAAATGGATTCCATATTTGGAATCAAGATTTCCAAATTGTATAAATAGGTACATTTTATTTTTTGACATTATAAATAGTAACTTCAGTAATTATTTTCATTTACCACGGTTAAAGGGTATAAACTAGGTTAATATCTTGAAATGATTTCTTACGATTGCAAATGAAATGTTAATACTAAAATTTTTATAATTAAAATATTTATGTGTTATAATTATATAATGGTAGATGGACATTTTACGGGTGGTTATGTGATAAACTAAAGATGGTGGTTCCATGATAAACCATGGATGGGTGGTTACATTATAACCTTAAATGCATTGGATATGGAAGTCGGTCGTATGCCTATTCCATTTATAAGAATTTTTTATAAAAGTTTACCATATGGTTATTCCATTAAGTATGATTATGTCCTATGTTAACTTTTATATGTCATGTGTTCTTTCTATGGGTTTTATGGTAATCTTATGGTTAAAAAGGGTAATAAATGAGCTTATTTTCAGTGAAGTGTACTTACTACTTAATAAAGGTGAAAAGTATTACTTTATGACAAATTATTCATGGTTTACATATTTTATCAAGGCTAACATTTTTCTTTCTTTGTGTATCTCTTAGTCATCTTTTTATTCTCATCCCAAATTTGAAATGTTTTTCATGGGATTTTAAAGGAGAATAATGTCAAGGATGGGATCATAGAAAAGATAGGATGTTTAAACCTGAAGCAAAACCATGATTCTTTTTAAAAAAAAATTGTTTATTGAAAAAAAAGGATATAGAGTATAAGTGTATCCTTTTTAATAATCAAGATTTTATGTATAAGTGATTGACTAATTCTCTAAATCTCTAAACCTGAAAAGATCCTCAATGTAAAATAAAGTCAAATTATTGAATCAACTCATGATTAAGTAATTTTTATGGTCGGGGGAATATATTTGGTATCAGAGGTCAGTTAAGATTACTTTAAGAGTTAGAATATTGTTAATAGAATATCCATAAAATATTTTTAATTTATAGTAAAATTGAAATGATATAGCATTTAAATATTACCATGTTTCTTTATCTAATATATGTTTGTTCAAAATGGTTTTCCAGAGAGGAAATATGGAAGCTATCCTGGGAAGGCATACAAACACTACTCAAAAAATGGCATATACCCACGGTTCAAAACCGTGGGTATATCCCCCAAAATCGTGGGTATAGGCTATACCCACGGTTTTGGGAACCGTGGGCTGGAATGGCGTCAGTATAGTTCCCCAGCCTATACCCACGGTTTTCCAAAACCGTGGGTATAGTTGTTCTACCACCGTGTCAACAAAACATTCCAAATTTCCACTGTGTCATTGGCTTTTACCCACGGTTTCAAAACCGTGGGTATAGATCCTAAAATAACGTCGCAGGCGGGTTTCGATCCCGCGAGCTCTTCGCTGAAAAGTACCGCATCTAACCACTACCCTACAATCAATTATGTGTATATATATTTACATTTAGTTAAATGTAGTTATATAAACCGTGGGTATAGAGGGAAGAACCGTGGGTATAGGACTCCCGCCAAAACAAATTCCTTCCCGCGGAAAAAAAATATTTCTCGCGCACACATGGGAAACCTATACCCATGGTTTTTCAAAACCGTGGGTATAGTTTTTTTATCCCAGACCTATCCCCATGGTTTTCCCCAAAAACGTGGGTATAGGTCTTGAAATTGACCTATACCCACGGTTTTGGAAAACTGTGGGTATAGGGGGTACCTATCCCCACAGTTTTGGGGAAAACCGTGGGGATAGGTCCATTTTCGAGTAGTGAAAGGGTAGTAACCTTCCAAAGAAATGTTCTGAGATGGTTGGAATCAGAACTGAATATTTTGTTGTAGTGATGGATCATTTAACTCATTTGATAAATGGTGGTGGTGTCCATGTACAATATCAACGAGACCAACCATGGAGAAATATGTCGATAGTGGAGCATTTCATGAGGCAATGTCCCTCATATTTCAGAGGTTCATCTGACGCTGTACAAGTTGAAGGGTGGGTTAAAGCACTGGAAAAGATTTTTTATGTAATAATGTGTTAATACAATTAAAATTTTAGTCTTTATACTGATTTTTTTGAAGGTAAAGTTGATTAGTGGTGGTCAATGATTAAAAATATTAGAGGAAGTGAAGAGTTTTATGAAATAGAATGGGATGAATTTCAGAATATCTTCCATGAGATATATTTTTTTAAGGATGTTTGAGTTAGGATGGAAAATAAATTCTTGGAATTGAGAGGAAAGGATGAGGATTTTGTGGCTATATATAAAGAAAATTTCACCTGTTTGTCAAGGTATGTCCCAAATTTTTTCTGGGATATTTTTAGTAATATAAATCGGTTTTACTCAGGATTGAATCCTAAATATCGAAGGGTGTTAACTTCTCATGAGTTCAAAATATATAAGAAACATTTATTATGTGATGAGAAGGTAGGAATAGAGTATTCTTATGATCATGTGTTTTATGAGAAAAAACAAAATAAGAAGTCAAGTTGGAAGGAAATGGGAGAAAATTCATCAAAGAATCTTGGAGGTAATAAAAATAAATTTCCAACTTGTGAGAAGTGTGGTAAAAGCATCCTGGAAAATTCCTCTCCAAGTTCGAGAGGTGCTTCTGATGTGGTAAGACTGTTCATATTGCTCATAACTATAAGGAAGATGATCAAGAAGGTAATTAAAAACCAGCAGTATGATATTTTAGTTGCAATGAGATAGGACATTATGCCAATGTGGGTCCAAAGTTTATTACCTAGGGTGGAAACCAAAAGATCAAAAGAATAAGGGAATGGAAAATTCATTTTCTACAACTGCGGTTTATGTGGGACCATCAAATGAAGTGGTGATATGTATGTTATAGGTTTTTTCAAAATATTCCCATACTATAATTGACTTTGGATCTTCACATTCTTTCATTTCCAAGAGCATTGCAAGTAAATTTTAATGAGTACCTCATTAATGTGATATATAAATTTTGGTAAAGACTCGATGTGGAAGTATTAAAGAAACTATGATTTATAGGAATATTCATATTATCATTAGTGGGATATTATTTCCTACACATCTTATTGAACTTTTCATAGTGGGATTTGATATCATTTTACGTATAAATTGTATTTCAGATAATCATGAAAAAATAAATTTTAAAGAAAATAATGTTTTATTAAATGATTTCATACCTTTGATATCATACGAAGAAGTTGAAATATTGACTATATATGGTGGTAAAATTTATATGGCACATGTTGTTGCAAAGAAAGAAACTGTTTTGATTAGTGTCATTCTAGTAGTGAAAGAATTTATAGATGTTTTTTTAGATGAAATGCCCGGTATTGTTCCCAATTAGGAGGTTGAATATACTATTGATTTATGGCATGATGCTAAGCCTATTTTTAAACCCCCTTATCGAATAGATCGTGTAAAATTGATGTAATTGAAAAAATAGTTGTAATAATTACTTGATAAAGGTATCATTCGACCTAGAACTTCACCATTGGGTGGTCCATTTTATTTGTGATAAAGAAATATGGTTTTATGAGACTATGTATTGATTAAATATCCTTGAATAACATCACAATTAAGAACATGTATCCATTTCCTCATGTAAATAATTTGTTTGATCAGCATCAGGGAGCTCGGAATTTTTTAAAGATTGATTTGAGGTTCAGATACCATCAACTGAAGGTGAAGGGGGTGTCATTCTAAAAATAGATTTCTGAATGAGATATGAGGATTATGAGTTTGTAGTTATTTTCTTTGGGATATCTAATTCACCTGTTGTATTTATGAATCTCATGAATGCAGTCTTTCATCAGTTTTTGGACCAGTTTGGGCTTATTTTTATAGATGATGTCTTGGTATATTATAAAATTTGGGAGGAACATGAAATTCACTTAAGGATTGTTTTGAAAACCCTAAAATAAAATAAACTATATGCAATGTTTATTGAGAGTAAATTTTGGTTGAAAAAAAAATCATTTCTTCGATATATTGTTTCCAAATATGGAATAACTGTTGACCCTTATAAAACAAAAGTTGATGAAGAGTGTCAAAAACCTACCAATATCACAGAGATTCGTAGTTTTCTTGGATTAGTGGGTTATTACTAAAAGTTTATTTAAAACATTCCTCATTTATCTAGCCCAATAATTAAGATAACATGTAAGGGATTTATGTTCATTTTGAAAATATAATGTGATGATTTTTTTCAAGAATTGAAAAGAAGGTTGGTAAATGATTTAGTTTTGGCCCTACCTTCTAGGACTGGTGAATCTGTTATCTACAGTGATGCATCATTGAAAGTTCATGGTTGTGTCCTAATGTAGAATGATTAGGTAATTTCTTATACTTCATAACTATAACATCCTAGGTAAATAAATAATAAAACATTTTCATATTTATTAATATTTTCTAATTAAATATTAATTTTACTTTAAAGGGGTTGCTATTTTTGATAGCGTACCTGATACGCAACAAAGAGTTTCTTTGAAATCTTACGTTGCACACTAGTAATAAAATAATATTATTTTAAATGGTAGTTAACACGTAGCCGTTGTATTGGTGGGAATGAATAGAAATAACTAAAATATGATTATATATGTTTGTTAAATGTTTTTACCATTATCCAATAAAGGATAAAGGCTTAAAGTACGAAAAGAATTCAATTTTAGGCATATATACTCTAATATTCACTAAATGTCCACTTATCACCTTTTGATGGTGAACCGTCATTAAATATAGTTTTGGTCACTCTTATACATTCTATTGTACCAAATAAAATTCTTCTTTAGAATCGGGACATCAAAATTTACTTTCTGTAAATTTTTGGTATTTTTCCGATAAAGTTCATTTTTTAATGAATAGTGAAAAATGTTGTATTTTAATTCAAAACCTCTTTTTAATATAATTTATTTACATGATTATATTATCTTTTTAATTGGTTCTAAAGAGAAATTAGAATATATTTTTACCATTTAATCCAATAGTGGTCGTTGGAATTAATTTCACTATGAAATTGGACTTAAACTAGTGTCAATCTTTTGATATATATTGTTTCATAAAAACACGTTATTTGTCCTGACAGCGAGAATTGATTATTAAATTAATTAATGTAACTTATATGTTTTCAATTTTTTAAAATAGAAATCATTTTTGAATTCATAATATCCAATATAGCTTAGGGTGATGTTTGGGTATTTTTCTGAAAAACTTCAATTTTTTATAAATAGTGAAACCACTAAGTGGTACTAAAAAACTGATTTTTCGTTTAAATGAAATTTTACCACCTCTGTGTTTTGAATTTAAAAAATCCAACATACATGGTTTTCAATAGTAATTAAAATTTGGTTTAATGGGATTAAAATAATTTTTTGGTGAATAGTAACTTTTAGGTTTTTAATTGTGATTAGAGGTAATTAGTGTAATTTAAGGTAAAAATAATGTTTTAATAATATTAAATGACTTTGACACATGTCCTAACCTTATTTGATGTGTCATGGCTGACCAAGAAAAATCATGGGTCAACTTGGGGACCCCATGGAGCCACTTTGGTAGGAAAATGACATTAATTCTTTTTATTTTAAGTTAAAATAAAAATGTCACAAACATGTGTTGTTTTACTAAAACAATTTTTAAATGGGGTTATAAAAGTCATATTTTGAACTATAAATATTCATTAGAAATATAAAAATATTTCCTACATCATGATTTTTTTTAATTTTTAGACATTAAATAAATTAAATTATTTATGACACCATGATGATGCAGCGATTACCTCATTATTTAACGATTTAAATAAAATGAACAGATAATGTAAAATCTAA
Source organism: Viscum album (assembly GCA_963277665.1). Lineage (NCBI taxonomy): Eukaryota > Viridiplantae > Streptophyta > Magnoliopsida > Santalales > Viscaceae > Viscum > Viscum album. The sequence continues at coordinate 243,136,729 of OY728137.1, forward strand.
GACCTACACATGTCCAAAACCTATTTTATGGATGGATTTCGAACTCTTATCACCTTATCCTAGAAATATATAAGTTTTGGACCTTTAAAATCCAAAAATCATTTTATAATAAAGTAACATTTTATAACTTTCCAAGAGTACCCCTCCTCTCCTCTTATAAAAGTCCCCCACCTCTACCACCTTACCCACACCTCTCAAACCTTTGGCTTGGCCAAACCCTGCACATTTTGTCTCTCCACATCCCTCTCTTACTTCTAGAAGCCTCAATTTTGGCAGAAGTTTTTCCAAAGATTCCTTTGAGCTCAAATCAAAAAGAGTTACCCGTTTTAAAGGTAGTGTCTTCTCTTGTGTTCTTATGTTTTATTTTGATTCTCCAACCACCTAAACACTTTTTATTCCTTTATTTTGTAAAAAAAACAGTATCTTCAATATACTAGGATGTTTTTATGAGAATTATTAGAGCTACACCTACACACACCATCGTCTAATGGTTAAAGAACATACTGTTTCTGTGGTTGGCGATTTTCTGCCTCACGAAATGATGATTGTTCAATATTATTTTAACACCTTTCATGGTGGCCATTAAGATGTCACTATATTTATATATGATATATATTATTTTTATATTTTCTTTATGCTTCTGTATTTTTCATTTGTGGCATACCTTTATGGTTTCCATTGTGGGTAAACACGATAATTTCATTTTATGAAGTGCGGACTACCGCCCCCTCAAAGTGATTTGATTCGTTAATGCCATATGTGGGATGTATAAAGGATGGAGTTAATGTTATTATATATGATGTTATACTGGAATTATAATATAACTTTATATAATTATGATTTCACTCCATTAAATATGAAATAAAAATGAAAGTAGCGTTCAAGCATACGTACGGATTACAATCTCCATGAACGGTGCATTTCATTTCTTACTTCTAAATGTTATTCCCTATTATAAATACATGTATGTGATGGATATTTATGATATATATGATATCCAAATAATGAATATAATTCTGGATATAATGAACCTTTGACCACATAAACAACATGTAATGGTAAGAAGACTATTTTTGACTTAAGTACCAAATATCGACAAAACGAACTTTATGAAATTGAATGATTACATAACATTTCTTACATGGAAATAAGTTATATAAAATGAATAATAAGCTTGAAAAAGGTTCTTAAGAAAGTAGAAATTAACTTTAGTTTATTATTTAGGAGATTAAAGAGCAATCGAGTCACGTCGTACTTGAGGTAAGGGACTTCGTCTCAATCTCCTTTCATTGAGGCATATTCAGTCATAATACAAGGCTTTCTTTTATACGGCGTATAAACCCCTTTGACTTTTAATTTTATACAAAAAAAATCTTTTTCTAAGAAGCGTTTTACAAAATGAAAAAAAAAGAATTTTTCTTTTAACGTACGCGGTGACAATGACCTTTTCCACCGCCAAGTGTACTACTATTTGGTCTTTGGCTTCCTCAACAAATCGTGATGTTTTTTTTAAAATGAAATAAATATCATATACTCTTTTATGTATTTTGGTATTGTAAATGGTTTTTATAATGGATTTTTTATGTCAATATATTTATGTGATATATTGTTTTTGAAATGTGGAAATGTTTTCTTTCCATTATTTTTGTTTTATATCTTATGATTTTATAATGGTACTTGGACATTTGATGGGTGGTTACATGATAAACCATACGATGGGTGGTGCCGGGAATACCAGGATTTGTGGTTATGTTATAACCTCTAATGCATTGAGTATGGAAGTCATCCATATGGTTATTCCATTAAGTGATATATGTGGAAGTCAACGGTATGGTTATTCCATTTAAGTATGTTTATGTCTTAAGTTACATTTATATGTTATGTGTTCTTTATATGGGTTTTATGGTAATCTTTTGGTTACAAAGGAGTAAGTAATGATATTTTATTCAGTGAAGAGTATTTTCTACTCCATAATGGTGAAAGTTATTACTTTGATAAAGTATTCATGGTTTACTTGTTGTTTTGAAAAAAATGATACTTTGTAGAAATGTATATTGTGTAATCTTTTGAGATGTAATAGTTATGATCTAATACTCTAAAACTCTAAACCTGAAAAGATCCTCAATGTGAATTATTCATTTAATTCAATATTAAGTAAGGTTTAAGGCTGGGGCCTTATAATAACAGTAGAATTTTCATGAGTTAAATTACCCTACACTTGATTTGGAATTAGCTGATATTGTTTTTGCATTAAAAATTTGGAGGCATCATTTGTATGGCATAAGAGTGTGAAATATATAATGATCACAAAAGTTTGAAGTATATATTCACATAGAAAGAATTAAACATGAGATAGAGGAGATAGATGGAATTAATCAAGGACTATAATTGAATGATTCATTTTCATATAGGAAAGGAAAATAAAGTGTCTAACACTTTGATTCGAAAGAGTAATGCTACATTTACCATGCAATGTTTGGAATGACCACAATCAATTTTTTTATTTTGTTGAAAAACCACTATCAGGGTAAGTGGAAACCCCTACAGAACAATTCCTTCACTTCAAGTCACACCCACATTACAGAATTCAAAAATCAAAATAATAAAATAGAACCAAGTCACCGGGTTATCCGTCGTCATACACCCAATTTCAAAATTCAAACCATCGTCAGTTCAAATCACACAAATCCGGTGAGTTGATCGATGTGAATCCACTGCATTGAGGAAGGAAACATCCGATCTACACTTTTTCACCATCATCCCTTCAACCCGCCATCGTCACCGAAATCCACCACCAAAATCCACAGCAAACAACTCCAATATACTCCATCGTGCCAAAAGACCATCAAGGCCGGAGACAACTGATTGCCAAAAACCATCATCACCGACATGAAAAACCAAAACAGAACACTAAGGTAAGATAAAATTAAAAAGGAATCCACCAAATCAAAGCACACCAACTCTGTAAGCATATGGAATCCCATTGAACACTGATCCACAAATCCCAAAACCGCATAGTTTCCATTGCGCCAGATCCAACTAGGATAGTCGAATAGAAACTTGCGATTAGAGCAGGTTGAGAATCCAAGGAGCTTCAACACACAACTGTCATTAGGCCCAATGAACCTTCTTGAATACATTCTTCTATGACACAAAATGGAACCAGATCTCCATCGCCATAGAAACAGAAGCTGCAAATACACAAAAACCATAAAAACAGAGAAACAGAGAAATAAAATCGAATGCATCAAAACAAAAACTCGCCAAATCTGACAGCACCTTGAATCCCTTTGAACGATGAACCACAAATCCAAAAACTAGGTAGTTACCTCATCACTTGATCCAACTAGGATAGGTGCATAGTAACTCGGGGTCAGAGCAGGTTGACCAGACAAGGAGCTCTTCAACACAAAACCGACGTCAGTTCCACAAAACGATCATAAAAACAGATTCCATCGTTATATAATAGAACCAAATAACCATCTAAGTGGAGTGGGAAAAGCAGGATAATGGAGGAAGAAAGAGAACAGAGTTTGATGGGATTAGAGGAGGAGAGAGCTAGGTGAGAAAGGGGGAAGCTCGCTAGAAGCATTTGAGAAAAGGGGAGAGAGGATAGGAAAGATGAGGAGGGATGTCGGAGGATTATCACTGTGAGAGGGAGATAAGAGGGGGGAGCAGTGGTGCTAGGATAACCTAGAGTTAGGGGAGAGAGAACCAAGAGACTCAGGAGCCATCTTTATTCTTTTTTGGCATGCTATGTTTGAAATGAGATACTTTGGTTATTGATTTGATGAATTATGGATTGGAAGTTTTTGGTGTTGGTAATTCCTTTTTTTTCATGTGGCATTGAAATCATCTCTATCGGGCATAATTAAGAAAGTGTAGAAAGAAGATAGTGGGTTTTGGAAAAGAGGTAGAATTAGTTCAAAAGGGTAAGTTACATTAATTAAACATTGATTAATATTGTGTTTTGATATTTGGAAAGATATTATGTGTGCCTTGTGATTCACATTTGAAGAAAGAGTTGTTATGTGAAGCTCATAGTTCTCCATTTTTAGATCACCCTAGAAGTACTAATATGTACAAGGATCTTTGATAGTATTACTGGTGGGATGGAATTAAAAGAGATATTACATACATTACCCTAAGATGTTTGATTTTGCAATAGGTTAAAGTGAAGGAGAAGTTACAGAAAGGGATGATTTAGGCTTTTCCAGTGCCATAGTGCAAATGGGAAAATATATCAATGGATTTCATAGTGGGATTACCAGAGACTTTTCTAGGAATCAATTCCATTTGGGTTATTATTGATAGATTGACTAAATATTTTATTTTCATTCCTATTCATAATAGTCTATCTCTAGATAAAATATCTCGATTTTATATTAAAGATATAGTCCGGTTAAATGGAGTTCCTCTCTCCATTGTATCTTATCTGGATACAAAGTTCACTTATAAATTTTGTAAAGACCTTAAGAAGTCATTGGGAACTAAATAAAATTTTAGTAAAGGTTTTCATCCTCAATCAGATGGGTAGTCAGAATGAAAAATTCAGACAATGGATGATATGCTATGTGCATGTTCATTAGATGCCCAGGGAATTTGGGATCAATATATTCTTTTGGTTGATTTTTCTTATAATAATAATTTTATTTCCAATATACATATAGCACTATTTGAATAATTATATGTAAAGCAGTGTCAAACTCCATATTTGTGGGATGAAGTAGGTGAAAGGAAGTTGATGGGACCAGAATTGGTAGAAGAGATGGAAGAAAAACTTCAGTTGATTTAGAAGAACAAGAGAACAGCTTAGAGCAGGTAGATAATTTATGTGGATAACCATAGGAAGGATCTTTCTTTCAAGGTAGGTGATTATTTCTTTCTTAATGTCTCTCAATGGAAAAGTGTGATGCATTTTGGGAAAAATTATAATCTGAGTCTATGGTTCATTGAACCCTATGAAATCCTAGAGAAAGTTGGTTCAGTTTCCCAAAAAGTGGATTTACCTCCAATTTTATCCCTGGTACACAATTTTTTTCATGTTTCAATGTTGATAATGTATATTCCGAATCCATCCCATGATTTTATTCCAAAGGTAGTTCAGTTGTAAGACAAACTTTCTTATGGGGAACTATCAGTACATATTCTTGACCATAGAAAGAACGTCTTGCAGAATAAGGTGATTCATTAAGTAACGGTTTTCTGGATAAACCATATGGTTTAAGAGGAAACATGGGAATCTGAAAATTATATGAGGGAAAATACCCCAACTTATTTGATGAGTAAAAAAAGTATAGGGATGTAATTTCCAAAAGTGGGAAGGATGTAACATCCAAGGAATTTATAGAATAATACATTTAATATAAATTAATATTTATAAATAAGATGTTAATTTTATATTTTGGGGAAGCATTTTCCGATAGCGTACTCGACATGAAACAATGAGATTCTCTAAAATATTAGGTTGCACACAACATTGAGTCATACCAAAAAATAATACAATAATATTATTATTATATTAAATGGTAGTTAACGTCTAGACATTTGTATTGGAAGGAATGAAAAAAACTAACTACAATATTATTACTCATATTTTTCAAATGTTTTTATATTTATCAAATAAATTTTAGAAGCTTAAAATGAGAATGAATCCAATTTTAAGCATAAAATACTCTAATATTTTTAAAATGCCATTTTAAAGCCTTTTGCGGGAGAACCCTTTTTAAATCTATTTTTAGTCACTTTTATTTTTTCTATTTGAAAAAATAAACTTCTTGGTTATAAGAGGGATATCAAAATTTACTTTGGTTTAATTTTTTTATTTTTATGATAAAATTCATTTTTAATGAATAGTGAAAAATACTACATTTTAATTCAAAACTACCTTTTCATCTCATTTATTTATGTAGTAAGATTAGATTTTTCATTGGTTTTAATGTGTAATTAGATTATGTTTTTATCATTCAATATAATTTTCTTCATTGGATGTAATTTCACATTTAAATTAGACATAATCATATGTGAATCTTTAGATAGTTTTTACTTCTTAAAAACCCTCTTTCTAGTTTTGAAAATAGGAATTAATTATAAATTTATTTTTAAAATTTCATTATTTTTAATTTGGAAAAACTGGATTCCATATTTTAATCATAAGGTACAAATTTTGTAAATAGTTACCTCTTATATTTGGACATTATTAATAGTAGCTTCGGTAATTATTTTTATTTAACACAGTTAAAGGGTAAATTAGGTAAATTAGGGTAAAAATAATAATATAATAATATATAACTACCCTAAAATGCGTAATAATATTATTTTATGAGTCATGGTTGACCAAACAATCCTTAGGCAAAACTTTTTTCATTTGGGAACCACTTGGGTGTGATAATGACTTGTTATAATAATTAATTTAAAGTAAAAAAAGAAATATAACATAAACATGTATCTTTTAACTAAAACAATTTTAAGGTGGGGTAATATAATTGATATATTTGACTATAATTATTTATTATAAATATAAAAATTTTCATACAACATGGAATTTTATTTAAAATTTTTATACATTAAATAAATATATTTATTTATGAAAGAATTGTGATGCAGTGATTTCCTTATTAATGAATGATTCAAATAAATGATATTATAAATATTAAAATAAATTTAATTTGAAAATTTTTATGAAATAAAAAAAAATTGGATTATTTTGACATTTTATAGTTGAGTTAATGTAGTTTTCTAAATGAATCAAGTTTCTATTACTTCAACAAAAAATCAATTAATAAATAGTGTCAAAATTGAAATGGATGAGTTTTTAAAACAAATAATATTTTATTAAATGATATAATAGCCATAAAATTGTAATATTCGCCCAAATGACTTATATAGTGTTAAAAATGTCATTAATGGTCCACTTTAGGTTCACTTTTCATTTTATAGTAACTATATTAACCATACAGTGTAAAAATACAACAAGACATGGTAAAAGTTAATTTATTTAACTAAGGGTTAAAGCCAAACGATAAGGTTAAATTTATGACCTAAAATTTTCTAAAACCTATTTTTTGAGAGTATTTAGATCTATCCTTGTATTATCCTCAAAATATATCAATTTGGAGATATTAGAATTCAAAAATCAATTTATAATAAAATAATATTTCAGCACTTTCCTAAAGTGCCCCTCCTCCCTCTTATAAAAGGCCACCAACTATACCCACTTACTCACACCTCTCAAACCCATTGGCTCACCAACATTTTTCTCAAATAATCTCCCAAAATTTCTCACTTCATACTAGAAGCATTTCCTTGTAAAGAAAGACACTCAAGGAAGCCTTTTGTCTCAAATCAAAAGTAGTCACCTGATTTAGAGGCCAGGTCTTCTCTCAAGCTCCTTTCATTTATTTTCCTTCTCCAACCACTTAACTATATTAATTCCATTATTTTATAAAAACACTAGTATACTCAATATAATATTATGTTATTATGATAATATTTCAACCTATATTTACACACACCTCCATTTAACCTATATAGAACATATTGTTTCTATGTACAGTGAACTACTGCATCATGAAACAATGATTGTTCAATTTTCTCCTGCCACCTCTCATGGTGTCCATTATGATGGAACTATATTTATATATTATATTTATATTGTCTATATTCTTTTGTAATTTTTTTTATATAATACATTTATTCTTTCCATAAGGTGTAAATATGATAATTTCCTTTGACGGAGTGTGGACTACCACCCCCTTAAAATTATATGACTCATTCATGCCATACATGGAACATAAAAGGGATGGAATTAATGAAATTATGTAACATATATAACATATAAATTATAAGGTAATTATGATATACATTTTTATCATTTAGTTTTCATTCCTTTAATATGATAAAGAAATGAAAGTAGCGTTCATGCGTACACACGGCCTACCATCTCAATCAATGGTGCATTTCATTTCTTATCTCTAAATTTTTTGGAATATTATAAATAAATTTATATATTAGATATATATGATATTTAATTCATGAATATCATTTTTTAGATAATGGACTTATGACTGCATGGACGGTTTTCATCAAAACAATTTCATTTTTTACTCAAGTACCGAACATTGACAAACAGTTCATTATGAACTCAAATTATTAACTAATTAGTATAACATGGTAATAAGTGATATAAAATAAATGATAAAATTGAAAAAGGTTCTAAAGAAAGTATAAATTAACCTGATTTTATTATTCAGGGATGTAAATAATGAACAAGACAATTTGGAATCAAGGTAAGGGACTTCATCTCAATCTCCTTTCATTGAGGTATATTTTGATAATATACACCACCTTCTTTTATTCAGTGTATAATAAAACTCATTGTCTTTTAATTTAATTCAAATGGAATCTTTTTTCTACAAATAATTTTACAAAATGAAAATATGGATTTTTTTTAATGTACACAACAACAACGACTTCTCTACCGTCATAACCATTATTTGATATTCAGCTTCTTCTCTAAGATTTAATGTTTTTTAAAAGAAAAAGAAATCACTTTTTCCCTTTTTTGGGAGTTTTGGTATCAAAAATGTTTTTCATTGTCAATTTACTATTTCAATATCTTGAAATGATTTCTTATTATTGAAAATTAAATGTTAATAGTGAAATTTTGATAATTGAAATATTTATGTGTTATAATTATATAATGGTACTTGGACATTTGATGTGTGGTTACGTGATAAAACAAAGATGGGTGGTTCCGTTATAAACCATGGGTGGGTGGTTATGTTATAACCTATAATGCATTGGCTATGGAAGTCAGATGTGTGGCTATTCTATTTATATGAATGATTTATGGAATTCGACCATATGGTTTTTCAATTTAAGTATGATTACATCATTAGTTGCCTTTTAAACATTATGTGTGCTTTCTATGGGTTTTATGTTAACATTTTGGTTGAAAAATGGTAGTAAATGAGCTTATATTTAGTGAAGAGTATTTACTAATTTATAAAGGTGAAAAGTATTACTTTATGATAAAGTATTCATGCTTTAAATGTTTTTTCAAGGATAATCGTTTTCCTTCTTTGTGCATCCCATACTGGGATTTTTATACTCATCACCAGTTTGAAATGTTTTTCATTGGATTTTAAAGGAGAATATAGTCAAGGATTGGATAATGGAAAAGTTAGTATGTTTTAATATGAAGTTAAACAATGTTTATTTTTAAAAGTTTTTTTAATGAAAAAAATGGATAGCGTGTAGAAGTGTCTACTTTCTAATAATAAAGTTGTTATGTATATACGATGGCCAAATTCTCTAAATCTCTAAACCTAAAAAGATCCTCTATGTGAGATAAATTCAAATTATTGACTTAACACAAGATTAAGTAATGTTTAAGGATGGGGTCTTATACATAACCAATTAAAAACATAATCAATGGGAGAGAGTCAAACTCATATTAACCATAAGGTTAAACATGATATCTCAACAGAAAGGAACAAATAAGTATCAAAACAACTTGTTGTACTGGACACATGTATGCATCTTAAACTCCCAAATACTCTCCTCTAATCCACCATTGTAATGACCTTGGACCTAGTAGCACGGTGTTAGTGGTAACTTTATTTCATTGTAATAAGATACAAGGAATCAAACCCCAATGGACTTATTAGATTAGTAGTATTGGTAAACTAGATACATAATTGAAATACATATTACAATTGAAAACATAAAATTCATAAAGTTTTTTCTTTGATAACGTGATTTTTTCCTATATAGTATCCCTTTATATCAATCACAAAAAACTTCCTAGTATCCTGGAAAAAAAACATAAGAAAGTGGTGAGCTTAGATGCTCAATAAGGGTAAGTGTAAAATTGAATATATCATGAATAAGAAATCATAATCAATATGGTAAGGAAAATAACTAAAACACATGCCATTTAATCAATAAACTGAGAACAGTGTGGAATAAATAAATAAGGATCAAATAAATCCAAATAGATAATCACATGAGCTTGAAAGTTATTCATGGATGATCTAACTAGTTGAAAAATCAAAAGAAAATCAATAAATAATCTCATAATGATGGATTATTTAATTTTAGAAAACAAAAACATTCTTTTAAGACCTTTCACCTGATAGTTTAAATCTGTGTGTAGAAACTCATCTAATTTGGCCAAATAATCTGTCTAATGATACATGTCGATGCATCAAGGGGCTATCTATAACCAAGCCTCACACATAATGTACTAATTCCAATACATTAATCATATTAAAGGGGTTAAACATAATCAAAATAAATATTCATATTGAAAAAATGATGTATGAAATATTAATAGTTACCTCAATAAAATAAAAATAAACTAAAACCAGCTAGTGTAATATGGTGAATTGTAATGAAATTTAAAATCCTCAGTCAAACTGACCATAAATCATGAAAATAAATAAAATTGATGATATAAATTCAAAAAACTTATAATTAATCTTAAGTACACTAAAGGTTTGGTGTTATTGATGAAAATAAATACCATAAAAATGTTATTATAAACATTTTTGAGGAAAATAATCATTTCACTTTCAAAATGTTTTTATGATAAAATGTCTAAAAAATATTTTGAAAATACATTTCTTTTAAAAGAAAATATTACAACTTGTAAAATAATATTTAAAATATTAAGTTTCCATGATATCAAAAAAAAATTTATCACATACACATTAAAACAAATATTCCTTTCGCTTTTTTGGTCAAATCCAAACATGGCTTATTTTGAAAATGACATGAAGATTACTTTCAAAACAAATTAAAAAGTAAAAAATGGGTAAAATCCACTATATTTACTAAACCTGGGTGTTCCCCTGCTGATGTGTCGCCACCACAATAAACCACGTAACCAAATTCATGTATCCATTTACTGAAAACCCCTCTGTTATCCGCACGCTACCTGGAATTACCCCTCACTTTTTGACTCCGAAAAATGCAAAACTGCAATCCATCTTCGCAGTTAGGGTTAGCTTCTTCGTCATTCTTCCTCCCGTGAAGAACTCAATCCGTAGCCATTTCATCCCACATTTTTCTCGAAAAAGCGCGTAATCTCTACCCCGATCAGTCGCCGACAGAATGTAACCTCGATTATTCTTCTTCCTCCTTCTTCCTCCCACGATGAGGTCAATCTGCAGCCATTTCATCCCACAGTTTGATCAAAAATCCACTTAATTTCTACCCCAATCAGTCATCGACATAAGGTAACCTCCATTATTCTACATCTGTTGCTTCTGTTTGTTCATCTTTCGCCCGCTTTGTCCACTAACTTCTTCCCTACCAATCTCTGATCAACCCGCATCATCCACCGAGAACCGCAAGCGTTTACTGAAAATCGACGACTGCCTTCGGGTCACGGATGTTGACAATCGAAATTGCCTCCAGGAAACCCTAACTATTATTAATTCTTCCTCCGAAGCAAGAACTAAGTTAAATCAAATTATTCATCTACTTCAAAGCATGGAACCGAATCAACTTTGAAAAGTGAGAAATTCAGTTTCATATTGTCATCAAATTTTTATAAGCATGCACCATGTTCTAAATTTTTTCTTGCATCGTTGATTTCCATATGTTTATTCATTTATGAAAATGTAAATTAACAACTATAATGGATACAACTATGAAAACTTTTTCAAAAAAAATGCTTACATCCATAATCTATGGATTGAAGGATTCAGTTGTAGGTATGTTGATAATCTTGCAATTTATCAAGTAGCAGATATATTAGTATAAATTGAGTTCTTTATTTTCTTCCTTCAGTAGCTCTGTTCGTCCCCATTGTAAATTTTGATTGCTCCGTCCTCTACACCGTACTCCTCTGTACGTTCAAATTTATTGACTCCAGTATGTCATTATATTTTATAGTATTTTACATTTACATCTAATTTTATTGAATTATTTCTAAACTAATCATGTATTTAACACTCATTATCTCTTATTAATTCTGGGAATTTTGCTACTATATTTCCACATATCTTACTCAACCAACGACAATGAACTACTATCAGATAGCTTACACATCTACTTTGAGTACTAGGATTAACATCTTGCAATGGTGATATCATTAACCCTGGTGATGAGAAATTCAATTAAAGGGCAATGAATTATCTTACTACAGAGGCTGAGATAGTTTCCGCAGTTATGGACAAAAAAATTGGAATTTCCAGACTGGTATATTATATTTTCATATTTTCTCTATGTGTTATAATGTAGGTTCCAGACTAGTATATTATATTTTCATATTTACCAGTGCATTCATTTTTCATGTTGGATTTTCTACTTTCTATTAGCTTCTCACATGATTCAAACAATTAATTACTTATCACTCTAGATGTTTTATATTATGTCTATGGTTTGATACAGAGGATGACATGAAACATGGTCTTCAGATTAGTCGAGACAGTTTAGGAACAATTACTCATTGTACTTAACAAGAAAGGTGAATGAAGGGAAATTTGAACAAGAAAACTGGGAAAGAAGACTGAGATTTTCTACTCTACTTTCTTGGTAATAATACATATAGGTTTAATTGGTTTTCATTCACTTTATTTCAAACCTTAAGTTCATTACAAACTGTTCTGCATATTTTTGTATTTGGAATTTCTCATGGAAGACATTTCAGTATGAATTTTTTGTAGATTGATTATATAATTTACATGCTGGATGTTTTCCATGCAGGACACTTTTCATGGTGGACAGTTTTCATGAAATGCTGGATGGTTATCATCAAATATGTTTTTAATCAGTTTCCATAGCTTGATAATTTCTCAGTTTTCTGGACTTTTATCATTATCGAATAGGATAATGGTGGAGACTTTTTATACTGGACATTTTAATGCATTTTTTTTGTTTTTGTTACTCAAGGTGGACGCTGTTATAAACTGGGATATATGTTCTATATTTGGTATTCCAAGGATATTGATGGTTTCCTGTATGTATGTTACGCATATAATAACATTTTCCCCTTCTACTCATCATATAATTATATCTTATGTTTTTTCACTATTATCTAATTATTTTAACAGTATTAATGACTAATACAATAGAAATAGGTAATGACTACTTCTATTGTGTTGTAAAGTCGGGAAGTTAACCTCAGTTTCGACCACCATCTACTTGTAGCTAATTTCTGCATAAAAAAATTCTGAAATAACTATGTAACTTCAAGAAACAGAAATTTATGTTTCATTAAATTCGTATGAAGTACATTATAGTCTTATAATTTTTTGTTCTTTTCACAACTGTTCAATGGAATTCAACAAATTTAGGACTGACTTGTAGAATCTGGTTTTATGTTTGTAGATGGAGAAACTGAAATAGCACCTCTAGCCAGACATCCTATGGGTCAATGTAAAACCTTTGGTTTCCTCCAATAGTACCTTTATTTCTTGTATGTCATATTTTTATAGGATACATGTGTGTATTCATGCACATAAGCAGACATATATTTCTTATCAATTGCTTATTCTACACCAAAGTACTTTTTCTTATTTTTGATTTTTTTTTCTTTATTTATTGCAGGGCAAATATTTTCTTAGGAAGGAAAATTAATATGCACCAAAAGTACTCTTAAGGAAACATTTTAATCGCAGGTAACATGTTGGAATGATCATTTTTTTCTTGGTGCCATACTAGCACATGTTTGTTGAGAGGTTTCTTCTCATTATTCATTCATGTGGATGTACGTATTGAACTTCCAAATAAATATGTTCATACATTATTCTGGATTAAAAACTTTGGTATGCCATACTGCATATTTACAATTTCTTTTTGTTCATGGAAATGTTTTAATATAATGTATGATTAGATCATTGAATGTGTTTGGTTTCCTGAATGAATGACATTCCTATTATTGTATTTTTAGTTGCAGTTGAATACAGATGTAAGAAATAGGAAGTTGAGATAGTGAATTGGTATATTTCCATCACACAACTTTTAAAAATATGATATCCTATAGTAAACAAAAAAACTATTTACAATATTCACTGTTTTTTGTGACTGCAACTGCTGAAGGTATGTTTTTATTGCAGTCCCTCATATAATCCATGTTTTATAGAAACTGTTACAGCAAAAGTCAAGAAATTTACTAAAATAACTTCTAAGAGCATGTAATTAATATAATTAAGCATGGTAAAGTACTACAGTTTTCCATATTATTTTGCCATCTATTTCTGGATATGGTTAAACAGTATGAGAATTAAAAAACTTTCAGGTGTGATGAAGCATGTTAATTAAAAAAGTACATAGTTAGAAAAAATGTAACATTTCATTTGAACTTTCCAATTCCCTGATTCATGACATTCGTGATGGAAAACTGAGCATCATAGTTTAAAAAGTATTGGAGGTAACTCTTTTTATACAGTTTTTATTTCTTTTTTCCTTTTGGTGTTTTTTTTTCTATATAACTATGTGTTTTCCAAAATTATTTAAGATCATGTATGATTAAATCTTAGAATTTGTATGTTTTCATGACCAAATGACATTATGTTATCTCGGATTAATGCATAATTTCTCTACAAATGGAGTTCTACTTTCAGCAGTGATATTTTGACTACCATCTCCTAAATGAGGAAATGATTCTTCTTTGAACGTTGGATCTTAGTAACTGTAATAGGTCTGGATGTTATGTTTTCCTACATTGTGTTGACGTCTCTGAAACTGTAATATTCATGTTTTAAAATGTGTGACTTTTTCATCACCGTTGACTGCAGTGGAGGACCCCCAGAAACTTCTTCATAAAAGTCTGCATTTATTTTTGTGATTCATTCTCATCTTTTCAGGTATTTTAAAGTGGTTGACAGGTCACTATTGAAGTTTCTTAGCATGGGTGAAAGACTCCAATCAGGGAAAGTAAAGATGGTAGCCCCTCCGTTTACCCAAGATTGGTCTCTATTCAAGTGATATTTTAAAACAATAACCCAACACTCTTGATATTGAGTTAAGACAGAAGAAGTTTAAATCTATCTTCTTCTATTTTTGTAATTCAATTTCATGTTTTTAGGTATTATGAAGTGCTTACCGACTCTCTACTAAAGCTACATAGCATTTTTGAATGACATCAATCAAGGAAAGGAAATATGTCTGCTCGTCCGCTTATCTAGGTTTCGTCTCTATTTAGGTGAGTATTAAAACCAACAAAAAAAATATTATTGACATTCATTGAAGAAGGTATACATTCAGATGAAGTGGAAGTGAAACTGATGTCTAATTATATAGAGCATATTTGAAATTGTAGCACTTTTGAAGTAGATTTCATTCCCTCATCGATGAAAGTCCAATTTTCATTTTATTTTTCTTGACATTTTTTCAGATGTAAACTTGAAATATCCAATGTAACTACCTTAATGATTTCATGTAGTTGTGAAGTGATATAAACTGCAATAGATATATGGTGGGAATGATCACATGATGATTCAAATCCAAGGTAACATCCCAATCATTTCATTTTTTATTAATTTATTCAAAACATAATATATTTTCTGTATCTAAAAAATGTACCTACTGGAAGTTTTTCAATCTGAATACATCATGAAAAAAATGTTTTTTTATAATTGTATAACTTTATGTTGCTGAAAATAATCTACAAATGTATACATTACAAATTATGCATCAATTACATACTTTCTGTCAGTTGGTATTTAATTCAATCATTTTCACATCTCTTTTTTATTATTACAACCATTTTCTTATCTTTGATTTATCTTCCAGTTATTTTCAGTTCATGTATCTCTTTTTATTATGGGTTCAGTTGATTTTAAAAATTTGCAGGTTATGTTTTTTACTTTTTCTGCTACATGCATCTTTACTTAGGATCATTGAGGTGGATTAGTTTCCTCTCATACTGTACACCAATATAGGAGACTTCAAATATATTATTAGTTCCAAAATTTTACAATTAGTTTCCCTTTCTAATATTTTTATGTGCCTCCAGTTTATTCATGGGAAAAATGATCAAGCAATGGTTGAAGATTCAATAGATAATCAAGGTTTTTGGAGTTACTATATGATGATATTTTCTACTAACCATGCATTCAATATTAATCTTTGTGTTTTAGTGATCCTATAATTAGAATTGATTTGGTTAATTTTAATCTTCGTATTTCTTACATTTCGAGATTTCTTCACAGATAAACTCCAGGGTTTTTGCTTCAAGGGTGATGCGGGGTTGATCCGAAGGTCAATCGGTGTTTGTGAGAGCTGGGGGAGAGGGGGAGCGAGATAGACTGAAGGATGAATACAGTGGGGAGGCAAGTCCAGTGATCTGGTGTGCCGAAAGTGCATCACCAATAGTAGTACTCGGAGGGGCACAAAAAAATCATCTTCCAATGGCAGATGGATTCAATCGGTGGGCCTCCAGTCTCCCACCGCCTCTCATCCTCTTGTCCTAGTTTCGGTCATCACCTTTTTCAAAATTCAAATCTGCTATAGATCTGGTATTCGCAGCTTTGTATCTTACCGATTTGCCTCTACTACTTGTCTGATGGCTTGAATACAGGGGCATGGTCATTATGGCATTGGATTTCAGGGGTCCAGAATACAGAGGGCTACGCAGGTGAATTTTAACCGAGGAAATGAGTTCTGTCTGGAGGGCCACATAAAGATTGGCAGGGATGTTGTTTCATCAAATAAGGTTCTCATGAAGATGGAAGATGGGGAGTGGTGTCTAGATGGTCAGGAGTGGGCGGTCGCAAGCAAAAACCACCAGTAAGTAGTATGGAAGCGTACCAAAACCCCAAATATCCCAACAACCAGAGGTTAATGATGCTTCTGGGTTTTAGTCTGAATATGGTTCATCTTTGTCTCTGATCTGTTTTTTAACTACTTGAATGAAGTATTCATATTCTATGTCCTCTTATTCCATTATCTGACAACATTACTTTCTAATTATAATTTATTCAACATATGTTTTCTTCTTAAAGTTTATAAATATTAATCTTGTATTAGAAGAAAAAATATTAATTGAATACACCTTCCAATAGCATGGGCGAGTACTAGTTTAATTTAATATATAATTTTTTAAATGTTAAAAAAATTAATTTTTTCTAAAACATGGATTTTGATGAACAATGATTTCAGTCGAAGAAAGAAATAAAGTGTTATTTTCTTAAAAACATTTTCTTAATAATTTTTAGTACCAAATAGTAGTAAATGGTAATATTACTTCAAAAAATTCATGAATAAACTAATGAGAATAAAATTTATTATTTTAAGATAGAAATATTGAGTAATTTTCCCAAGGTATACAAACAAAAAAATAATCCGGGATAATTATGAGATTGTAAAATAAACCCATACCACTTTGGTAACTTATGAATCTTAAGCCCCATAAAATAAATAATCATAAAATGAAACTTAAAATATCATGAAGACAATTATATTCATTCCATAACAAATCAAAGGTTAATTATGTACACCACATAAAGAAATAAGTGTTCAATATAGCATATGACTCATATAAGTGAAAGTGAGACGAGAAACCATTACCTCAGGTTTAACATCCTTCATATGTCTCTAAACCAACGGTTTAATAAATATATATTTATTATAAAGATATTAAAAAACCTTAATTATATATCTCATAAAATATATGATTTTAATAAATTATTTTATCACCCATTTATTAACAATTATTTGTTAAATTCATTATTTCGAGTGATAATTGATTTGTTTTTCAAGTATGTTTTAGTCTGATACTTCTAGTAATTTTTATTCGACCATGGTTACATCATATCCAGAATTTTAAAAATGATATAAATATCATATATATTCATTATATATTTATTTAGAGTTATCTACTAAACTTGGTGATAGAAAATGGATTACATCATTCACGGATACGGTAGGTTGTACGTACGCATGAGCGTTGTTTCCATTTTTATCGATGGATGGAACAACAGGAAAATTAATATTAAATAACATTTACATAATTATTATTATTTCATATATCTAATTTAAATTAATAAATTAATTCCTTTTTAATATCCATGTAAAAATATAATAAAAAACATTTCATAATACAATGTGAAAGTGGTAATCCACACGTACGCACAACTAACATTATTTTTTTCAATATATTGGTAGGTAAGAAGTTAGATATGATATTATATTTCCATATGTATTTTTATATCATAAATATAACATATATTCATTAAATTTTACTTTACTACTTTTCATGTAAGGCATAAGAAAAAAATGAGTCACATCGTTATGTGAGCTGGTAGTCTGACGCACACACAAGCAACATTATCATATCCCCTATGGAATGAAAAATAAGATGATAGATGTGATATAATAATGAAAGATATGTAATAATTTCCTAAATATCATATAAATATGTTAAATAAATCATTATATCCATCATTTAAAGGTGTTTATGAAAAAAGAAGTACATTGGTTTGTGAGGTGGTAGTATGTTGTACATACGATTGACGGTTTCATTTCCCGATTGATGGAAGTGGAAATGAATAATTGTCATTACATTGAAATAATAAAATATTAGCATATAGGATATAATTTTTTATTATATTTTTATAGTTTAATAATATTATAAAGAGTTATAACAATAAGTATTACGAAAATTCATAGTCAAAAGCATTGCCTCTTCATCGGGAAACCTCATTAGGTTTAACCTAAATCCTTTATAGAGTGGATTTATGATATAAAAAATGTATATTAGATATGGGTATCTTTTTACGTAATGGATATGGGTATTTCATTGCTGAAAAAAATTAATCTGTAAGTGTGAATAATGAAGGAGGGTGGGTTTCTCTTTTATAAGTGGGGGAGAGGACACACATGGAATTTTTGAAACAATAAAGTGATACCCATGTTTCTTTCATTTCAAATTCCTTAAAAATGGTTAATTATTTAAACATATAGGTGATAAGATCTAAATATATCCAGAAAATTATGTTTTACATGTTTTATGTCATTTTTAACCCTTATCTTCTAACTTTATGACCTAGTAAACTTGTTTTTACCTTAACCATTATAATTAGATTTTACTATTATAAAAATTCATCATGGTAAAAAGTTAAGTGAAAATCACTAGATAATATAAATTATTCTTATTCCAATTTTTTAATTCATTTTCCAAATTTTATTCACATAAGTGGTATAATTCAATTTAAAATTAAATAGCAGACGCGATGAAAGAGCGGTTTTCTAAAGAGAAACTTCTTAAAAGTATAGAATTCTTAAATATAAAAATTAAATATGAAGTTGATTAAAATGACCTAAATCGATTAAATTTTAATATAATGAAACTTATTTTACTATAAAATCAATTTAAAATAGAATTTAATTGAAAATTCAGTTTTTAATAAAAAAAGATTATTATTCACTCTTCATCAAAACATCACCCAAAGATAATTTTGACTTCTATATTTCAAAAATAAATTTTATTTTTTAAAATAAATTTTTTTAATTTTGTTAAAAAATAATTTTAATTTATTTTTTCAAATCAAAATTAAACCTATTTAGAAACCTACAGTATTTCAGGAAAAAAAATTGTTTTTTCAATCAAATAGTTATTATTTTATTTATGATCAATGGATAACCATTGAATTTGTTTTATAATCTTCAAAGAAAATATTTTTCATAATTTATTTATTCATATTTATACCCTCCAACTCAACATCTAGGATATATTGGTCATGTTTATGTAATAATATTTTAATAGAGTATCCTGTTTCATTTAAACCTGGTGTTGAGTGCATCATAAGATAAGAGATTGAATTTACTTAAAAGTAAATATATTATAAATTCTTTGGATGTTCCATTCTAATCTAGTATCAGTTTTTTGTTTCGTATACGCTATCAAATATGATGTTTCTATTTTAAAATCTCAGAGTGTTACAACCATGACTCCACAACACTCAAACCAAGGGAATGGTTCTCTCATGAAAAAACTTTTCATTTTGACCATGAATGTATATCAATCACCCCATTAATGTAATTTCATCCTTGATATCTAATTATCTCTATTAAACCAAACAGGACTAATCAGTAATATTCCTTTGAATCTAGGTCACATGGAAGATGTCATGAATCCCATACTATAGTGCTGGAAATTCTAATCGATAATCCACATCACCAACACACTCCAAAACCTCAAAAGACTCAATAAATGGGGTATAAATATTAATCCCTAAGTCAAAAATTCATCACCACTGATTAGGGTAAATTCTTAAGAATGGGTGGTCTCTATTCTAAAACTCTAGGGGGCTTCGCCTGAAATCTACGTAAGGATTATGATGGTACTGTGTTTCCTTCATCCACTCTCAAACCAACTAAATCTCCTCTATCATTCTATACACCACATTAAGACAAAGGACTTATGGCTCCCTTGCCATGGTCTAATATAAAAGAGAATGAAAATCCCACATATACAATTCTTTAAACGATGGTATTCCAATAGATGAGTGATATTTTTTGTTGTAGGAAACTCAAAAAGTAGAAATAGATCACCCATGATCTACTAAAGTCTAACATGAAATCCTACAACATATCCTGCAATGTTTGGATGGTCCGATCTATCTTCACATCTGTATGAGGATGAAAAGTGACTCTAAGTTGAAACTGGAAGAAAGAAATATTTTTGTAATCCCCACCTGAATAATGAGTTAAAATGATGATCTTATTCATAAATGAAGGACCCCGGTACCCCATGAAGTTGTAAAATATTATAAACATACTGAATTTCTAGATCATTAATGTAACTTGACTCTATGGTCGATGGAAAATTATTCAACGTCATTATTCAATCAAAAATAAACAACACTACATAAAAACCTCCTATAGTCATAGGTAACCCAATACTTATCATGATTGAAATTACCTAACACTTCCACATGTTGATATGAAAGGGATATAAGAAACATCTAGGTATTATGTTCATGTATTTCACCTTCTTAAAAACTAGATACAATTCAACAAACTCTACAACCAACTACTTCATCCCAAGCCACACAAAAATGCATCATAAACCCATGATACATATTAGAAACACTAGGATATACCTCTAAGGGTGATATGTGAAACTCACAAAGAACTCCCTCATATATATCCAATATAACAAACATCCTCTCTTAAAATATCACCATGTTTTAACCATCCTTTGAACATACCTATGTAGAATCACCACGGCCAACATGATCTCACATCACCTCTACCATTGGATCACCACACTGAGACTTCACTACCCACTGTATTAGAGATGAATACACTTTCATATGATATACAAAACCTACATTATTTACTTCCACAAAATAAAGATGAATTTATATATAATATTCCAACCCTTTCCAGACTTCCTCAAATTCCTTAACAATATCCCCTCATGTATTTCAACGCATCACCTCATCCAAAAATTCCACTTTCCTATAGTTTAGGAGATCTCAAAATCATAATATTAAAGATACTCCATCCACCTCCACTGATTTAAATTCATATCCTGTTGAGTTGAAACATAATTTAGGATTTTTTTATTTAAAATACCATAAATATCTCAAAAATTAGGTAATGTCTCTATAACCTATGGTTATACACAACTTTCACCAACTCCATATCATTAGTGGCATGGTTGTGTTTATGGGGGATTAACTACCTTGACTAATAAGATAATATATCTATCTTATATATTATGATTCATCCTAAGTCTAGATGGGATTAATCATAGAAAACCTCAAATGTTACCCCCATTCAGGAAACCAAAGTACTAGGGTTCTAATGAATCTATCCTTTAGGTATTAAAAGTTTACCTAACATTGATCAGTCGAGATAAATGCATGTTCTTTTCTAGTAAATTTTGTTAGAGTATCTATATTCTGAGATAATACATATAAAAACCTCTAATAATAGTCTTTGATACCAAGGAAGCTATGAACCTCTACCAAATTCATGGGTGCTTTCCAAGAAACAACTATCATGATCTTTAATGTGTCCATGGACACACCCAGCTGAATAAACACATGCCTTTGGCAGATCGGGTATGAGGTGAATCGGAACCACACCAGTGGGCGGGACCCACACCGATAGAACAAACTCACGCCCTTTGGGTCGGGCCAGACGAGACCAGGTCGCCGGGCCAAACGGCGGGCTGGACCCCGGCCAAACTGGGTCGGGCCCAGCAAGGCTCATTGGGGCTAGCCCACTGGCCAAGCCCGACCAGACCTACCCAAACCCAAACCAGGTTAGCTTGGGCCAGTTGAATTAAACTGAGGTATGTGGGACCCCTGGGCCAGGTTGGTCGGGTTGGTCTGACTAGGTCAGACCGGGCCTAGATGCAACTGGCCCCTAATTTCTAAAATGACCATATCTTACAGGTCGGTCATCCATTCGACACACCATCTATTTCGTGGGAAACCTTATAGTGAGATGGTCTTTTAGGTTATTCTATGTGTGGATTCAGGGTGGGTCGGGTTCAACCGATGGATCAATAAGCAGTTGTGTGGATCTTTAGTGGCCCGGCAGACGAGCAGCAGTCGTGTGGACCCTTAGTGGTCGAGCAGAAGAGCAGGATCCATGTGAATCCTTAGATGCCCGATAGATGAGCAGTAGTCATGTGGATCCTTAGTCGCCTGGTAGACGAGCAGTAGACATGTTGATCCTTAGTGGCCCAAAAGACGAGCAGCGATTAATCAGGTATGAGTCCTTCAATAGTATGAAAAGTTCATCATTATAGCTGATGAACCTTCTTCATATGCTTTAGATTTTACCTGGTGTGAGTTTCCCTTGCATTGTGTATTTTATTTGTGGATTTTATTTGTGGTTGCTTTGTGGTATTTCTCATTAGTGTTTTGGGGTACCCTACTGACTACTATGTTACTCACCCCTACACAGGCTTCACCTACACGTGTTGTGCCTTGTGCAGAAAACAGACATTTCGATAGTGGACATGGATCCCAAGGAGCAGTCAAGGCCCAGTAGGATCAGGTGGATATAATTTACTACTTTGTCTTCCAGTATCTACACTACTCTTACTATCAGGTGGGGTTTTCAACTAATGGTCACCCATGTCCCTGTATACTTTGATGTTTCAATTTTTTTTGGGTTTTCATTCTGGACCACTTCTCTTTAGTTATACTTGTACTCAGCACTTGTTTCAGTATACCTAATTCCCCCCTTCAGTTTGTGGGATGTGTTCAGGAATGTGTGTGCCTAAAATTACTCAGTAAAATTCCTCCCACTTGTAGGCTGACACCTTAGTTGCTAGTCTCCAACCCCTTGCCTTTGGGAGGTGAGCTTGGGTACATCATTACACGGGCCCCGGGGGATAGTTCTTGACAAAGTGGTATCAGAGGTGGATGGTTCTACCTCAGATACCGAGCGTCTATTGTTTTATTTTGGGAAAATAGTGTAAAATGTTATGAGTCTGATTTTCAGATTTGGGGTGTCCATTGTTGCTGCGGAGACCAACGTATACACACATTAGGACCATGAATGTTTCTACTTTTTGGCTCAATGCATAAAAATACTGGTTGTAAGAGTGTCTCCTTATGTTATTTGGTATAGGATTCAGCTCATCAGGTATAATCTATTGAATGTGTCTCGTCTTGATCTATTTTAGGATGCCTCCACATGGACAACCAGTCAGGATTCTGATACGTGGTTGGGACGACAACCCACCTAGTGACAAGGCATCCATCCAGGGACCAGTTCTCGAGATATCCCCACCTGGTGGTGTACTTGTGCTACCACCACCCGTTGGTTAGAATATACTATTGGTGGTACCGATAGAGGACGTGTTCAGACTCAATGCCTTGAACAAGATATAGATACAAAGACCTCATAGTTTCAGGGGAGATACATATTCTCAGGTTGTTCAGAACTGGTTGGAGGCAGTGACACAGGTCTTCTGCTTAGTGAGGACACTGCTTGACTAGATGGTGATCTTAGCTATGATCCTTCTTTAGGGATCTACAGGTAGATGGTGGAGTCTGACGATTAAGACTCATGATGAGGCAACCCTCACCTAGACAGATATTGAGTGGATTTTATGGTAAGAGTTATTCCCGATGACTTTGCCCTCAGTACGTATTTAGGAGCTGCTTCACCTTCAGAAGGGAAGCATGATAGTAGCTGAGTACTCAGCGAGGCTCACTAATCATTCCCATTACACTACATAAATGGTGTGAGGCCCTTTCATCACCGCTATATCCTTCGATTAGGGGATAATAAGGGAGATTAGGGCCTCTTGTTTTCTATCAGCATGACCATGTAGGCTGGAGTGCTGGAGAGAGCTCTACTAGTAGAGAACTACCTCACCAAGAAGGCACTGACAGTGGGTGCCACCACTAGGTGACAGGTAACTGAACTATCTATGGAAGGTAGCCAACAGATGGTTCAATAGTAAAAACAATCTATATTATCTATTGTATGACCCCAGGACTCAGGATCAGTGGTGTGAGGCCACCAGGATAGTGGGAGATAGTAGAGGAGTAGGGTATGCTACTCGTGCAGTGGGTTGGGACACATGGCTTATGACTGCTCGAACCGCCGTATAGATGATCACCAGAAGGTCGAGGGACTTCTGAGATATAGGTAGAGGCTCAATCAAGGAGGGCCATAGGGTAGCAGACGTGGCAGGGGAGCAGGATGAGCAGTAGGTAGTGGGCAATAGTTTGAGGTACTACCACTACCACCTCCAAGTAGTCCACCCCGACCTTATGGAGTAGGAAGACAGGGGAGAGATCATCTTTAGGCAGTGGAGGATTTTGACCACGGTGCTCCAGAGTTTATTTGAGGTACAATTTGTGACTTCTACACCCTATCTTGAGTTCTTATAGACATAGGTTCCAGTCACTCTTTCCTTTCCACAGCTCTTGTTCTTAGCTCGGATATTTTGGTGGAGTCGGTGTCTCCATCCTTATGGCTAGATACTCTTACTAGAGGGGATTAGTTTATAACAAACTGGTGATGGTACTGTGAGATTACTGTAGGAGGCAAGAGATTTGGCTGGGATCTCCTAGTAGCAGCGTCAAGGCCTTACAGCGTCATCCTGGGTATGGAGTGGTTATCTACATTCCAATCTCAGATTAACTGTTTTAGGCACAAAGTGCAGTGTGTCTGTGAGGATGGGATCAAGTTTTCCTTAAACAACAAGAAGGGAAACTTTGCAACATAGGATAGACTTTCTTGGAGGAGGGTGCATCTGATCACTCATTAGTTGGCTAGCATCACCCTCGGTGAAAATGAATGAGAGGAGTCTAATTTTTCCTGTAGTGGTGGAAGAGTATGAGGATGTTTTTCTTGAGGATTTTTTGGGACTACCTCCTCATAGGGAGGTATATCTATTCATATATTTATACCCTAATATGGCACTAATATAAACATTTTCATATCATATGGCTCCCACAAAGCTTCGTGAGTTGTTGGTGCAGTTAGAGGACTTGCAGGAGAAGGGCTTCGTGAGACCCAGCGGTTAACTAGGGGCAGCCCCGGTGTTGTTTTCCAAGGAGGATGAGAGCTTGAGACTATGTGTGGATATACGTCTCCTGAACTAGGTTACCATGAAGAAAAATTATCCACTACTGAATATTGATGACCTCTTTGATCAGCTAAAGAGAGCGAGATTGTTCTTGAAGATCGACTTCGGATTTGGCTATCACCAGCTTCGGGTATGGGATAAGGACGTACCGAAGATAGCCTTCAGGTGATAGTATGGCCACTATGAGTTCCTGTTGATGCCTTTCGGTGTGACCAATTCCCCAATAGTGTTCATGGGACTCATGAATAGGATATTCTAGACGTACCTCGATTGTTTCATGGTAGTCTTTATTGATGACATATTGGTGTACTTAGCGTTGGAGGAGGAGCATGCTACACACCTGTCGATAGTCCTACATGCACTTTGAGAGCACCGACATTATGGAAAGTCCTCGAAGTTCCAGTTCTGGATTTTTGAGATCCACTTTCTAGGAAATGTTATCTCAGATGCTAGAGTTGCAGTAGATCTGGGAAAAGATAGAGGCAGTGCTTTCTTGGGAGCCACCCAAGATCGTGACTGAGGTGCATCATTTCTTCGGGTTGTCTGGATACTACCAGAGGATCGTGCCTGACTTTTACAAATTATAATCACCCTTATTAGATTTTACACATAAGGGAAGGCCCTTTTTGTGGATATAGAAATTCCAATAGAGTTTCCAGGATCTGAGGTTGAGACTGACGAGTGCCCCCATCTTGAGACTACCAGAAGAGGGTGTTAGGTATGTAGTCTTCTGTGATGCATCAGAGACTGGTCAAGGTTGTGTCCAGATGTAGGATCAAGTAGTGATCACCTACCGCTCACAAAAGTTGAGGTGGCATGAATGGAACTACACGACCCATGACTTGGAGATAACAATAGTGGTATTTTACTTGAAGATGTGGTGGAACAACTTGATGGGTGAACGATTAAACATCTACTCCGACCACAAGAGTCTCAGGTAAATCTTCTCATAGAATGACCTAAACTTGAGAAACCAGCGATGGATAGAGTTCCTCCAGGACTATGACATTTTGGTATTCTATACTCCTAGGAAGGGGAATGTTGTGGCAGATTCACTCAGCAGGAGATCTAGGTTGCAGCAACTGAGTGAGGCCAAAAATCAGATATCTGCGATACAGATATCTATTGCAGATGATGATATAGTAGCTTACCTTTAGTCAACGACTATTACTCCCCCACTCTTACAGCGAGTCAGGGAGGCACAACTAGTGGATTTTTACTATGTGGCCCGATGTGCTCAGTTATCCTCAATGCATGCTCCAGATGAATTTTTGATAGGTGGGGAGCACATAATCCTTTTCAGAGGGTGTAGAATAGTACCATTTGCATTGCAGGATGAGGTGTTGAGGGAGTTTCATACACCCCCTTTGATGGTACATCCTGGAGTAGCAAAGATGTACTAGGACCTCTAACATCAGTATTAGTGGCCAGGATTGAAGAAAGTAGTGGCCGCGTTCGTCTCACGATGCCTCACTTGTCATTAAGTGAAGTCCGAGCATTAGGTTCCAGCAGGCTTAGCATATCCACTTAAGGGACCAAAGTGGAAATGGGGTGGTATCTCGAGGGAATTCGTGATGGGGTTACCATGTATATCTGTAGGCCATGATTCTATCTAGGTGATCATTGACCAACTCACCAAGTCATCTCACTTACTACCCATCCAAGATCAATGTCTGATAGAGGTCTTGGGATACCTCTACATCCAAGAGATAGTGCAGCTTCACGGGGTGCGTTTGATGATCATCTCAAACCGTGATGCACTCTTTACATCTCGTTTGTGGAAGGAATTACAGGAGGAATTCAGGACTCAGTTGTGCTTGAGCATAGCTTTTCACCCCCATATGGATGGTCAGACAGAGTAGACCATATAGACCCTGGAGGACATTCTTTGTGATTGCATCCTTGATTTTGGTCATAGTTGGGAGGAATACCTGCCACTAGTGTATTTTTCATATAACAAAATCCATAACTCTACCATTGGAATGGAACCATTCGAGGCCTTGTATGGGCGGCCTTGAAGATCATCTCTATTATGGATAGACCTAGGGGAGTCGGCACTCATGGGTCCAAAGTTGGTATGGGATACCATTGAGAAGGTGCAAATCATCTAGGAGTAGGTGAGTACTTCCCAGAGTATGAAAAAATTATATGCTGACAAGATGTGGAGACCCTTGGAGTTTGAGGAGGTTGACCATGTGTTCCTTAGGGCCTTACCTCGATGAGGGTTTCATAGATTTGTCTTGAGTGGCAACTATCTCTAAGTTTTATCAGACCTTTTCAAATCCTGATCATTATTGGAGAGGTGGTGTAATTTTTGGCTCTTCCCCCACAGATGCACTGGGTGCATGATGTTTTCCATGTGTCACAGCTGAGGAGATATGTTCCTGATCCACACATGTCATCAATTGGGGTGAGCTAGACATTGATGATGGGGCGACGTTTGTGGTGTTCTCAGGGAAGATAGAAGATCGATAGGAGTAGGTCCTACGTGGGTGGACGATTCCTCTAGTGCACATTAGATGGCAGTACATGAATCTATAGGAGAGAAAATGGGAGAAGGAGGCTCAAATTCGTTCTCAGTATCCCCATTTGTTTGATTGGCCCTTATTTTGGATTTTGGGGATGTAAATCCTTGTGGTGGGGAGAATGTAACGTCTCAGAATTTCCGTGTAATTTTTTTTAAATTATATGGAATTATTTTGACACTACACGCTCTGACGGCATGTGACCATAAGGTCCTTTGACCCTAGATTGGAATTTTTAACTTTTTTAAGGTACGTTCAGTAAATGTGAGAGTGGGTTTTTCTAACTGTTGAACTGGTACTTGGATAAAAAATCAGAGGACATCATTGAACTTAGAATGCTGTGATTCACCTAAAAAGGACTTAACTTCGGTCGGACCCCACCCCAGCAGGATGTACCAACACCAGCAGGCCAGACCCACACCCAATGGGACAAACCCACACTGGCAGACCGGACTCACATCCTTCGGGCTGAGCCGGACGAGACCAGGTCGTCGGGCGACCCAGCGGGCTAGACCCCTGGAAAAACTGGGTCGATCCTAACGAGGCCCATTGGGCTGGGCCCACTGTCCTAGCTAGACTAGACCAACCCTAAACCAAACCAGGTTAGGTCAGGCTAGTCAAGTTAAACCAGGATATGTGGGACTCCCGGGTTGGGTTGGTCAGGTCGGTTCCACCAGGTCGGACCGGGCCCAGACGCAATTGGCCCCTGATTACTAATATGTTCATCTATTACAGACGAGGCATCTTTTCAATGTGTCGTCTATTACGTTGTAACCCTTATGAAGAGACGATCCTTTAGGTCATTCTATGTGAGGATTTTTTGCAGTTGATGTATAACTGATGGCTCGAGCAGCATCCATGTGGATCCTTAGTTTCCCGGTAGACAAGCAGTAGTCATGTGGATCCTTAGTGGCCTAGAAGATGAGTAGTAGCCCTGTGGATCCTTAGTGGCCTGGTGGATGAGCATTAGTTGTGTGGATGCTTAGTTTTCGGGCAGACAAGCAACATCTATGTAGATCCGTAGTATCCCAACAGACGAGCAGTGATTCATCAAAGATGAGTCCCTCAACAGTACGAAACGTTCATCACTATATCTAATGAACCATATTTCTATGATTTAGATTTTACATGGTGTGAGTTTTCCCTGCTTTCTGAATTTACTTGGTGGCTTTTCTTTGTGGTTTATTTGTGGTATTTCTCTTTAATGGACTGGGGTCCCCTACTGAGTACTGTGTTACTTACCCCTGCACGGGCTTCGCCGGCATGTGTTGTGCCTTTTGCAGACAATGGATGTTTCGACAGAGGAATTGGTGGCCTAGGATCAGGCGGGACTCAGTAGGATTAGGTGGAAAGGATGTACTACTTAGGCTTCCAGTAGATACACTACTCTTACTATCAGGTGGGGTTTTCAGTAGATGGCCACCCAAGTCCCTTTGTACTTTGTTGTTTTCAGTTCTTTTTGTTGGGTTTGTATTTTGGCCCACTTGTCTTCAGTGGTAAATGTACTCAGAACTTGTTTCAGTATACTTGTTTTCCCCTTTTAGTTTTTGGGACGTGTTTGGGAATGTGTGCCTATAGGTAATTAGTCAAATGCCTCCCACTTGTAGGCTGATGCCTTTGGTGCTAGTCACCAACCCCGGACCTTCGAGGGACAGGCAAGGAGTAATTCATAGCATGGGCCCCGGGGGATAGGTTGTGAAAAAAATCTCAACTTCTCTAATATCTCTAATCCTCTATCTAATTATATTCACCTGGAAAAGCATTAGTAACCTCCCACCATTAGCACTCCTCCCACAAATGCATCAACTATATCATCTCTTCTTTCTTATACACATCCAAATATTTTGGAAGTGTAAAATATGTGATTTCATAATTGGCCATTGTACACAAAAACACTTAAAAAACCTTAATCTAGAATCTTTTACTATAAAGAGATCAGGAGAAAAATTATGGAGACCCATAAACCTGATCTTGAGATCTCACAGACTTAGGCTCTACTATTGAGGGGTAAGATCTTACCACTTTGTTTACATTATCATTTAAGATAATAAATCTAGATTTAAATACTTATATAAATCATTCCAAAAAATATCTACCCCTTTCTAATCACTAAGATACATCACCCGCCATGAATTTGCAGCTCCCCACATATGACTAACCACCAATAGCACCCAAAATTTAGGCAAAGACCAAATAAAACTAAAAGTGGTCTTAATATACTCTAACCATTGCTTTATCTCCAGATTAGAGACACTCCCCTCAAAATCCTCTAATATATACCACTAAAAATAATAAAGAACCCACTTCCATGAATAATCCTCTTCTTAGGATCAATCAATTTTCAATAAAATGGTTTTACCTACTGAACCTCAAAAAACATAGTTGAACATTGAAAATGAACATGATCTATATCTGAGAATGTAAGAGAACCCATAAACTGGGTAGCATTGAATTCATTTATATTAACTAATAAATTTAATTTTGACTCTCGAAACACCATGTTCAATAAAAATTGTAAATAAACATGATGCATGTACCTCACTTAGTTCTCTACCCTATAATCAACATTATCTCATCTAGGGTTCTTGGTAAGCTCAAGGTCCTTGAGTTTGATCTAGGAGGACTCAAAAACTTGTGTTCTATCCAGTCTCATTTGCTACAACACACACTATGTCTGACTAACATGGTTTCCCTACCAATCATATTTAAGCCTCACTATTGAATAACTCCAAAATACATCTCACCACTCAACCAAAACCTTTCATACCACTATTTCATGACACCCTCATTCCAAAGGTACCCATCCTAGATAGGTAACTAATGGAGATAGATAATTACCCTTGAGTACTGACTCTAGTAGTCCCCTAATTGATCACTAAAACTGAGGTATAAAAATATCATAGATGGAAGTAATTACCCTCAATAATGAATACAGGACCAGCAGGAAAAATGAATAACTGATAAGAATATCCTCCAAAAATAAATAAATAGGAAACCAAAAAATCCTCAAATTCATGAATAACATCGATAAATACAAATAGATGTTCCAAAATAAATACTAAGAGATAAATCTTACAGTAGTGACTTAATAATAGCTTCACTGTACAGGATATTAGGGGCCAAATCAGTCTTAAAAATTCTCCTAGAAACATAAAAAGGGTTTATATATATAGGGTAATCATAACATGTAGAGTTAGTATGATCATACCCAAGGTCTCTTGTCCACACATAAAAAAAGGCATACTAATGCACCAATGAACATATAGTAGAACAATCATGAACCTAGATAGGATAACTAACCAATATAAACCACATCATTTCATGCTTCCCAAATAACGTACCCAATATAACAGCATAATATTAAATAATATAATAATGGTAGCCCTGTAACTTCTTCCCAACTGAGTTTCTACTTGCACACCCTAATTTCAAAATTCATGTTCTCTAATACCTTATATACCATCCCATTACCATATAAATAACCATCTATGATGTTGTTCAGGATGAAACCATACCTACTCCATCCATTCAATGGGATTAGTAACTCGTGTTGGTATCGATGTCATCATGTACAACACTCATGCCACTATCGCATCATCACACATCCATCCGAAATATCCCAACCAGAGTATTAGAGTATCATGAAAATAAAGGACATAAACCTCATGATCTCCTCCTATACAGATGCCCCTACTACATATCACATCCTATCATCAATGGAAATCACCTTCAAATTCATTTTCATAAAATCCGGAACTCCTCCACAAACTATACAATTTCTTGATACTACAATAGAAGGAAGAGTAGGGAAGAGAGGGTAGACAACCATCTATTACTCACCATCTGAATATTAGGTAAAACACCCGAAAACCCCTCGATGTCAGTACATGGTACTCAATACAGGTGGGGTGTGTATATAAGTAACATGAAAATAAAAACATATATAAATATACATAGACAGTACACAATCCCATCCTATAGGTTTCAATTCAATACTTAATCACCTATTCTTTATCATCAATACTGTAATAGAATTACTACACACTCCCACCAACTAGATCCAACCAAACCATTGAACAACCACACCCACACACAACCATGCCAAATCCACATTCAATTAAAAATCCACCACTTTCCTAGAATTTCCCATTACAAGAAGATATTATTTTCTTATTCTATTTAATACTGTAATTTATTCCAATGAATTCAGTTTTCTTTTATCCCATTAAATAAATTAATAAACATGAATTCCCATTCCATGCATACTTAATTTCTAGACCATGTAGTTTTACCTTCATTATAATAAGTTCATTCCATTGTTAACTGGAAAACTACCATGACCACACCATAACCATCTCATCCACTTCAAATCAATGATCATCATCCCTAGAAAGAATTTATCATATTAATTTATATACATCATGGGTATTCTCACATAATACAAGGATTTTATGGGAAAGCAATTCAATATGAATATATGTGTTCATATCCTTTTATGGATGAAGAGTTCTTTCAAATAGT
Source organism: Viscum album (assembly GCA_963277665.1). Classification (NCBI taxonomy): domain Eukaryota; kingdom Viridiplantae; phylum Streptophyta; class Magnoliopsida; order Santalales; family Viscaceae; genus Viscum; species Viscum album. The sequence continues at coordinate 243,169,303 of OY728137.1, forward strand.
AAAACAAAGGCCTCATAGTTTCACAATATATATAAAACACATAGGGATTAGGAACAATGAAATCTCCAATAGTAATAGTAAAAATTCATAATCTCATATTTAATAACACAAAAATAGATAACAGATGTGAAAAAATCCCCCCCTTTCCAACATTTTTGGATAAATCTATTTGATTAACTTTTTATGTCGACACTTACTCTCCACACAGTGGATAAAAAATCATGAGATACCTGCATGTACATATAAAAAGGATTGAAACAAGGATCATCGGCCTGTAAAAGGAGTTAAAAACAAATTGTACCGAAAATAGGGGAAAGGGTGCTGATGGTGCATCCTGGATATCACCAAGGGAAGGGTTCAGTCGACCACAAAATACTATCGTAGATGGAGGGAAAAAGAATAAGATAAAGCTCCTACCTCAATCACACCACTTTACTATAAAAACTTGATAAATAAATGTCTTTAAAAATAAATTTAGAATCACTGATATGAGATTCAATGGTAGATAACTCTATGGGTCAAGAACAAGGTTCTTTTTTGTCTAAAATCAAAGGAAATAGGAAATAATTTAATTAGGAATAATCTTGTACTTTAAAAATCCACATATAGATTCTTAAAATTCCCAAGAAGATATTGTGATCAACCTTCCTTTAATCCAACTTTAAATAAATTCTAATATATATAAGTGAAAATACCCATTTAAAGCTACATGACTCTATGAATTTGAATATATAATTATCCTCTTAAAAATAGACTTTATATATATATATATTTAACTATTTAAAAACATAATTTACATTAAAATTGATTTTTAAATCAAATTGGGAATTCTATAAAAAACTAGAAGTTTTTTAATCTACCCAACCTACCTCATGAAGGCACTGAACAGATGACTGACCAATCAACCACATGAACAAACAACTGATAGCATGAAGGAACCAATATACCAAAAGAACAAAACAACTTACTATCAGGCTAAACCAAGTGATAATATGAAATAAATTTACTAATTGCATTAACAAATAATAATCTATTTGGACACCCAACTAACCACATGAAAAACTAATTAAAAACATGGAAAACTAACTGACCGCATGATGGAATGAACCTACCACATGATGGAATCAACTAACTTCATGAATAATCAACAAAACACCCAAAGGTTTAAACTAGCCGCATGAAGAAAGAAATTAATTTCATGAACATCCAATATACCACATGAGGGAATAAACTGACCATATAAAGAAATTAAATAACTATATGAACAACCAAATTAATGAAAGAAAAAATCCAAAAATGTATATTCAGTCTAGTGGTTATATGAGAAAATATAGAAAAATAAGGGAAAATACCTTGAGAACCCTCTAAACTCCTTCAAACCAATAGAAACATAAAGGGAGGTGTCTTTTAAACTGGGTTCATTAAATCTATATGTTTAAATAATAATATAGATATTTATTTTCCTATGTGTTACAATTTAATGCCCTAAATGATTATAAATATACCTAAATCAGAATATAAATCATCTTTCTCTCTCAAAACCATAAAACTATTCCATTTTTAATCCCTCACTTTTAATTTTTTCCTTCAACTAATCCCTATACGAAATAAATTTGAATCTTAATAGAAGATGGCTATGATGAACTTTCTTTTTTCACTTACATATTTTATAGAATTTTCTTCCTTGAAGAGAAATAAGGCTTCATTAATCACACCTGTCTAAATTTTCATGTCACATCTTTCAACATGATTGTTCATCCCTATAAAATAACTCAATAATGAATGGTTGAAAAAAATTAATTATTTAGTTTAAAAAGTTTGTCATAAAAAAATTAGGGCTACATGGTTTAGTGAGAACAACAAGAAATACTATTGAAGGCTAATAATGAGATTTTATATAAATATGGAATTAGAAATGGGTGATAAAAAGGATGTCATTAAGTTATATGTAAATGTAAAAAATCCTTTTCTTCTCCTCTAAGTAATGGGCCATGTTTTGGAAGATGCCTCATAACTGTGATTATGAGGACATATAGATTTCTTATTTTGTGGGTCTCGAAACTTTCAAGTATGAAAGAGATATTATAGTGATAACTGGAGATATAAACACTTAGAAACATATTGTTTTATTGGTTTATGATTAATGCTGAATAATGGTAAAGTTCATCCAACATTTAATCAACCCAAGGAAATTGGAATTTAGTATCCTATGAAATCATGATAAATTATTTTAATACTTAATGAAGTCTAGGTTAAAAATTATCCTACCTAGGTATTTTATGAGGCATATGGAAGAATAGTTGAAGACTTCTTCTGGGATTAATGTGCTATCATACCCTAGGTATATCTCAGCTATTTTGGATTTAAAAATACTTATTCCTTGGGAGAGGAAAATCCAATATCCACAAGTGGAGTTTGTTTGAGTCATTCTAGTTTTAAAATGATGGGGATACATTGGAATAAATGGAGGAAAATGTAGGTTTCTAATAATGATAAATTTTATGAGATGTTTAATCCCATAAAGGACCATGTGATACAAAAATACAAATCAAATCTAGGTTTTGAACCAGGTGAAATAATAGAATATAATTATAAGGGAGAATATGAAAATAAAAATGAGGTTGTTGAACTAAATTATGAATCAATTAGAGATTATAAATAATAAAGAGACACTCATGAGTTAGTAGATGTAGAAAATTATACTCATAAGGTTTTTTTTCCTTTGGCTCTCCTAAAACTCATATGTATCTATCATCCAAGGAAACATATATAGTTTATGTTGATGATGATACTAAAGTCTCTATAAATTATTTTTGTTGTTAAATATAAATATGAGGATGATAAATCTAATGAAGATAAAGGATTTAAAGGATAATTTGTAGAATATATTCCTAAGAAGTGCTCCACTCTTTTAGGTGGTGAAATTATAGAAAGTCTGGTGATTAGAAGTAATTTGAGACCCATTGGAAGGGAAGAATATTCTATAGGAGAGAAATCCAGTTCAAATTATGATGATGACCATAATAGGGGAAGCCCGCCTAGAAATAGTGGGCATTCCTCCTTATCTATATCCAAAATTCCAAGGGATCTCTTACTTCTTGAACTGATCTTGACGAAATGATTGAGCTGTGTTATCTAAAAATAGTGTTACATAAAGTTGAGATCATTCCAATAGTTCAAGAATTTTTTTTATAATGTGTTTGTCCCTAATCTTATAAAAAAATTTGAAGAATCTAATCCACATTTTTTGAGATCTAAGAATCGATTATGGTGACTCCTTTTAGAGATAAATCCCTCTTTTGAAAGAAATGGTTGAAATATATTTACTTTCTAAAATATCTATGCCCTCTCCTCCTACTCATACTTATTCCAATATTTCTAAGGAAGAATTAGGTTATTTCAAAGTTGATTTTATGAATTTTCTCTAAAACCATTTTTGATATTTTGAGTTTCAATTGCAAATACCAATGAAGAAAACATTTCCAAGATTGTTTCACTTGTTACAACTCATATTCATCCTATGTTTTTTCTGAAGGTTGATAACATGAATCAAGATAATCAAATTTCAAAATGTAAAGTCATGTCTCTTCAAAAATAATTTAAATGAATTGTGATAAACATTAATTAGAGGTAATTTAATTCCATGGTTCATGCCTCCCCTTTCAGTTCACATTATCCTTCTTTCTCCCCATCCAATATGTATTTCCTTCGATGAGAATCTATTTATATAGCTTGTTAGAGATGTGAAGGTATTTTTTTAAATGATTTCTCTAAGATAAGAGAAATTATACTCTCTAGTTTTCAGAATCATGCTACTAAAACCCTTGAGATAGTCAGGAGTAAAGCTCAACAAGATTAAAGAGATAGAGAAGTGATCAAAAGAGAAATTGATCATTATTTGAGTATGATTTTCCCTAAAATAGATTTAAAAAATATGTTCATATCAATATTAATATACCATTAGATTCATCATTTTCTAAATCTATCAAAGCTTAGCTTAAAATTTTTATAGTAATAGGACCTCTTTCAAAAGATCTTTATTTAGGAGAAGTGAACATTTTTATTAATTATGGAGAAAGGATCCTTGGTACAAAAGGGATTTACTCACCTGATAGAGAATTACCACCATAGTTTTCACTCTTCTATTATTACCTCTTCAGGAAAACTTATTCCTTATGTAAAACTAGCATCTACATCTTTTATTCATGAATCTGTATACTTCTTTATGATTATATATGGCTTTACTCTAGTATAATATATTTAACATTTCAAACATATTACTCAGGGAATTTTCATTCACATAACTTTCTATTCTCACCCATAAAACTCACACCAGTCTAACCCTCATCCCTCCTAGTAAAAAATAAAGGCTTATATTGATCCTCTAAACACTAGAGAGATACACTCTAATTCATATTATGATTAGGTTATCTAATTTGGAATATATAATTTTGTACTAAACTTCTTATAAATAAATGAAATTTGTTCTTATTTTGATTACATTTGTCCAGTGTTACCTATTCAAATATTTATTATTATTTTTATTATCCAAAAATAGAATGAACTTTAATATTGTTGTACTTTTTTCATTTGTAACAATGTTGAAAATATGCAAATTTTGAGAAATTTGTTTAACCGTAAAATTTTATCCTACAATGACTTGTGATCATCAAAATGGGGGAAATTATTGTATTATTCCCTCAATTATTGATTTTAATGATCTAAAATCATGTTTATTATGGCTCTAATGAATATTGTGTCTTATCACAGTAATTTGTTTTCATGGAAAATGTAAAAATTGGCTAACTGAGGATTCTTACACACATTATACAAAGAAACCTCATAAATACAAAATACCTACTATAAGAGGTGACCATGGACATTGAATTAATTTTTTTTTCTTAGTTTTGGAGCTACCACAAGAAAGATTTAATCAAACTATAGTTAATACAAGAAATAGCATAACCATTGAAGTGATTATGAAGAAATTTATACAACTACCATAGTGGCTACAGATGAATTGGATTGACTGCATGAAGATATTAATCAACTTCATGAAGACTTGGAACAACTATAAAAAGGTTTTTAATTGATCATTTTAGACATCTGAAAATTTTTATAGTATTTAAGTGGTCGCATAAAGGGAGTCGAGTGAACACATGTTGAACATTCAAGATACTGCATGTTGAATTTCCACTTTAATGTGTAAAGGAATTCAAGAAAATTTACATTAAAGGATTAAGAAACCAAAAAACTAAATCCAACCTACCACATAATTATCTTCATATATAGAAACATTTCCTGAGGGTGATGCTATTGTAAGATGAGTCTGTATCGACCATCGGTAACAAAGATTTCATGACTAATGTTAAAAAAATGAATTACTAGTTTTGGAATCTAAAGAGACTTAAAAGATAAGTTAAGATATTTCAGTATATGAATGATCATTTTTCAATGGATAAATTATGAAGAAGGATATTCAAATATAAGGAAACCTTTCTCCCATAATGTGGGATATGTAATGGTTCTTTACTCTAGAATATTTATTCACCTATGATACTATGTTTCTTGGATAAAATTGAAAAATCTCATAAGAATGTAAAACTGAATAAAAAATTCATTATAGATAATATTTCATAGTAATAGAAGAAGTAAAACCTTGATAATAAACCAAATTTTAATCAAATATTGGGTAGAATCAAACTTCACATGATTTCTTCTCTCTCTATATTTCTTGTACATTTAGAGTTGTTATTATTTTTATTGTACATTTAATGATAACTTCTTATGTTGTGTTATGAGGATTGCTCTAATAATCCATCTTATCTATTTATTTATATCTGATATCCCACATATAATTGTGGAAGAGGCTTTTTATAGATTGGACTACCTTGTGATTAATTGTTTTGCAAAAACCTGATCCAGGTTGTGGATTTGGTTCTTAGGTTTTAAAAAATATACTTGATATTGGTTTACTATTGAGTGGAGAGGACTAAGATTTTTCTTAAATCTAATCACTTTTTTTGTGTTTTTTTTACCCGCTTGTTTTTCACTTTACTCAAAAATCATTTTATAACTATTGATTTTGTCATCATATTTTTTTTAACTAAGTTTATAAAAATAAACTTTAATAGTTTACATTTAGAAGTGATATATATATATATTATTTTTTATATAAGTATATAATTTTAAAAGATAAATTAATTTCAGTTGATTTAACTAGGATTTGATCAGGCCTCTGAGAAATTACTTTAAAGTATCAAATTATATATACCTATTGAATTTTAAATCTAAGTTGGTATTTTATGATGTTAAATGATATTCAAGAAAAGACTTAAACCACCTTCCATGATTATTTATAGATTAATTTTTAGGTTTGATTTATTTATAGATGTATATCAAAGGTGTTGATGTTGCGGTAATTTTTATAATGATTTTTCTATTGTTCAATGTTGTTTTATGAAACATGTTTTATGTTTATAGGTCCTAGTTTGTTTTATTTAAATATATTTGAAAATGATATTTAGGTGCCAATGTTATATATTATAAAAACCAACATTAGGTAGACTTTTCATTATGGCTTTTTTATTAAAACAAACATTGAGAGTCGCTTTATATGTGTATTTAATTTATACTTTGACATCAATTTTAATAAAAAACTAACATTGAAAGTAATTTCAACATTGGTTATTATAAAAATCAATGTTTAATGACACTATAAATATACATTTTGCCATTATTTAAACATCAGTTATTATAATAACCAATGTTTAAAGAATATTAGATGTCGTTTTTATTAACCGATGTTAAAACATTTCTTTTAATATCATTTTCATTAAAATAACTTATTAACCAATTTAAAAAATTAAAAAATATTACATTATATAGAAACATTCCAATATTTGTCTCACCTTATTTAGTTTACTATGATTTCAGATTCTATAGACTCTATTGAATTCCAGGTTTACTATAAATATAAAAGAGTGGGTGTGAGTCTTGACTCCATTCTTGGAAAGAAAAGATAGATCTTATAGTTCCCTAGATTTCTGTATCTAAGATAAATATCTAGTTTCCCTCTTCAAGGAAGTTATTTGGTGTTTTTTTTAATTCAATATTGCATCATTTTATTTTTAATTAATTAAAATAGATTAAATACGTATAGAAACCTACCAAGGTGATGATGATTTTCATTATTAGTGTATTCTAAAGGAGGCTTTGATTATATAATTAAATATTGATATAAATATTCAAAACATTTTTAAAGATTTTTTATTTAATTTTGTTATTATTATATATTTTTATTTATTCTCTATGATCATTGATATGATTAATTATTACTTCCCCTATATTATGAGTGTCAGTATCATTACTAAAAAATAATAGTGGATTTTTTTAATAAATTATTAGTGTATTCAGGAACGAAGACAAAATGATATATATATATATAGTATAGTAATAACAAAATAAGTGTATTTCTTAAAAATATTCTAGTATTAGGTAAAAAAGTTTTATTAAAGTTTCAATTTATTAGTAGATTGAAACAAAATGGATTGTTAACATTATAGAAGTTCTGAGGAAGACATAATTTTTCAAATAGGTTGATGAATCCAGTAGTTATTGATAAATTATAGCATTATTATGTATTTTTTGGCCTTTAAAAAGGAACAAATATAGAGAGGAATAACATAACAAGTGAACTATGGGATCTTGAAAGTAGTTTTTTTCTTATATTATTATTCATGTAAGAAACTATTAGGGTTATCAAGAATGATAATTTCTTGATGGAGGAACATGAGTAACATCAACCTACTGCTTTCATGAATCTACCTTTGTGGTGTGGTCATTGGTATGTTGTAGCATAGTATACCATTATACATATTTGGTAATTATAACAATTTGATATCCATTATTTTTCTAGATCTCAAGTTGTAAAATTTACATTCTCTCCAAAAAATAGTGAATTTATTTTGTCTCTCTATGAAATTTCTTGAACCACAAAAATGTGTCTGTTTATCTTATTTTCACCTTTCATTTTATATGATCTACTATAATTTCCTCTCTTAATTTGAAAAAAAACATTTTCATGGATTTTGTGATCTTAATATTTAAATCCTTATGAATAAATGAGAAACTAATACCCTAAAGGTTATCAACCCATTTCACTGAAAAGTATTCTCTTTATTAAAAATAAGATATCATTATACCAAATTACCAATTGTACTTTCCTATAAACCAAATTCCATAACCTCACAAATTAAATGTATATACAAAATAGAACACCTAACCCCAAATTTTCTCATTTTTAGCAACAATATCAAATCATCATGTCCCTTTTAAATGTTTTAATCATAAATACATAAAAATATAAGAAGGGCCTCTTAATATGAAACTTTTATCAAACTCACTTATTGACTCAAAACAAATCAAATTCCTTTTAAATGTTCATTAAAAACATTTAAATATATTTAGATTCATTTTAAAACCTTAATAATTCTTTAGAAACTCAAACATTTTATATTATAGAAATATGAAATAAACTAACACAAATAATTGTCTAATAAACAAATAATCAAATAACTCATCATGTGGTTAACTATTTAACACATTACTATATTTCTTATCAATTATTTTTAATTTATCTAGGAAATTTTACTTCATGGGTACCTAAAATATAATTTAAATTAAAATAACATAACTAAAATGTTAATAATTTGACTAGAAAATAATTTATATTCATGAAATTTGTCATTAATAATTTAAATTTTTGAGGAAAACTATCTTTAAACATTTATAAAATGATTTTTCATGAATCATTTTCATGAAATCATCACACAAAAATCATCTAAATAAAAAATAATATAAATTTCATATCTTAAAAACAATAAATGTTCCTTAAACCAAGAATTACTTCTATAGAAATGATTTGGTACTGAAAAACCATATAAAATAATGTGTTAAGCCTTCCAGATAACCCTCTACAAAAATCTCTATCATCTGAGTTGGTTATTTTATGATATAATAAAACACTTATATAAAATAATGAGATATATAAAATGTTTCTCCCAAAAAATGATGAACATTAATTAATAACAAGTAAAGATGAAGGATTGGACGTTTTTATGTTTGATCCAATCAATAAATAACCATGAATTGTATTATCATGGCTATAAAACAAAGGTAGTGGGTGGGAGATGTATCATAGGTAACAAAAGGGTGAGAGGAAAAAGAAAATTATGAGAAATAGGGAAATTTTTTAAAATTAAAAATAAATTTAATGATGAGATGATTAATATGGAAATAAGAAATAAACTTGTCACTAACCTGGATAATTCATTATCCAATACCTAATGACTCACTTTATTTCCTTAACCAAGTGAAATATTCAGAGATAAATATTTTTCTCTAAAATACATAATTTCTTCTTATTTTTTCTTCCAAACATTACCAAACACTTTAATACTTCCCAAAACATAATTACATTACTATTATGGGTCTTTATAAATATAAAATGTGATCAAAATGAAAATTTATTCACCCATTTCAAATAAAAAATTAAAATTTATTCTCATTATCACTATTTTTATTTTCTATTTAAATTACAAAAAAATCCAATTTAGTATTTCAAGAAACATAGGACATTATATGTATCATTTATTCCCAATTTTCATCTATTATTTGGCTTGTTTATTTTTCATGAGCTTTATTGGGTATCTTTATCCTTTTATGTCTGTTTAAGGCCAAAATTTTCTTGTTTCTCCCTTATTTTGTATCTAAATAAAATATGTGATATTATGATCATAAAAGGTTCATTATTAATGACCATTTTATCCAAAATACGAGTTAAATAATTGGAACATATGATTTTTAGTATAGTCATAGCACTGTGACTTGTAATAATCTCCAATATATTATTTTTTTCTTATTGAGATTGATTTTTTCTTATTCTATGTGTGTGTGTTCATATAGATCAAGGTGTAAGGTTAAACTCAAATATTAATGTGATGAAAATTATTGTAGTTTAACATATACTCTGGGTTATAGTTTCATGAATGTAGTAGTTGTTACTCCATTAGTGAAATATTGTATGCGATGTTCATGTCATGCATATATGTTTTCCATGAACTGAATCATGTTAATTTATTATGTTTAACTTACTTTTATGTTTCCTTTTTAATACTACAAATGTGTGTTTCTTCATTAATTAATAGTTAAAAATTTTGATCCATTATAATAAAAATAAACAAAAGTTGTTATTCAAAGATAAAGATCTTTAATATAAATTAACCTAGCCTCACATTATCGATATTTTCAATGATAAAAGAGAAATTAATTTATTATTATGTATTTTACCAACATGGGACCCAAAAAAATATATGAATTTTAAAAAAAAGTTGTTTCTTTGAAATTTCCTTTAAGGTTTCACATATATATATATTTTAAATGATATAAATTATATATATATTTTTTTAAAAGGATATGGTAGTAATTTTAAGGGCAGATAATGCACTTCTTCCACAAATTGAGATGTGTATAATTATTAATATAGAAAACAATTGAATATATAGTGAATAGAAAAAAATTTATTTAGATCATATTTGATCAATGGTAATTATTTTATGATCTTGGTGATTTTTTAGTATCCTTTTCTTCAAACAATGATCTTCAAATCTATACAAACTGATTTGTGATTTATTACTTTCTAGATGGTGTTATTTATTTTTATATCTACATTCTACCACATCTACCCTCTGGTCTTGTTTTATTTATTAGAGATAAATATTTTTGGAATCTATTTCATAATTGGGAGCCTCCATCATGTACTCTTCAATTTTTAGTTGATTGATTTTCATGTGTTCACTTACCACACTTTCCTAATTTCTAAAATTCGAGATTTTGTAATTTTTTAATAATCATGGATCCAAATTACAATCAAATTATTCTTCTTAATGGTATAAAGGATCGAATTTGGTAAATAAAAATAAATGATCTTTTATTTTTCAAAAAAAAAGAAACTTTTTTGTCTTTTCCACTTATAAGGTAGAAACAAATATTAATGAATATTGGGAGTTTGAGCATGAAATGGTGTGTTGATTAATTTATTAAGGGGTTACTAAAAATTTGATGAATCATATATTAAATATATTTTATTATAGAACTTTTTAGGATAATATAGAAACTATTTATTCTTCCATAACTTTAAATGATAAATAATTTATTCTAAAATAGGTTATGAGCTGCAAAAAAGTGATCCTACTTTTGATTATTTAAGTGAGTTTAAAAACTATATTGATCAATTTTTTATCAATTTTGATAACTTTGAGGATGTTTTTCTTTGGTTACTAAACACTTTAAACAATACCTGAAAATAATTATATGTTACTCTTACTACATCTTCTTATAAATGTGTTATGATTATGAATTTTTCAAGGCTACTATTTTGAATGAAGATGTTAGGTGATGTATTCATGGAAAATATTCTTCAAAACTATTGTTCATATAAAACATGGAATAAGTCATGAGAGTAAATAGGGAAAGAGTATCCTAGGTAATAAAAGTGTGGAAGAAAATCAAAGTTGACATGGAAGGATAATGAGAATCATCGTTGTGGTAATAAATAGTATGATTAAATATTTTTTAATTGGATGGAAATAAAAAATAGAATGATGGAAAATTAAAATAAAAAATAGGCTTGGTGATGATCATTTTGTCATTATTATAGGATTATTATCATGATTTATTCAATTATATTAATGTTATATCTTATTTTTCTTATTGGACTATTGATAGTGTTTCATTATTTCATGTGACATCAACAAGGAATTATTTAAAATGTATTGGGTTGATAATTTTGGGATTTTAGATATGGGTAATTATGTTCTTATAGATATTATAAGTATAATGGATATTTTTTACGATACAAATAATATAAATGATAAAACATTGAAAAATGTTTTATATTCCTTGGAGGTTCATCTAAATACCATTTCTATTAATGTTCTTGAATATGATGAATTTTTTAGTACATGTGGTAATGATAAAAGGGATGATTTTGAAGGGTTACTTGGTTGTGGATCAAGTCAATAAGTGGTCCGGTTTATACCAAACCATAGAATCTAATTCTTTTTGAAGAACCCATGTAATTGTTGATGGATTATGGTATTCAATTTAAATATCATTTGAGAACAATTTTATTTTTTTAGGGATGTTTCTTAGTAGTTTTAAGAAATTTATAGATATTTTTTTGAGTTTATGAAGTGATTTTAAGTCTTGAGTTCATATTTAATGTTTATGATTTTCTAAAAAATGGAAAATGAATAAATAAGATCTCTCATATATAAGTTTGTAAAAGTGACAAGGAATTTTCAATGTTATAAGTCATATTAATTTTTATATATTTAACATATCACTATTAATACAAAGGATAAATTCCATGTTATGAAATATCCCTTAGGGAAAACATAAGATCTTTAAACCATATAGAAGAGTAACTCAGAGAATATATAAGAAGAATTTTTTGATATGTATGATTAATTATTAGGTTTATTTTTATATATAAGACTAAATTTGGTGATATGGAATATTAAATTGTTGGTACAAAATAATTAGTCTTTATAACATAATAGTAACATTAAGATAGATAAGAGTAACATGAATTTTCATCTTATATGTGTGATATATCTTAAGGTCACATAATATTTAATTAGTTTTTTTAGGATTACATAATTTTTAAATTATAATGTTTTTTTACTATTCTTCTGTGATTAAATATCACTATGGTATGTAATTAAATCTATGATTCATGAAAAACAAAATAGTGCTAAGATTTTATAAATATTATGTCGTGAGATAAATCTACACACTGTAATTGTATTCTTACATGTGTTCAAGAAAATATGGAAGGATTATGTGGTTTTATGGAAATTTGAAAGAATGTATAATCTATAATTCATAAATATTTTTAGGGAATATTTGAGAGAAAAATATAATGAAAATTATGGATATTCAAAAATAATTATTTAAAATATTTATTAAGATTAAAGTATGGGGGTTAAAAGAATATATTTGACCAATTTATAGAGGATAAGATCACATTGGAAAAATTCATAGAGTTTCTGTATTTGAATTTTGAAAATTTATCCAAGTGATTTTTCTTGAAATTTATATAATAATATGATCCATAAGAATTGATAAAGATAATGAGAATAAAGAAGGAATTATTGAGTTAAGAGAGAAAGAATGGTTATCTGTTAAACCTATAGAAACTTTTTACATAGAAGTCCATGAAGAACATAAATCAGGAGTTTATGAAAAATATTTTGAAGGCTTAAAGAGAATATATTTGTATTTATCAATAATAATCTAGAGAATAAATGATATATTTTCATTCTAGTTTATGAATTAAATTTTAAACCAGAGGGATCTGGTATAAATAAAATTCAAGATACTTAGCTATTGGGAAATAACTTCATGGGTTAAGGATAATACCTTCCAATTTGTAATCACTTTATAAAATTATTGATACATTGGTGTCTCAGACAATACTCAAGTACTAAAAGGATTCAATCACCCATATTGGGTTTAATGTCTAATGTATTAAGGATTTGTAATTTGGGTTAGATATTTGATCAAATATTTGCCTTTGGGCCATGATGAGGTGTTGAGGGGTGTTAGTGTAAGTCAGAAATTGATTCTATATAGCTATCCTGGAATCGGGGATGGAATTATATGGTATTCATAATATCATTCCACAATATAGTGGATCACAACATGAAAAGGGGGTTGGAAGTATGGTCATAATATGGATATGGGGTGCTATATATTGAAGGTTGGAATGATTTTTTGTTTCTTTAATAGCCCATTCTATGTTCAAGAGGCACCACAACATGGAATTCTAGAGGGGAATTGTTGTGTTTGAGGTTAATAGAGGAGAAATCCATGGTCAATGGGTATCATGTAATTATATGTGTTTGGAATGTATGAAAATATCTAATTCCTCATAGGTAACACTTCTATAAATATGGCCTCTACCCATGGGCATATACCAAGAGTTTGAAAGAACATTGGTACGGGATTCCAACACTAATAGTTTTGAAAAACCATTGGTATTGGACCCAAAACAAATTGGTTACATATACCAACAATTCTATAGAATCATTGGTATGTGTCATAAAAAATTCAGTTACCTATACCAATGGTTCTCTAAAACCATTGGTATTATTCAATACTAACGGTTTTGGAGAACTATTAGTATAGATTTGAGAATTATTTATTAATTCCTTTCACTAATAATTATAATTAATAGTTAAAATTTTAAATTACTTTTAAATATAGATATATATATATATATCTAATTATATATAAAAATTTGGTTCTAATCTAGTGGTTAACTCATTAAAGGTTAATTTGGGGCTTTGATGACCAAAACTCATGGTTTTTTTACATTATCTATACAAATGGATTGAGAAAACCATTGGCCAATATATTTCATATGACATGTAACAAAAATTCTTAAACAATTTGAATAGAACACTTATACTATTGCTTTTCCCAAATTGTTGATATAGGTATTTTTTTACTAGAACATAATGAACGACTCATCAAATCATTAGAATAGGCTATACTAATGGTTTGAGGGCCAACAAAAATGGTTTTAAACCATTGGTATAGACTTTATTTCAATTATTGTAAGGATTCGGTCCTAGAATTTAAGGATTTGAGGAATTCACACCATGAGTCAATGGGTTCACTTTTTGATAATATATAAGGATTTGGATGATATACAAGGTTTTGAAAAAGTCATTTTTAGAGTAAAGGTTCATGTTGTGATAATAAATAAGGGTTGTATAAATGCTAAATAAGGTTGGAGAAAGGTGAGTTTTTTTAATTTTTAAAGAAATTATGGAGGTTTAAGTCACTTGATGAGTTATGGGGTCACATTATAATGAAGACCTGTATAGTGAAGTCATGGATCAGCCTCGTTTCAAGGGAAGGGTGTTGCATTATAATGATGGGATTCCACTACACAAGGGTTGGACTGGAATAGGGTACCATGATATGAAGGGATGGTCATGTTAGGAATGAACCTGTTTATTTTTTTTAAAATATATATAATTAAATAAATTCTTTAAATTAAATATAAACAGATTGATTAGTTCTATCATCCCAAAAAGAGTGGGTATGCCCAAAATTTCTCTCTTATTTCTCTCTTCATCACCAAGTGATTTTTTTATAAAATTATATTAGTTCATAATGTTTATTATTGTAGGGAATAATCATGGACAATTATAGTGTCCTTGGTATATTTAATTTTAGTTTCTCTTTTATTTTTCCCATTTTCTATTTGTTGTTCCCTAAATCAAGTTTTTTTTTCAAATTACATGATTTGTTCCAATTAGTCTAATATCAAATAGAGTTACTTAGTGAATGTATTTATTATAACTCCGGGTGGGTGGTACCTAGTTATTTACACTTATTTACAATTATTTATGTTTCATTTGATAAATGAGTATGGGCAGTGTCATGTGTGTGATCTAGAATGAAACCACTTACAGTTTTTATTGTTCGTAAGAGATACCTGGTGGTAGTCTCATATGGTAAATGGTGTATTAGGATTGGAAAGGAATTCCTTTCTAGGTTATGTGGTTTTAATACATATTGATCTTGATTCTATGTATTATTGATAATTTTTCATGAGATGTGGTGGATGATATGCATCCATGATAAAATGAAGGGTGTAACTTGTGTAATTGTGGGTTATATTGGTCACTGAAGAAATATAGTAATGTATTTTTCAATATGATCCTGATGATGTTGGTCATTTACATGAGTAGTGGTGAAGGTTCTTCAATTTAAATTCAAGGTATGTTTAAAATTTCATTCACTATGGGGTTGAGTATTTTTGAGTCATGTACAGACATGACAAGTCCCATGAGGTGGTTTTGACCACTAGTTTCTTAGTGGTATCCTCCATGGTTAAGCAGCCTATGGTGGATGATTAAAATTTTGATTGATATAATAGAGGACAGAAAATATTTTAACATTGTTGGTGGTTATTGATATCACCGAGTGAAATTGTGATGCTTTTTGTTTATGAGAGACATGTTGGGATGATGTTATGGTCTTGATAAGGATGAGCGAAATAGTGCCTTTGGTTTCATCGCTTTGTTGAGTCAAAATTTGGTAAATGGTTCGAATAACCATGGGACTTGGGATATTATTGGGGATTCTTGGTTGACTTGGGATAGTTATATTGGTTATGGTTTTCATTTGATGTTTTATGGATTCAAATCGGTAAGATGTTTTAGGGATATTTCATTATGATAGATGGTGGATGCATTATTCTACTCTATAAATTACCAAAGAATGTAAAGGTTCACTCATGGTTGGTCGAGATCAAGTGGTCAGTTATGGTGGTGTACTTTAGTTCTATTTATTTCACTTTTCATACACAAGTATTTTTTTTATATTATCTAAGTAAATTGTTAGTATTGGAGGACTGAGTTTATAATCACATCCTACACAAGACACTCAGTACATGTTCAGACTTTATGGTTCATGGAATAAGTAAATCTAAGGGATTTTTATCAAGAGGATAGTAGATATGGAGGTTAAATTGGTGAAAATGATATGAATTTGGGTTTTTTAATGCTTCAGGAGGTTCCTCAATGTTGGGATGGACATTTATTTTAGTAAAAATTTTTATACATATGTGATTGGCTTAGGAGTGATCCTGGTTATTTCTGTATGACTAGAATCGATTTATAGATGATTACTTGATTTATCATATGTTTGTTCTAATTCATTTATTTATTTTATTTAATGATTCTTCTACTAATATTGTAAAATTGATATTATTTATCTATAAATGGTATAGTCTGTCCATTATTACCCTATATACCCTCACTATTAGTCGGTGAAATATGGTGTATATGGAGTCATGCCTAAGTTCTAGTGTCACTCCAATATAGTTACAATTAATTGATCTAGGTTGTGACATTACAAAGTGGTATCAGAAAAATGTTGTTACAAATTGGTATGGATTTTTTTTGTAGATGAAGGTTTAAGAATATGTTGGAACTTTGGATGGATTACATTCTATATGATTGGATAAAATAAGTATGGATAGGAGTTTAAGTTACTAAGAGAAACTGGGATTTTTTTCATGGTTACAACTGGGTTATTTATTTTGGATACATGGGTCTTTTATTTTATAGATTTTTGTTTTTACTCTTGGCCGTGAATGGCTAAAGGTGGAACCCATACATCAATTTTGGCATATAGGTCTCACATGATATGTTTTTATCTTCTTGTTATTTACATAATGGTTTTATAATAATGTGGGTTTTGTTGTTTAATGTTTCAGAAACAACTAATTTGGTGTTTGACTATATATATTCGTGTCATAATTCTACTCATCTAGAATATAGTTCTGATTCCATATGTGCTTGGATATATAGATTTTACATGTGTATGGTGTATGTGGTACCTAACCCTAATGTGGGTATGTAGGGTCATGTAGATGATTTGTATAAGACTTGGGTTTGGTATGGAAATATAAGCACCCATGGGTTGTGTTGCCTATTACAATGTTCTCTATCTATGATATCTTTACTATTACATTTGTATTGATCATCGTATTTGGTGCATGAGGAGATGATGTCTATATGGAATAGTTTGTTGTGTCAAGATGGTAGGGATATGGTTCCACTAATGCATGAACTAAATTAGGTCCTTGAGGGAGGAGGTGATCATGAACCAAATTCAAATGTTTTAGGATGGACAGGAGAGAGATGGTAGATAGAGGATCTTGGAATGTTACTGGATGATAACCTTCGAAAAATCTCCTTATGAGTCATTGACAGCATTGATTGAGGATTTCAATGATATGAACCGTCAACAAAATATATTACATGAGAGTTTTAATAATAGTATCATCCTTTTTCATGAGATATGTTGGACCCCAAGTAGTGGAGTATTAGATTGAGTTAGTAAAGATAATCTTTGTTTAGATCGAGACACCACTAGGGTGGAGACTGAATATTGATACATATATGCTTGGAGGGAGAGAAAAAATTCAATGGGATGTATAGATATAGGAAAGGGGGAATGATGGGATAACATAGAAAGATTTCAAGTAGTTTTTATTCAATAAACTATTTCTCGATACATTGAGGGTGGATATGGATCCTGATATTTTAAAACCAAGTTTCAATAGTGTTTTTTATGTATTATACTATGAAATATATATATTTTATATGTTTTGAATCAACGCTAGTAGAAAATAAGATTTTAACGAAAAGATATTCAAGGATAGATTAATACATTCTATTAGGGTAGAGGCAAAATATTCATATTAATGTCATTTTTATAGGTGGAGAACCAGTTGTTGAAAGAGGAGTAGAACCAAGTGGGTCAGAGTATACAAGGTTCTCATGTTGTTTCAGGTGAGACATGGAGTGGAGCTTCAGGTAGTCGGATGTGGGGGCATGAGAAGACACAGTAGGGTAATTAGAGTATAGTTTTGATGATTCCACTATGGATTATATGGGTCATGTTCAAAAATATTGGGATTTACCAATGAATGAGAGTCAGTTATATGGAAAGATGTGACATCTAGAGCGGTTTTGTTAAGTGAACTAACATTCAACTTTGGGTTATGTGTCAGGTTAGACTTAGGTGTTTGAGATAGTATCAGGAGTGGTGCTGAGGGATTATAGTTAGGATTCATATAAACCTATGAGATGAGGTGGTGTAAAAGATAATCAATAGTAGATAAAGTCACTGATAGTGAGTGTGGAGTCATATGTAAGAAAATTATTAAGAAATTGGGCTTCAGGATAGTTTCATGTGATCTAACTAACATACTGAGAGTAAGAGAAGGAACCAATTATAGTTTGAGGTATGTCATGAGTTTCAATTGTGTTTTTTATGATGGGTACTAGTGTATGATGTGTGTATGTAATAAATTAATCAACTAGATATTTATTAAGGTATGGGAATCAAATTTGATTCATGATAATTGTAGTAAGTGTTATTATTAGGAAAAATCCATGTATCAGAATAATACAGGATACTCATGGGAATAATTCTGATACAAGGTAGTGGTTTATGATGGATAGAACATGTGTTTCATGGGATAATGGATAGGTGTGTTTTTTTCAATGTACCAGGCAGTTTTGTTATTATATTTCCATGTAGGTGATTCTTATGGTGTGAAGTTACAACATAATGAATTGATATTTTGAGTGGGTTATCTAGGATTTTTGGCATTAGAAAAATGTGTTTGGTATAGTTTCAATGTTCCTAGAATATAGAGAGTGGGATGATTGAGTTTTAGTAAGGTTCATTTCATATGAGGAATGAGATATCTTGAGATGAAAAATCATATGGTTAGGAGGTTGTAATGGTCTGGTTATTCGTGAGTGGAAATTTGAGTATGATAATAGATCAAATGTATACCTTTGGGAAATAAAGAATTTTTTTGTGTATACATAGGATAAGAATCATATATAATTTTTTATCCAGAGCTTAGATTTTGTATTCTATAGTAGATAGGATACAATTTCATGACACAATGGATCATGAAGTGGTAAAGGGTTATGTCGAAGGTCATATTGTGACAAAGGGGAATCCTTGTCATGAATTTTATAATGAATATTTGGGGCTTGAATATTTAATTTTGTGACAAAGTGGCACCATGGTTTGGAGGGATTGAGGTGGATTGTTGGGTTTGAGACTGGTCTAGAATTTCACCATGACCAGCTGACATCACAGTCTGATGGGTGTTAATAAAGTCCAACAAAATGACAAAACCATCATATATAAGGATTTAGTCCTAGAATATATGGTTTTGAGAAATTCACATCGTCACCAATGGTTTTCATGCCACGATGGTACATAAGGATTTGGATGTTATGTAATGTTTTGTGAAATTTATACCATTATCCATATGTGGAATGAATTAGATTTTCCTGATTTAATTTTTAGAAATTATTTTGAAAAATTTGAAGACCAGGAACTGAAACATCGTGCAATTCCGAGGCCTAGGGTGCCCAGAATGATTATTTGAAAAATGATATGTTTTTAATAGAAAGAGCATGCTACTTTTATGAAGAGTTAAATAACTCTTAAAAGGGTTCCTAGATCAGAAATATGAGGGCACTACTGAGCTCAGAGCAGTAGCTTTACCTTAGGCGTGACTTAACATTGGTCAGTGAGGGTCTTCTGTAGAAAAAGACACCAAGGGTGTAAACATAAATAAAATAATTAAATAAAAATTATTTTTATTTGGAAATCCAAATAACTCATAAATTGTAACTCATATTGAAAATCTGAGACCACCGTTGAGTTTATAAGGGGTTTTTTCTTAGGTGAGGCCTAACATCGACTGGTTTAGCTTGGTTGCAAAAGATAATTTTTGGACGCTTTAAAAGAATAAAATAAACTTTATGATTATTTAATTTTGACATTTCATAGCGATGTTGCAATGCAGTGACATGGAAATGTTTTTTCTCTTTTAAATTGAATAGGAGCCCAGGGTTAGACTCATAACCCTATAATTTCTTGGATACTCTGGAGAGAATCAGAAGAATCTCTCTCAACGGCAGACGATGATGGAGCAGTGGATCATGACAGTTCTTGACAGATTACTAATAGTAATGGATCCTCAACATCAAATGATACAAACTTTAGGTAGGGGTTATTAATTTGTTTTCCATATCCTCTCTCTTAGTATCAATTACGAACATGGACCAAGCCACGAATTGGTTGATCCATAGTTTGATCATTCTTGCGGGACGGATTATGTTACGGGGATTATTAGTTGGATACAGTTTAATCCTTTCTATCCCAAAATTCCTCAAATCATGATCATTGTACAAGAGAACTTGGACAATGATGATAGAAATTTTATTTCTACATATATCCCCCGGTTCTTCTCATTCATTTCTATTAGAACCACACGGTTCCCAGATCGACGTTTTCAGGCAGTTCTGAGTACGATCGGACCCCTGAATTCTAGGGGAACTAAGAGAAGACGTTGTAGCAAGGTAGATCGGGTCATGAGGAACCCAGATCTATTATTTCATTTAATTTCTATGAATCCAGTGAGGCAATGTGGTGGTATGACAAGGCAGCACGGTGGTCCGAGGAGGAAGCACAGCGGTCCAAAGAGGCGGTGGCGGCTGATTGCAGTAGTAACAATGACACTAGCCACCTACTGGGTGGCCAGTGGTGGCTGTAGGCCGTAGTCTAGGTGGGACCACAAGGAAGAGCCCAAGGAGGTGGAGGCTACTGGAAGTGACTGGGGTCATTGTCAAGGATGGACCACGATAGAACCCGCAGAGGTAGTTGCGGGGTAGGCGATGTGGCGGTCAGCCACGTTGAACGTGGCGGTCAACCATGTGGACTGGGGGAGTTGGTTGGCATCATCCAATGGATAAAATCTAACTCGCACATCATGGGATGGTCTGGAGAACCGAGCTTCTCTGGTGGTCCAGTGGCCCATTGGGCCAGGCTGGTTCGGGCCGGCCCACAACGACCGGGTCATGTCAGGTAACACTAGTGAAAAACATGGATTTAATGGCGGTTTTTTTATTTTTAATGTCATTTTTATTCGATGTCTATAAAAGATATATATAAAATAATCTTTTCTATGTCGGTTTTAAAAAATTGGTGTCGAAAATGATGTCATGCTTAGTTTTCGGCGTTGTTTTTACAAATTAACCAATGTTGAAACCCCATTTTCAGTGTTGGTTATTATACAAACAGACGGTTTCTTGTAAACTGATGTGGAAAACCATTTTCAAGGTCAGTTTATTAGATAAACTGATGTCAAAAACCATGTATTTTTTTTAAAAAAAAAGGTGTCGATTTTTAAGAAAACTGACATCGAAAGTAAAAAAAAATAGAAAATACAGAATATTACACTACCAAAATAATCAAAGTCCTTGTAATAAAACATAGTATACAGAAATAAAATAGTATTTATCATTGACCAAAAATATATGAAAACTTACATGTTTTTTTCTAGTTAATCAAAAATCTATCTATGCATTTGTATTATAAAGTATAATTGAAATACAAATACCTAAAATTGACTATATGATCAATGTTGGTTATTATTGAAGCATTCATTTGATATCATTCTATTCAAACACCTATTATAAAAAAAGAATTAGTCTTTTAAACACATATTATTAAGAAAATGTGATATTATTCAAAAACATTAGAATATACATACCTCAAATCTTAATCAAACTTAACAAATAGGTTGCAAACAAATATTGAATATGGTTATGTTCAATTTGGGTATAATACTCATTATCATTGAATTTCTAAAATAACATTGAATGATATGAGGTTAAAAAATAGAAAACTATGATATAAAATATAAAAAAATGATATAAATAACCTTATCAAATTCAGTAGTTACCCTAGTTGTAATTATCTCATACATGAATCATAGAACATACTAACCACATTTAACATGTCCTTTTTGATAATGAAACTCCAGTTATAAAACATTAAATCAATAATAAAAACTAATGTATACATATATATATATATATCAAAAAATAAGAATAATATCTAATATAAAAAATAATTATCTTTACTTTCACATGATTGATGGCATTTGGTTTCTTTATCAAGATGTAATCTTTGTTAAATTGTTTCCACGAACTGCATTTTCATATATATGAACTAATAATACATGTATAAACAAAAAGAATTAAAAATAATGAGCTTATGAAAAACAAAAAAAATACCGATCAAATGAGGTGGAAAACTTTTACAAACACTCCGTGATGAAGGGAAAACCCAATATAAGGTGCGTTCACTTGGGAAAAAATGTCTAACATCTAATGCCCCCTATAATTCAAAAAATTTCACAATTAATGACATTATAATGATCATCAGTTCATAATTTTCTTTATATTCTTACTTATCAAGAAATTTCAAAAACCAACATCCAATATCTGTATGTGATAATCTCTAACATATATATGCAACTCTACTAGGATTCCTCATATTGTACACTTACATGGAAATTTATTCTGGATATATAAAACGAGAAATGGTTGTGGTTTTATTTTATACAAGAAGAATGTGTAGATATATAATTTAAAAAGGAAATAGATTTAGTCAATTTAAACCATATTTTTATTAAAAAATAAAAATTCAAACAATAATTTTCTTACATAGAAAACAACTACAACACATTCAGACTGAACTCTTCAAAATCAACTAGATGCATGATGCCTTCATTGAGTAATCTCAACAGATAATATCTTCTGCATATATAAAAAATCATCTAAAACTCATATATAGTATTTAAGGAAGAAGAAACCTGAGATAATCTTTGTATCCCATAAGAAATATCATAAGTACCTACAGCTGATCGTTCCTAAACATGTTGTTTCAATTGTGTAATTTCTTTTTCTTTCAGATCATCTTATATATGTTAAATTATAGAAAACATTATAAGTAATTTTCAATAATATGTAATTAATATTTAAAAAATGCATACTTCATATGAAATATAATGACAAAGACTTATTGGAAAAACTAAAAAATGACCTAGAAAATCTACAACTCTGGTAATCTCCTCAGTAGGAAATGGTAGTAGTGCATTAGGATCAATAATATGAAGTACTAATACTCTAACCTGACACATATGCATAGGCTGGTTATGTACAAAATCTCCCAAAAAATATACGAGGCCTAATGCAACAATATGTATATGTGGATATCCATTAAACATATCATAGTATACGGTTTAATCCGAGAAAGGAGGTGGAGGATCAAAGTAGGCAGGTTGGGAAGGGTTTTATGGCTTGGATAGAGGAGGAGGATCAAAGTAAAGAGGATGGGAAGGTTGGGAAGGCTTTGTAGAATATGACTATCCTATCAAGTGTTCAAACAAAGCTTGATGCACAGCTTCTTGAATTTGATCACCCATAGATAGTTTCATATATTTCAGCTTGACTTTTATGGATTCTATTTCTTGGTCTTTTGATTTCTTACTCTGACCAAAAAATTTCTGAATACTAACACCAGCCTGATATCCTCTAACCCGACTTGGGTGTTTTATCTTTCCTAAAGTTGTGTCTAGTATGTTCAGCCTACCCTCGTTGATAAAAGAGCCTTATGTCTCTCTCCCCTGAAGTTCATCCTGAAATGAAAAATTAAAAAGGTATATTAGTGCTTATAATTTATAAAATAGAAAAATTCATGACAAATAAATAATATTTACTTACAATTTTATCAGCCACTTTCTTAGCTTCCTCTATAAGAGACTTTCAATTTTCCCTTCTTCTCACTCATTTTCATTTTTCATGGTGAGTGTCAGGATATGGAGGACCAAAATGGACCTCTTCTGAACCACTACTAGATCAAGCTCTTAATGCTTCAAATTTTTCTTCAATCATTTTTTTCTCTAATAACGGATACATTTTTCAAATGGATATCTTGATTAAATCTTCTTGAGGCTTGTTACATAAAAATAAAAAAAAGTGATTAGATAAATATATAACATTTTTTACAATATAAAATTATTATCATACCTAAAATTTTTCTTCATGAAAGCTATCAACAAAGTGTTTTCATGTATCATCATCGGTATATGGATACTTAAGGCATGTGTTTTCAAACTTTTTATTTCCAAAATCATAATTTTTTTCAGTTTTGTTTTAAAATATCATCATCAAATCGCTCCTAAAGAGAGATGTATTTTCTTAATTTATTTTGTTTCCTCAAAATTGAATGTCATCTGTAATTGAATAAATGAAAGATGTCATTTTAAATATTTAATATTCAAAAAATGATATAAAATAAATAAATTGAGATATTTTACCATCACGGCCTCCCAAAGTTGTTTTTTCACTATCTTGTCCATAGAATTCCAATAATTATGTAAAATACTAATCCTACAATGGATCTGTATTAATATATAATTAATAAAATGAACTTCATTTTCTCCAGTTGCATTATTATTATCGTCAAAATGAATATGTACTCTCTCATCTCCACGAGCATGTGATAGTTTTGGTAAATGTGTAATACCATGTTGAACAACTTGAGAACTTGATTTCTCAGTAGTAATAGGAGAATTATCCTCCCCTGAGGACACATCAGTAGTCCTACAAAAAATATAAATTAAAAGTTTTCTTTCATTAAATAATTATATTACTGAATATTTAATAATAGGAAAAAATATATGTACCTCGATAACTGCTCATATCTCTCTATATTTGACATTAACACGAGAAAGTTTAATGAAATTTTATATACCATCATATCATTAGAAAACTGAATATTTAGAAACAAGGATGACAAAAATAAGTAAAAAAAGAGGCATGCATTTTTATGTCTCAAAAAAAGAAACAAAATGTAAATAATTACCATAAAAATTAGGAGACTAATTTAGTGTTTTCCCATATTCCTATATCATGATCATTATGTATTGCATGCACTATGTATGCCTTGTAGTCATTATAATTACCCCAAAATCATGTTATAGATGAATAAGACCCATGTAAATCAATATAATCATCAACATCATTATCGTCGCCCAAATGGAATCTTTTTCCTTACAAAACTATAGACCACAGATCATTCGGTGGATTAATGACATAAAATATATTCTTTGAATGTTTCACCAAGATAAATGGTTCCTCATTATAATTAATTCTTTTCAAATTAACCAGTGTAAATCCAAAATTATCATGTTTTACACCACTATTTTTCTCAACCCAATTACACTTAAACATAGTGACTTTAAATTTTGTATAATAAAATTCTCATATGTCCTAAAGAACTCCAAAATAGGCCAATAAAGCAGAAATTTAGTTTTTACCTTTTTCACTTGAAAAATGCAATGTTTCACCAATAACCATCACACCACTATTTTGAATGGCACTCTTGTCATCCATCTTTTTTGTGTAAAATGTGTACCCATTAATATCAAAACCATTCCTTTTTATCACCTAATGATATAGTTCCTCTTCTAACCATTTCAATTTTTCTGATGTAGATATATATATTCTCACTTTCTCTTTAAACCATGAATCAAATTTCTATTTATGCTCAATCATCAACCACTTTTCATTTATTTTTGGATATCATATCTTTAATTCAGCAATATGTGATGTTATATATGATTGAACATCATCTATGTTTTTTAAAATATATAAATGTGCCTACATCACTTCATCACATGGAAGGAATTTTACCTTTAAGCCTTGAATCCCTATACCTTCACTATCAACTACCAAATGTTGAGATATAGGGCGATCAATATGCTCCACTTCATACAAATAATTGGTAATGAACTCAATAACTTCTTTCAATACATATTTTTGAACAATAAAGGCCTCTGGTGGATAAGGAGTTTTAACATATCCCTTTGAAATTTTCATATAACTTTCAAAAGGATACATCAAACGTAAATAAAAAGGCTCACATATTCTTATCTAATGCACCAAATGAATCACCAGATGAACCATTATATCAAAAACTGTAGGTGGAAAATACATTTCTAATTGAAAAAGTATAAGAGAGGACTCATTCGCCAACTCATCTAAAAAATTTGGATCAATAACTTTGATACAAATAGATTTGAAAATTTTACATAACCTAATGATAGTCTTTCTAACTATTGATAGAAATATACCACGCAGTACGAATGGTAGCTATTAATGCATATATACAAGATACCCATGATATTTCATACCTATTAATTTTTAATCTTTCATTGACACGAAATTCTTTACATTTAAAGAATGTCGAGTAGGTACTTTTATACTATACATAAACTAAAAAAATTTGACTTCTCACTCTTGGTTAATGTGTGATAAGCCGGAGGTAAATATGTTCTATTTCCTTTCATAGTGGGAGCAAACTCCAGATGTAATCCCATTACTATCAGGTCCAATATAGAATTCAACCCATATTTTTTCTTTCCATTTATGTCTAATAAAGTTCCATTCAAACTTTCACATATATTTTTCTCAACCTGCATAACATCAATGTTATGTTTGATCTCTAAAAAAATCCAATAAGGTAGTTCAAAAAAATAGACAGTTTCTTCAAAATATTTTTTTAATGACCAGAACTAATTTCCATTCCAAATGTCAAATTAATATTTTCTACCCTATTGTAATATTCTTCAATTTTAAATGGTTTTGGGGGAATATTGTATTACATTGAACTATTAAATTCCTTTTCCAATATACGATAAGTATTATCAATATGAAAAAATTGATGATAACCCATGTACATTGTCTTCATTCCTTTCTTCAACTGATAATATGAAGTCTCTTATTTAAAAACTGGGCATGATTTATGTCCCTTAACATAGTATCCAATTAAGTTTCCATGTGAAGGAAAGTCATTTATACTGAACATTATCATAGCATGAAAAATAAAATACTCTTTCTTGTAATTTTCAAAACCAATAACACCTACCTCCCATAGAAGTTTAAAATCAACAATCAGTAGAGAAAGAAACACATTAATATCGTTTCCTAGCTATTTTGGTCCATAAATCATCAAGCTTATCATAACATATTTTTTCTTTATACATATCTATGGGGATATGTTGTAAATTATCAACCAAACAAGCCACAAACTGTGTTGGCTTCTTAATATCTGATATGGATTCATTCTATCTGTACACACTCTCATTATCATATTTCTAACTTAAATTCCAAAATCAAGAAATTTTTTATCAAATCTCTTCCATTGTGATGAGTTATAAGGGTGACATAATTTACTATCAGAGATTTTTTCATCTAAATGTCATATTAACCTTTTTTCATCAATTGAATTTGAAAATAGATGCTTCAAACGAGGAATTATTAGAAGGTACCAAATTTCTTTAGTAGGATCTTTGATTTCAGTACCTGAGAATGAATTAGAGTTAATTTATTATAATTATATGAAGTGATTATTAGAAGAAATTATTTAATTTTTTATGAGGTTAGATGTCATAACTTGAGAATGAATCTGAATTGACTTTTTCATTCATCTCATAGTGTGACGTTCCACATGTAGGATAGTTTGATAAAAATTCATATTATTTACAATACAACACACAATCATTGGGGAAATCATGTAACTTTTAATACCCTAATACCATTGGTCATAATGTTTTATTAACCTCATAATTGGAATCTAGAAGCTCATTCTATTTTGGAAGTAGATCTTTTAAAATGACAAGTATGTTAGAGAAACTTTTATCACTCCAACCATTACATGCTTTCAAGTTAACTAATCTAAAAATGGCTGATGAAAATGTTTATTTACTACAACCTGTGAATAATGTTTTTTTAAAATATCCATAAAATCATTCAACACTTGTTGTTTTTTCAATGGATTAAACACCTAAATCATGAATTAAATATTTAATATGACCCCCTCTCACATTATGAAAATTTAATTCAAAATTATCTCTTGAATTTACAATTATTTCACCATGCCAGATCCAATGAGTATAATTGAGGCTAAAACCATAAAAAATGAGATTATCCTTGATTTATATGGAGTTTGACTTTATTATATTCAAACACTTCACACATGGAAAGAAAATCAAAACAATGTTTTGAAGATTTCATTTAGAAAATTCCAATAATTCATCAACTCCTTTTTAATATTCACCAGTGGTTCTTCGTAAATTTATCCAATTACCATCCATTAAATTACTTATATTGCAATATAATTTCTGAATATAATAAAACATATAAACATTTAAATATATATATATAAACTGATAAACTGTTAATAGAAACACATTTAATAAAAACTATAGACAATCAGATAGAAAAAATCTGATATGAAACACAATTACAAATAGTAAACTTTTTATTTTCATATTATATACATGTGCTTTATTGATATTATAATTTAATTATTTTCAATCATCTAAAATTTATTAGTTCATTTTACATAGTTTTTACATTAGTTCGGTGTTGCATGTGTCAAAAGTATTGAAGATTTCATTAATTTATTAGTTCATTTTACATAGTTATTACTAAATAGTGGGGGATGTTACAACTAAAACTCAATAGCCATAATTGATATAGAATTATCACATCTCATTACTTCACTTTGAATATATTTAAAAACATCATTAATACTCTCACATAGCTACTAATCAGGATGATGTAATACTATAACAATAAGATATATCTCAACATATAATATTACATACGCATTCATACCATTTGGGTGTTAAACTGGCAATCATTGTAGTAGAATTCTATTACAATAAAAATTTTCAAATATAAATCAAATATACATCCAATCTAAATATACCACATAGTATATATATAAAAAAGTGTAGATCATGTCACTATTATAAAAAATCACCCTATCATACATGTTGTCTCACATAATCATGCATTGTCTCTCTTTCCCATGATACCCACTCCCACTCAAATATAGAATAAAATATATAAAAGATTTACAATGATGATTTTTTATTATAAAAACAGAAAAATTCAATGGTTATATAGAATTACACCACCGTGTCATTTAGGTAATCTCAATAAAAACTAATAATTTAAATAACTAAAAAATATATTTAAATCAAAAATAATTTATCTTCCAAATTAAAAAAACTTATTAAATTAGGAGTTTAATTTTTCTATGATCCTTAATCCGAATGTTTTACCTTGAAAGTGTTGAAAGAATAAACACTTCCTGCAATATCTATAAAAATTTGATTGTAAAAACAAATATTAAATATGAACAATAAACTAAAATCAAACCATGGTTTGGGCCGAAAATATGTTTTTGAGGAGAAAATAATGCATTGATGACGAAGTTATAAAAGAGGATATAGAATGGAGACTACAGATCGCACAAATTGAAGAGAATATACAACAATGGTGTTGGAGATCACTGGTTCGCCTTCACAGTTGCCGCAATTCCAGAGGGATTCATTGCGAGATGGAGGGTTTTATAGATCCTAAAAAATGAGGGATTCAAGATCCTGAAAATTTTTAAAAGATTTTTGGAATTGGTTATTACAAAAACTGACACCGAATATTCTATGAAAAAAAATTCATGTGGGTTTTTGTAAAAACTGGTGCAAAATATATTTTTATTTACTATTTTTGGCATCAGTTTTTTTAAAAACTGACTCCAAAAACCATGTCTAAAAAATTTTCCTCATTTGTATTTAGCAAAACTGATGCCAAAAATCTCTTGCACATACATTTTTCATCGGTTTAAAAAACCGACACCATTTCTCAGACATTAAAAATATTATTTCTACTAGTGTTAGACGCAGACTAGACCAAACCCTTTTAACTAAATTGGCCATATCTTTCAAACTATGTGTTAGTTTAACGAGCTGTTTGCGGAGTTAGGATCCTTGAGATATGAAGGTCCATTTAAGATACTCTAAGTGAGTTTTTTGGAAGATTTAATACAACCTAATGGATTAAGTAGTAGGTTCTTCTAAAACAAGCATGCTACGAGTGGGATCTAATGGCTAGATATGACTAAGTGATATTGGTGACTATGTGAATTGGGGGATACATGGCCCATAAACTCTCTTTGAACCATCAATTATCTATGCTCCATCAATTTCCCAGGTTCAATCACCACTTTGGGAACTATCGATGCTTTGTGCGCCATTGAAACTCCATGAACCATTGATACTCCATGCACCATCGATGCATTGGGCACCATCGATGCTCTGTGTGTCATCGACGCTCCGTGAACCATCAAAACTTCTAGTGTCACAGAGATTGGGATATCTATGGACTATAATGAGAAATAATTATTTTCATGCATTAGAATTATACCTGTGTGATCTGACTATGTTGACTATATTTCATGTGTTTCCTTTGTGGTGAACTTTGTGTGTTTCCTTTGTAGTATACTTCATGCAATTATTAGTGGTATTTTTCTTTATGGTTTCAAGGACCTTACTGAGTATTGTTTTAATCACCCCTACAAGGTCTATGACTGCATATGTCGTATCTTGTATAGAAGATCGATGCTTTGATGGAGTCCATGGAGGACCAGGGCCAAGTGGTTCTTAGAGAGAGGCCCAACAGATGAGGTGTGCTCCAGGGACTTTATACAGTTATTTATATACCTACCCTCCAGGTAGGGTTTTCTTAGAATGAGTTTCAGGAGCTTTTATTATTCTTTTGGTTGCGCTTGTATTCTAGTCCAGTTTACTTTTCATTTTTGTGTTGTTGTACTCTATGGTTTGTATCTTAGTGTAGGCATGCATTGTTTATTTGTGTTTTTACATTTCAGTATTTTTTGTGTGGAGATGGATGTGTGTGTATAGGTACTTAGGAAAATGCCTACCATTTGTGGGATATGCCTGCTCAGTTCTAGTCACCATCCCCTGGACTATTAGAGGTAGACTTGGGGTAGTCACAACACAAGCCCCTATGAGACAGGTCATGATAGAGTGGTATCAGAGGAAATTCGGTTCTACCTAACGAACCAAGAGTTGGTGAGATTGGTTTGGGGAAAAAGTGTTAAGTATTTCGATTTCAACTTTTAGACCAAGGAAACTAGTGTAGGTGCAGAGGCTGACATTTCCATACACTAGGACTCTGAATTCTACTTTTTGACACGGTACATGAAAACACTAGTTGCAGGAAAAAATAATTGTTACATGAATCATATAGGATTAAGTGTGTTCTCGTGTCCTTGAGTCAATGTCAGCACACCATGTATACTGTAACCACACAATGTTATTCAATGGAAATTTATTTATTATAAATATGTCATAATCACATGAAATCACAACAAAATGAACTACTAAGTTCAATCTGACCTCTAAACATAATATTGTCACTTCTATGTTTTGAAATTTGAAAATTTGACATAGATGGTTGTGATTAGTAAGTTATTTGGAGTCTAATATGACCAAATTAATTTTTGGTGAATAGTAACATACCATTATGAATATTAATGTTACCCTTGTGAATAGTGGCATACCATAATGAATAGTAACTTTACTTATGATAGTATATAAATAATATTTAAGTGAAAGTATGATGTACCTATATTTTGGAATAAGTAAATAAATGTTTTAAACTATTTTTTAGAATAAATTATGATTCTAATTAAATATTAAATTAATCATATTTAGAAAAAAAATTGAAAAATGGATTTCATTTTTTGATTCAACATGTCAAAAAAAGTTAGGGTGAAATACTGAGATTTTTCTGAAATACATGATTTTTTTATGAATAGAAAAATACAGTAATTTGTCGTATATATACATTATAAGTTAAATAAACTTCTCTTAGCATCATGGTTTATGTCACCACCCTTGGTTCAAATATACATGACCCATTTACTATTTTTGGTCCTGTAATCATCACTATTTCTTATCTTGAGGGAAATTAATAAATGAATGATTAAAAAATAATGAAAATCCTCTTCTCCTCCACTACAAAACCCCCCCTCACTCTCTCTTCTCTCCACTCTTCTCAAGCCTTATGCCTTCCCTATATTCTACCCAAATATCTCCCTAAGATCCCTCTACACGTCCAATAGTCGTTGGTCTCCTAAAGACTAAAACCTCTCCCCTTAAGAAGCTCTCAAGGATGGTTGATTCAAGAGGTAAAATTCCTCTTTTATTTTATTTTATTTTTTATGTTTCTTTGTTATCATATCTTTCCTAACCTCTACTCATCAAAAAGATATGAAAAATCTAGTACCATAAATTTACTGTAATATTGTTATGCCAATGGTATATTTAATTATTCTCTCTCCTTTCCCCACCTTTTATTTGAATGAAATGAAAACACCATTTGAGTTGTGTTAAGTTAGCACATTCAAGGACAATGGTTTAACAATTTCTATTATCATATTTAATTATAGTCATTAAAACATTTGTGTTATGGTTGAACCATGTTATTATATATTTAATATATCCTAGTTAAGTTTCTATAATCCTTTTGTATAAATGGCTTTAAATTATAAATAAAAACATGTTCGTTGTAATCAAAACCCACTGATTAACCAAAGCGGTTGTCACTAAGGTTTTATATAATAATTAATCTTCTCCCCCATTAACTAAATGATATTTTAAAACTATTTAATCTCTAGTATGTTCACTGATAATAGAAAACTTCAATTCTGGACAACAACTTTCATCATATCTGTTTATCCGAACATGAACCTATCATTAAAACCAAGGAAGAAAACGGACCCGAACATAGAAATTGAACCTTATAACCAATCAAAAAGGTATTGAATGAACTAAAAAAGTTTTTAATAAATCAATTTAATATATAAGAGGTTATGGAATTATTAATTAATAAACCTAAATAGTTTATTCATGTCATTAATAACAAGTGGAAAACACCACCGGACTTAAGGTAATGGATCCTCTCCATTTCGCTATTAATCAAGATTGTCCTCTATGCTATGCCTTTTTATGTGTAATCCCAAATGATGGGGTATGATTTCGCACCTCCACCACACTAACCTCTTGGTTTATAAGTGATGATAAGCCCCTTTTATCTCTCATCAATCCCTCTTAGGTACACTCAATACCATGCCGATAATCTGTAACGAATTCTACCCAAACCTCTTTTGTTCTTTCGGGTTGCCTTTTCTTTCTTTATATCAAAATGGAGTTATCTTATATATTTATGTACATATTATAAATACTATATACTATTTAGTTGTACAAATTTTATTTATAAATATCATTTAATCACACTCTTTCAGGGATATACATGTTTTTTAAAAGATTCCCTCTTTAGTACTTTCTGATAAGCGAACCAAATTTAAGGGAAGTTCTTGAATTATTACCCGATTTAAAGTGCTATGTTACTTATGTTTTAAGACACCATTATATTTATAAAATCATTTTTTTA
Source organism: Viscum album (assembly GCA_963277665.1). NCBI lineage: Eukaryota > Viridiplantae > Streptophyta > Magnoliopsida > Santalales > Viscaceae > Viscum > Viscum album. The sequence continues at coordinate 243,203,169 of OY728137.1, forward strand.
TTATGAAATTTATCTTGGTTCACTTCATATTTTATATAAAATATTGTTCCCTTTTATATTTTAAAGTCTCTATAGTGTTTTCCTTAAAACCGCACTAAAATGTTTTAATTATAAAGTTTCATAAATACCTTTTTAACAAGTTTTCAGTTATATTTGACCTAACTTATCAACATATATACCTTTTAACCTTATTAATGTCCATTTATAATTTAATTCTTTTCTTTCATTGACACTTTTATGATACACTCGTTTATTATGCATTATGACATGATTGTGATACCCATTTCTTTCCATGGGTACCCTTATGTTTATGTATGGTTGATTATGTATGATTATTTATATGCAAAGAATATTCAGGAAAATGATAGGATGGTGTACCCAGATAGTGCTCCCATTAATTGGGTAAAGTAAATTCATATGATATGTTATATGCAACAGTCTTGGCGGTTAGTCTTGGCTTGTGTTACTATGGGAAACGATCTTGGCGGTTAGTCTTGACTCATGCTAAAGTCATGTGTTATGTTACTGCCACATTTATATGATCCCATGTTTATATGATGTCATGTTCATATAGTCCCATGTTTATATGATTACATGTGTATATGATTCCATGTTTATAGGTTATGATTCCATATGTACCATGCTTTTGATATCATTATGTCATGACTCTTAACTCATGTGCTTAAGCTTTATTATCACGTTCATTTACTTACTTGGTTTTTTATCTCATCTCTTTTTTCATGTGTTCCCTACGGTACCCTATGCAGATGTAAGTTCTCAAAGGAAGTTAGGATATCTTTGTGGATATTAAATAAAGAAGTTTTTTTTGGTCCTATGGTTTTTATTTATGTACCTAGTCTTCCAATGCACTAGAATTAACGATCCTTGTCTTGTACTATGATGTATAATTATGCTTAAAATCATTTAATGTTATATATAAAAGTCTAGAGTCACTATAGTTTGTATTATAGGATGGTCTCGTTATTTTTGGAGATTATGAATAGAAAAACTTAGTGAGAACCTTAAGGATGCGATGAAGTATAAGAAAACATCCCAATGTTTTCGTAAGTACAGGGTAAGTGGTTTATCATGAAAATGCATCCCTGCCTGAATAAAAATAGGTAGAGGAATCTCTGGTACATATATACCTAGGAGTGAAAACTTTAATAAAGAGTTTCGGGCTTGACCTGGGGTATCCTAGTACACGACAATGGGCCTTGCTTCACACTTGGTTTGACACTCCAGGTGTATATTCTTTGGTAGATTCATGAGATTAGTACAAACCATTATTAAGGGATAAAAAATACCATAATAATATAAGTTAAGAAACAGATCAAGGATAACCTAGATTTTAACCTAAGGAATCACAAGTTAGGATATACTTCTCCTTTACATGTTTATCCTTTTACGTTCAAGGTTTCCTTTTTATGCTCCTTAGATAAGTATTCAAGCCATATAATTATATTTTCTTTTCTTAGTTAATGATGGGAAATATAAGAACACATTCCAAAAACCAATGTGTTATGCAATGTGAAGATTTCCCTAACGATATGCCTGATATGATGGGAATGGTGCTCAAAACTTCATGAAAATACTTACACTACTGGCTCAAGTTATGAATAATAACTTGAATCATGTGGAACTCCCTCCTCCTCCAAGGAAGTAGCAAGTTGTTATAGAATCCTTCATACGGAAAACGCCTCCCATGTTTATCAGATCTTCTGATCCCCTCCTCATAGAACAATGGATTAACTCCATTAATAATATATTCTCTATCCTAAAGTGCTTAGAAGAAGAGATAGCCATTCTGGTGGTATATCATTTTGATGGGGAAGATGATTAGTGGTGGAAATTGAATAAGAATACAAATTCCTGAGAAGAAATTGATTCCATGGATTGGTAGGAATTCAAGAGGATTTTTTTCAATAAATATTTTCCTCGAACCCCTCGTCTCATGATGGAAAGAGAGTTCCTCAAACTAAAGTATATGGAAGATGAGTCCATTGAGGATTATAAATAAAACATTATAAGTCTTGCAATTTATGCCTCTTGATTTTTCATGAACATTGAAAGCAAGGTGGATCACTTATTTAGTGTGATAAAGCCAAGTCCATAGAAGGTGTTGGCGATTTGAGACTTCGATAGTTATGAGGAGATTGTCTGTTGTGGCCTCAAGGTTAAAATGGATATTTGAGATTCTTAGTGGTCATGTGGGGACCAGTGAAAAGAAGAAAAAAAATGATAACAACATGGGAGATTCAACAAAAAAGATCCCATGATGGAAAGAAGCTTGACATTTCCCCTTGAAATTTTTTTTGGGAAGAAGCATCTTGGGAACTGTTTGAAGGGAACCAAGAATTGTTTCAAATGTGGAAAGTTAGTTTAACTATCCAAGATCAGCTGAAGAGATAAGAAAAATCCCACTAATGTGGAAGAATAAATTAAGGTTCTGATCAATTCTCATCCAGTGGTTTAGAGTTACAACTACAAGGAGCATGGGCGTTATGCGAACAATTTCCCTAAGAGAAGGGTTAGAAGAGGAAATTAATAGCAACCTCCAAGGAAACAAGAAGGGCTTATGCTATCACTACTGATAAGGTGGATCCGGAAAAAGATGTGGTGAAAATTATGCAAGTTATTCATTCCAGAAGAGAGAATGTACTATTTGATTCAGGTTCTATGCATTCTTTCATATCTTGCATGTTTAGTAGAAATATTCAAACACCGCCTCAAAATTTGGAGGAAAAGTTATCTTGGAGAATAATGAATGGGTAAATTGTTGAATTCATGTCTTATAACTCCTCCCCATTTAATTTTTGTGGACTGAACATCCTAGAAAATCTTGTCATACTTCCTTTAGTGGAGTTCAATGATATCTTGGGAATGGATTGGATATATTTATACAAAGCCATCATCAACTATCAAGAAAGGGAGATCACTCTTCACATCCTGAAGCATCCTCAAATTATTTACATGTTTAAGAAGGAATATGAACATCCTTTAGAATCATCATCTAAAGTGTGGATATTTTTTCCTTATGAGCAAGCATATCTAGCTCAAGTTATTGAGACAAAGGTTAGATTCATGCTTGAATTCATGCCTATCATGAGGGATTACAGTGATGTATTCCCGGAAGAGTTTCATAGTATTCCTCTTGATCATGAGGTATATTTATCAATTGAACTTATTCTTGGATCTCTACCTATATCAAAAAGACCTTATAGAATGGCCACTATAGAGATGGAAGAGCTGAAGAAGCAGTTAGAGGAGAATCTGGAAAGGGATTTTATACGCCCGAGTGCTTCACTGTGGGGTGTGCTAGTCTTCTTTTTCAAGAAGAAGGATGGATCAATGTGCCTCTAAATTGATTATCATGAACTCAATAAAAATATTGTAAAGAACAAGTATCTCATTCCTCATATAGATGACTTGTTTGATCAGCTTCTTGGGGCCTGTTATTTCTCTAAGTTGGACCTTCAATCGGGATATGACCAACTAAAGGTGAGGAAAGAAGATATTCCCAAGAATTCCTTTAGAAAAAGGTATGGACATTAAGATTTCATAGTGATGCCCTTCAGACTCACTAATTCTTGATAAATTTTCATGGATTTAATGAATAGGGTCTTTAGAGATTACCTCGACAAATTTGTGGTAGTCTTTATTGAAGATATTCTGATATACTCCAAGAGCAAGGAGGAATATGAGGATCATAAGAATATAGTGTTAAAAACTTTGCGAAGGGATAATCTGTATGAAAATTACAGTAAATGTGAGTTTTGGATGGGGGAAGTATCATTATTGGGGAATATTATCACTAGAAAAGGGATATTTATGGACCCTTCCAAGACAAAGGTGATTGAAGAGTGGCATAGGAAAACATATTTAATAGAGATACACATATTTTTGGGTCTAGTTGGGTATTATAGAATATTTTTGAAGAACTTTTCATGATTTTCAAATCCAATGAAAAAGCTAACACAGAAGGGAGTAAAGTTTGTCTAGACTCAGGAATGTGAAGACTGTTTCAAGGAGTTGAAAAAGAGGCTTATCACTATGCCAGTACTCACACTCCTAACAAGTGGAGAACTCTTTATGGTGTACAGTGATGCTTCAAAGAAGGGATTAGTATGTGTGATGATGCAAAATTATAAATTGATAGCCTACGCCTCAAAGAAGATGAAACTTTATGATCAAAACTATCCCACACATGATCTGGAGTTGGAGGTCATGATCTTTGCATTAAAAATCTGGTGGCATTGTCTCTATGGGGAGAAGTGTGATATATATACTGACCAAAAGAGTCTCAAATATATATTCACACAAAAAGATATTAACATGAACCAATGAAGATGGATAGAGCTCATCAAGAATTATGACTGCTCAATCCACTACCATCCCAGTAAGGAAAATAAGGTGGCATATGCTCTAAGTATAAACGATCCTACCTCTTTATTAATGATGATAATTGAAAAGGATCCAATATTCTTATATTTTCCAAGCATGGACATTGGAATAATTAATAAAGGAAAATAATAAATCCTTTCTCAAATGATTTCTCAACCATCTCTCACAGAGAAAATAAAGGATGCTCAAAGAAAACATGTGAAAATTCTAAAAAGGGTGGAAGTTATTAGAAATGGTAAATCCTCAGAGTTCAAAATTAATGAGGAAGGATTTGTAAAATTTGGATCACTATTATGTATACCATCCAATCCAAAAATAAAGATGGATCTTTTGAATAACGCACATAGCTTGACCTTCTCTATTCACCTAGGGTTCACAAAGATGTACCAAGATCTTTGAGAAAACTTTTGGTGGGACAATATGAAAAGGTAGATTGCTAAATATACATCAAAGTTCTTGATATGTCAACAAGTTAAGGATAATAGGAAAAAGTCTAAGGGGATGATGAAACCACTACCCATACTAACATGGAAGTGGGAAAACATTACCATGGAATTTTTCACTAGACTTCCAAGGAAATCCAGAGGAAATAATGCTTTATGGGTCGTTGTGGATCATCTTATGAAGAAAGCTCACTTTATAGCAATTCGAGAGGACTTCTCATTGTATCAACTTACACAAATATACATCAAATAAGTGGTAAGGCTTTATGTAGTACCACTATCTATTATATCTGATTGTGATCTGAGATTCACCTCGAAGTTTTGGAAAAGTCTCCAACTTGCTCTAAGAACTGAATTGAACTTCAGTACGGCATATCATCCTCAAAATAATGTCCAATATAAGCAAACTATTTAAACACTAGAAGTTATTTTGATGGCATGTTTTATGGATTTCAAAAGAGGATGATACCAACATCTTCCACTGGTTGAATTCTCCTACAACAACATTTTATACTCAAGCATATGAATGGCACCATATGAAGCCCATTATGGGAAAATGTGTAGAACACCAGCGTGTTGGGATGAAGTCAGTGTGCGTTAGCTTCAAGGACCGGAAATGGTCAAAGAAATGGTGGAGAAGTTGAAAACCATTCAGCAAAAAATCAAGGTAACCCAAAGTAGACCGAAGAGTTATGCAGACTATCATTGATTAGAACTTAATTTAAAAGTTGGAAACATGGTATTTCTACACACATCTCCATGGAAAAAGGTTGTGAGGTTTGGAAAGAAAGGGAAGTTAATCCCCATGGTATATCGGCCCCTTTCAAATTCTTGATCGTGTCGGGGTTGTAGCCTATCAACTAGAACTTCCACCTACCATGGCCGAAGTACAAGATGTATTTAATGTATCCCTCTTAAGTAAGTACATACCAGAACCTTAACATGTACTCTTTTAAAAGGTGGTATAGTTGGAGGATGATCTTTCCTATGAGGAGTAGCTAGTGAATATCTTGGATCATAGAGATAAATTTCTATGTAACAAGACTACTTATCTGGTCAATGTTCTGTGGCGGAACCATAATTACGAAGAGGCAAAATGGAAATTAGAGGAGGCAATGAAGGAAAAGTACCCACACCTTTTTATTTCCTATAATGTAAAATGAAATTTTACAGGTGAAATTTCATAATGGGGGAAGAATGTACCAACCCAATGTTTTTCAATGGAAATTCCTTTCTTATAAATATGTCATAAAAACATGAAATCACAACATAATGAACTACTAATTTCTCTATGTGACCTCTAAACATAATTCTGTCACTTCTATTTTTTGAATTTAAAAAATCTGGCATACACGGTTGTAATCAGTAATTTATTTGGAGTCTAATATGACCAATTTAATTTTTGGCGAAAAGTTACTTACTCTTATGAATAGTAATGTTACCCTTGTGAATATTGACATACCCTAATGAATAGTAAAATTACCTTGATAGTATATAAATAGGATTTAAGTGAAAGTATGATGTACCGATATTTTAGAAAAAGTAAATAAAGATTTTAAAACTGTTTTTTAGAATAAATTGTGATTTTAATTAAATATTAAATTAATCATATTTAGAAAATTATTTTTGAAAAATGGATTTCATTTTTGGAATCTAAATGTCCAAAAATGGTTAGGGTAAATTTTTGAGATTTTTCTGAAATACTTGATTTTTTTGATGAATAGTAAAATACAATAATATATTGTATATATACATTATAAGCTAAATATACATTTCCTAGCATCATGGATGATTTCACCACCCTTGGTTCGAATTAACATTATCCCTTTAATATTTTTGGTCATAGAATCACCACTATTTCTGGTATTGAGGTAAATTAATAAACTAATTATTAAAAAATTATGAAAACCCTCCTCTCCTCCACTATAAAACCCCCCTCACCCCCTCTTCTCTTCTCTCCTCTCAAGCCTTATGTCTTCCCAAGATTTTTCCCAAATCTCTCCCCAAGCTCCCTCCCCACGTTCAATAGCCTTTGGCCTCCTAAAAAAACAAATCCTCTACCCTTAAGAATCTCTCAAGGAAGGTTTATTCAAGATGTAAAATTCCTCTTTTCTTTTCGTTCGTTTTTTTAGTTCCTTTGTCCTCTTTTATTTCATAACCTATAATCATCCAAATGGTATTAAAAATATAGTACCATAAATGTAATGGAATATTTTATGCTAATGGGATATTTAATTATCATCTCTCCTTTCCCCACCTTTTATTTGAAAGAAATGAAAACACCATTTGAGATATGTTAATTTAGCACATTCAAGGACAGTGGTTTATCAATTTCTATTATCATCTTTAATTTTGTTCATGAAACCAATTGTTTTTTGGTTGAACCAGATTATTATATATGTAATATATCCTAGTTAAGGTTCTGTAATCTTGTTGTATAAATGGTATTAAGTTATAAATCAAAACATGTTCATTGTAATCCAAACCCACCAATTAACCAATATAGTTGTCACTAAGGTTTTATATAATAATTCATCTTCACTACCAATGAAAAAAATGAATTTTTATAACCATTTAATATATTTTGTGTTCAATAATAACATACAACTTTAATTTTGTACAACCACTTTCATCATATGTGTTTATCTAAACTTGAACCAATCATTAAAACCAAGGAAGCAAACGGACCCTAACAATGAAATTGAGCCTTATAACCAATCAAAAAGGTATTGAATGAACTAAAAAAGGTTATAATAAATAAATTACATATATAATGGGTTATGGAATTATTAATTAATAAACCTAATCTTTTTATTCAGGTCATTAATAACAAGTGGATAACAACATTGGACTTAAGGTAGGGGATCCTCTCCATTTCACTCTTAATCAAGATTGTCCTCTATCATATGCCTTTTATGTGTAATCCCAAATAATGGGGTATGATTTTTCACCTCCCTAATACTTCCCTCATAATTTATAAGTGATTATAAACCCCTTTTATTTCTCAACAAGTTCTCTTAGGTACACTCAATACCATGCCGAAAATCCATAACGAATTCTACCTGAACCTCCTTTGTTATTTCAGGTTTCCTTGTTATTCTTTATATAAAAATATATTTATCTTATCTATTTATGTGAATCTTATAAATTTTTTTTAGTTGTAAAAAATCATTTATCATGACCCTTTAATCACTCTCTTTTGGGGATATACATGTTTTTTAGAAGATTCCATCCCTAGTACTTTCCGATAAGCAAACCTGTTTTAAGGGAACTTCCTGAATTCTTACCTGATTTAAAGTGCACTCTATATTCTATTTTAAGACACCACTATCTTTATAAAATAATTTTATTATTATTAAAACTTTCTTGGTTCACTTCTAGTTTTATATAAAAGGTTGTTTCCTTTTCTATTTTAAAGGCTCTATAGTGTTTTCCTTAAAACCACACTGAAATGTTTTAATTCTAAAGTTTCTTAAATACTTTTTTTACATGTCTTCACTCATTTTTGACATAACTTATCCTGATATATTTCTTTTAACCTTATTAATTTCCATGTATAATTTAATTCCTTTCATTTGTGGACACTTTTATGATACACCCATTTATTATGCCTTATGACATGATTATGATACCCATTTTTTTCCATAGGTATCCTAATGTTTATGTATGATTGATTACATATGATTATTTATGTGGAAATAATATTCATGAAAATGATAATATGGGTGAGACCAGAGAGAACTCTGATGCATTGGGTAAAATTAAGTCTCAAGATATGTTATGTGCATTGGTCTTGGTCGTTAGCCTTGGCTTGTGATACTATGGGAAACGATCTTGGCAGTTAGCCTTGACTCATACTAAAGTCATGTGTTATGTTTCTTCTACATTTATATGATCCCATGTTTATATGATCCCACGTTCATATGATCCCATGTTTATATGATTCTATGTGTATATGATTCCATGTTTATATGTTATGATTCCATATGTTGCATGCTTTTGAAATCATTATTTTGTGCCTCCTAACTCATGTTCTTAAGATTTATTCTTATGTTCATTTCCTTATTGGGATTTTTAGCTCATCCATTTGTTCATGTGTTCTCCAGGGTACCCTATGAAGATGTAAGGACTCAAAGGAAGTTAGGATCTATTTATGGGCACTAAATAAAGAATTTTGTTTTTTTGGTCCTTTGATTTCTGTTTATGTACCTAGTCTTCCAAGACACTAGACTTAATGATCATTTGTTCACTGCCTCTATGCAGATAGCTATCCAGGGTTCATATGCATGATCATGAGGATGATCTTCCTAGTGATGTGGCATCGATATAGGGACCAATACTCTATATATCACCCATAGGTGGTGTAGCAATGATACCACCACCTGGATAGTAGCAGTTACTACCAACACTACCAATAGAGGGTTCTTGTAGGCTGAGTGTATTGCATGAGTTTTAGAGGTAGTGACATCCTATAATTAGGGATGAGCCAGACCCCCGGCCCGCTGAGGATTGGCTAGAGGCGGTTTTGTGTGTCTTCCGCCTAATGAGGACGCCTATTTCCCAAATGGAATTCCTAGCCATGAGTCTTCTATAGGGATCCTTAGGTAGATGGTGGAGCATAATGATTTATACGCTTTAGGAGATGCCCCTCACATTGATAGACTTTGAGTGTCTCTTAATGGGGGTTTTCTTTCTATCTATATTACTCTATATGTGCATACAAGAGATATTGCATCTGCAGTAGGGCAGTCAGACAGTTGTGAAGTACTCGATGTGATTTATAGATCTTTCTTCCTAATCCATGGATATGGTGTGGGACCCGTTCTTCAGGGCCCAGACCTTCGAACAGGGACTACACTAGGAGATCAGGGCATTTATGATATCTATTAAGATTCTAATAGATGTTGGGGTTTTGGAGAAAGATCTGCTAGAAGAGGGATTTCTGGAAGAGCAACCTCTGGTAATTGGAACTACCATCAGGCGTCTGGTAGCAGAATCTTCAACAGCAGGTAGCCAGAAGCAAACTCAAGGATCCAAGTGGATGTGACAGTTCAGGGCATGACCCTAGGATATAGGGTCAGTGGTGTGAGGCTCCCAAGCAAAACCGAGTCAGTTGAAGGACAGGCTATGTTACTCATGCAGCAGTCGGGGACATCTAGCTAGAGATTGGTTGACCCATCGTATGACCAATTAGGATATGGTTGATGGATTGTCAAGGTATATGCGAAGGCATGTACAGGGTGGTATTCTAGGAAATAGATGTGCCAGAGGATATGGATGGGTAGTAGAAGGCTGGAGGAGGGTTGACACACTACCACCACCACCCTTAGGTGGTCCACCACGGGCTCAAGGAGCTGGTGTCCAGGGATGAGGTCAGCTTTAGGAAATAGAAGCTTACAACCCCAGTGCTCTAGGGATGATTAAGGGTATGATCTGTTTCTTTTCCACTCTATCTGCTGTTTTGATAGACACAAGTGCCAGTTACTCTTTTCTTTCCATGACCCATGTTCAATACATGGAGATTCCATTGGAACCATAAACTCAATCCCTATGCTTATAGACTACTACGGGAAGAGATTTGATGATCAAATATTGGTTTCGATGGTGTTCCCTTACTCTTGTGAGTGAGGGTTTCAGTTTGCATCTCTTAGTGGTAGCATCAAGGCCTTACAACGTCCTTCTTGGAATGGACTGGTTATCCATAGTTCATGCCCAGGTTGACTATTTTAGGTGTATAGTATGGTGTGTCCATAGATATGGGACCAAGTTTACCTTTTTCAGAGAAAATGATACCTAAGACACATGAGATGGACTCACATGTAGGAGGGTGCATATGATCACATGCCAATTGGCTATCATGACCCTCGTTTCAATAGATGAGATAATTCCTCAATTTTCTACTGTGGTGGATGAGTACACGGAAATATTTCCAGAAGATGTTCTAGGATTACCTCCTCATGGGGATGTGGACTTCTACATTGATCTGTACCTTGGGAAAGCACCAAAATCAACACCTGTATATCATATGGCCCGCATAGAGCTTTGTGAGTTGAGGGTACAACTAGAGGACTTACAGAAGAAGGGATTCGTAAGGCCCAGTGTTTCACCCAGGGCAGTCCTAGTTTTTTTCAAGGATAAAAACATGATCTTGAGGTTATATGTGGACTTCTGGTGCATGAATTAGGTGACAAAAATGAATAATTATTCACTACCGAAGATTGAAAGCCTCTTCGATTAGCTGAAGGGAGCGAGGTGGTTCTTGAAGATAGACATCAAATCTTGCTATCACCAGCTTCATGTATGGGATGAGGATGTACCGAAGATAGCCTTTAGATGTTGATATGGTCACTATGAGTACCTAGTGATTATTTTTGGCATGAAGAACGCCCCGGAAGTGTTTGCAGGACTCATGAGTAGGATCTTCCAACCTTACATAGACTGGTTCATTGTGGACTTCATTAATTACATTCGGGTGTAATCAGCATTTGAGGAGGAGTGCGTGATACACATGAGGGTGGACATGGACACACTCCAAGAGAACCATCTTTATTGGAATCTCTTGAAGTGTTAGTTATTGATTTGGGAGGTCCACTTTCTGGGACAGGTCATTTTAGAGGCTGGAGTTACAATAAATATGGAAAAGATTGAAGAAGTTCTTTCTTGGGAGTCACCCAAGAGTGTCACTGAGGTTTGTAGTTTCCTGGGTTTTTCTAGGTACTATCATAGGTTTGTACCTAACATTTTCATGGTTAGAAGCACCCTTTATTTCTTTTACATTTAAGGGGAAGCCTTTCATGTGGACATAGAAGTGACATCAGTGCTTTCAAGAGCTGAGGCATAGATTGACAAGCGCTCCCATATTGAGATTACCAAAGGAGGGTGTTGATTATGTGGTGTTCTATGATGCATCATGGACCGAGCTTCTTTGTGTCCTAATACATGTACAAGCGGTGACTGCCTATGGTTCATGCCAGTTGAGGCGGTATGAGCAGAACTACATGACACGTGATCATGAGCTAGTAGTGATAGTCTTCACAATGAAAATGTGGTGACACTACCTGATGGGAGAGCAGTTTACCATCTACTTTGACCATAAGAGTCTCAAGTATATATTCTCTCATAAGTATCTGAACTTGAGATTGAGATAATGGATAGAGTTCCTCCAGGACTATGAATTTGAGATTTTATATACTCCTAGGAAGGGGAACATAGTGGCATATGCTCTCAATAGGATATCCAGTTGGTAGTTACTGATTAAGGCATCAGAGCATTTATCCATGTTACAGATATCCTTTGTGGATGGAGACAAAGTACCCTATCTCTAGTATATTGTAGTTACCCCTCCACTCTTCCATTGATTCAGAGAGGAACGGCTCAGAGGCACTGACTGTGAGACTTTATGAGCTCAGATTTCCACATGGCATGCCCCTACTAGATATTAAAAAGGTGGGGAGCATGTCGTTCTATTTAGAGGGAGCACAGTAATGCCAATGACATTGCTGGAGGAGGTCTTGAGGTAATTACATACTTCTACTTTGGCAGTACATCCGGGATTGCAATGATGTATCAAGACCTATAATGTTAGTTTTGGTGGTCAGGTATGAAGACGGCGGTGGTAGAGTTAATTTTTAGATTCCTCACTCGCCAACAAGTGAAGGCTAAGAACTAGGTTCTGGCAGTCTTAACCCAACCACTTGAGGTTCCAAATTGGAAGTGGTATGGGATATCGATGGAATTTGTGATAGGATTACCACACACATCTATGTTACGTGATACTATTTGGATGATCATTGATCAAGTCCCCAAGTAAACCCACTTCATACCGATCTATGATCAGAGTTCAGTATAGAGCTTGGGACACATCCACATGTAGGAGATAGTTTGATGCCATGGAGTCCCATTGATGATAGTCTCGGATCATGATGCTTGATTTACATCCCAGTTGTGGATGTGATTATAGGAGATATTTGGGACTCTGTTTTGCTTGATCATGATATTTAATCCCAAGGCGGATGGTCAGATGGAGACGACCATCCAGGTTCTATAGGACATTCTATGTGCTTGCATCCATGATTTTGGCCACTGTTGGGAGGATCACCTACCATGGGTGGAGTACGTATACAAAAATATATGTCACTACTCCATTGGTATGGCACTGTTTGAGGCCCTGTATGAGTAACCATGAAAGTCACCACTGTGCTGGACAGACCTAGGAGAGTCAGCACTCATGGGTCCAGAGTTGGTACAGGCTACCACCGAAAAGGTGTAGATTATCAAAGAGCAGATGAGGACTACATAGAGTTGACAAAAATCATATGCTGATAGGCTGTAGAGGTATATCAAGTTTTAGGAGGGAGACCATGTGTTTCTTTGGGTCTTACCTTTATAGGGACTACAAAGATTTGGTTGGGGTGGCAAGTTATCTCTGAGATACATCAACCCTTTTTAGTTTCTGAGTAGAGTTGTTGAGGTGGCGTACCACCTAGCTATACCCTAATCGTTTCATCGGGTGTATGATTTCTTTCATGTGTCACAGTTGAGGAGGCACGTGCATGATCCATCACACGTCATCGACTGGGGAGAGATGGATATTGATAATGGGGTGACTTTTGCAGAGTACCCATTGGATATTGATGATCGATAGGAGAGGATCCTTTATAGGTGGTTGATTTCTTTAGTGTTCATTTTTTGGTAGCATGGGAATCTTTGGAGAGCACTTGGGAGTGGGAGTCTTAGATTCAAGCTTAGTACCCTCACCTTTTCATTCAATAGCCCTTGTTTTGGCTTTGGGGGATGTAAAGCCCAAAAGTGGTGATAATATAATGACTCGGATTTTCATAATTTTTTTTGAAAATATTTTTAAGATTCTGAGACCAGGTGCTAAGATATCATAAGATTCCGTCACACAGGGTTATCAAAATGATAGTTTAAAAAATGCTATGTTTTTAATAGCACGTGAGTGATAATTTTCTGAAAAAGTAAAATTACTCTTTAACAGGTGCCTAGATCAAACAAATGAGAGAAATGTTGGGCTCAGAGTAGTGGCTTTACCCTATCCACGAACTAACATTGGTTGACATGGGTCATCAGTAGAAAAAGTCACCAGGGGCGTAACTATAAATTAAATAATGGAATAAAAATTATTTTATTTTGAAATCCTAATAACTCAAAAATGGTAATTCAGCTTGGAAATCTGAGACCACTATTGAGTTTGTAAGGGTGTGTTGTCCTTACATAAGGCCTAATATCACCCAACACGTCTTGGCGGAAAAATTTAATTTTTAGACATTTTAAAAGAATAAAATAAACATTAAGTTTATTTTATTTTATTTTGACATTTTTTAGTGACATTGTGACGTACTGACAAGGAATCATGTTTTTTTAATTGAAAAAAACCAGTGTTAGGCTTATAACCCTATAATTTCTTAGTGGCTCTAGAGAGAGCCGAAGGAACCTCTCTCGATGGTAGATGATGACAGAGCAGTGGATTGTGACGTTTATTGAAGTATCGCTAATGTTAATAGATCCTTGATGTTGAACAATCCAATTTGCATGTAGGGGTTGTTACTTTGTGTTTTGTTTCCTCAGTCTTAGTTTCAACGATGAATGAAGACCAACCCATGAATAGGTTGATCCGTTGTTCTATTATTATTTTGGGAGGGATTATGTTGCAAGGATTATTATCAGGATACACTTTAATCCTTTCCAATCCAAACTTCCCTGAATCTTGATCATTGGACAGGAATACTTGGCCAATGATGCTAGACCTTTTCTTTGTGCATCTCTCACTCTATTCTTTATGATCCTTTCCATTGTAACATAGTGGTTCCTATCTTGACGTTTTTGAGTGGTTCCAAGTATGATTGGACCTTCGGATTCAAGGAGAACCGATAGTAGATGTCTAAGTATCTTAGATCAGGTCATGCAGAACCCAGATCAGCGATTTCACATAATTTATGGGCATCTGACAAGGCAGTGCGGTGGTCCGATGAGGCAACATGGCGGTCTGTTGAGGCATCAAGATGGTATGAAAAGGTGTCAATGGCCGATTGCTGCAGTAAATATGACACAGGATACCAGTAGGGAGGCCGATGGTGATGGTAGGCCATAGTCTAGGCAGGACCACATGGGAGAGCCCACGATGATGGAGGACACGGGCGGTGATCGGGGCCTCGGTCCAGGTGGGGCTATGAAAAAACCCGCAGTGGTGGTGGGAGTAGGGTAGGAAACGTGGAGGCCGGCCATGTTGAATGGGGGAACTAGCTGGCCACATGGTCAGGTGACCGCATGGACCAAAGGGACATAGCTAGGGTGGGCCGCGTCCAATGTAGCAAAGTCGACCTATGCGATGCGAGATGGGCTCCAAAATTAGGATGCTCCTACATCCTAGTGGGTTGAATTTCATGGCCTAGAGGCCCATTAGGCCAGGACAATTTGGGCTATCCTAGACTGATCAGGTCGGGTCTGCCGAACTGGGTCAGGTCTGGTCACGTGGATCAGGTCAGGTCGGACCCAGATAAGACCAAACCTTTTTTACTAAATTGGTTATATCTTTCAATTTTTGGGTCCATTTGACGAGCCATTTATGTCGTTGGGACCCTTGATATGAGACAATACTTTTTAGGTACTCTACGTGAGTTTTTGTAGAAGTTGGAATAAGAACTAATGGCTTGAGGTGTAGGTTCTCCTAGAACAAACATGCTACAAGTGGAATCCTACGGCTGGCTGTAACTATGTGATCTTGGTGACTATGTGACTTGGGGGTTGGATGAACCATCAACGCTCCATGAACCATCGACACTCTATGCTCCATCGATGTCCTAGGCTTCATCACCACTTCAGTTTCCATCAACACTCTATGCGCCATCAACTCTCCGTGAACCATCGTGCTCCATGCGTCACTGACACTTCATGCACCAACAATGGTCTATGAACTATCGACACTTCTAGGGTCATAGAGATTAGGAGATCTATGGACTGCATCTGGAAATCCATCTCTTCATTCTTTAGACTTATACCTGTGTGAGATAACTGTATTGACTATACTCCATGATTTTTCTTTTTGGTGAAGTCTGTGCATTTCCATTGTGATATACTTCATGTAATTCTTAATGGTATTTTCTTTTGTGGTTTTGGGTTCCCTACTGAGTATTATTTTACACACCCTTGAACAATCTATGCTCAAACATGTCCTTTCGTGTGTATAAGATTAATGCTTTTACAGATTTCTTGGTGGATTGGTGTTAGGTGGTGCTTAGAGAGAAGCCTAATAGACGAGGTGTGCTTCAGTAACTTCATACAGCTATTTCTGTACTTACCCTTTAGGTAGGATTTTCTATGGAAAAGTTTCAGGATCCTGTGCTTTTCCTTTTGGTTAGGATTGTATTATGACCCTGTCTACTTTCTAGTTTTGTGTTGTCGTACTCTTTGGTTGATATCTTAGTGTATGCATGCATTTTTTTACTTAGTTTTTTTTACATTTTAGCATTTTGGTCTTGGATATGGGTGTGTGAACAGTTACCTATGAAAATTCCTCCCATTTGTGGGATATTTCTACTCAGTGCTAGTAGATATCCCCTATCCTATTAGAGGTGTGGTTGGGGTAGTCACGGCATAGGCCCGTATGAAATGGGTCGTGATAATATGGTTCATTCCATGACTATATGTAAGGGTTGTCTTAATGGTTTTTAAGGGTTTGGTGATATGTGAGGTTTTAGACTCTATGAAAAATTGATAGAGGTGAAATTAGCACCATTAGTGATGGGGTTTAAGGCATGGAAAGACCCTTGGTAGTGAATTCATAGCTCCACCTGGCTTCAAGGGAGATGTGTTGTACTAAAATGGGTGGAGGTCACACTAAGAAGAATTTCCTAGAAGGGGGTATCACACCATGAAGGTATGGTTATGTCATGACCTACCATATCCATTTGTTAACAAAATAATTAAATTAATTGGTCATATTGAATAAAAATATAAATATTAGACCTTTCATCCAGAATACAGTGCTTATGTAATAAATTTATCTCATTCCCCTCTTCATCCCCAAGTGAGTTCTTCATTGAATCTTGTTGGTTCTTCGTGCCATATGTTATAGGGTGGGTACATGGGTATGGATAGATACTATAAACTAGTAGAAATTGGGTTGTAACCATGCTTCATGACTATAGATATATCCTAATTGACCATGAATATAGGTCATATCCATGGTCGGGTTGATCGAGGGTGTTATCTTCATTTCTATATCCCATGAGAGAATGGTCTATTTCCAAAACAATTTTCCATGTCTATAGATTCTATCATCTAGGAACCCAATATCCATGGTCTCTATTCCCCATGATATGGGATAAAAAACTTTTTATCAGGGAGATTCAAACATGTATCCCCCTACTGCGAATCAGAATACTTTACCACACCACTAACACACTAATCTTATATATATATATATGTAACATTTAAATATTTATATGTATTTTTGTGAATGAATTTATAAATATAATTTATTATTATTATTATAAATATATTAAAACGTGAACATAGATATAGGTTATTATGTATCCATGGTGGATATATGGGATTTCTCACACTCATCCCATGATAAAAAATTTCCCTACACCAGTGTGGAAAAACCTATAGCCACTGTTAGGGTTTAGAATGGATACAACTCAATAGATGTTGCCCAAATTTCCACTACTTCTAGTGTATTTACTTTTTTAATCTCTCAAGATTTTCTCATTTTCTATTGATTGTGTCCTAATTCAAGGGTTTTCCAAGATTTCCTAATTTTTTCTGATTTCAGGTAGATTAATTAGAGTTTCTTTGGAATTAGAGTCTTGGTAACTCTTGGTAGTAGTTTTCTAGTTATTTCATATGTTATACATGTGTGTATGAATCATGTGATCAACTGGTGTATGAAAATTCATGTTAGTGATTGGGAAAATAACCACTTTTTGTTTACATTATTCTTAAGAGATGTCTAGGGGTAGTCTCATGTGAGGAATGGTGGGTTGGTCTTGGAAAGGTATGGATTTCTTATTTTTGTGGTTTCAATACTTGTTGGGAATGATGTAGTATGTTTTTTGTAATGTTCTTTGATATGTTATGGATAATATAGTTCAATTTGAAGAAACCTTATGTAACTTTTGTGGATTTTGGGGACGTTTATCACCAGGGAAATGGGGTTACATGGTTCTCCAGTATTATATGGATGGTGTTGATCATTTTAGTTGGTGGAGATAAAGATTTACTAAGTTATGACTATAGGATTTTGGTGATGTCGTTAGCCATGGGGATAAGGTTTTTGGGTTCATGTACATGAGGTGGTTTTGACTAGTTTTTTCTTAGTGGTATCCTCCATATAAAAGTGGACTACTGTGGATGATGATGTGGCTCATCGATATAAATGAGCATAAAGTGTATTTGGACCTAAATAGTGGTAATTGATATCACTGGGTGGAAGATTGATAGCCATCATTTATAAGAGATATGTTAGGGATGATTTTCTAGTCTCATTAAGCATGGGTGTCCTAATGCCTCAGGTTTCTCCAAATTGTTTAGTCCGTAGTTGGAAGGGTTAAAATGATTGTGAAACTTAGGATATGGTTATGGGCATGTCATTGGGGCATCTTAGTTGACTCAGGATTTTGAAATTGGTTATAGTTGGCATGTGGAAGCATGTTCTTTGGAATCAATTGGAAGGATGAGGACACTTTTGGTATGACATACTATAGATACATCATTCTACACTAGCACTAGTCAAAGAAGTTAATGTAGCATTCATGGTTGGTCAAGTTCAAGTGGTATGGGTTGGGTATTTTTCTTTTGTTTCTATTTGTTATGATTTTTAAACTCTAATATACATATAGATATCATCTAGGGAAATTGTCATAGGATATAAATACATTATATTTTATTTATATTCAATTTATTTTATTCCCTCACATTGAATAATAAATGATATATTTGGATACATAGAATTAAAGTTTCGTTTCATTTTATTTTTTGAATATTTCATCAAATGAAAAAAATTATGAATTTAATTAATTTATTAAATTTTTGGAATAAAATTAATGGCCAACTATTAATAAACCATTAAATTTTTATCTTGAAGGAGATGAACTTGGTTATCATAGTGAGTTATAATTTGGTTAAATCTATATGTATGAGTCATTTTGAAGATGAACAGTGAAATTTAGTAAAGGGATGGGATGTGTAAAATTATCTCTAAATAATTCATAAAAGTCCCTAACTTTATAATTAAATTTGTTAGGAAGATGATTTTTAAAAGTTATAGGAAGTGTATAATTTTCAAAGTTAAGAATCTTAAGTTTGAATATATAAAATTCATTACGTGTATTTATAAAAGTAATACTCACAATCACCCTATAAAAATGATGGTCAATTAATTTACTAATTTAATGAGAAGTAAATATTTCTCTTAATGTGTAAAATTGTATAATGATACATAAAAGTCATTGATTTTTCATTGGGAGAGAACTTCTAGAAGATAAAGTTTAAAATTTACAAAGTTATGTGGTTCCCTATATAAATTTGAGTAAATTTTATCATACATAAATATAAGTATAAGAAATGGTCTAAAAATTTTCAAAAATGATGTGTTTCCCATAGAACGTGTAAGATTAAATTTTAGGATATGTAAAATTCATTCTAGAGTCAAGGATTGTGTGTAAAGGTTAAATACATGGTGAAATTAGACCCAATATTTTTATGGGAATCAAACTACTAAAAACATGTCATGGTTAAGAAATTGTGGTCATTTTGAGAAATCCGTGAAATTTAAAAGAGGATTGTTCTAAAAGAAGAAAAAAAACCTAGATATTACCTTAGGTTCAAAATGGGTAATGCCATTTCATGGAGTGATACATGGTGTGGGAAATGTATTATTATCTAAAATACTAAGGGAAGAATAAATTGTGGCGATGACTGTCATTTTGTAATGAACTAAGTAAAATCTTGGTCAGTACACTTTCATGACATGCCTCATTTTTAAGTGTTATTGTAGCCAACCCATAAATTTTGGATAGAAAATTCTTAATAATCTTTGTACATTGAATTATAAGATAAAACACTAAAGATCAAGATAATAATTTCAATGTAAGAAACATAGAAGGAATTTGTGATCCCTCTTGGTAAATCCACATGGAATTAGATAATATGGAAGGACACAGTGAAGATATGGTGCACAACATTTAAAATAAAGAAATAACAAGACTATATATAAATTATATAGGGATACCACAATGAATAGGGGTTTAAAGTCTGAGTTTTGAGTATAATGTATTTCTCTCTTTCTATTTTTCAACCCTATTAACAGAGATTTAAATCCCTTTTAGTGATTGGGGTAGTAAGAGGAGAATCACTTGTTATAATTGAGTTTGAATATCTATAGAAAATTATTTTTATTTAATTCGATCTCATTTTATAGTATTCATATATGTAATTAAATGTGATTGTGTTTAGTTGTTATTTCACACATTATTAATTACTTGTGGTGATAACTTCTTTTCTCCCTCCACTTGATTCTATTAATATATGATAAAATTGGTAGGGTTTTATGGTGAATTATATAGAAAAAACCAATATTAGTGTGTAAGGAGATAGATTATTATATGTTTATCAAGAGTTAATTCACCCAATTGGGTGTTGATTTTTTAATTTTTTTGGTAGAGATCATTATTTATCTTTAACACTAATAAGAAATAAGATCTATTAGAAATAATCACTAAATAAATATATAAAATTAAATCTGTAATCGAATTTTTAAAAAATTACATTAATAGACTCTAGTGAAAATTTGAGTGTTCACTATGAATCTAAAACCAAGGTTAAAATTCCAAACCAAACCATTAGAGATATTTTTTAACTATATATCATTAATTAAAATAATAAAAGCATAATTTTTAAATAATAATAAGATTTTGATTTTAAAAATGGATTGATTCAACATTTTCCAAAGTTTTATCTAATTTTAGGAGAGGATCCCAACAAGAACATAAATGAATTAACTTGGGTGTGTTATACACTTAAGATAAGTGGAGTGCATTAAGACTAAGTCAAATAGATATCCTTTCCATTTTAATTTCAAGGAACATCCATATATTTCTTGTATAGCTTATATCCTAGAGAAGTAAATGATAAGGATAATCTTCAAAGGAATTTTCTTCAAATGGTTTCCCACACCTCATGGATCACTACTATAAAGAAGGTTATATATTCCATACGACAGGCCATAGGAGAGACACTTTATTATTATTGAGAAATATTCAAAAATATATATGCAATCATTCCATTCCAATTAATTTTGAGACACCATTTTTTTAATTTTTTTTTCTATAATGGTATGTTGGATATTGATAGAAATATATTGTAAGCATCATCGGGAGATGCTTTTATTAACAAGTCACTAGTTGAAGCTTGTGGATTGATTAATAAGATATAAAATAATTCAAAAAAGTTTTTTATAAGAGGTACTGGAATAAGTACATTCCATGATTTAAGATCAACTAAATCACCCTTACTAGAGTCGAAATGTAAGTACTAACCAGAATGGTTAGGCATATGGTTCTTAATAAATCAAGTGATTAACTTACACTAGTTAAGGTTTGTGGTGTTTTATCTTCTAAAACCCACTATTATATCCAATTTAGGAAATAATGGGAATCTAAAAAAATTTTGGTGACCTATCAATACAGGAATTTCAAATAACCTAAACAATGATGTAGAGTTGCTTCCCAAGTCTAATATAGATTTGGAAACTAATAAGATCAATCCTGAACGCCCTTTCAAAATCAATATAAATAGCCTCCACCATTCTAACAATAGTTCAAGAAACCTAAAACCAAAAGGCATTCCAACCACCACCTTTTTAGAAAAAGAAATTTTTTTAATAAACCTCAATAGATTCTTAACCACATATGCTAATCCAACCATATTTTAGGAATGAAATGTTGAAACAAGCATGGAATAATTAAAAAAACAAATAGGAATACAAATGGAAATGATGACCAGGAATCCAAAAAAATTACCATATCAAACCATTCCAAATACCCAAGGAAATATGTGTGTGGAAACAACGAGAAGTGGAAAATACGTTTACCCTTATTATAAATTTAATTCCATGAATAATCATCCAAACATTGAATATAGATCTAAAAAGGATGAGAGGGAATATAAATGAGAAATATCGAAACTATCTTAAGGGGAAATAAGAAAAATATGAGGAAGTTGGACTTGAGGATAATAAGAAGAAAATATAAAACCCAATTATAAAATATATTAGGGATAATAAAGATATTCAATTACCATTTCCCTCAAAAATAGTGTAATTAAAGAAATTTCATGAGGAATAAATATAAAAAATAAATTCTAGAAACTATATAAAAGGTTGAAATAAATATACAAATTCTTTAATCCCTAAAAAATAATCTAAAATATTCTAATTTCTTAAAGGAACTATACACTAAAAAATACTATAAGAGAATAGGATAGTGAATTTAGGATGAACTTTTTCATCCTTTATCACACCATAATTTCCCACAAAATTTTAGGATCTGTGGATATTTTCTATTCCTTATAAAGTTGGATCTATGAATTTAATATATACATTATGTGATCTAGAAGATTTTATTAATGTAAATCCAAATTCTATATTTCCTTATCTAATATTGGGAGAACTCGATCAAACAAGTGTAGTTATTCAAATAGCTAAAAGATCCACTCTATTCCCAGCTGGAGTTTTAGAATATGTCCAAGATCAAGTAAAAAAATTGATCTTACCAACTTATTTATATGTTCTTAACATGGAATATGATAGGATAGCATCTCAATATCCCATCATTTGGGAAATCATATTCCTAAAAATAGAAAATATAATCATAAATGTCAAAATGTTACTCTAATAATGAAATTTGGTGAGAAAATATTTTATTTTAATGTTTTTATTTCCATTAAATACCCACAGGAAGGGAACTTAATTTATTCATTTTAGAATTCAAAACCATGAGAGGAAAATGGTTTGTTAAAAGAAATTTTTCATTTAGGTAATATATTGAGATCTGAAAATTCTATTGAAACCACATTGAAGAAACTTGAGAATTATATCCCACGATATAAAGATAAGGAAACTTTTGATTTATTTGATGGTTTTTATTGTTTATTCAATAAAATATATGTTGATAAAACATCTAATATATAATAATTTTATGTTATTAAGGTATGTAAGAAAAATATTATTCAATATATCGTCTATCCCCCAAGTATATAATTAAAACCATTACATCTAGATTTAAAGTATGTGTTTCTAATATAAGGAAAAATATTATTAGTAATTATTTCAACAATCAGGTCTTCTGATCAATAATAATAATTGGTATATGTTTTAATAGAAAATGTAAGAGATATAGTATATAATTTTGGAGTCATACATAGAATCATTTCCAAAATCCATATACAGATAGTTTTACTAAAAAAAGATACAAAACCTATTAGGTAGATTTTGATGAGACATGACCTAATAATAATAAATTTGGTCAAAATGAGAATGATAAATGTTTGGAAACTATAATCATTTACCCAATTTATGATTTATAATGAGTCAACAGAATTAATTAGTGCCAAAAAAATCTAGATTAACCATTATGAAGAATGAACATAATTAGAGAGTTTCTATTGACAATAGAAAGATAAATAAACTCACAAGAAAACAGTATCTTCTAACACTATTTATTGACTAAATGTTTCAAATATTGTCTGGAAAACCCCATTACTAATTTTTAGATTGATTTTTAGGATATTTTTAGGTCCTCATTACACCTAAGGACCAAGAAAAGGTAGATTTCGCTTATATATGTGTTAATTTTTTTCAATAGATAATTCCATTTATATTGTTCAGTGAACTAGGTAAATTTAAAATTTTGATGATAATCATTTTCTATGATTTGATGGACAATTGCCTAAATTATTTTCTTGATGATTTCACTATATTTAGAAAAAAATTGTTGCTATTTAGAAAAATAAATATTAAGTAATGAAAAAAAAAATTAAAATAATATTATTTTGATCTTTGAAAAGTATTATTTGATGATTGATAGAGACATTTTTCTTGGTTTTGTAATTTTATAAAACGGGATTGAGGTTGGAAATTCTATAATTGAATTTATCAATGAAATAAATTATCCATATTGTGTAAAACATGTTAGATTCTTTTTAATCAAATTAAGATCTTATATAATATTTATCAATTATTTTAGTAATATTTATTTTCCATCCTCAAGATTACATTGGAAAGAGAATGAGTTTAATTTTAATGATCATTGTTGAAATACTTTTGATTATATAAAATGTAAACTAATCTCACCACCAGTTATAAAGCCCCATAATTGGGACTATCAATTTAAGATTATATGTGATGAATTAAACCATATTGTTTTAGTACTATTATATTATAGAATTGAAGGGAAAAATGAAATTTAATAGGATTTAATAACACTATATATATCTCAGAACCATTATACCACCACTAAAAACGAGTTTTAGTAGTTATTTATTCATTGGATAAATTCAAGTCAAATTTTATTGGTACTAAGGGGAATATTTTCTCTAACCTTATCCCCCTTAGGTACATAATAAAGAAGATAGAATCAAAACCAAGACTTGTAATATGGGTTCAGTTAATTTTTTATTTTGATAAGGAGATGAATGATAAAAGATGAGTTGAAAATCAAGTTGTAGATTACTTGAGTAGGTTACCCCATATATTTGAGGTATAAATTCCATATTAGAATCCATTTAATTAATCCATTCTAGGATAACGGCTCTATTTAATTGAATAAAAGGTTCCATTGTAGGTGTAAATGGTAATTTTTTATATAAATTCTCAATTTTATTCACAACTAAACTTTAAATATTTTTTAGACTTAAATTTGAATCAAAGTTTTATGATTGAGGTGATCCGTATATATATATATATATAATTATTAAATTATCAAGATATTTAATCCTAAATGTGATTTATAAAATATACTAGAGTTTTGTTAAACATTATCTTGTGGAGGAAACTTTATACCTCAATGAACTTATAGTAATTTTGTGAAATATTTAATTTACTAGTCCATAGTGTTTAATGATGCCTATGAGTTTTATTAAAAAAGTGATGATTTCTAATTCACAATAAATATTTAAAAAATATAAGAAATTATGGAAATATCAATAAATTATTGTGAATTATTTGGAGTATCATGTTTATATTTTATGGGACTGCTTACCATTTAAATCAGATATTCATACATTTTGTTCATTATAGATTATGTTTAAAAATTTGTTGAAGAAAAGGTTTCCCAAACTGATGATTCCACTATTTTTTGTTCCTTTGTAAGGGCTAAAATACTTCATAAATTTGAAATCCCAAGTGAAATAATTACTAAAAAAGGAACCCACATTTGTAAAAGTAACATTAACACCTTTATGGGGAAGTATGGAGTGAACCACAAAACATCAACATGTTAATATCCTAAAACAAGTGGACAATATTAGGTCTCTAATGGAGAGATTAAAGGAATTTTGGAAAAGACTATCATGTTAAATAGAGAATATTGGAGACAAAGTCTAGAATACACCTTGTGGGATTACAAAACATCCTACAAAATTCTAATTATAAGGATCCCATATTGGTTGATCTATGGGAGAAGTTTTCATTTTCCAGTAGATAAATAACACATAGAAAATTGGGTAGTTTAGGAAATGAATTAGAATCTAGAAAAATATATAATAGAATGAATAATTTATATTCAAGAGCAATAAGAAATAAATAGAGGATATTTTATGAATTTTAGAATTTATAATTAGAGAACAAGAGTGGCACATGTCAAGTTGATTCAATATAGAGGATTTCGTCTAGGAGAACAGGTTTTTCTTTACAAATCAAGACTGAAATTAATGTTATAAAAATCCACTCTAGATGGTAAAGAACATTTATTGTCACTAATTTTTACCAATTTGGTGTTGTACAGATTATAAAATAAGAATATTATAACCCATTTACTATCAATAAACATGGGATAAAGAAGTATTTTTTAAATATATCACAAGGACTATTAGAGGACATCACCCTCTTCCAACCCTTATAAACCCCATGTTTTTTCATTTTTGAACCTTGTTTACCCCAATATTTATTTTTAAACTACTTAAAATTATATTATTATTAGAATTTATTGAGGAAACAACATCATTTAAATGTAGGGTAGGTAAAACCTTTATAGTTTTAATAAATTTCAAAAAATATACATTTTATTTTCATTTTTGTTCTTTTATGTTTTTTGGAAACCTGTTGAGCTCAAATTGCATACCTTTTAAAATTATATAACCTATTCCAATTATGAGAAACTTATTTGACCTAAGTAACTCAAATTTCATGAATATTCAAATGAAATTATTTTCAAACTCATGGTTTTATAAACTAATGAAAATTCCACTTATTATTTTAATCTTTTTCCATTAATTACTCTCCAATCTTATAATTACTTACATGTTGGGCTTCTAAACCATTTTTTATATATTCTTTATAATACCCTAATTTATTGATCTTTTATGATTATCAAAAAAAATTGAAATATACCCAAATCCTTGGAGCATTATAGAACTTCTATGGAAATAATTGTGGAAACATTTTAGTTAAAAACCCATTTTTAAAAAATAAAATCTTATTCTGACCTACCCTTTACATACAACCCTTCAACGTCCCTATAATCCATGAATTACCTTCTTCAGAGGCCATAATAGAGTCATGAAATGCCAACTAACCTACTTTAGAAGTAATTACATGATCCTAGTTAAACTCAATTGTGGGGGTCGTTTAATATTTATGAGTGTTGCATCTAATGTAGGTTGTTGGAAGTAGATTTTGAAATATAAAATCATACCAAGAATATTTTTTGTGAGAAATTATAATAAAAACAAAAAATAATTAAATTTTGGGAAATGTGGAAGGTAAATTATCCTTAAAATTCTAGGAAATGAAGTTAAAACAATTATATATGTATTTAGAAACCCTCTCTACCTTCAAAATACAATATATTAAAAAAATAGAAGAAACATGATGTTTAATGTAATGAGAAAGAAATAATTTTTAAAGTTCTAAATCTATAAACCTTTTATAGAAATTAGAAATTGTTTATATGTGTATCTTATTAAGTGAGAATGGTAGAGGATACCATTATTGAGTTTATAACTTTAAATAATGAATTTTTATTAAATAAAAGACAAACCTCATAATTCTTCATCAGAACATTA
This sequence comes from Viscum album, assembly GCA_963277665.1. Classification (NCBI taxonomy): domain Eukaryota; kingdom Viridiplantae; phylum Streptophyta; class Magnoliopsida; order Santalales; family Viscaceae; genus Viscum; species Viscum album. Next base: position 243,230,318 of record OY728137.1, read on the forward strand.
ACATATAAGACCTACCAATAATTTTCCATATAAAGGAAATTAAAATTACTCATTATTATCACATGTAATTGACTCATTGGATAGGGATTTAAAAACTCAATAAGCCTATGGTGAACCTTACATGTGTTTAGAATGTGAATTACCTTGTTTAAAATCAACCGTTCGGTGATGAGAGAAATACTTCTAGGGATATTGGTTTGAATTGTGTGGGAGTATGGGAAAATTAAAAATGAATTGAAACTAACTCTTAGAGAAGAAGGAATTAATGTCATTAAGTTTTCATGATAAGTTTTGGTTCTTTGGCAGCTAGAAAAGGGGATCACATTATCTTGTATATTAATTTTTTCTTTGGTTATATTTTTTATGAAATATTTTTAGGGAGTATAAGGTTTAAATATGGTGGAATTGAGATAGGTAATAAATTCATTATATATTTTTATATTTAATTCATTTTATTACCTCACATTTAATAATTAATTATGTTTTTTAATGTTTCAGCATTAAAGTAACATTTAATTGAATTTTTTCAATATTAATTTAAACGAAAAATATTTGAATTTAATTTATTTTCTAATTTTTTAAAATAAAATTAATAGACATCTATTAAAAATTATATGTTTTTTTATCTTTAATGAGGATAATTTGGTTGTTTTGTGGGTGAGAATTTGGATATGTTTGTAAGTAAGAGTCATTTTGAAGTTAATCAGTAAATTTTGGTAAAGGGATGGGATGTGAAAACTAACTTAATCAAAGAAATAAAACAATATTATTATTTTTAGGTATTAGCTTTTATGGATTCATATTCATCGTAGTTTTATAAATGACTATATAATTTTTCAATTAAAAAAGAAATAATTTAATTTAAATAAATTGGTTTTTCATGTATAAAATGGTTTAAATAAAATATAAATTTTAAAATTTTATAAATTAAATTTTAAATAAAATTACTACATTTTTTATTCATCTTATTTAATTTATCTTAGGGTAAATTTTTTGTTTTTTCTGAAAAGATTGATTTTTTGGTGAATAGTTCAAAATACAAATTTTAATTAAAATTTTCATTTATTTTAAAGTATTTAAAATTTTTTATTCTATTTTGGTTTGGTTTTAATGTGAAATTAGTCCCCATTTACTAAAAAATATCAAATTAATTCCATTATAATCAACATTATACTTTATTTTGGTATAAAATCATTTTTATGCTTAAAAGAGGCATTTCTCTAAAAAATATTTTCATTATGGTATTTGTATTTATATTAAAATTAGTTTTTACCACTTATGTAAATTTTATATCATAATATTTACTTCATATTTCAATCATGAGGTTCAAATTTTATAAAAAGTTAAAATTTATTTTCAAGCATTTAAATAGTAACCTTGGTAGAACATTGTCACTATGGTAATGGTTAAAAAAGCTAATGATAGAGATGAAACTAAGATATAATGTTAAAAAAATTATAATTTTTTTAAAATTTTATTGAATTAGTTTATTTATATACATTCTCATCCTATATTATGAATATTTTAATTTGGTTCCACCTTCCTTTGAGAAAGATATATAAAATATTTAAAATTTTAAGCATCTACAACTATGTCAGTCCCATCACTTATAAAAGTGTACCTGTCAAACACAGACCTTGGTTTGTATTTTATTTTATTATTATTTTTTATTTGGTTCTATTTTTATGGTTAGGGTTGAGTTCCTAGTTTTAATTTTTTATTTTTGGAGGTTTTGGGTGAGTTTTTATCTTGTGCATAGTTTGGATGTTAATTGTGCAGGCTATCAAAGAAGACAGTGTTTTTAGCTAATTTTTCTCTTGAATGGTTTTACATTCACAGTTTGAGCATGGATTGGGATAACACGTGTTATTTTAGGGGAAAATCATGTGACTTTTGGATTGGTGTCTGGGGCATGGTTCACTGCATATGCATAGTTATAAGAAATCGTGTGGCAAGTGTGTGAGGAGTTCTGTGGTTTTGATCATGGAATTTTGAATTGTTGGTGCATGGTTAGTGAAACTATGTGACAAGACCATGTGGTTTCCCATCTTCTCTAGTATGGTGTTCACGGTTGGTGCATGGTTTTTTAAACCATATGAGTTTCCAATGTCATTAAAAGTGTGAAATTACACTTTTTCCCCTCTATTATTTTAACCTTATTTTGGGTTTCTCCTCCCTTTTTTGAACTAGGCACACTAAAGGGCTATAGGATACCCTCATAACACTCTCTTCTTCCTCTATTAAATCTCCTTTAAGTATCCTAGGTAATTTTCTATGAGTTTTGGTCGATTTTAACTTCTTTTTCTCCTCTCTTGGTTTCTTGGTATTTTCTTAGTGGGTTCTCTCTTGGCCATACCATAAGAGTTAGAGTTTTCATGTGGTTTTATTTATTTGATGTTAGGGTGTGTTAATTGTATCTTTGGGTTTATTCTTCCTCATCCCAATGGTTTGTTGCATTCACATGTCATTAAGGTATGTGTTTCTATCCATTTCCTTTCTCGCACATTCTGTTGATGCTCGAGCTCTCCTTTAATGTATTAAATGTGTTACAATCTTTCTTTTGGTGTGTTAGTATAAATTTTTTTGGCATATTCACGATGTAAAATGGGTGATAAATGGTTTTAAATGGTTTCTTTAGTTATTCCTATATTTATATACTCACAAGGTGTAAGATGAAATTTCAATTGAATTTTTAAACTGAAATTGGGTGCTTTGGGTGGTGTTTTACCTTGGTTATTTTTTGAAATTGTGGTTGGTTTATGAGTTAGTTATTATATGTGGAAAATTTTTACTTTTATGGTGTGAAACTTATGTTTGGATTGTTGTTTTGGTTTTGAAACATGTGATTTTTCATTAAAAAGGGTTTTTGAGTGATTCTACGGATACTTAAAGAGTGTAATTGGATGTTGGCACACCCATGTGTCCAGAGGGTGTATATAGGGATGGGAAATCAAATGATAATGGCCCTTGGGATTAATGTTTCTTTGAAACATGGTTTCTAAAATGTTCCTTCTCACTTACCTTTTTCTTTTTCTTAAAATGGTTCCTTGATTTCTAAATGGTGTATTATTTCTCCAACTGACATTGAATGTGACTTCAAATGTGTTCATTAAAGCTTGGCCCATTTTTAATTTTGGGAAACACTTTTAGGGATAATATGCCTTAATTCATGTTTATAATTTTGAGACATACTTGGTAACTGAGTGATGAAAAATGAATTTTTATAATTTTCAAAGATTATAGTGTGATTTACCTAGGTTTTGGATAATGGTTTGGAATTTGTTTTGCAAGTGGTTTTGGATTTGAAATGTAAGGATTGTTTGGAATTTTTCATGTGAAAGTGGTATTTCATGGTGATTTTAGAAATGGTTTGCAAATATATTTGAAAATGTATTTTTATTAGATATGTTAAAGGCTCGGTTGGTACTTTGTGTTTCCTTGGGATTGTAAAATTTGATGTGATGTGATGTAAAATCTCAGTTGTCACATTAGCATGTTTTGGAAAATTGGTTGAAATACTATATGGTGTGAAGGCCCGATTGGTATTTTTTAATGGTTAGGAAAGTGGTTTTGAAATCTTATGTATTGTTAAGGCCCAGTTGGCACTTGTGAATGGAATATTGTTAAACATGTACCTCTATGGAGTATCTCCCATGGATATGGGTATTTCATAGTGGTTTTGGTGTTTAGGGTAGGAAATCATAGTGGTAGTGGGTTTAGTTGTTCCTCGTTAGTGAGGAACTTCCCACTCATCATGTACTATTTTCATGGGATTCATGGGTGTCATCTAGAGGGTCGAGTGGCGGTTTCTTTTTGACCCTTATTATATGGGTTTTACCCCTAGATTTACTAGGAGGTTAGGTGGGATGTTTCACTAGATTGGGTAATTTAGGGAATCCAGTTGGTTAATGATAATGGAGTTGCACTATACACAGTAAGGTGAGTCAAAACTAAGTATGTCCAGAGATTTACTCTAGAGATTTTTTGGAAATTCCCATGAATTGTTATCTATATGTATTGTTTATTTATACTACATGTTGATATTGTCCCTACTAGTTTCTATATGCTTGCCTTGTTTCCCTTACTTAATTCATAGCCCCTTTTTGGTCATCTGGTAGGGATTTACATTTCGGTTTTTGTTTTGAACTTGATTTTGGAGTGTGAATCAACTTTTTTAAAAAAAAATTGTGTGTGTTGTTTCCAAAAGGTAACTTATGGAAATCTGTGTTTGGTAGTTTAAAATGAGTAAAATCTTTTATTCTGAATGTATTTCAAACTTTTTTTTTGGACTATTTTGAGAATGGAAAAACATAGACTGTATTTTGATTACCTACTTAGCTATTTAAACCCACACCATACTTGTTCTACTAAGCATTGGTAGACTCAAGATATTTTGTAGGTTCAGGTTTTTGGTTTTATTTTACTTTGGAGATGATTTGTCTTGTGGTTAGTGGTGACCAAGAGGTCAGAGGGAGATCTTGTTAGCATGGTTTGGATTTAGTTTTTTAATCATTTTTTATTACATTTAGCAGCTCTTGTATTTGGATTATTTTATATATTTATTAATGTTCAGTTTTTGAGATTGTTTGTGTGTTCACTTTTTGGTATTTTTATCTTGATTTTTTTGGGATAAATCATTCCTATTGGATTATTTTTATTCTTGGCACTAGTTTCCATCTCGTGGGGATCGGGAATACCCTTTGGGCCTTGTCTCAGGCCAGATCGTGTGTCAGGTTGGATGTCATCCTGTCTTGGTTCATGATAAAATGGCATCCTAGGGAGGTTATTATAATTTTTTGTGTCGGGTAGATCATGGATTAGGATTATCAGAACTCTAGTGGTAGGTATGGTAAATAATTCATGAACTTTTCTCATTTTGATCCTCGATTTTCCAGAAGTAGTCTGGGATTTGAGTTGTTTATTTTGGTTTTTGCGGTATGGATGAGGAATGTCAATTGAGGTGATTCGGTGTCATGTTGTGATCTCATAAGGAGTAATGACCCATGTGGATTTTGAGTTCATGGTTCAAGGTCCTCTTAGTTGTTGATTCTTACTTGGTTCATAGCACACTAACCATGTTGTTGGGTTATGCATGGCCACTAGTTCTTCATCTTGGGTGTTTGATGTTAATTGTTCATTTGGGTTGGATTTTTTAGCCTGAGTGGATTTTGAAAATAAAAATTGATTTCAGAAAAAAAAAAAGTTTTTTCAAGGGAAAATGGTTCCATGGTTTTATTATGTGGGCTTTAGTGTTTGAACTGGATTTAAAAGTGAGTTATGTTTTTGTGGAAAGTGGGTAGAGATTTCAAGTAGTTTGAAATTGAAAGGAAATTCAGTTTCTTAAAAATAATATTTTTGTTATGTTTTTAATTTTTTTATTATGAGCTTGTTTTTCTATCTTTATGTGTATTTTTTTGTAGTGTTTTGGTTGATTTTTGATTTTGATTATGTGTTTTTATCTAGTATAGAGTATGTTGCCCAAAAAGGTCCCATAGGTTTCTAGTGAGTCTCTTTCAGTTTTTAATCCTGTCCAGAATCGAAGTGGGGTGGAAGAGTTGATTTAATCTTGTTTTTTTATTGTATTTCATGGTGATCAAGGTTTGTTAGAAACTATGGAGTGGATAGCCAAATTCAAAGGCATCATTAGGTTTTTGGGAACTCCTGAAGCGGTGAGGGTTTGAGCTATCTTGGTTTTTTTTAAGGTTCAGATTTGGAAATGTGGAAGGTGATCATCCCCATATCATTACAAGATGAGATGTCTTGGGATGTGTTTAAGACCACTTTCATCCAATGGTTTTTACCTGAGGAGGTGAAGGTGAAGAAGTTATAAGATCACATGAAAGTTCAGCAAGGTCAATGGATATTGAAGGTCTATTTTGACCACTTCAAGGAGCTGGTTTCCCTTTCTCTGGAGGTAGAATCATAGGATTTGTTGAAACCTACTATTTTTATTTTAGGTCTTCTTCTACATATCAAGAAAAAATTCTTCTCATCCAATGAAGTTCAATTTGAGAAGCAAGTGGAAGAAGCATTCTAAACTAAATTTGTTTCCAAAGCACAATAAGTTGGAAATCCAGTATCTATTGTCACTCATAAAGGATCCCCATATAGAAATTGGTGTAAGCTAGATTAATCTATTTCTGATGAGTCACATTTGTTAGATCTAGATTCTCGATCATTATACTAGTCATCCAGGTGCTTTTAATGTGTCTCGTTCAGGCATTTCAAGTTTTCTTATCATACTCTTCCAAAGTCTTATTGTCAATGTGGCCATTGGATTCATCTAGAGAAATTCTCTAACAATCATGTTCATAAGAGGAAGTCTCGATTTGGATATTTCAGATCCTACCTGTGGTGAAGTACATTCTTCAAGAAATTAGGGCTCCATTCCTAGGCCTCAGGGCGAATACTTTCACATACTCAGTAATTGTGAGGGGTTTGGGGAACCTTGGCCTAGTTTTTGTCTCCAATGTTAGTGTGGATAAGTTTGAATATTCTTTGTAGAAATTTTTATATTGTTGTCAGTTTCCCTTTTTTATAATAATCTTGGTGGTATATTTATTCTAGAATTCAAGTCATGGTTCCTTTTTAAATGGAAGTCCTTAATTAGTAATTGTTCTTATGTGTTCATTGACTTTAGCAGATTGGTTCCATTTTCTGGTCATGCACCCTATGGAGATGTTTAAGTTTTGGGGATTTCATCCACTATGGCTTTCAATGATATTTGGTTCGATTTCCACCCATGGGTTTTCTCTTTAGTGTTGGAGTATTTTGGTTCAGGTTGGGAGGTCTCGGTTTCAGTGGTTGGGTTGTTTTTCCAGTACGGATAAGTTTTGGGTTGGTTCATATTGTGTTCTGAGTTCCAGTGGAGGTGTTTTTTATCATGCGTGGTGAAGTTTTGGTTAGTTCATGCAAGGTTTCCTATATCAGTGCCATCAAGTTGGGAGATCAATGTTGTTCATGCTATTTCGGTTCTTATGGTGGCGAGAACCATCCTCCTTTTTCATGGTTATTTTCATTTTTTTCCTTGGAAATGGTTGGGTGTGAATCATGAAGTGAAACATCACCCTGATGTTTTTGGTTTCGTTCATCTTCATTCGAGTTCGGGATCAAGTATTGTTTATCATTTGTCTGGGTGACTTTCTGGGTACAAAAATTATTTTTGGTGGGGATAATTGTCACACCCTGGCTTTGGTTTTTACTTTATTTTATTACTTTCTTGTATTGGGTTCTTTTGGTAGAGTTTAGGGTTGTGTTTCTAGTTTGAATTTTTTATTTTTGGAGGTTTTTGGTGAGTTTTTGACTTGTTCATGATTTCAATGCATGGTTTGGATGTTGATTGGGTGGTCTATCTAGGAAGAGGGTGTTTTCAGATCATTTTTCTCTTACACAGTTTCACTTTCATGTTCTGATTATGTCTTGATACAAACTGTTCTAGGTCGAGGGAAAACTGTGTGGCTTGAGTGTTAGTGACTGGGGCATAGCACACGACCTATGCACAGTTAAAGGAAACCATGTAGCAAGCATGCGATGGGTTCTACAGTTTTGATAGTGGCATTTTGCATGGTTAGTTCATGGTTAGGGAAATGATGTAGCCCGAATGTGTGGGGTGCCCCTATTCTCCAGTAGTGTGTTCATGGTTGGCACACAGTTTATCAAACCGTGTAGCCAAACCATGCAAGTTCACCTGGTCATTAAAAGTTTAAAATTACTCTTTCTGCACAATGCAATTTTAACCCTAATTTGGATTTCTCCAACCTTGTTTGAACTAGGCACATTATGGGTCCATAGGAGACCCTCCTACCTTTCTCCCATTCCTATATTGAATCTCCTTGATGGTTTCTTGGTAAGATTATTTGAGTTTTGGTTGATTTCCTTTTCTACCCTTTCTTTTCTCTTGGTTTCTTGGTATTTTATTGGTGGTTTCTCTCTTGGACAAACCCTAATATTTAGGTTTGATGTGTGGTTTGATTTTGTTGATGTTAGGGTGTGTATATTGTCTCTTTGGGTGTATTCTTCCTCCACACAATTTTGTTTCATTTTAACATCGTTGAGGTAGGTTCTTCCACCCATTTCCTTTTTGGAACATTTTGTTGATGCTTGATATTTCCTTCAATGTTTTAAACATGTTACAATCCTACTTTTGGTGAGTTATTATAAATTGTTTTGGTATTTTGATGGAGGAAAATGGGTGAGAAATAATTTCCAAATGGTTTCTTTAATTATGCCTATATTTAAATGCACACAAAGTGTTTGATGAAATTTCAACTGATCTTTAAAAGTAAAATTGGGTTCTTTTGGTGGTTTTTTCCCTTATTTATGTTTTGAAATTGTGGTTAGGTTGTGTGTTGGGTGTTGTATGTAGAAATTAGTGACTTTTATGGTGCGATGCTTATGTGTGGTGTGTTGTGTTGGTTTTAAAGCAAGTAATGTTTCTTTAAAAAGTGGTTTGGGGTAATTTCATAGATACTTGAAGAGTTTCATTGGATTTTGGTGCATCCATATGTTAATGGGGTGCACAGAGGGATGGGAGAACAAATGAAAACGTCCCTTGGTATTGATATTTCCTTGAACCATGGTTTTTCAAAAGTTCTCCCTCCCTTCTCTCTTTCCTTTTCCTAAAATTATACCTTGATTTCTATACAGTGTATTTGTGATTCAAGGGACTTTGAATGAGACTTAAAATGTGTACCTTAAATCTTGGATCATTTTGAATTTTGAGATGTGTTTTGAGGGATAATTGGCATAAATGCATGTTTGGTATTTTCTTAACTGAGTGGTGAAAAAATATTGTTTAGTATTTTTCGAGTTTATGGTGTGATTTACCTTAGTTTTATATAATTGTTTGGAATGGTTTTGTAAGTGTTTTTGTATTTTAAATGTAAAAGATCATTTGTAATTTTTCACATGAAACTGGTGTTTCATGGTTATTTTAGAAATGATTTGGAAATGGATTTGTAAATTTATTTTTATTGGAAATGTTAAATTCCTGGTTGGTAATTATCACTACCTTGGGAAAGTTCATTTTGATGTGATGTGATGTAAAATCCTGGTTGTCACGTTAGCATGTTTTGGAAAAATATTTGAAAAATTATGTTGTGTGAAGGCCTTATTGGTATTTTTTAATGGTTTGGATGTGTTTTTGAAATATTATGTTATGTGAATGCCCAATGTAACTTCTGAATGGAATTTTATAAGACAGGAACCCCTATGTAGGATTCACCAAATATTGGAGAATTGCATAGGTGGTTTCAGGGTTTAGGACAGGAAAACATAGTGGTTTTCAGTTTAGTTGATCCATGCATGTGAGGACATTAACACTCATCGTGTACTATTATTATGGGATTCTTAGGAATCATTTGGAGGGTTGAGTGATAGTTTCTTGTCATCCCTGATTAGATGGGATGTACCCCTGTATTTATTGAGTGTTCAGGTGGGATATGACATTGGATTGGGTAGTTTAGATAGGTCAATTGGTTATTGAATATGGAGTTTCACCATATGTCAGTAGGTGAGTCTGAGCTGAGTGTGTCTGAGTATTGCATCTATATATGTTTAGGATATGCCCATGATTTACTATGTGTATGTTATGTTTATTTCTATTGCATGTGGATATTGGACCTCTTATTTTATATATGGTTGTTTTATTTCCTTTACTTCCTTCATAGACCCTTTTTGGTCATCTGGTATTGATTTTTATTTGTGTTTTGGTTTTGAACTAGGTTTTAGAGTGTGGATCCATTTTTTTAACTATGTGTGTTGTTTTAAAAAAGGAAACTCGTGGAAAGCTATGTTTGGTTGTTTAAAATGATTAAAAGACTATTTTATTAGTGTATTTTGAACTAGTGTTTTTGAACTCTTTCGAGAAAGGAAATTCATGGACTCTATAGTGATTACATAGTTATCTATTTAATCTCACACCCTACTTGTGCCACTCGGCATCGGTAGACCCGAGCTATTTTGAAGGTTCAGTTTTCTGGTTTAGTTTTCCATTAAAGAGGGTTGTTATTGTGGTTGTTGGTGACCAAGAGTTCATGGGGATATTATTTTATCATGGTTTAGATTTAGTTTTGTATTCAATTTTTGTTATGTTTAGCAGCTATTGTATTTGGATTGTTTTGTATATTTGTTGATGTTCAGTTGTGAGGTTTTATTGTGTGTTCAATTTTGGTATTTTTATCCTGGTTTTTTATTTGTCTAAATCATTAACATTGTATTGTTTTGATTCTTGGAACTAGTTTTCATCCCATGGGGATCAGGAACACCCTTCGAGCCTTGTCTCAGGCTAGGTCAGATTTCGGGTTGGATGGCATCCCAAATTGGTTCGTGACAGTACCTCCTTTACTCACTTAATCACATAATTGTATCCCTTTATCTTTAAAAATACCTTTCCATATAACTTCCCAACATCACTCCCCATATCATATAGGTTATGGTCTCACTAAAACACCAACCCAAGAAATCTTAAGTTTTAAGCCAAGGGAGGTTTTCCAAAGAAGAGGTATAATTCTTAACCAAGTATTTGATGCTAATTTATTTTTATAACTACTTAAAATACTATTTAAACAGTATGATATGCTAAAATTATTAAAATAAATATACTTTAATGATATTTTTTTTATGTCACAACCCTTTATCGTCTCTTTTTCTATCCTATGGTAAATGAAAAGTTCTCTAATGCACATGTGTGGACTACTACCTTCGCAAAGCGATGTGTTTCATTTATCATCACCAGGTCATATGAATAATTTAAATAATTGATAAAGTTACTATATATGATATTTATGATTTAATTATGATTATATAAATATAATATATTAATTACCTTCTTACCCTTTCATCTGTTGGAAAATGATAATGTCGCACATGTGTACGTGTAGACTACCATCTATACAAAGTGATGTAATTCATTTTCCATTTCCACCTTATAAGGATAGTCATAAGGGTGAAAATAATGAATAAATTTGACATTTATAACATATTTATGTCTTTTATAATTAATATATTATCTGATTTATTTATTTTCTAGCCAAATGAAAAATGAAAAACATCATTCATGCGTACATACGGACTACCATCTCTATGAAAATAGGTGGTTCATTTTTCATGACTACCATAAATGGTTAGTTATAAAAAAAAATTAAATTATATATATTATAATTAAAACATTTTTAATATTATATAGGTATTTTAACCATAAAACCTTTGACCATGGTCAATGCACTAATGTTTTTTTTGAGTTTATAAACTGAATGAGCCCAAAACACCCAACATGAACTTAACGATTTTAGTAACTAAATAAAAAATGGTAATAAATGAAATAAAGGAAATAGTGATAATTTAATTAACATTAAAAACTTAATTAAGTGATTAAAAACTAATATAATTTTATTATTTAGGATTATGTGAATGTAAGAAGCTAGATAGTACTTAAAGTAAGGGACTTCCATTTAAAAATATTGTTTTAAAGTTTTCCTTCCAACTCTTTATCTTCCATGTCTTGGTTCTTTTATATATTTCAAGAATGTTTTAATTTATGATTAAAAGTTTTATAAATTTAATTTCTAACTATATTTTACTATCCCTTCAATTTTTTAAAAGGTAATTTTTTCAATGTTTTCTGTATAGGTTATTTTTGAATTTTTAAAAAGTGAAAAAGATATGTTTTTTAACATATATTACTTGACCATATTTTCCCATTATGATATCTATTATTAATTATCATGATTACTATAAAATTTAATATGTTTTTTCAAATTAGATCATATTCCTGATATTCTAGGAATTTTTCGTTTTTAAGAGTTTTCCAAGAAAATGATATTTATACTTATGATTATCTGAAAATGGAAAGTGCTTTACTTATGGGTTTAAATGATTTTTAAAAGGTTTTATAATTAAAAGTTTAATGGTTATTAATATTTCTTCATGATTTGGTAATTGAGAATTATATATGATTCTGGGTGAGCTTGATATAGCTTATGTTGAACAGGGATCCCAATATAGTTCTCTAATGCATGGGGTAATGATTCAGTCATCATGGGAGAAAATGAGGGACATAACTTGGTTTGTTACTACTATATAATTAAATAAGATTCAGTTATTTTGACATTGGTTAAACATGTATGAATATATATTATGAATATAATTATTCAAGAAACCTATATTATTTGTTTAAAAATTGTTTTTGTGTAAGTCTTTTGATTTCATGAGTGAAGGAAATTTTATGAACTTTTAAAGGTAAAAGATTTTAAATGTTTTCATAAGTTCGCATATGCCTCAAGAAGAATTCATGGTTTTTATATTCTTAATATTGAGTTCTATAATGTTATACTTTATAAAAGGGTGATTTTTATTGGTGGAAGTATTTTATTTATATGATCAAAGTTTTATTGAGAAAAAGGTAAACATTTTGAGGTGTTTTCATTTTCTCACTCCGAAAATGGGATTACTTTATTTTTATGTCACTTACTGAGATTTTTTGTTATTATCCCCTAATTTAAAATGTTTTTCATAAGATCTATGGATGATTAGGAAATATATTAAGGTTAAATGTTCTTCTTTGGGATCATCTTTAAAGAATAAAAAGTTTAATAAATAAAATATGGGGTAAACTTAAAGCCCTATTTTTATGATGAAATGTATACTATGTGGAAATTTTTACTTCATTAGGTAATGTTTTCCCTACTTATCAAAAAACACCAAACCCAAAAGATCATGGGAATGTAAAAAATGTGTCATCCTTGCTATTAAACTTATATTTATGTGTTTCTAAAGTAACAGTTGATTAATGTTGGAAAAAGAGTAGGGTTTAGATGCCTTTAGATGTTAAGAGAATGTTAAAAGAAACTCTAAATAGATTCAAATTTATGTTTATATTATCATGATATATATTTTAAATATTTCCATGTTTATTCATCTAATATATTTCTATTCAGAATGGTTTTTCATAGTGAAAATAGGGAAACTAACATCAAGGGAATAATGGCCTTCCAAATAAGCAGCCTTGAATATTTGTAACATAATAGTTTTCATAGTATTAACATAGTTGAAATATGCTATTATTTTTGTCACCCATAAAAAAAACAATTGAATTGTCTATAGAGGAAAATTTCTATAGTGGAGAATTTCATGAAACAACACCCTCTGATATTCAGTGGACTCTCAGACCTGGAAAAATCAGAACAATGGGTAAATAAATTGGAGAATATATTTGATGTTTTGGGATTTATAGAACATAAAATTTTAATTCTTGTTATTTCTCTTTTTTGAAGGTTAGTTTAATTGATGGTGGTCTCTGATAAATAATACTAAGTAAAAGTATGAGATTATTTCCATCGAGTATATGGTCTTAAAAAATATTTTTATTGATAAATATTTTCCTAAAGTTATTTGACTGAGAATGGAAAATAAATTTATAGAGTTGATGTAAAGAAATATTACTCTAAGGCTACTTATGAGGGAAATTTCACTATACAATATAGGTATGCAATGATATTCATTATAATCCATGAGAGTAAAATTGATAGACTTTACATAAGTCTAACACCATTTCTATAAAGATTGTTTTCCTCTTGTGAATTTAAAAGTTATAAATAGGTTTTTCATTATGATAATAAAGTTTACATAGAGTTTCTTAACACTTATGTACTTCTAAAAACAAGGGTAATAAGTGGTCAAGGTGGTATGAAATGGATAACCAATCAACCAAGAAATATATAGGTAAGATCCACGAATGTTATAAATGTGGTAAAATGAATTTTAAATAATTTTTTATAGGATTGGTAAAGTGTTACTATGATTGTAAGGAAAAGAGTTATAGTCATAAAATTAATGAGAGAATACATAGTAATATTAAAGTAAGATATTTTAATTATAATGAGTTGGGAAATTATAATAAAGAAGGGATGAAGTATTTTACAAAAGGTGGGAATCATCAAGACCAAAAACAAAAAGTTTTGGAAAGGTTCTTTGTTGTTACTATGGTAGATCTGGGACCCTTAAATGAATTTTTTATAATTAAATTACTTATTTTTTCATATTATACTAGTTTCTTGTTTGATTTTGGATCAATTCATTCTTTTATATCTTATAAATTTTCAAGTAAAATAGAAATACCATCAAAATAAATTAAGATAGAACTATTTGTAAAAACTCTTGGTTATAGTATAAAGGAAAAAATAATTTATAAAATTCTTCTTGTAATCATTAGTAGAATGGTTTTTCCTATAAACCAGATTATCTTTCCCATTATAAATTTTAATTTTATTCTATGTATGGATTAGATTTTAGATTATCATTCTAATATATATTGAAGATGTAAAGAAATTATTTTCCAAAATGAGTTTTAGTTTTTATATAGGAATGAATTTATACCTTTGATAACATATCAAGAAGTAAAGAAACTGAAAAAATATGGTATTTAAAGTTATCTTACACATATTTTTGAAAATAAAAAACTGTTTGAATTAGTGTTGTACCAATTTTCAATTAATATGTAGATGTATTTCTTGATGATTTTCCAGAATTATTTCTGATTTAGAGGCTAAATTTACAATTTACTTAATACCTGATTCTTATAAAATTTCATAACACCTTATAGAATGTCTCCATTGGATCTTTTGGAATTAAAAAATTAGTTGAAATAGTTTCTTAATAAGGGTTTCATTTTCCCTATCACCTCACCTTGGGGTGCTTAAATATTTTTTTTAAAAGAAGGATGGTTTTATGAGACTTTACATTGATTATAGATCACTCAACAATATCTTTGTTTAGAAAAAGTATAAATTTCCTCATTTTAGTGACTTTTTTGATAAACTCTAGTGTGATTAGTATTTTTAAAAGATTGATCTTAGGACCAAGTATTAACATCTTAATGTAAATGAGGGAGATATTTTAGTATGATATTACACACTAGGTATGCAAGTTATGAGTTTTTGGTTATTCATTTTGGGATGAAAAATTCACTCTTTGTATTTATGGATCTCATGAATAGAGTATTCCATGAGTATTTGGTTGAACTTATGGTTTTTGTGATTTCTATGACCTAGGTGCCACTTAGAGGTTACATGATCCCAATTAGCCACATGGCCTCAAGTGAACCTCCCTATACACCAGAGGTTGCTGACTAGTAGCGAGGTACAAGGGTGTACCCATAGGAAGTCTATGGCCTCATTTCCAGAGTGTATCACAATATGTATAATAACAAATAAAATAGTGGAATCATAATAATGAATTAAAAAAATGGAAGAAGAAAATAATGATAAATATAAAAACACTGAATAAAAATCAAAATAAAAAAACTAAATCATATAAAAAATGATGATTATACATGTCATGTCTCTAAAAAATGTAAGACAAGTAACATTGAATAATACAGTGCATTCTATGGAAAAGATGAAAAAATAATCCAAAAACTATCCAAGCATCCCGAGTGTTGGCCTAGTCATCTGCTACCAAGATCTATCCTAATGCAAGAAATCATGATCAGGTGTCCATAGTGAGACACTTCCCCTTGTAAAAACTTTCATACATATAATCATATCAGGTACTAATGGCAGCCCAAATAGAGTTTGAGATAAATCCCAATATGCCAACACCAACGGCATCTATACCATCTAGTCTGTGAATACAAACTAACAGTGTGTAGGCATATATATATAAGTAGTATAGTAATGTAAATACCCTGATACCTTCTTCAACCTCAGCTAGGGTCTAAATATATAATCATTAAATTCATTCATATATATTTATTTTATAAAAGTAAGTAATGTGAGGTATATCCAACATTGATATCATATCATGGAAATAATAACGATTAATGATATAGGCTAATAACTAAGGCATCCTTAACCTCACGAGTTGATCCAACATAGTAATAGTCTGCAGTCTGGCTATAGGGGGATATGAATGTAATCCAAGGGGTATTCCCCTAGTCATTACACTATATTATGATTCTAACTAAGTCTGAGGATATCATCCAAGATAAAATGGGATAAGTAATGACTGAGCCCAATGGGTGTATCTATAGTGCCACATTTCCTAAGATATAAATTTGTTTCCAAGGAGTGTATCCAAGGAATCCTAATATCAAAATGATAATGGAGGGATCCTATGTCATCATGTTGGGAATCCACTAGTAGTCAAGAAAAAAGTTCCAAGGTGGGCATATCAATTAGAAATTGGTATCATTTGATCATAATGGAATCCATTAGTACTTAAGGAATTCCCTCGGGAATCCAAGGTTAGCTCTATTATAACCACTCTTATAAATAATTACAGGTCCATATGAAATATGTATCTTATACATAGTTTATTATTTAATTTAGGCCATTTAATACTCATACCTTTTAATAATTCAATTGGTTTATTCCATTACCTTTCATTAGTGTGAAAAGGTATACTAAGGACATGAAACCATTTGGTATTTTAATTACATAATCAATTAATTTGGTTCAATTCAATATCTTCCATTAAGCATGGAAAGGTGTTTTTTGAACATTAAACAATGTAATTTAATTATTCCATGTGATAAATATATTATACTTTCCATTTAAAATTTAAATTAATTTGTTAAATTTAAACACTTACTTTAAAGGCTCAAGTGGTACTATACATGTGAAAACCATTAACAATTCATAATTCAATTAATTAAAGAGGGATTACCATTAGCAGGGTCAAGCCATACACCCGAAAGATGCCATAGGTAAACTCACATGTGTTACCAAGGCATGACTAAGGAATCACCCTACTTGGGGTGGAATGTGTTGAGGTTTTAACCTACAACAGTGAAATGATCATATATATCAAGGGATCTATATTACAAGAATGATTAATACCGTCATGGAATATGAATTAAATCGAAAATTCCCAATGAAATAGGCATAAACACAATGAAAACAATATATAAAATAGTGAGGCTTTAGGGATGATTCATAGACCACTTACCTTGAACATATAACACTCTACTCATCTAATATCAGCCATTAGTTTTTCTTAGATCAGAAGAATTCTGAAGAACCGATCAATTCCATAAAAATAGGTTATAGGATCCTATATCAAAATAAATCCTTTAGGGATAATATAAATGAATAACATAGCCTATGGAATGTAGATCTTACTTGGAGGAATCCAAATAGATGAACGGTTCTTCGATCAGACACTTGAAGAAGGATCGGGACTAAAAACTATGAAGAGAGAATTTTGGGAGCTCCAATATGGGGGAGGAGAGCCTCATCCATTGGAAAAATAAGAATAATAATTTGGGGTTATATTTAATTATATTTAAGATGAAAATGGTAAATTAACACAAAATATATGGGTCCCACAGTTTGGCCACACATTTGGCCAAACTTTGCACCTACTATGCACCTCCCACTGCTTAAGGAAGGACCTCACATGTTTTTATATGCGCGGCTTGACTCACCATGTGCAAACCAATTACTCCACTATACTACATTTTACTATGATACCCACAAATGCATGCATCTCCTAGCATATGGATTCAGAAAAATGTGTGCCCTACTTTCCCCTCTATCCAACCACATGTGATTAGAGGAAACTTTGCATACTGGATTTCATGTTTTCTTTTAACTATGCATCCACTGTAGTTTTTCCACTTATTGAGCTCTGAACAATTTCCATAAACCCCCATAACCTCCATGAACTCATTAGTATTCAACATTACATAAAAAATAAATAATTATACTGAAATTTAAAGGATCTATACCTGAGATAAAAATTGGGTTCTTACAGTTTTCCCCCTTAAATAAACATCCCTGAGTTCACCTTCCAATGGTGGAAAACGCAATATGATAACAATTATAGAAACAAAGCATGTTTTTTGGCCTCCACCTTCCATGTATCATCTTTTACACAATCTTCAAACCATATCACCCACACTAAAGGGACATACTAGCCTTATATAACCTTTGTGATACAGTTAATGATGTGTATAGGATACTCCTCAGACAAAGAATCAGTATCAAACACAGCCTCCTTGAGATAAAAATTATATATAGGTAAGAATGATAATGGTGAAACTATGAAATGTGAAAGACATCATTCATGTTATAGTTCCTCTGAGTTAATAGAAACTAATAATATATAAAGATTACTCTCTCTAGAATATAAAATGGCCTAAAAAACATAGTGAAAACTACTCTTGCCTCCATATCCATTTATTCCCAAGACTGTGTGATACCCATAAGAAAACATCATCCCCAACCTCAAACTCTAGAGGTCAACATGAGCAGTCAACATAGGATTTTTTTTTTCTGGACTGTGTAGTAGATATATGCTTCCTGATTAGTAGAACTATCTCTGAAGTCTCCTACACAAAAAGAGGACCTAGTAACACTATATCTCCTTTCTTTAACCAGTACTAGGGTGAACGACGTGGCCTTCCATAAAAGGATATATAAGTATCCCTATTAATTTTCACCTGAAATCTATTATTATAGGGAAAATATATTAGAGGGATATGATTCTCTCAAGAACCACTATAATCAAGGACGTATTCCCGACGCATTTCCTCTAAAACCTGTATCATCTGTTCTTACTGTCCATTGGTTTGGGGGTGAAAATTTTGGCTCAGAAGCACCTCTGTACCCATAGATCTCTGAAACCCAAGACAAAACTGTGATGTGAAACAAGATTCTTTATTTGAACAGTAGTACAATGGACCTCATGTATCTATATAATCTCAATAACATATAATCATACCATCTCATGAACAAAGAAAGTCTCCCAGATAGGAAGGAAGTGGGCTACTTTCATCAATAGATCCATAACTACCCAAACTGTGTCACTACCTCAAGCCGACCTTGGTAATCTAACTACAAAATCTATAGCAACATATTCTCATTTCCATTCCAAGACTGGATGTTTTTGTAATAGGCATGCATTCTTCTCATTCTTCACATTCACCTACTAAAGGGTGGAACATGTAGTGAAAAATCATGTTATCTTATGTTTCATCCTAGACCACCAATATCGGCATCGCATATCTCAATACATCTTGGATATTCCTGGATAAAATTCCCACTAAGAGCATAGGACACTCACATCATTTCATATATCATATATATAGGTACCCATACACGTCCATGTATATGGAGGATATTATCTCCATCCACAGACCAATCTAAAGGCAGGTCATCTACTAATATAATCCCCCAAAGAACCATCCCCTTTGGATTTAAAAACTGCCTTCTATTTACCCTATCAAGAAGGGAAAAGGTAACTACCAAGGCTGTAAGAAAAAACTGATCATTACTCTCATAAAACCCCAGATGCAACACAAAAAATGGGGTTATCAATTTCCATTCATATTTGACTTCATGTACATCCAATGATTGAGTTTTCAGACTCAGCACATCCACTACCGCATTTCATTTTCTAGGAATATAGGTAAGCTCAAAATCAATATACTTAAAGATATTAAACCCATATTCATTATAGTAGATTGATGTTATGCTATATAGGGATATATTTAAGGATATTTATTTCTATGTACACCACAAAGTGATCACCTTATCTAGGTCAAATGATACTCCAGATTCCAAGATAATATATCGCAAGAAGTAAACTTTGTTGATCCATAAGTGGCACTTAGAAGGATTGGAATAAAGATGATGCTCTCCTAGTGTATTTAAAATTATATCAATATATCTAGCATGGTCGTTCTTAGTATGGGAATAAATAAATATGTATTCCATAAATTCTATGATAAAAGAATCAAGATAGGGGGAAAACCCTATTAATCAAATGCATAAAAATGGAGGTCCTACTTGTAAGACCAAATGGAATAACGAGACACTCATACAGAACATACCTAGTACAAAATGTTGTATGTGATATATCTAAAGGCCTGACTCGCACCTGAAGATAGCCCAATCTCAAGTAAATTTTTGAGAACACCCTACCTCCTCAAAGCTGTCCAAAGAGACCATTTATTCAAGTTAGTGGATACCAGTTCTTAACTATAAGTTGGTTTAACCATCGGTAATCCACACATAGCCTAAGGGACTCATCCACATTCTTGTAGAAAAGCATGGGTGAACCCCAAGTGGAATTACTAGGACTTATAAATCCTTTAGAATCCAGATCCTCCAACTATCTCTTGATCTCTTGGAACTCAGTATGTGCTATCCAGTATAGAGGAGTGGACACTGGAGTTTCTCCTAGAATAAGCTCGGTCATAAACTCTACCATTCTTTTAGGATGTAATCTATAAAAAATTTTAGTAAAAATTTCCCTAAAATTATATTCTATGGTAGGATAATAAACTTGGTGTACTCCCTTCTCCTCTAGGAAGAGACTATAAATCTAAGAGGTCACTCCACCTAACCCATGATTCCCTAGTCTATCTTTTCCATCTTGGATATCCCACTCACCCTTGTGGAGATATTTTCTACCCTCTGGTGAGGTCAATGAAACCCTATGGTAATAGAAGTCCATAAAGTAATTATATGGAACCAACCAATCCATCCCGACAAGGACATATAATCCTATCATCTCGAGTACAAAGAGGTCCTATAATAAGGGGTAACTAACTACCTCGATGGAAAAGTCCCTACATTGGAGTATTCCCTCTGACCTCACTCCCAACAGTGTCTCTAGAATCATCACACCACAATAAAACTAAATTTCCAACCTGATACTTTCCATCATTGGTAAGGAGTTAAAATATTGATAAGAGCCTAAATAGAATAAGGTAGATAAAATAATGGAGGATGTCAGAATAGTTCCTCATACCATCCATGGTCCTTCACTCTGATCCTCGGGGTATCAGTTGTAATTCATGCAACTAACATGATCCATAACCTTGTGTTATGTTGTAATACCCTAAGTAGGTCCACTCTATTTGAACTGATAATTATAAACCTAGATACCATGGAAACGATATCCTCTTTTACTTGTCATACCAATGCTACTCTAACTCCCATCCTGATGTGGCGTAAAATATATTTCCCCTGAAGTTCAAGATGGTGGGGATCATCTTTCACTTGAAGTAGGTAGAATATTCCAACAGAATCTCTAAAGATGACCCATATGGCTGCAAGCATGACACTCAAGAGGTTCTATATCACACTATGGCATTATATTCCCCTATCATCCATATTGATTTCATTTAATGGAGATGCTAGTGCAGTTACTCTGAATGTCACTAATTTGAGTAGAAACATTGAGGGAACACTTCTTGCTACCGGAATAACTATTTCCCTACCTCAGTACTGAACCTCTATTCCTAGTACAATCACCTTCCCTCAGGTTGTGCTCAGTGATAAGTTTCTGATTACTGATCTCATAAAAAGTAGGTAGGTGAAAGATATCCACCTAATTATAGTTGTCATACTAGATATCATCTTCAAACTAATGTTCTTGTGATAATTTTTCACAGTCTAAAAGAGGTGAAAATAACTATAACTCAATAAAATACATCAAATAATACATGATTGACATAGTTACATACTTCAAGTATATGAAATCTATATCATTGTCGTATCTCAACATATGAGGAAATAAGTGATCATAGAAGGTGGTGTAGAAGTCTGCCTAGACCATGTCCTAATGAAAACCATCATGGGTAATCACATCCCACCAGATCATGGACCAATCACATAGAATATTGGTGTAAAGTTTGGTCCTCCTCTTTGGAGGCATCTCCATATGATCAAAGATAGATAAAGTGGCCTCCAAGTATGAATCATTAGGATGTGGACCACCATCCCCCAAAAATATGGGAGTATGTTGCTGCTAAAACTCATATATTAGATCATCCATAGAAGGTGAAAGTCATATAGCACCCTAGATGTACTGTATCAGACATAGAAAACCCTCACAAAGTTGAGTGTCAGTTCCCATTTCAGGTATAATAGGTAGATCCTTAGGTGGCACTCTTAGTAGTAAGACTTGCGGCTCTGGTCCCACCATCTCTAGAGCATGGTCTTTTCCACCCTCCTTGCTCACGGCACAAGTATTTTCTGGTGTAATATCTCTAAAAAAACTAGGCACATTCCTCATAATAAAATTTGGTAATAGATACAAGCGCTAGTGGAAGCATAACTTAAGAATAGGGCACACTACCCAAGCTATAATACCCCAACAACCCGCTTAGAATGCCGGGTATTGGTAAGTGTTCAAGTATAAATTATAGGGGTTTTAGTAGGTGAAGGGTCTACTATACCTTTCCTTCTCATTTAATGGAAACAATTTTATTTTATAATTCCAATTATATATTTAATTTTTCATTATATTATATAGATATATCAAGTCCTGATTAAAATGGATTTCCATTCCCAATGAATCAGGGCCCGTACACATTATCATTGAAACTAAAACCAATTTAATTTCAAATTAACCCCATCTATATTTGGAATTAGAATGTAATGGGTAATTATATAATAGATTGAATCTGTAAACTATCCATTCTAATCTATGAGGGACCATACACCTCATGAATTGAAACTACCAATCACTCAATCACAGCTAAAGAGTAACTCATGTAACCTGAGGTACATATCTTATCTTGGTTGAAACCTTATATTTAAGATGTCACCATCAAACTATACAATAGAAAATCATTTATATTGATTTTTAAACTTTAAATTACCAATCCCCTACACTATAATAAATTTTTAGCTGTAAAATAATACATAACAAGCATATATCACTCAACAATCAAAAGAAATTCAAGAAAATGAAAGTAGTGAAATTCACCTATAGAGCATGTCATATGAATGGAATGTAATTTATAGGTTCCTATAATGATGAATGATTGATGACTAATTTCCATCATCTCATTAGGATAATGATAAAGACCAATAAAGCATATAAAAATCACTAATTCAAGTGAATCACCCAACGGTTAAAGTAAATCAACTGTAATAAACAAAATACAGAACAATAATTCTTATGTCCTGAAACTCAGCATTTATCCCAAATATGGGTTAGAAGTTCTAAATAATAGCTTATAACCAAGTTCAAAATTGTTCCTAATCTCGTGTCTATTTTCTCAAAATAGTGTAGAAAGAAAGTAACTGCTCTGATACCACTTTGTGGAATCTTAAACAAGGGTTCCACTTAGAGGTTCCCTGAACTCAGTTAGCCATATGGCCTCAAGTGAACCTCCTCATATTTCAAAGGCCACTAACTAGCAGTGAGGGACTAGGGCGTGTCTCTAGGGAGACTATTATCTCATTACTCGAGTGTATAACAATGGATATAGGAATCATAATAATGAATAAACAAACTAATATCATAATATACAGATATACATCCAAACAATGAATAATAATCATAATCTGGAAACTGAATCATATATAAAATTATAATGATACATTTTGTATCTCTAGAAAAATGAAAGATAGATATAAATGGCATCAAGGAGTGTATTCTATACAAAAGAAAAAAAGAAAATAAAAACAATCCAAGCATCATGAGTGTTGGCATTTCCATCTACTACCAAGCTCAATCCCAATGAAAACAATCAAGATCGAGTGTCCAAAGTATGATTCTTCCCCTTTTCAGTACCTTCATACATATAATCTAATTGGGTACCAATGGAAGCTCGAATAGGGTGTGAGGTAAATCTTATAAGGCTACTACCAATTACATTTATACCATCCAGTGTGTGAATATAAACTGATAGTGTACAAGAATATATGTACAAGTATTCAGTACAAAAATGTAAATACTCTGATACCTACATCAGTCTCATCTGGTGTCTGAACATTTAATCATCAAATTAATTCATTTTTATTTAGTTTATATAAGTAATTAATGTGAGTTATATCCATAATAGACATCATATCATGATAATAATAATGATAAAGGAACCAAGGTAATAACCAAAGAATCCTTGACCTCATGTGTTGATCTAACTCATTAATAGACTATAGCCTAGATATGGGGGGTTCTAAATGTAACATAAGGATCATCCCATAAGGAATTCCAACATATTAAAATTATAACTGATTCTAATGACCTTGACCATGGTAAAATGGGATAAATAATGACTGGGCCCAATGGGTTAATCTACGACACCACAAGTCCTGAGATGTCAATCTAGATCCAAGGAGTGTATCTAAGGCATCCTAATAGATTAATAATAATGAAGGTATCCCATGACATAAATCCAAGAATCCACTAGTATAAAAGGACCGGGTTATAAGGTGGGTATATCCCTTGGAAACTCACGTCCTTGAATTGGAATGGAATCCATGATTTCTCAAGTAATTGCCTTAGGAATCCAAGGTTGGCTCGAGTTTGAACACTTCTATAAATAGGAAAATGTCCATATACAATAGGCACCATATAAATAATTAATTATTTAATTTATTCCATGTAATACTCATGCCTTTTAAAAATTCAATTGGCTTATTCCATTACCATTCATTAGTGTGATAAGGTATAATAATGAAATAAAATAATTTGGAACTCTAATTACTTAATTAATTAATTAGGTTTATTCTACTGCCTTCTATTAATCATGGAAAGGTGTTGAACAGACATGTAACCAAGTCATTAAATTAATTCAAGTGATACATATATAATACTTTACATTTAAAATTTAGATTCATTAATTATATTTAAAAACGTACCTTAGAAGGGTAAAATGGTACAATACATGTAACAGTCATTAACAATTCATAATTCATTTCATTAACGAGGTATTACCATTATAATAATTAATCCAAACAACCAAAAAGTTTCCTAGATAGACCCACATGGTTTACCAAGGAATAATTAAGGAGTCACCATACTTGGGGTGGAAGGAGTTGCGGTCTTAACCTTTAATGGTGTAATAATCATATATATAAAGGGCTCTAGAATATGAGCATGATGAATAAAATCATGGAATATGAATTAAATAAGCAACACCTAATGAAATCGGTGTGTGAAAAATGATTAAAATTTATAAAATAGAAATTCTTGATGGATGAGTCATAGACCACCAACCTCAAACCTATAACACTCTCTTCATCATGTATTAGCATTTAGTTTGGCCTGGATCGAAAGAAATCTAAAGATTGGATCAATTTCCCAAAAATAGGGAATATGATCTTGCATCAAAATAACTTCATTGAGAAGAATATAAACAATGAATGGAGATTAAGGATTGTAGAGATTTCAGGGAGGAATCCAAATAGATGAATGATGCTTTAATCAGACACCATATGAATTATTAGGATTAAAAACTATGAAGAGGTCAATTTAGGAGCTCCAACATTTAGGAGGAGAGCTAAATATAATGGATATAGAATAATAAGAGGGTGTGAGTATATTTAATTAGATTTTAGTAAAAATGGTAAATTTATAAAAAAACATATCTAGGTCGCATAGTTTGGCCACATGGTTGGTCATAACATGAACCAATTGTACATCTCTCAAAGCATAAAGAAGGACCCCACATGATTTCATGTGCCCAGTTTGACTAACCACGGGAAAACAATGAAATCCCCTATTCTATATTTGGATGAGATACTCACACAGGAATTCATCCCATGGAACATGTTTAGGGAAATATGTGCACCCTACTTGCTCCTATTTCTAGAACCACATGGATAGAGGAAACCATGCGGACTTGCTCCCATGATTTTTTATAACCATATGACTAGTGTATTTTTTTTCCACCAATTAGGGTTCCATACTTGAAAAAATCCCTTAAAACCTCTGTAGCCTCCAAAAACTCATTATGTATCTACATTAGGTCCAAAATAAATAATTGTACTAAAATTTAAAGGATCCATATCAGAGATAAAATCAGTTTCCTACAGTTGTTTTCATTGATTTTATTTTAGTTTATTCTAAAAGTTATCAGGATCGTGAAGGATGTCTAAACATTTTCTACATACTTTAAAAGAAAATAATTTTTATTTTGAATTTATAAAATATGAATTTTTGTTAAAAAAATTTATTCATTAAGAATATTGTTTCTAAATTTGGAATAAATATTGATCATATTAAAAAAAGTGGTGGAAGAGTATCCAAGACATATAAACTTCACTGAGAATCAAAGTTTTCTTAGATTAATAGGTTACTATATATGATTTGTTGAAAACTTTACTTAATTATCTCACACACTAAAAAAATTAACTCAAAATGGAGTTAAATTCATCTGGATAAAGGAATGTGATGAATGTATTTATTAATTAAAAATAATATTGGTTAATCATCTAGTGTTATCCTTTCTAAAAATAAATGGTGAATTTTTTATATATAATAATTCTTCATTAAAGGGAATTAGTTGTGTCTTGAAACAAAATGATCAGTTAATTTCATATTTTTCACATCAATTAAAACTCCATAATAATAATTACCCTACGGATAATATTGATCATGTAGTAATTTTTTCTCTTTATAATTATGAAGGAATCTTCTTTATGGGGTAAATTTTGAAATATATACTGACCATAAAAGTTAAAATTATATATTCACTCAGAAATAGTTTAAGATGAGAAATAGATTATGGTTGGAACTTACAAATATTATGATTGCATGATTCACTATCATCCAGGTAAGTCATATAGGGTAGTTGATTCCTTGAGTTGAAAATATAATATATCATTAACCATGTTATGTTTAGAATATGATCCTATGGTTAATTATTTGATTAATGTTGGCCAAGAAATTGTGAATTTTATAACTCCTTCTCTTTTTTTAGGTTTTAGTGTTGCCATATTTTTCAAATAGAATTAATAATTCTCAAAAATATGATCATAATTTGAAAAAAAAATGTTATAATTGATCAAGAAGGGTAAGTTTATGGAATTTAACATTGATAAAGAATGTGTTATGATATTTTGAAAGAGGTTTTTTATGCCATGTGATTCCCATTTAAAGAAGGAATTATTGATTGAATTTCATAGCTCTTTATTTTATGCTTATCCTGATAGCACTAAAATGTATAAATACCTTCAAGAGAATTATTTTTGGGGTTGAATGAAGAAATATATTGTTCATTTTACTATGGAATGTTTGACTTCTAAATAGGTTAAATATGATTGAAAACTATCGGAAGATATGCATTGTATTTTTATCATTCTTGAATTGAAATGAGAGAATATATACATAGATTGTATGGTGTGATTACCAAATATATATTGATGTAATACTGTGATTTGGGGTATCATTTATTGCTTGACTAAACCTATACATTTGATTTCTAATAGAGATATAATGTATTTAGATCAACTTGATAGAATTTATCTTAATGATATATTAAAATTTCATGGTGTCCCTATCTACATTGTACTTGATAATTATCACATATTTGCCTCAAATTTTTTTAAAAGACTTTAAATGCCTTTGGGTGATGAATAAAATTTTATTATGGATTTTTATCCTTAATCTCATGGATAGTCAAAGAGAACAATTCAGACTTTAGAAGATATGATTCAAGATTTCTCTTTGGATTATCATGGAATTTGGGATTAGTATCGTTCATTGGTGTAATTTTATTATATTAAAATTTTTCATTCCATTATACATATATAACCTTTTGAGGTATTAAATAGAAATTGATTTTGAACACCATCTTATAGATATGAATTTGCTGGAAGGATTTTTTTTTAACCAAATTTAGTTGAAGATACTATTGATAAGGTAAATATGATTCAGCACTATATGATGGTACCTCATATAAACAAGAAACGTTATGTAGATAACTGGAGGAAAGATCTCTCATTTCAGCTAAAAGATAATGTTTTTCTTAAAGTATCTCCATAGATAATTTTTTTGTGTTTCGGTAAAAATAAAAACTTAATTTTATGGCATATTAGGACTTATAAAATTTTAGTAAAATAAGGATGAATTTCTTACTAATTAGTATTACTTTTGAGTTTATCCCAAGTACATGATGAGTTTCTAGTTTCATTGCTAAGGAAATATGTACATGATACATCTGATGTTTTTGGCCCGGGGGTGGTATAGTTGAAAGATAATATTTCCTGTAAACAAAATCTAGTTTATATTTTAGATCAAAGGGATAAGGAATTAATAAATAATTTGGTTCACTATTATAAGGTTTTATAGAATAATCACATGATTGAGGGAGTGACATGAGAATCATAAAAAGCTAAGAGGGAAAATACCCTCTCTTGTTTAACTAATGGATAAAATTGCAAGGATGAAATTTCATAAAGGGGGAAGAATTTTACAACCCAAGTAATCCTATAAATAAATAAATCTTATGGTTTATATTTATTTATTTGTTTGTATTCTTATTCATCATTGTTTGATAAATGACTATATATAATTTTTCAATCAAAAAGATAATATTTTTATTTAAAAAATTATTTTTCCATATATTACATGGTTTTAAATAAATGATAAATTTATAAATTTTAGAATTTTAATTTCTTAAAAATTACTTTATTTTTTTCAATTTTTTTACTTTAGGTTATTGTGAATTTTTTTTATAAAAAGATTGATTTTAAGGTGAATAGTGAAAAATACCGATTTTTATTAAAATTATACTTCCTTTTCAATTATTTTAAAAGTTTCATGATGTTTTAAATTATTTTTATAGTGAATTTAGTCATTTTTTATCAAAAATAATCAAATTAATTTCATGTTAATCATCATTTTACTTGATTTTTGTATAAAACAAATTTATGCTTAAAAGGGGCATTTTTCTAAAAACTGTTTTCACTGCAGTTTGCGTATTGATATTAAAATGATTTTTTACCACTTATTGAAATTTAATAAATTAAAATAAATTTCACATTTAGTATCAAAAGTTTTAAATTTAATAATAAATTCAATTCCATTTTT
Source organism: Viscum album (assembly GCA_963277665.1). Classification (NCBI taxonomy): domain Eukaryota; kingdom Viridiplantae; phylum Streptophyta; class Magnoliopsida; order Santalales; family Viscaceae; genus Viscum; species Viscum album. Next base: position 243,259,094 of record OY728137.1, read on the forward strand.
TCATTATGAACAGTAACCTTAGTAGAACTTGGTCGCCATGATAATGGTTAAAAGTGTTAAACTAGTGGTTAAAACTAAATGATAAGTTTTAGAAAGTTATAAAAATGTGTTTAAATTTGATTATATGATTTTATTTTGACTCATACTCATCCTAGATTCAAAATATTTCAGTTTTTCACCACATTCATTTGGAAAATTCATATAATATATTTAAAAGTATTAAGTATTTACAAGTGTTATACTCTCATCACTTGTTAAAGGGGACCTACTCTCCACACTTCTTCACACACTTTGACTCATTTATCTCAAATAATACCTACCAAAATACCTTTTCAACACCTCTCCCCATTTCCTATATGTTTTGGTCAAACCTAAAGCCTAAACTTAGAAGGATTGATGTGTAAGACAATGTCGGTTTTCTAAATAAGTGGTTTAACTCTTAACAAAGTGTTTCATGTTTATTTCTTATTATAAATCCTTAAAATTTTCTTTAACCATGGTGATATAATAACATAAAAATATTGCATATACTTAAATTTAATTAGTTTTATGGCACAACCCTTTTCATCTACTTTTCTATCCTATGAGAATTGAAAACTTCACTCGCGCATGTGTGTGGACAAACACTTCCATGAACTATTATGTTTCAATTTTCCTAACTAGATCGTATGGATAGTTAAAATTATGCATAAAAAATATGTGATATTTATTAAATAATTATGAAAACATAAATATAAACTTACCTTCTTACCCTTACATCCATTTTTAATGATAACTTCACTCGTGTGTACATGTGGACTACCACCTCCATGAAGTGATGTGATTCGTTTTTCATTTTCATCATGTATAGATAGACATAAGGATTGAACTAATGATTAAATATGAAATTTATAACATATTTTTTATTCTAAAAAAGTAAAATTTTAGCTAATTTCTTTATTTTTTACCCAGTAGAAAAATAAAGATGGCATTCATGCATATTTATGGCCTACCATCTCCATAAAATGACATAATTAATTTTTATTATCCTATATAACTGGTTAGTTTTAAAAGTGTATTTAATGTATAAATATGATAATTATAACATGATTATGATTTTGGATGTAACATAACCCTAAATCTATTTTCCATGGTCAACACAGTGATGTTTAGAGGTTATAAACCGAACAACCCCAAAATAACCAGGTGAACTTAACCATTTCAGTAACTAAATTAACCATGGTATCAAATAAAATAATGGGAATAATGATAATGTAATTAACCTGAAAAATATTCTTAATGAATTAATTAACTATTATTATATTATTTTTTATGAGTTAGATAATGTATAAATCTAAACATGACTTAAGATAAGGGACTTTCTTTTAAAAAAATATTTTATGATTTATTTCCAACTCTTTTTCTTCCATGTTAACGTTATTTTAATTGTTTCAAGACTGTTAATATTTTTATTCAAATTTTAATAAAGTTAATTCTTTTATATATTTTACTTTATTTATAATGGTTTAAAAATGAATCCATTTAATGTTTTCTATATGGGTTCTTTCTTAGTCTTTACAAAAGTGAAAAAAAAAGATTGTTTTTATAACATATAAGACATGACAACCTTTTCCCACTATCATAGATGTTATTCATTATCAAGATTACTCTAAAGTTTAACATGGTTTATCAAATTAAAATTTATTCCCAATGTTTTATTAATTTCTCATTTTTAATATTTTTTAATGAAAAATCATATTTATACTTAAGATTATTAAAAAAGGAAAGTGTTTTGCATGTATCTTAAAATGAGGTTTTAAAAGGTTTTATAAATAAAATGTGCAAGATTAAAAATATTGCATTCATGATATGCTAATTGATAATCATATATGATTAAAGTTTATCCTTATATATCTCATGAAGATAGGTGAGCCAGATATAGCTCTCCAATTCATTGGGTAATGATTCAGTCTTTAAAGGAAAAAATGATGGAGATAATAGGGTTGGTTACTCCTATAGAATTAAGTAAAATTCAGTTACTCTAACACAGTTTAAACAGGAGTGATCATGGGTTGTGAATATGATTATCCAAAATACCTATATTATTCTTGAAAATGGGTTTTTTATGGAAATATTTTTGATTTCATGAGGTAAGGAAAGTTTATGAACTTTTAAAGGTTAATGTTTTGAAATGCTTTCATGAGTTCCCATGTGATTAATGATCCATTCATGGTTTTTATAAGAATAATATTTTTTTATCAAATATTTTATTTGATAAAATTTTGATTTAAATATATTGAAATTTTTTTATTTATGTACAAAAAATTTTAATCAGAAATAGGTAATCATTTTCAAGGTTTTAATATTTTCACTAGACTTGTAGGATTTATTTATTTTTATGTCCTTTACCTAGATTTTATATTCTCATCCCATATATTTAAATATTTTTCACAAGATATAAGGATGGGTAAGAACTATATCATGGTCAAAAATACCCTTTAGGAACATCTTAAAAGAATCAATAGTGTCTTGAATGAAACAGGTGTGTAAACTTAAAACCTTATTTTTAAGGAAAAAATGTACAATATGTGGAAGTGTCTAATTTTTATATAATTGTTTCCCTAATTATATAAAACTATAAACCCAATAATTATAGATGATTAAAAAATTATAAATCATTTCTATTAAACTCATTTTTATTTTTTATTAAAGTAACTATTCATTAAATAGGATATGTAAAAGTATGAAGCTTGCATAAAATTACCTACCTCACTGAACAAGTCTGGAAGATAACTTCTAGAAGTTAGAGGAATTTAATAATTTTTAAATTGATATTCTTAAGTATGAATATGTAAGAGAGGTTTTCTTGATACATAAAAGTAATTTCCATAGCAACCATATATGCAGGATGGTTAATATATTTTTTGATTTGATAAGAAGTCATGCTTTCTTGTGATGCGTAAAAGAAAAATATACTGATATGTAAAAAAAATTATTTTTATTAGGGGTAAACCTCTAAAAAATAAATTATAAAATCTATAAAGGAATGAGTTTCTATATAAATGTATAAGAAACATTACTTGTATTTAAAATTAATTCTAAGTTGATGGTCTAGAAATTTGACAACGGGTTGTACTTTCCCAAGAATGGGTAAGTGTGAATTTTTTATTACGTAAAAGTATTTCAAGATTAAAGGATCATTATTAAAGTTAAAATACATTAATATATTTCACATAAGATAAATATAGGAATAAAAATTGAAAATAATGTGTCATATTTAAAAATGGTGGCAGTTTTTAGAAATCCTTGAAATTTCGAAGAGGCTTGGTCCTAAATAAGTAAAATGGAATGGCTATTGCCTTAGGTTTGGAATGGGTAATGAAACTATATGGAATAGGACATGGTGTAAGGAATGGATTTCTATCTAAAATAAAAAGGGGAGAACATTCCATAGTGATTAAAGTCATGTTATAATGAGGAAAATCATGGTGTAGCAATAGTTGTCTCTGATAAACAAGATAGGTAAACCGATTAGAGAGGTATAATTTTAGTTTAAAACAAACCTATAATTTCTCATCCACCACAACTAAAATATAATCAAAATTATGAATTTTTTATCAAAAAAAAATTAAAGTAAAAACTTTGGATTTTAAACAATCAGTATAATTTATGTGAACATAGTGAAGATAAATCACTCAGAATATAACACTAAACCAAGTAAAAAATGTAAGCTTAATGGAGATTAAGTCTATCATAAATTAAAAAAACATATAATGTTGTAATATATCATGGTGTAAATTAAAAACAAAACACATAGTACTTTTTAACAAACCAAGCAGTCCTATAAAGGATATTACTAAAACGAAACACCCTCCAATTAGGGTGGTCCTCACTTTAACCCAAAGTAACAAGGGATTCATTTACTTAACTCTCAGTATCCTTATTCTGGAAATATAATTCTATATAATTTAAACCTTTTGGAAATTATTATGTATTAAATCCTTGAAAAACCATGAATATAGACCTATCAAAAGAAATTTGGTCTTCTTATACCCAAAATACCTCAATATCACTAGTTAGAAGCATCCCACTACCATTCACCAGAAGCTCCTCAGCATAAAGGTCAAAAATAATAACAATAACAGCATAAAGACTTAGAAATAATGTATATTGAAAGCCTTTACAAAAATATGCACTAATCTAAGCATAACGAATAATATAAAACTAGAAAATATCTAGGAAATAATCTTTTATAGATTTCAAAATGATCTGAAAATCTTTAAATTGCTTGAGAGTAAGTGCTTCTATGTATTTTTGATCCTCAAAATAACATCCAATTTATAAATTAAACTCTAATTATCAAATCCATAAAACCATGGGTTTAGATTCAATAGCATCATAACAGAACCTCCATCTTCTCATGGATTCAATAATTCTCTATATCCTCAGATGAATTAAACCAGCACCACTACAATTCCCCATCATCTGGTAAATTTAATCTATAATAAAACCAAATTTCTTTATAAATTCACTATATTTACTTCAATAAAAAAACAACCATAATTAAAGTCACTAGATTTTTATCCTTCACAAACAAAAAACAAAATAGAAACATTAAGTTAAATCAAGTTCTTATTATGTGTATTGATATTTCCAAAACAAAGGAGGTAATGAAATAAAATAATCACCAATATCCTCCTTCTTTAAAAGAACATTCCATAATGAAAAAATTACTGGTTTTATTTAATTATAAAGTAATAATTGTTTTAATTTCTAATGTAATTAATTTTTACCCCTTTTATTATAATATTAAAAATAAACTCACTAATAATTCTGAAAAAAAATCCACCTTTGTTGAACAAATAAATCCTTATAATTTTATCAATTGTTTTGAGGAAAAAAATTCCCAAAACTCTCCCCTTTTATAAAAACATAACCATTTTTTCTCAAATATATCCACCATTTTAATTTTTAGAAATAAATACAAGATAATAAATAAAAAACAAAGAATCATAATAGGAAGTAAATAAGTTTCATAGAAGATATCATGTTAAGATAATTCTCCCTTTCAAAAAAAACATATATGAGATTTATCAAGTTTCTCCCCAATTATAATTTTTAAAAAATATATATATAAGAAAGAAACGTTTCACCATAATATAAAAAATAAAGTTTCTATGAAAATTTAATCATTAAAAAAACTCCCCCCTTGAATTTAAAATATCTCCCCATTTAATGTAAACCAAAATCATATGTAAAATAAAAAAACCTTTTTATTCCATTTCAAATTAGTAAATCTATAGTATATTAAAAATAAGATCAACAAACTTTATGATTAATTAAATTAAACCTTTTAGATGTTATCTTTTGATACCTATGGATGGTATTCTTCTATTAATGATGGTTCAAGAAAATTGTTCAAATTAAAATATTTCATCTTCCATGTAGTTAAATTTATAGTACTTTTGGTAAGATAAATATATTTACCCTTTCTTTTAGGGGTTAATAAAATTCATAAAAGTGAAATCATTCAGGTTTAATAAACAATGAAGTTAATATATATTAAGTTGAACATATAAATTAAATTTTGTTAGATATAGTTCTAGTCAATGTAAAAAAATTATTAATACTTTAGAAAATATAAATTACCTATAAAGGAGTTAGTATAATTATAAAACAAGGAATTTCCTCTTTATTTTTCAAGGATATTTTCAATGTAAAGAGATATATTAAATAATAAATGAATTATAGATCATTTTTAGTTAATCATTACTAAATTATATTTAATATATTTAATTCTATATTAATTTAAAGGTTTAGTGTAAATTTCAATAGACTGATTTTCAGTTTCGATATAGTCAATAAAAAAAATCCATTTTTATGTTTGGTCCTACAGGAAATAGTATCTTAAATCAATTTTTTTCCATGTGAATGATATTTTGGGTTTCTAAGAAAATAATTAATGACGGTGTTATCATAAATAATTAGAGTTTGAGTAAATATGAAACCAAAATCCCTGAGTATGTATTTGAGAGAAACAAATTCTAACTACCACATAATCAGTTTCAGCAGAGGAGAGTAAAACTGAGTGCTTCTACATATTAGTCTATAAAAATTAAGCATCTCTAAAAAATGAAATTTTCCTAAACTACTATTTATATCCAATTTACAACCGTTAATGTTAGCATCTAAGTAACTCTAAAAAACAAAATCAGTTCTAGAATTACAAAAACATTCATGTTTTGAGGTCACTTTTAGATAATTTGAAATATTCTAAACTAGTTTAAAAAGTAATTACTTCATATATATATTTGAAATCTGACCCAAAAAGAAATAGAAAATTTAATGAACAAACCCTGAGATATAATGACCTAGTACCTAATTCTTCCCACCACAAGGCTCGATGTGTATTCATAATCACCATGGGTTAGTGACTAGTGCCAAGGATTTGTACTTACTCAACTGGGTTACAATTATTCATGATAAAATATAACCAAAAGAAGAACCTCCACCTAGAATTTTGGAATGAGCATTCTTGATGATGGAATACTGTGCATAATAAAGAAGCAATTTCAAAGTATACAACAACCAAACATGGAATAATAAAAATAAATGAATCTCCATAATCATAATAACACACAAATACATAGATAAATTAACATTCCTACTGTATAAAATAATTCATGGTAAAATGGGGTGACAAAAAAGAGTCTAATGTCGAACAATATAAGATGACATAAAAACCTTAACTGATACATAAAACAAAAAATAAACCAAATTGTATCCATTATATAGCAAGTGAATACACTTCACTTTCCACTTCCATCAAACATGAACTAACATAATTATTACTCTCAAGATACAAGGAAGCCTAACGGAAATATATGATAAAAATTAAATACTACATACACATATATTGTGTGTTTATAGGGTGTGATTTAAACATACACAATAGGATCCAACCTAGTACTCTTTAAATTTCCTTTTGAAAATCAAACCATGTACAGTAGTTTAAAATATAAAATATACAAAATGAACTTTTTTAAAAAAAATTCAAAGATAATAAAAAAATATGTTTCTCACTTTATAAAACTAAGTAATTTTAAAATATGGAAAAATAAAACCATACACTTTCATAAGGAAAACCTTTACATTAAACTAAATTTTTTTTTTAAACAAGGTTTCGTGTATACTTTTATAAAAAAATTACCTTCTAATATAAAATTCTCTTTTTTTCAAAATAACAACATTTTTTGAAAGTTTCCCAAAACTATTCTTCAAAAGTCTCAAAATTAATTTTACCAAAAAATACACAATTCACGAATATAGAATTTCAAATTACAACCCAGCTCCTAAAGATATAAAAAAACAAAAAAATTAAGTGTAAATGAGATCATGAAATATGATAAACAAAACCATGATTAATAAACACAATTAGAAATATCGAGATTAGTGATGATGATAACATACAAGTAAACAACAAAAATCATCATGGGAAATAGCAACGGCACTAAGGAGACATTCTTTGATAATCTAAATGGTGAAACATGATATGTTTATTTGATGATTATAAACTATGTTGACACTGGTTTCACTCTAACCTAGCTTCCTCAAGAGATAACAACCACTAGGTAGAACATAATCTTACACTATGGAAACTAGTTTGTGCATAATATAATCAAGTGAAGTAATATACCTAGAACTCCCACTTAGCTACTAAATCTATCCCATGGTATCAAGACGAGGTGAGTAATAAAGTCTATATATATATATAAATAATAATCTATAAAAGTGAAGGAATAAACTCACAACTCACCTCCAGATACCCTTTAAAGAAATAGATCCTACACAAAAATATAACAATTTAACTGGGATTTAAATCTCAAGCCACACTACATCACATTACAATCTAACAACCAAGGGGTATTCCAATTAAGGAAAAAATAAATAATGAAACTTTCCCTTAAATTTTACAAATGGGAATTCAAACATAAGAAACTTATTTGAAACTAAACATGGGATCAATATGAACCATCATCAATCATTTCAATCGAATATAAATTTTATGAAATTATTAAAGAACACAGGTACCCTTTTTATTTGAAATTAAATCAATACATTCTATAAAACACTTCAAGTATGGAAAACACAAATTTATTCATTTAAAAAACACCTAGAATTACAATAGATTATCATTAAAATTCATAATAAAATTTATATATGAAAAATTCTAATTATTTCATTCAAAAACCCATCTTGGAATTTCATCAAACACATAACAAGAAACAATTCTTCTTGAGTATAAATTCAAATATTAAAATTGTAAAATAGCCTCTATGCATTGTTTTATTTTAGGAAAAACAAATAGAATCAACACATGAAAATAAAAAACACTCAATTTATATTTTATAATCAAAAAAAACTTTTTAAAGAGGAAAGAATCTAGGGTTTCATAAAAAATCAATATAAATAGTCACCTATTGATAATTGACGAATACATTAGTGAATAGTTTTATTCTAAAAAAATAGTAAGATATATAACATTAAAACACCATATAAATTTATAGAATGATTAATACCCATGTTAAATTCATGAAAGATGAAACCTTAGGTTTCTATAACCATTATAGAGAAGGAATATGATAGTATAAGAAAAGATAAATGAAGTTGTTAAAATTTTGATGATAAAATATCAAGAAATAACAATATTTTAGTGAGAAATAACATTGTAAGGGGTCAAATATGGACAAGAAGAAGGGGGTACCTCTAGTGGATACCTAAAAAAGAAAGGGTGAATTGAGAGGTAAAATCACATAAATTAAAAAAAAAATTATGGTCTTAATGGACCACATGGTTTTTTAATACGGTTTAGTAAAACATGTGAAAATAATGTGCATTCCTCTAGAAACTTTTTTTAACATACAGGTGAGTGTTTTATGGTTTGGGAAAACCATTCTCAAACTATGTAACTAGTAAAATTTCCCAAAAACCTATAAATGAAACCCCAAATTATAGGTAATCCACCCAATGATCAATTAGTGAAATATATACCATGTAATGACATATTGGTGTCGTAATTTCCCCCCATTATACTTTCTTCCCTCAGAAAGTCCTTATGAATAGATTACTCAAGATATCAATATGAATATAAAACCTATCATAAATATACTAACACAATCAAACTCTTCATGAACTATTAAATAATACACACCCAAATATACTAGAAAAAATCAGTAGGAACACAACAACTCTCTTAGGTGAGGTGGGTTAGGTAGATGAGATCTCATTAACTCATTGTTCACTAATAGTTCTAGAATCATCAATAAAAGGAGGGTCTAAAATGAAAGCACCCATCACCAAAAGAAGATACCCTTCACTAGAGTTCCTCCCCATCATTTATAAATCTCTTAGTAGCTCAATGATTTTGAAAATAAAAGATAAGATATAAACATAAGATAAACCTTAAGATCTCTTCTCGATTTTATAATCAATAGAAGATAATGCTCACAAGGAACACTCATCACCAACACCATTAAGAATAGTGGATTTTATAAAATCAAAATCATTCCACTATATCTAGAATATTACAAACAAAATAATTTAAAATATCCTTCACCACAAACTAACCATAGACAAAAAACCACAAATAAAACCTATAAAAAAGGATCACAAAAGTAAAAAAACCATAAGTTCATGAGGATTTATAAAATTTTTACCTTCTCATTCTTCTTTCAAAACAACCTATAAAACCATTAAATATGACCTATTTTGACATAACTATGATAAGCCTTCTGATAATTCTGGTATAAAGGTTTATTCTAACCTAACTTTCGACACTGATAGTACACCCATGGTTTACTATTTATTGTTGGTGAATAAGAAATGTGAAATGGTCTCTCTATCCCCAATCCACCACCCTGACCAGTTCCAACATTCTTCCTCTTCACACCACTAGATATAATTATACCACAATAAGGTATAGAGGAAACTACATAATCTCTTGAGAATTCAAAGGTAAGGTATTATATTTCCAAGGATTGAGACACCATATCTATATAAGTGGGTAAATTATTCAAAGGAAACATTAGTTAGACACTCAGATGAAAATCCTTTTTGAAACTTTGAGCCTTTATAATACCATTTAATACAATTTTAGGTAGATAATTTACTAAATAAGTGAACTAACCAACATAATTCAGTATCAAATACTCACCTTATTAACTAGAATAAAACTCTGTATCCCTTGTAACTTTAATGGATTCTAGGTAGAGCTACTAAATAAAAAATTCATTAAAATTTCCCCATAATTGGTCCTTCAGAGACTTATCATGAATTAATAACTTCCATAATTTCCTACTTGTAAATTTAAGCATGAAATGGTGAATCTAACCTTCAAACTCTCTAGAATCTCAATTTGATAGAATATTTCCTTAATCTTCTTCAACAACTCCTCTACTTCCAAAGAAACCTTCTCCCCCTTGAATATAGTGGATTGTGGCCATGAAATTCTTGATTTTAATATTCATATTATGGTGGAAAAGGGATAGAACCTCTACTCATACCCTAAGAACCCTCGATAATATATAAAACAAACTCTAATCAACTAGATGATCAGTTTGTGGTAAATCATCTATTGCTATCTCGGAAGGATTCATTTGGTCTTTCTTGGGTGGCAGAAATATGTAACCTAAAATTATGAAAAAAAATAAGATAATTTATAATACCCTTTTAAAACACCCCTAAATAAATTCTTTAAAAATAAATTTATTTTCTTTGAAACTATAAAAATGATTTTATAACCCATGAAAACAAAATTGAAACCAACTTTAGAAAATGTAACAATGCTCTAACTAATCCAACACAAATAAATATTTTTTAATCAAACCCCCATGTGGCATGGTTCATAACAAGTTCATTCCCACATCACCACATTAAATAACATACACTGAATTACACAACTATGGAAGTTCCTATTGAGGTAAACCCATTAAAATAAATAAACTTCTTGGATATATAAGAATTTCATTTTTAAAGTTCCATGAAAATTATTTTAAACTCATTTTTAAAAACGGTAAAATTACACCATTTGAAATTAACCAAAACTCAAAACCTTTAAAAACATATTAATAACTTAATTTAAATATAAAAAAGCATTTTAAGATTAAATTAAACCTTCCCAAAGTTATACCTCAAAGAAATAAAAAAGGAAAATATAATTAAATCAAATTCACCACACAAAAAAAACCTTCCAAAATTCATCCCAAATTACCTAAAACAAGTCATAAATTATTAATGAGGAAACCTTGATACATAAGAAGGTGAAGAAATATAAAATAGTTAAAATAAAATAAATTCATGTTTTGGATGCATGGTTTGATTAAATGTGTGCAAACCATGAAAAATACCACTGAGAGTTCACATATCAACATGCACAGGCACCATTTAGTTCAGTCAAACATGCACTGTAATCATGTGAATCCAAGATCATTATTATTTTTAACATGAAACCAAAAATTTTCAAAAAAAAATTAAATCATCATATACTAAATCACTATTTATTTGAACAAAATAAGTCTTGAATAATTGAAATTTTAAAGCTCATTTTCAAATCACATTCCCTTTCTTCCCATGTTAGCTCAAGGCTCAACATAAGAAAGATTTGGGAAAACACATTGTCTCACATATCTATTAAAATCAAAAAATCATATCTCTAGTCTACTATGGAATACTAATTAGAAAAAATAAAACCTACATTTGATACTATCTTTTAAGAAAGAAATATTGGGCTACCATGACCCGGTTACTGATTTGGCCCATAGAACGGCCCAAAGTGCATTCTCAGTTGACAATGGATAGAAACTAGTATGATTCCACCAAACTTACTCAATTAGGGAATGATTTTTCCCAATAAAATATAACTAAAATAATAAAAACTATCTAGAAGTCTAGAATAACCATTTCAGATGAGGTTTATTCCACTCTTCTTTTCAATTTTGCTGCTTCCTATTTGGTTTTCTTTTCTTTGGCCTTGCAATTTTAGGCTTCTTCCTCTTCTCTTTTGATCATCCAACTAGATCTTGACTCCATTCCTGGTCTGGAAAGATGGTAAGCAAGATTTATTGGGAGGTTTTGGTGGATGCTCGCAACGGTGCTTCTTTGTACTTCTCAGTTCCACCTTCTTCGATTCATTCTCTTAGGGTTTCAACCTCGATCCCCATTTTCCCATTTCTTGGTGGTTCATTCTTTGGTTCTTCCTCAATCAATCTATTCTGTTTTCCCTTAGGTTTTCAGTCCCAATGATCCTCCTTCATGTCTCCCATCATCTTTGTTTCTCCCTTACCCCATCTTTGATACTCCTTCCTGCCCTTTCCACCTAGTTCTTTGCTCCCTTCCAGGTCGGTTGGGTGTGAAGGATTCCATGTAGGTTTTGGGATATCTTTGGGGAGCAGTATGAGTTTAGGGGTAGGGAGAATGGTGGCGACTTTCTCCATTTTCTTTGTCCTGGACGTTTTCTTGTATGGTGATGGATTTGGTTCTCTCTCTATTTGTGAATTTATTTCATCAGTGGTGGATACGGTTACGAAAATGAAGATTGGTTCTTGTTCTATGAATTTTGTTTAGTTTTTCTCTCCCAATGTTATCAACATTGTGTTGTTCATCTCTAGTTTTTTGTTTTATTCGTTCCTCATTATGAAGGATATCGATCATGTGAGTGCCCTTCGGCCGGCGACGGTGATTAAGTTGAAGTTTATAGGCTCCATGGTTTTGGTGATGGATCTCGATGAATTTGATTTCATTGAAAGTTTCTGGTTACATTCTCTGGTAGTGAGGATGGCAATGATGAAGGTTCTGATGATGGAGGAACGATGCGACATGACCGGCCTATTGGTTCTAGGTCTCTTGGTGATGGATGATGGTACTAACGATGGCAGTAGGAAAGGATGCTTTGTGGATTGCAGTGGGTAATCTTGTGGCTCGAGATGGATATAGCAGTTTCTAGAGTTTTGGTTTTTGAAATTTGAATGTTATCTTTTTACTTTTGAATGTGGTGGTGTGGTTTTTGTGGATTTGGGGTTTTTGTTAACAGTTGGATCATTTTTGTATGGTTCCCACTTACCCAAAAAGTGGCTATTTGAAAATACAAAAAAAAATGGTTTTTGGTGGTAATTTAAAAATATATAACAACAAAATATGGAATAATAAAAAGAAATGAATATTCATATTCAACATAATCCACAAATACACTAACAATCCAACTATATACAAAAATAAAAGTTAAAATAGGATTAAATGAAAGAAAATATGTTCATGTGGCACTATACAAGATGATATAAAAATATCCAACTAGTAAATAATCCAAAAATGAAACCAAACCCTATCCACCATATATCAAGGGAACAAACTTCACTTTCTACCTCTATCAAGCTCAAACTAATGAAGTAGTCACTCCCAATAGCCAATGAAACTTTAGAAAACTAAAGAAGATGAATTCAAGACTACGTACACACATATAGTGTTCATATAGGGTTTAAAATAAACATTACCAATAGTATACCACTATTACTCTTTATATTTCCTTTTGAAAATAAATCCATGTACACTAGTTTGAAATTAAAATATACCAAAGTACATTTTTCAATTTTCTAAAATCTAATAACAGAACATGTTTCTTAATTTAAAAAACTATTTTTTTAACATGAAAAATGGTAACAAGAACTTTCATTAATAAATTCTTCAATTTAAATTAAAAACCATTTTCTAAAATAAAAGTCCATCTATAATTTTTAAAAAAAATCACCTTAAAACTTAAATTGACTATTTTTCAAATAACTGTTTTTGGATAAAACATACCCTAAATTATGCATCAAGAATCCCAAAATTACTTTTACCACAATATATACATTTTATAAGTATAGAATTTCAAATGAAGTCCCATTCTCTAGAAGCTTTAAAAAAATGATAAATAATGTTTTAATGGTAAATAAGAGCATGGAAAATGATAAACATCATGATGGGAAATATAAATGAGTAGGAATAGAAAGCTCAATTATAATGATAACATATAAGTAATAAACAAAAATCATCATGGGAAACACATAAGTAACTATAGATACGTTCCTAGATAATCTAACTGGTGAAAGAGCATATAGCTTTCTGATGATCATAAACCACACTTAGACTCGATTCGCTCTACTTGAGCTTCTTCAAGCAGAATCAACCCTTAGGTGGAACACAATCCTACAATAGGGATACTAGTTAGTAACTAAAATAAATTATTATTTTAAAATCTCTCAAACTGCCACTTATATACCTAATATTTTCCATGATATCAAAAGGAGGTGATCAATTAAGTCAATATATATATATATCAAGAATAATTCGTTACTATCAAGTTATAAAATCACACCTCAAATATGAATTTTGTCAAAAAAAATATCACCCTCTAAAAGAATATAATAATTTTAATTAGATTCAAATATGAGGTCATGCTATATAATATAAAAATATAACAACCAATGGGAATGATAATAAGGGTATAAATAACTAATGAAATATTTCCTTTCATTTTCTACATCATCCTTAAAACATAATAAACTTCTTTAAAACTAAATATAGGATCAATATAAACCATCATAAATCATTTAAATCCAATGGAACCTTTATAAAATAATTAAATAACATAGGTCATATTATTACTTGAAATTCAACTATTTTTTTAAAACACTTGATGTTTGTAAAGAACCCCTTTATTCCTTAAAAACACTATGCTTTATCTTTATGATTCATTAGAGAATCCATCCATGAAAACATTTTATTACTCATTAAGAAATCTATATGGTCAATTTTTTCAAACACCAATCATGTGAAAATTATTCTTGAAAAACAATTCAATAATTAAAAGTGTAAAACATCCTCGATTCTATATGATATTTTAGAAAGAGAAAAAGAGAATCAACACATGGTAATCATAATATCTCAATATAAATTTTATAATTGTAAAAACATAATTTCAATGAGGAAAAAACCTATTATTTCATAAAAAAAATAGAAATATTCAACTATTTGTAATTAATGAATCCATTATTGAACAATGTTATTCTACCAAAATATGAAGATATAGAACCTTAGAAGACCATGGAAATCCCTAACAAGATGTAACACCTCAACCCGAATCACTTTGTCAATAGTATGATAATTTGTTCTCCACATGACATCAGGAATGCCTCTCCGAATGCCAAAGACTCCTAACTAGTAACAGAGGTCTAAGGATGTATCAGGGGGGAGGATATACCCCCCTAGTTTAATAGTAAGTATTAGTGGAAATAACTATGTACCATGCATAATAAATGTGAATAGTATAATAGAAGTAATAAATAAATGACATGTTATAACAAATAGAATGTGTCATACAAGTCAAATTTACATGCATGGAAAATTAAATATGTACACATCACCCACTAGATAAATTAACATATATAAATAAATATAAGAAAAAAATGAAAGTACATAAGGCTTGAATCCACTTCGATCCATACCTCATTATAATCTTCATATCTCATCTGAAATAATCTACCTTAGTATATTCTATAAGCCCCATCCCAGACTATGTCTACAATAAAAAATGTGAGAGATGTTTGGGTACCCGTGCACAATGGATACTTAAGAAGGGTGTGAGTACATAACTTGGTAGGGAACCACCAATGAGGTACCATACTAACCGGTATATGTTGTAACATATGCAAGTGAAAATATCAGCTGAAATAAATAAATAAACTATAGAACATAATTAATAAATAAATAAATAACCCCAATACCTGCTTTATCCCTATATCGGGGTTTCTCTGATCATATCATGATAAAAAACCTCCATAGTACCACCATAGCACCATGAGTGTTCACATATCACTTGCTTCATGCCTAAAATCCAATGTCGGTCCTCATGTCCATAACCCCAATCAATCATACCTTCCTTCCCCAATGATAGAGTGTCTCTGAGCATGAGCATCACCTCTGAGGAAAATTAATCCTCTCAATAAGGATCTAATGCTCACACCACTATAGATGAGAATTGAATCATAGTGTGTTATCAGGCATCCCTCTTTCCCAATCCCCTAGGCTGAACCAAATGGTAGTGCCATGGAATTCTTGATGTAATCTTGATGTCTAATGCCTATAAGGGGGAGGCCCCAGGCAATCCTATATGGACCTGTGTGACTGGTTCCTAGGATACCTATAAAATCAAAAGGAATACACTCATATGATCCAATGGTAAATCTTCTAGAAATCCAATATCTCCCAGGTCCTCAGAAAGACCATCTCTAATAAATCCAACTAATCTTATGAGGAATACTATGAATTAATCAAGGGGATCCAATAATAACCCTTGTGATGTACAACATCTATGCTTAGGGATATACACCTACCCAACACATCATCCTTTTATTTGAATCTTGAGAATCCTGAGCATTTTAAATGGTGTGCAAGTATTTCCATTCAAATCTAAGAACCTAGTAATTAACAATGGTATCACTACATCAAAGGAAACCCTATCATCCATGTCATTTATATACACATGGAATCACATAGATCTAATGTTAGATATAAGGAACCAACTCAATCCATCCACTCCTACATCACCCATATGTAAATATGCTAGTTGAGTTAGGGATATATAACTAATATATTGTGAAATAAAATCCAAACTATTCCAGTAATCTCCTGGTCTCACCCATATCATCAAGTGATTCCTAATCATCCTCGGTAATCACATTAGTGTCAGGACCAGCATTTGATTCTCATGCATCATAGTAAATCAATTTTCTTCATGCATAAACACAAATAAATATAAAAAATGGATTGGCTAAACTCCCATACACATCACTATCGCAACAACCCATTTGGGCTTACACTTTGGTCTAAGATTTTAGGTGAAACCCACAAATATCACAACACAGACCCAAATCCACCAACTTGGGGTGAGTCTATCAATGGGGAACCCACTCAGGTCCCTTAGGTCATAGTACATATTATGAATCCCGAGGAGGTTCCTCATTCTCACTAGAGGTCTCAAGTCAACACTTGATTCCCTAAGGATGTCATGTCCCATAGAATTATTAACTATGTAGAATGGCCTTACTGGATACACAAGTTCACAACGTCAATATTGGTATTGGATTTAGCACATGGACCATCTCAATCCTCAATGTCTAACTAGGTTAGTTTGATCACCCACCCATCATCCATGTCCTATGGTCTATCAACCTAGGCTAATCACATCTCATAGATCCATAGGAAACCTACTCAGACCACCCATCTCAAGTAAAATCACCACTCATATTGGAAGTGTCCAAGTGTTAATGTTAGAGTCAAGGAATCAGCAATCAATAACCAAGGTAATCAAGATAGTTCTAAGAACCCTCATAGCCTTAACACCTTTTCAATCTACCTAATAATTCCATTTTAAATTTAAAAAAATTAAAAAAAAAATCAATGCCCGTAGTAGAGAGACTGCATCACACATGCCACATAAAACATGCATAAACCAAAAGGGTAGGTACATAGGACCACCTTCCTTAAACATACATCTTTCCAATTTTAATTCAATGGGATGACAGTAGTTTCCATGGCCTATCCAAGCTTATCCAACATGACATAGTCCATTAAAATCTTACATTATCACCCAAGACTCTAACTAATGGAAAAAAATCAATAATAAATTATTATAACATATATAGTTAATTAGAAAAATATAAAAGATGCATGATCATAGTATCAATCACTAGTGAACCTACCACATTGGATCTATGACCAACAACCCAAAAGTTGTCTACTGTGGACCCTCAGTACCAATCCGGGCACAAGCCCTAAGGCCCAAAACCATTTCTACTATTAATTTAATTTAATTCAAATAAAAACCCTAAATAATTCTATAGTGTGATTTACCTTTCATGATTTGATGAACAAAAGTAGGTGGATGTTGCCTCAAGAAATCCTCTTCCTAGGCTACATGAAATTTAAGAAGGATATGAATGATTTCATCATTATCAGGTGAAATAATTATAAAACCCTAAATATAATTATCAAAAAACAAACACAAATAATAGGGTAATTTAATTAGATGAAGTGAAGGGATATCATACCTTGCATCATTGCTAAAATTATGAACAAATGGAACCCTAGGCCAAAGGGAATGTATAGAGGAGAGAGGAGTGGTACTCCATATGCATGTACCAGAAAAAGAGGAGGAATGGGTTTCCCCCTCTAAAAGCTGATGGGGGTAAGAGTAATTTCCCCTTTTAAAAATACCATTAGCTAGCTGGTGATCCCAGTAAGCTAGCTAGGCTACAGTCCAACCACCTCAAGCTACCTTATATACTCCATAGAGTCCCCAAAAACCTTGAAAGTCTCAAATTCAATCCAAAATATGCCTCTATGGTTCTCAAACTCCTATATTTTCATTCCCAATCTCGATTCAAAACATCTCCCATCCACCAAATGAAAACACAAATTTCTATTTATCTAAAAATCCCATATTAGCATGAGGGAATTAAAAATCCCCACCAAAACAGTTATTATCCAAAATAAGTCTCTGTGGTCTTATAACTATACTATGTGACCTATCCTAGTAACCAATTCTTGTTCATATTATCTCATTCTATTTCTAAATTCTAACATGACTCAAAATGAAAACTCTAAATTGAGGTACTAAGCCACTGAAAATATAATCCACCACTAAAAATCATCACTAAAAAATCATGATAAAGCTTACTAGAGACCATCCATATCAATATGTGACAGTTTCATAATCCAATTCATTATTAGGATCATTTTACTCCCCACCCCCATAAGCTTCATCCCATAACCTCCAACTCAGAAACTTTATCACCTCAACCATCATAACTTTCTACTGAATCATGATTCCCACTGTTTAAATGATTTCCCTAAATTGGTTTCCAACACCTATACCCAAACGTAAGTGGGAAAACCAAATAAATTCTAGTAAAACTCTTCGTTTATGATTTTGATGAAAAATGGATACATGTACACCATCTATTTAGAATCCCATTCATGCAGACTTTTCTTAGAGAAGCCATAGTCAATTACAAATCATAATTTTTTCATCTGATATAGTATACTTGTTTCAGTTTCTATCTCACCACATCTAATTACACATAAGAATTAATGTCAAACTCCATCCCATTGATCCATCTAAAAACACTCAAACCTAACAACCAACTCATTACCCAAAACACCTAATAACAACACCTTAAAGCATAAATACATCCTATGATCACCCAAGTACACTCATTGATATGTATACCCAACACCTGGTGTGATCTCCTCAATTGAGTCATTAATAGACTAAATCTATATCATGTTACCAAAATAATTGACTCATTACCAATCAAAAGAAACCCCAAATCATTAGAAACTATCATGATCCTGATACCCATGCTTAGACTCCACCTACTACCC
This sequence comes from Viscum album, assembly GCA_963277665.1. NCBI lineage: Eukaryota > Viridiplantae > Streptophyta > Magnoliopsida > Santalales > Viscaceae > Viscum > Viscum album. Next base: position 243,278,549 of record OY728137.1, read on the forward strand.
CATCTGAATTTATACTTGGAATTATCTAATGAATCAAGAACTACTCAAATATATTTATTAACTTGTATGAAAATGCTAAAACCATCATCTAATGGATAGTTTCAAGCATCCACAAATCATTTAGTGTGAGGTTCATATCTCCATGACTGATGTCATACTCCCCACCATGGGAATGATCTTGCCGTCACATCACTAGATAAAATTCCCAAACACCACATCCCACACCCTATCCATCCTCGTACATGATGACTATATGTGGAAAAACCTGATCATACCCATGTACCATCACACCATCAAAAATCACCCACTCCCAACTCTTAAGAACAACACCCATGAAATTTAGCAAGATCAAACTCATGTGTGTCGCTCCTCTCAAGCCATGCTCACCTCATCCCAAGAAACTCTTAACTTTATCCACTTCTATATCGATCATTTCACTACACCTAATCTATTTCCAATGTATCCTATTCTATGGAGGGACAATTAAAAAATCTTTTTCTAAGCCCTGGTCCATCATGCCTACAATCATCGTATCAAAGCTCCTCATCCCTCATCTCACTCACAGCCAGTCACTGATCCAAAATTCATTAGGCAATTCACTTACCAGTGAACACTCCCTAATCAGATCTAAAAAAATGGGCATATGATACCATACCACCTAATCATCAAAACCCAACTCATGATCTTATGATCCAAAGGTCATCGTACTAGGATCTTGATCTCAAAACACTGACCATTCCCTTCATCTTGCCAACTCATCAAGTTGAACACATTCTTAGACACTATCTAATCCCTTCCAAAGCCTTAATATTTTAGCAATTCTCACACTATTCTCATCATTTCATCAAAACCACCATCACCCATGGTGAATTTTCAAATAAATATAAGGAATCAACAAGATTTTACTTAAACCCAGTTGCACCTCATATGCATCAATCTCAAACGCAAGCTCCCACTCATGTTTCTCAAATATAAGGCTCCAACAAACCTAGGACAACCCCTCTTGTAGGTTTTCCTCTATAAAAAAAATATTTAACACACTAACATTGAGTCATATCTCAAAGTCCTCTAATTCCACCCACCTAGACCATAAACCATAATCTAACTAATACCATAGCTCATAGTAAACACTACATATTCTCATTCATACACTCCATGGAATGTCATCTACCAACACCCTCTAAAATGTCTCACAACCCTATAGAATCACATTCTAGTCCAACAGCATTCCAATGTACTAATTCTCACTAAGAATCCATACACAGGACTACCCCTTAAGAATAAAAAACTCAGGTTGATCCCCTATGGAGTCATCTGGGTCAATCCAAGTCAAGGAATCGTAATAATAAGGTTTTGTTAGATAAAATTCCATTCTAATTTATAAATGAAAATTCCATATAGGTTGTTATACTAATATAAAATAACTAAACCTGAGTCACTCACCCTCTTTGATCATCTACACATCAAGCTTCTCCCTATAGGATCTGATCACTCTAGACAGCTACACTGACACAACTCACATCACCCTATAAAAATATGTATCCCACAAACCACCATCACGTTGTTTGATTAAGTAGAGTTTCAGTACAAGTTATATGGTAAATCAATGTATAGGTTGTTACTAATACTTTAAATAACTAAAACTACACAACACTCACCCCAAGGGTCAATATCGAAGGATCTAAATTCCAATTTTACTAACCCCTCAGGATCTCTACTCATCCCCTAGTAAATGGACCATATCTCCATCATCACTATAGGATCCACAAGACCTAATACTATAATAAAATATATATATATATATATATATAATTCAACCCAACTAATTATAATTCCATCAAATACTTATATAGGAAAATTTTGTATGATTAATTATTAACACTTTAAATAGTCAAGCCTTAGTCACCAATAGAAATGATCTTACTAGCAGGTTTATATTATATGAATCAAATATTCTTGATATGATGCATGACACTCATCTTGCCTCTACAGACCAAGATCCATATTCTAGTAACTCAAAGATAATAAATATCAAATCTCATGTGTTTCATGCTAGGTGACAATCACAAATGACCATAACAACATAAGATCAAAACATCTGTCTTGTACCCATAGTAACCTAGAATTCCACTGGAAAAGGTGTTCATGATGCACCAGTTTGGGTTTCTTCATAAGATAAAACACATTCATGTGTCTTCAATATACCAAATCCCATAATAGTAATTCAAAAAAAAAATAGGATCCTCTAACACCACTTCATAATTCCCTGTCTTGGATCACTCCTTGAACAGTAGTCACACTAGTCTCCCATGTGACCTTAGGAAAGCCTTTACAAAAACCTTAGGATTTTTTATAGTAGTAGGGGTCTAATTGGGTACTATGGGAAAGGCTATACCCATGTACCAAAGTAAAAATTATCAATAAAATTAACCAAGTACCATACAGTATAAAAATATATAGCACATTATAATAAAAAAAATAAGACATATTAAAAAAATGTAATGTTACATATAACTTGAATTTTAATGCATGGAAAAGTAAACACAAACACATGTACCATTGATCCGATCAAAATATAAAAAGGAATATAAGAAAAAATGAAACTACAGGAGACTCTACTCTACTCTGATTCATACCTCATCCCAATCTCCATATCTCATATGAGCTAATCCAGCTTGATCTGAACTCTGGGGTACAACCTGACCTATGCCTGTAATAACCATGTGATATATATTAAAGTACCCATGTGAAATGGCATCCTAAGTAGGGTGTGAGTACATAACTCAGTAGGTAACCACTAATGTGGTCTCTTTATAACCATTGTATGTTATGATATGTGAAAGTGAAAGAGTCAACTAATGTAAATAAATAAAATACATAACATAATAAATAAACCAACTCAATACCTAATTTGGCCCAATATCAGGGTGTCCCTAATCATGTCACGATGACCAAGCCTCCATAATATCACTATCACCCCATTTTTATATACAAATAACATGGTTCATCCCTAAAATCTATCATCGATCCTTAAATCCATGACCCAGATTGATCATACCATCCTCAGCCAATGTGGGAGTGTATCTGATCATGAGCATCTCATTAGAATAACCTCTATCCTATAAATGGGGATCCTATTATCACACCCAAACTGATGATTTATGTATCATAGGTAATTACTATGCATCCCTCTTCCCCAAACTCCTCGAATGAGCCCCATGGTAGTACCTAGGCATTCTCGATATCTGGCTAACATCTGATTCCCATGATGGGGAGTCCCTAAGAAATCATGTATTATTAGGGATAAATGATTCTTATGAGACCTAGGAAATCAAAGGGAATAACCTCTCTAGATCCCATTGTTAATCTCCTAGGAATTCAACATCTCTTGGATCCTCAGTTGAAGCATTTATGGTGTGTCTACATAATCCTAGGGGGTATCCTGGGCATCAATCAAGGGGACCCAGTAATCACACTCACAATGTTGAATATTTATGCTTGAGTATTTATTCATATCTATTACCTCATATCGTCAATCAAATCTTAGGCATCACGGTCATTCATAATGGTTTATTGGTATCACCATTCGATCTTGGAACCCGAGAATTTGTAATGGTGTCGCTATATCAAAGGAAGCCCTACTATCCTAGGAATTTATATACATGTGTAATCACATGGCTATGATATTGGATCCTTGGTACCACCTCTAGAAATACACTCCAACATCAAAAATATCTCTAGATTCTAGTTGTGCTAGGAATCCACACCTAATATGTTGTGATATAGGATCCTAACTATATCAGGCATCCTTGGGTCACATCCATCTCATCATGTGATTCTGTGGAATCCTGGGTAATCATGTTAGTGTTGGGCCCAATGGATTATTCCCAATATTCCTTGTAAATAACATTTTATCATACATGAACATAAATAAACATAAAAGTGGGGATAGTTCTATGCACATGCTCTTTCTTTTTCATCACATCCACTTTAAGATTATATGTCCATTTGGGTTTTAAGGGGACAACCAAAACCATCACAAGCCAAAACCACATTCACCCACACAAGGTCATTCTATCAATGGGGAACCCACTCAGTTCCCTTGGGTCATAGTACATCAAAGTCACTCCCAAGAGGGTCCTAGGTCTCACTATAGGTCTCGAGTTAACACTTGAATCTCTAAGGATATCACATCCAATGGAATCATCAAGAGGGTAGCATAGCCTTTCAAGATACATGAGGTCATCTCATCAAAAAAATTTATAGAGATGTAACATGGTATATCTCATTGCTGAAATACTCACTTGGTTGGTTTTCTCATATGTCCATCATCCATGGCCTATGGTATGTACACCTAAGATAAACACATCCCATGGGTCCATATACAGCCTATCATAACCACCCATATAAATTCAGGTAAAAAATATTCTTGAAGGTGAGTAGGTTTTATGTTTATATTCATGGACCCAACCAATAGTGACCATGACAATCAAATCAGTTCTAAGGACCCTCATGGCCTTGTCACTTTGTGTAGTCTACCTAAGAATTCCATTTTAAAATTAAAAAAATTATTAAACACATTTATCACCCTCAATAGAGAGACTTCATAACACATTCCATATAAAACATGCATAAACCAAAAGGGTAGGTACATAGCACCACCTACCTCATACATGATTCTTTCCAATTTTAATTCCAAGGGTCTTTGATAGCTTCCAAGACCCTTTTAAGCCCAACTATCTTGACGTAGTCCATTCCAAGATTGTATCTCCACTAGAGCCAATAGATCAAAATGAATATTAATAATTATTTAATAATTAACTATATAATTCATTAAAAAATAATCTAAATTAGTTATAATAATTTTTTCACTCACTAGAATCCGTGCAATATTGAAAACCCAACCAAAAACCAATAAGAGTTCCACTAGGGACTCTTGATATCAATCCCATAACAAGACCTAAATGTCAAAACAATTTCCACCATTAATTTAATTTAATTAAAATGAGAGACATTAAATAATTCTACAGCACAATGTACCTTTGATGATTCAATGAATTAATGTAGGAAAGTATCACCTTAGGAAGTCCTCTTACTAGGCTACATGAATGTTTTAGAGGATTTAGATGATTTCACTATTCTCTAATGAAATCATTATAAATCCATAAATCCATCAATATTAGAGTTTTTATGAATAATATGGAAAGTTAAGTTGATGAAGTGAATAGATACAATACTTTATGTCATTTCCAAAATCATTGACAATAATCTCCCAAAACAAAGGGTAAGTTATGAGATGACATGGGAGGGGTGCCTCATCTACGTATACCAACAAAAGAGGGGGAAGGGTGTTTCCCCTCTAAAAACTCAAGGGGGGAAAGAGAAATTTTCTCCATTAAAAAGATCTCCAATTAGCTAGTACTAGAACACCAACAAACTGGTGACCCTAGCATATAACACTTTGATATTTTAAAAGTAAAATATGTTTTATAGGGTATACAATAAGCAACACTGAGCTTAAACAAAAAACAAAATATTATTATTTAAATATGACTATTATAACATAGCTATTGAATTAGTGGGAATGAATAAGAATAAATAAATTATAAAATATACATATGAAGGTTGTAATCATTATAAATTTATTGATTAATTCTTAATAAATAAACACTCAATTCTTAGTCAAGTCATTTTATTCTTCAAAAATATGTTTTCTACAAAAATGATTATTATATCTTTCTGTGAGAAAATAATGTAATTATTTTTTCCACATTTAGAAAATTTATTTCATGAAATAAAAATAATTTTTGAAATCATTAAATTAAAATTTCGTTAAGGTGATGTTTTATTATTTATCTAAAAAAGATTGATTTTCCATTGAATAATGTAAAATACTGCTTTTATTGAAAATTGTATTTTTTTTTCAAACATGTACAAAGTTATATTTTATTTTAAAATGGTTTTAAAGTAAAATTTGATCTATTATATTATAAATAACCCAATTAAGTTAATTGGAATCAATATTGTTTTTTGAATTTTGTATTAAAAAAATTATACTTAAAAAATAGATTTTTAAACAACTGGTTTTCATTGCGTTATGTGATTTTATCTTAAATTAATTATTTATAATCGTATAAAATTATTTATTAAAAATGGATTCAATATATGGGATCATGATGTCTAAATTTGGTAAATAGTGCCCTTTTATTTTTTACCTTAGGAATATTAACCATAGTAAATAATTTTCACCATGGTAAGGGTAAATTGGGTAATATAGGTCAAAAATAATATGATAAGGAATAAAAAATCATAAAACTTTCCTTAATTTATATTAATGGGTTTATTTTGAATCATACTTATCATATATTATAATTATATCAATTTAGATTAATTTATAAATGAAATATAATTTGTATTAAATTAATACTTTAAGAAATTCTAAGAATGACCATCCTATATATTATAAAAGGAAACCCCTTATCTTAATTATTTACACCACTTTTAGTCGTATATATTAATAAAACTTTACCTATTCCTCTTATAAAAAACCTTATACAATTTTTAGAGTCTCTTTCACTTCCAAAAGATCCACCCTAGTTCCCTTAATAAGATATCAAAAGGAAATCTACGGAAGAATAGGTAATAGTCCTTACCGGTGCTTTCAAGTTTATTTATTACTATACTTCATAGTAATTTGTTGAAATCCTAATAAAATAATTAATATCATATAATAAATATACTGATATGTTATTTTGATTATGTAACAACTATATTTCATCTCTTTTTCATTCTACAAAAAGAGAAAACATTACATGTGTGTACGTATGGCTTATAGTCTCCACATAGCGGTGTAATTTGTATCCATCAACGCTTTACTTGGATGGTAATAAATATTAAAATAATGAATATATATGTTATTTTTTATATAAATATGATTTTAAAACTATAAAATCGTATATACCTTCTTACATTCTTCTCTATTGTAAAATGATAACGTCGTTCGTGCGTGGGTGCAGACTACCACCTCCACGGAGCGATTTGATTCATTTTTTGTTTATGATTTATGTAGATAGGTGTAAGTATGTATTTAATGAATATATATGATATAATATTTATTCTTTAAAGATTAATTTTTATTCAACTTTCATTTTTTCCATCCTTTGAAAAGTGAAAACAGCATTCATGCGTACTTACACCCTACCATCTCCATTAATGGTGTAATTCATTTTTCTATCTCTATAATATATGGATGACTATAAATACCTATATTTACTGAAATAAATGTGATATTTATACAAAGAATAAAATTCTATAGATTATGGAACCATGATAAAAGTACAAGGACTAGATCTACTGAATCAAGACATACTTGAAAAATGAATTAATTAACACTGAAAATAACAATAATAATAAAATATTACTAATTAAAAATTAATAAAATGTTATAAATGGATAATATATGATATTATAAATATGTATAAATTTATGTAATTTAATTACAATAAATATACATTTATTATATGTGATGTTAAAGCATGTTCAACTAAATGGAAACGTGATGTAATGTATTTCATCTCAATTACCACTCTATTAATACATATTTGGTATTATGCACCAATTTACTATATGTAGTGTATATAATACCCCATTTATGTATATAATATTAATATATATATTTTCATGATTATTAATTATTCTATTCAAGTTACTATTTAAAGAAAAAAATGAAAAAAAAAGAAAATCATATTTTTCTTTTTTAACAAGTATATTTTTTTCCATTTGTATATTTTTTTAAAAATTACAAAAATACTTTTTATTTACCAATTTTTTTTAAATGGATGTTTTATTTTATCCATAAAATTTTACATATTATTAAAGGAATAATTCTAATGTTTTCATGAAAGGTTTTCTTTTTATCTTTATTTACAAGAATACAAAAAGAATATTTGTTTAACTTATATAGTGTTAAAGGAATTTCCCACTACCATACCTTTTGTACACACTTTAGATTATTTTATATGATTTTAATTATTCTTCAAATGAAACTCTTTATGAAAAATTATTCATTTCCATTTTTTCCTTTACTTTAAAAGATTTTATTTTCCTACAAAATATATTTTTCTAATGATTACCACTCACCTCTTGCTTATTTATTATATTAACTTTCCCATGAAACATTCACTTTATTGTGATTATTAAATATTAAATTTTCCTTAAATATGTATCATAGATATGAATATTTCCTGAATCGTATATAATTTCTGCATATGGTGATTTACTTTGAAATTTATTTTATTGATTGGGGAAAAGTTGATTAATTCATATTATTTACTCAATACAGATATTTATTGATAATTCATATTATTTATCAATTTAATTGATCACTAAATATATGAGGAATTCATTAGGAATGCAGTGATAGGTGGGGACCAAAATTATATATCCCTTTAATGGATTGACGGGTCTTATGAGACAAATCATAAAGCTTGTATTAAATGGGTTTATATTGTATACATACCCATCAATTAAACAGTCTTGGCACAAGGCTTTGAAAATATAGATATCATAATTTTTGAAATCATGATGCCCAATATTAACAATTTACTTTATTGAGAACCCAGTTATTACTATCCATGATAATACTACATTGATATTATCCATGGACGCATTTTTCTTTATTATTGATTAAATAGAATTTGTTTTTAGTTATTTACCTTTTCGTGTCTATTATAGATTATTTAATCATTATATCTTCCATTATATGTAACCCTTACTAATCATATTATATCACCCTTTAATTTTTTTCTTTTTTCTAGGATATTAAATTGATATTATAAATAATATCGAGTATGAAAATATTATTTTATGATATGTATTTTATATTTCCATTGTAATATGGGAATCAAGTATGTACCTAGTTCTTAAAGACTAAAAAATTATTCAATATTTTGGGATGTGATTACTTGTATCTAGTTCTAATGTAATAGATAAGAAACTAGCACTGGATAACAAGATTTTGGGTGATTACAATTAGTATAAGAGAAATTTTATTACAAACCTTGGTAACTAGATTTTAAATGAACATACCTAACAAGAGAATTATTATAACCTCTAAATTATTTAATAATTTTTACCATTATAGTGATTTATTTAATAGAACAATATTCATGATTATTATGATAATGCTTGGTGTGTTCCGTCATTCAGTGATAGCACTAAATAGAATAAATTTAATTGACACCCATAAACAATGTAGATATTAGGGTAGCTTACTCAAGTTATGATGAATAACCTTTCCTAAATAGAGAAAAATAATATCCCACAACACGATTATCCTATGTTATATCACTCCATGTGACATGATTCTCTATATTTTTGCGGAACTAATAATCCATTAGTAGCTTATTAATGGTTTAAATCTCTACAAAATATATTCGAAGCTTTTGGATGTGATGAAATAGAAAATATTATTATGGTATTTTATTTTTTGAAAACATACACAGATCAATGGTGGTTATTTATCCAAAAAACTAAAGAGGATGAAGAAATAGAAATTATGGAATGGAGAATGTTTAAGGTGATTTTATTTAAGAAGTACTTCCCTCAAGAACAATGAGTTAAAATGGAGAGGATTTTCATAACATTAAATCAGAAGGGAAAAAAAGTATGGAAGAGTATGAGTATAAATTTTACATACTATCTAGCTATTCTTTGGACTACATACATAATACAAAAAGTAATATGGAACATTTCATTTATGGGATTAAGCCTAACCTCTGAAGAGAACTAGTTTCTAAAATTTTATCATCATAAAATGATACGGCATAAAATTCCATCAGGAAGGATATTTAATTATCTAATTTATATATTTTAAAAGGAAATAAATTGAAAAAGAGGTTGAGCAAACAACAAGAATAAATAATGAGGTGAAAAATAATAAGGGAAGGATGGAACATCCTGCATGTGATGATTTTGTAAAGAAACACCCTTGTACTTTATTTAAGGGAATGGTATTTTTTTAATGGGTGGAGATAAATTCCATTAGTCATATGAATGAAAGTGTAAGGAATAAAATTCTAATGTTCATTATTTCAATCGTAAAGGTCCAGGGCATTATTCAAACCAGTATCCCAATAATCCATGGAAATTTCCATATAAGAAGCCTAGGAGATATGTTAAATCATATTCTATTACTACATACAAAGTGGAATTATTAATTTTTTTGTGTATTTGGATTCATGAATTATATAGAATAATTTTATCGATGATATATTGGTTATAATAATCATGAAACATATCAGTTTTGTGATACATTAGTTTCATTTAATGATTTCAAAGCAAATATTGAATAGAATATTTACTTTGATGGAGTAATTGAGATATTTTTGGTAACCTTGAAAATGACTTTTGATTTGATAAAAAAATAAATTATGATGGATTTCACTACATTTTTTTATTTAAGGGATATAGGGAATAAGGATAGATTTTGTTTAAAAGTAGTTATGTTTTCATTGAATTTTTATGGTGATTGAGGTTATTAGTACTCTTTAAGATAATATGTGATCAAGGTATTCACATGTTTTTTATGTGAAAATATGAGATACTTTATTTCTCTTGTAATAAATGTTTAATCAAATATTTCAAATTTTTGAGTTTTAAAATTTAGTCAGAAATATTTTAGAGGAGTCTTAAGGATAAGTTTTAATGAAATGGATTAAGTTGATATTTGGGAGTTGTTTTTAAAGTTTTAGAGATTAATGTATTATTTGATAATTTTTTATAACCATTTTGTTTTTAGAATATACCAAGAAATATGAGGAATAACTTTTCATTATCTTATGGATCTAATGATCAATTAAAATTTTATTTAAGTTCTTATGACATAAAAAATTCATCTTGGATATTCATTTCATGGAGTAAAATATGAAGTGGAAATTGACCAAATCACATCCAAAGGATAAAATTTTGATTATTAAATAGAAATATATCAATTAAGTATATTTCCGTATATTCTTAGACTATATGTTAAAGTAATTTCTCAATGCTAGGAAAAGAATCTTAAAAGAAAAAAAATTGTCCTATTACAATCATTTCCAAAGAGTTGATGATCTTTTCACCCATTATAGATTATAGTTTTTTGGTGATTAAATGTATCTTATCCATGTTCTATATCACTCTTTATTAGTCCTTGGCCATTATTTTTCTCCTCTATGTCAATATTTTCACTTCCCACTAATTTTATCCTATTTAGAAACCTAGCTTTGTGTAGTTCCTAATGACCTTCTTATTTCTCATTCCCTATTTTTAGGGGGATGTGAAACCCTTTATTACTAAGAATAAATAAAAAATTGGAGGATTAAATTTATTAAATAAATAATAATGTTACACTCCATGTTTTTAAAAGAAAAATATATTTGATATAGTATACAACACACAACACTGAGCTTAAATTAACATCAAAATATTATTATTCAAATATAACTGTTATAACCTAGTTGTTGAATTTAAAGGTATGAATATTAATAACTAAATTATTAAATATACATTAAGTCGATACTTAATACAAATTTGTTGATTAATTCTTAGTAAATAAACAATCAATTGTAAGTAAATTCATTTTATTCTTTAAAAATATATTTTCTTTAAAAATAATTTTTACTACATTTTGTGATAAAATAATATAATTAACTTTTTAAACATTAAGAAAAATTATTTTATGAAATGAACTTATTTTTTGAAAAAAAAATTAAAATTATCTTCGGGTGAGTTTTTGTTATTTTTTTGAAAAGATTGTTTTTCTAGTGAATAGTGAAAATACTACTTTTATTGAAAATTGTATTTTTGTTTCGAGCATGTACAAAGTTATATTTTGATTTAAAATTTCTTAGAAATAAAATTATATCTATTATATTATAAATAACCCAATTAATTTCATTGGAAGTAATTTTATGGTTTAAAATTGTACAAAAACATTTTTATACTTATAAAGCAATTTTTCTAAAAAACTTTTTTTCATTATGTTTTGTTCTTTTATATTAAATTAATTACTGCCAAATATATAAATTGAATCATGAAAAATTTAGTAAAATTTAGAATCATTAGTTAAAAAAATTTAAATAATCCGCTTTTATTTTTTGTAATTATGAATAGTAACTGTAGTGAATACTTATTCGGTTAGGTTAATTCGGGTAATTTGGGTAACAAATAATATGAAAATGACTAAAAAATGACCCTAACAATTACATTAATTTTATTGGATTATTATATCACATCTATAAACATAAAAAAATTTAATATATGTGTTTTTTTCCATTTATCTATGATTTTTACCTTTATAATATTTTATGTAAAGAAAAGTCAAAAATGTTTTTCTCTTTGATTTATTAACTTAAATTTTTTGATAAAGGTATAAATACAACTTGTGTCTGGTTATAAATATTAATTTGAAATATAAATTATTTATTTTTATCATGGTAATTTATTTATAATTTTTAGTGATGAAATAATTACTTTAAATGTTTGTGCAACGCCGACACAACATTTATTTCATTAATAAAAAAGTAAAATAAATGATTTTAAAAATACTAAAAGTAATATAATTTAAAATAATTATGGTGTCCCATGAAATTTTTAGATAAATGAAACATTAAATTTTTTTTTAAATGATTATATTATAATTCTCTCTTTTTTTTGATGTATTCAAAATCAAATTAAATGAATAAAGATAAAATTTACATTAATAAAATTTTATATTAAATAATATATTATTAAAAACTTTAAAATTAATATAAACATTATATTCAGTAAAATTAATATTATATGATTTTATACATCAACCATGGTCCATTTATGGGTCTTTTTCAATTTATTGTAACATTTTTAATCCTTAAAAGGTAGAAAACTTTAATATTATTGTAATTATCAAAAGGGTTAACAGGAGATTAAAACTAAAAGATGCAGGTGAAACCATAACCAAAACATGTCTAAATTTTATTTTATGAGATTATTTAGAATTCTAATCAACTTACATTATAATTATATCAATTCAAATCCATTTGGACATGAAATATAATTTATATTAACTTAATAATTTATGAAATTCCAAGAATGTCCCTCCCCTCCCTTATAAAAGGACACCCCTTCCCTTAATTATTCACACTGCTTTGAGAAATATTGATCAACAAAACCCTAAAAATTACTCTTATAAACATCCATATCCAAGTTCTATAGGTTATTCTCTTCCAAAAGATCAATCCTAGGTCCCTTAAAAATATATCTGAAGGATTTCTACGGAAGAATAGGTAATCATGTTTATCGGCTCTTCCAAGCTTATATCTTTATATACTTCCTATTACTATTTTTTACCCATCCTAAAATAATAAATCTAGTATTATAAATATAATTATATATCATTATGGTTATGTAACAACCATATTCCATCTATTTTACATCCTATGAAATGAAAAAAAAATATTGCACGTGTGTACATATGGATTGCCGTCTCCACATAGCGGAGTAATTCATTTTTCATCACAAATTTACATGGATGGTTATAAATATATAAATAATGAATCTATATGATATTTATGATATAAATAAACTTTTTTAATTCTATAATCATATATAACTTCTTACCTTCTAATCAATTGTAAAATGATAACGGCGATCATGCGTACGTGTGGACTACCACCTCCACAAAGAAATGTGATATGTTTTTCATTTATGATTTTTATGGATGGTAATAAGGATGGATTTAATTACTATATATGATATATATGATATTATAATGATTCATTAATTATTAATTATTATTCTACTTTCCTTTCTCCCATCTATCAAAATGTGAAAACAATGTTTCTCAGAACTACAACCTACTTTCTCCATAAATGATGTAATTAATTTTTCTATCTATATGTTTTATGGATGAATATAAATATCAATATATATTGAATATATATGATATTTATAACATGAATAACATTATTTATATGATGTAATAATGGTAAAAGTACAAGGTCCAAAACTACTAAATCAAAACATATTTGAAAACGATGTAGTTAACAACCAAAATAATTATACTAAAAAAAATATTGTTAAAAAAACATGTGATAAAGTGTTATAAATGGATAATATATGAAACTATATATATTTATATGGTTATTTTATGTTAATATAATAAATATAAAATTATTATACATGTGGTTAAAGAACGCTCAACTTAAGGGAAATGTGAGGTAAGGGATTTGTCTCAATTTCCACAACATTGAGACATATTTGTCATTAAGAACCTATTTACTCTAGGTGAATTATATATTGAACCATAGAGGTTTTTAAAAAGAATATATATTTATTAATAACAATTAATGATTCAATTAAATTTTATCTTTCAAGAGGAATGTTTAAAATAAATTTTGTTCTTATTTTTCTCCTTGATCATGTATATTTTTCTTCCATTTCCATAGTTTTCAAAATTGTTTTATGAAAGAACATTTTTGTCAAAAAAATAATATTTAAAGGATATTTTAATTTATCCTTCTCTTCTTATATAGTATGAAATTAATATTCCTAATGTTTTCTCAAAATGGGTCATTTTCAAATTTCATTATAAAAAGTCAAAAGGAATGTTTTTTTAACTTATACAGCATTAACGAACATTACCTCCACTATAACTGTTTTATTCCCTTTAGCTTCATCTATAAGATTTAAATTATTTTTCAAAGGAAAATATTTATTAAAAATTGTTCACATAAATTTTCTTATATTTTTTAAATGAATTTATCTTACTACAAAATAAAATTTTATAATGGTTACCTCTCACCTCTTGTTTAATTTTGTGAATTTTAACTTTATCTTGAAACATTTACTTTTTTATGATCATTAAACATTAAATTTATCATAAATATATATCATGTGTGTGTTAATTTACTAAACATTATACCATTTCAACGTATGGTGTTTTAATATGATATTTATATGATTGACAGGGGAGAACTTGATTAATCTTTATTCTTTACTCAATATGGATATTTTTGATAAATAATATTATTTATGAATTGAAATGATTATTCAGTATATGAGGAAATCATTGGACATGAAGTGATGGGTGGTACCCATAATTATATATCCCCTTGATGAATTTATGGGTCTCAAGATACAACTTAGTAAGTTAGCATTAAATTGGTCTTTAGTGTATACATACCCATCAGTTAAACAATCTTGGAAAAATGATTTGATTGTACCGATATCATGATATCTGAAATCATGATGTTCAATATTAATCATTTACTTCATTGAGAATATAGTTTTTATTATCTGTGATATTACTACATTGATATTATCCATGAATGTATTTTGTTCTCAATTATTAATTAAATTTCATGTGTTTTCAGTTATTAAACTTTCTATGTTGATTAATCCTTATTTACTCATGATAGTTTCCACTATACATAACCCTTAATGAGAATCTAAGATCACTCATTTATTTTTTCTTCTTTTCCTTAATATATAAATAAGGATATTATGAATAATATCAAGGATTCAAGAATTCTTTTATACAAGGTATTTTATATTTACAATGTAATATATAAATCATATTTGTATCTAATTCTTTAAGACTACTAAATTATTTAGTATTATGGGATGTGATTACTTGTACATAATGCTGATATAATAAAGAAGACACTAGCTCTAGGTTATTGGAGTTGGGGTTGTTATATAGAAGTCTGACCAAGCTACTGTTCTAACCATCATAAATTTGGTGGATCACTTATCATTGTTCGGTGGCTACAAGTTACAGCCACCACATGGTCCATCTACCCCGGGTTGTTTATTTTTATTCTTTGAGTCCTTTAACTCAATTATGATCCTCAAAACCTATCCAAAATATGCCCCTTGTGGTTTTATGACTCTTATAATTCCATTCTGAATCCTAGATCAAAATTCAACCCGTCCACCAAACACAAATCAAATTTATCATCAATTCCAAAGATCATACATACATGAGGCACTACAGTAAGACCAAAAATAATGAAAACCTAAGTTAAATTAATTCAATATAAAACCTTAGGTTTCCATGGTTATTTTAAAGAAATAATATGAGAGGATAATATAGAAGAAAAAAGAGGATACAATTTTGGGGAATAAATCTTAAAAATCATAATTTTTTGTGAGACATCACTGTAAAATAGTCCAAACATATAGGGGAATGAAGTGGGATAACCTATAGTGGATACCCAAATTAGAGGTGGAGAAATTGGTGGTGGAATCACTTAAATCATAATTAAAAATAAAAAAAATATTTAGGTTTTAATGGGTCATATAATTTTTCTACATGGTTTAGTAAACAGTGTGAGAAAAATGTGAATAAAACAAAAAACTTATTTTCAGCATGAAAGTGTTTGTTTTATAGCTTGGGAAGATCATGGTCAAACTTTTTTACCCAAAAACATACAAACACACCTAAAAATGACACACCAAACAAGATGGTAATCCACCCAATGATTAGTGAATGAAATATATATCATGTAATGATATTATGGGTTTCACAAAAAACATAATGGCTAGTCTAAAAACCATTAAATATAGTAAACTTCTAATCATCCCTATTCAAATTTTTTAATCCACAAAATTTTTGATGTCCCGGATTTGGTTCACTCAAAATTAATTGAACCTGATTGGCTATATGGACTCAAGTGTGCCTCCCAATATTCTAGAGTTCATCGACTAACAACAAGGGTCTACGATGGTATGGTGGGTAGAATATACTCTCATGATCAAAGTGAAGAATAGTGGTATACAATAATAGTAAGCAATAAAGACAATGTAATAACTAAAATACAAGGTCATATTTCATCCATATATAATAAATAGGAAGAATCATAACCAATAACATATACAATATTATGTCACGTTGTGATACTATACAAAAAGGGAAATGTATGAGAATCAGAGAAGAATGAATATACAACATGATATAAAAATAAAAAAAAAGACCAAAATGGATCTCCAATAGAATCATGAGAATAAGCATGGTTCTATGCTCTTGTAATTCATCCTATTATAGAAAATCAGGCATCCAATTCTGGATTCATTCTTTTCTCCCTACCTGCATCCATAAGATCTATTCTGGTACCAATTGGAGACCCGAACAGGGTGTGAGATATACTCAATAGGCTACCAACAACAGTGTTTAGAATGATTCGAACAGTTCATATAAAATAGAAGTGTGCATATATGAAAATATAAAGTATAAATATAAATTGTAAACAAGTAGTCTCTGGTTCATAAAGTACACCAGGATGACACTATATGATTCGGCTTAAGCTAGGATATCTCTAAATATGTTTCATCATGTATATATATATAATTGTATGTATAAATATATTTATATATCTGTATATATATGCACTATATACATAGTAACATATATAGACACATATATATATGTAATTCTATCCAGGAACTAAGGAAAAACTCTGGCATCCTGGCATAGTCATAAGAGTCTCATAGAGTAGTTAGGGACATTGTGCTTGAGTATCATGAGTAATAAGGGACATTATTCCCGAGTATTATCAAATAATAATATAGGCCATTCCAGAGTATCATTAATCATAAGGGACACCATGCCAGAGAATCATAATAAACAAGGGATTTTATTCCCATGTATCATAATCAATAATAATTTTCATTCATGCTTTAATATAATCTAAGAGATGGTTTCCAACCATTATACATTTCATTTAGGCATTGGCCAAAATTTACATAGGATTCTTGTGACATAGTCATAGAACTCACGTTCTATTTAATTATAAAAAACCATTCAATTAGATAGAGAAATAGTACCACTTAAAAGGTTTCTTAGACACATTAACCTTAAATAAGTCAGGGGAATTAAATTATTACACCAAAAGGGGTGGCACCTGTTGATGTGGGTGACCTACAATAATGAATAAGTGTCAATGAGAGTTTCTATAACAAGGTTAAAAATTACAATAAGGAATTTTTTATTTTCACATTAACTCTCGTAAATTATGGTGTGTTGAATGATAAATCATGATATAAAACAACTCCACTTTTGGGAAAAATTACTAGACCACCTACCATATAACGGTAGATGAATCATCGCCCAATATTGCCCTATATTTCAATATATAATGGATGAAATTATAGAAATAGAAAAATTCCATAAAAATAGGGTACATTATCTCATCAAGAAATATAATTCATAATGGGGGTTAAAAAAGGGAAAGAATGAATAGGTTCTAAGAGAATACCAATACATATCCAACATAATAAACAGAGAAGGAATCAGATGCTGAATGAATGAGGTAGCACAAATCCTACCTTAAAGAGAAGAGAGAGATCTCATAGAGGGGGTAGGCTACTGTGTGTGTAGAGAAAAGAAAAATAAGGAGGAAACTTTACAGAATATAGGATAAAATGGGGATTTCATGAATTTTTAAATGTCACGTGGTTTTCCCCCACGGTTTGGCCAATTCGTTCCTCAAACCATGCACACCCACTACTTTAAGTGTCACAAACCATGAGGGATAGGTGCATAGTTTGGGAGAACCATTAGAAGACCAAGTAACCCTCTAAAGTACCCCATATAGTGTAACAAGACTATGTGGCCTTAGGTGCACTATTTAGACAAACCATTCACCTAGCCTGTTTCCTCCAATACTCAAGGATCCAGGATTTGAATGAGTCATGGATGCTTCTAATATCTCCCTTAACATATTAGGAATTCTATAAGGATAAAAAAAATATACGTTTAAATTGAAATTAAAAGTATTCATACCTCATAATAAAATCTAGGATCTTACAATCTCCCCTATATAAAACAACTCATCCCCAAGTTTCCCTTATTTGGGTGGTAAAGTGTCATATGAGAACAACTCCATCCACTAAGCATATACATTATCCTCTCACTCTCAGGACTCTTCCACTACATAGTTGTATTACCATACCACCTGTACTAGAGGAGATGACCTTCCTTGTAGAGCCTTTTTTCTCTAATAAATTATTCTTATAGGGTTATCCACAAAATAATCATCAACATCTAAATCAACATCATCAGTATGAATAATATGAGATGGTTTTGAATTATAACAGTGAAGCTATGAAACATGGATGATTTAGTGAATTTCTCGATACTTATGAGGTAACTGGATCTGATAGTCTACTGATCTGACTCACTTAGAGATCATAAAATGCCTAATAACATGATGTAATAGCTTCCAATTTATCTAAATCCACTTATAACCCAACCTAGAAAAAACACACAACAAGACCCGATGACCCACCTCAAGCTCCATAGGTTAGTGGTGACTACCAGTATAATAATTATACTTAGACAGATCTATATCCATGAATTTACTAATAATATTTATCGACTATAATGTATCCTAAATGACATGATGTACAAGTAGTGTTTCCTCTCCTGCCCTATAACCAGCACAGGGCTAAAAAACATGGATTGTCGTATAGGGCCTCATTAAGAGCCATTGAATAGTTTCATAAAAGCTATTATTTTAAGAAAATTCAAAAGGAGGAAAGTGTTTCTCCTAAGAAAATCCAAAATAAAGAACACATACTTGGATAATGTCATCTAATATCTAAATTGTATGCTCGGATTTCCCTTCGATCTATGGGTGATAGGTTGTGTTTAGAAGCACCTATGTTCTAAGAGCCTTATACGACCCTTGCCAGAACAACGATGTAAACTAATAATCTATAGTGACCCAAGCTTCTCATATGTGGATACTACATAGTTTTAGATGAATATTCATTACATTACACAAATACACACCTAAGGAATATGATATTTTAGTTCCTTAGG
This sequence comes from Viscum album, assembly GCA_963277665.1. NCBI lineage: Eukaryota > Viridiplantae > Streptophyta > Magnoliopsida > Santalales > Viscaceae > Viscum > Viscum album. The sequence continues at coordinate 243,298,389 of OY728137.1, forward strand.
AAACTTGGAACACAAAACATTAAATTCATTAATGATCTTCAATGTTTCCCACAAAGATATTCCCATTTAGTACTCTTCATAGATGTACCCATCAAAAATCTTTCTTCATAACCTGGTGAAAGGAAACATAAGAAAGGGTGAGATAATATGCAAAGTAAGGGTAAACATAATAGATATCAATTTAAGATCATATGAAATCATAAGACAAGCATACGGGTATGTGATCATGAAAATAAATTATGAAGTTAATAACTAAACTGTCATAGATCATAAACATGATTCATGGAATGTAAAATTATTATTTCCAAAAACATAGACCATAAGGGTGGTAAATCAAAATATATCAATCATGAAATGTAAGATCCTAGTTTTTGGAAAGGTAAATTTTTCATTATGTTTTGGTTGAATCCCTTGTTCCGGGCTTCAAGGGATGTCTTCTGGAGGTGTGAGAGGCCTTGGGGGTGTTACAGGGGCTCGGGGAATGAAAGAAAGAAAATCTGGGCAAGAGAAGCCAGGGCGCACGACCTGCGCATGGCCAGGGAAAACCGTACGGCCTGCCCAGGCAAAACTGTGTGACCCCTCCCCCTCCGAATAGCAGCATACACACGGATTGCACATGGTTTACCAAACCGTGCGGCCAAACCGGGTGACCTCTTAATGTTTTGAAAATTTACAAAATTTCCCCTCTGAGCTTTTAAACCCCAACTCTGGATTTTCCTCCATTCATCTCCTCTATACCCTAGTGACGAACTTGGCCAACCCAAGTTTCCCAAGGGTGGTTCTCCTTCAATTCTAAAGCATTTTTGGTGTCATTGGTTGTGGATCGAAGCTCCGTGTAAGGCTAATCCCATCATTTCTTCTCTTTTTTTAGGGTTTTCATCTTCTCTCCCTCTTGTTCCGAAGCTCTAAAACCCTATCTTTTGGGTGAGTTTTAGGTTGAATCTCAAAAGGTTGGTCGGATCGAGGTCCAAGGACTTTATTGAGAGTGTGTTAAAATGTGATTTTAGGGTAGGTGGTCTATAAGTGATATCCCATAGTTATTTGGGTATTTGTGCATGTTTAGTTATGCTCTTGTTTCTCCTTGGTTATTTTTTGAATAACCTTGGAATGATTGGTATTAATGATGTTTAAAATGGAAAATAGAAACCCTCACGATCCCTGTGGGATGTGTTGGGATTGACTTGACCTAATTTAGGGCCATCATTGGGATGTTCCGTCTTTTCCCTGACCTAGGTATTGATATTAAACAAGTGACCTTATTGTAATAAATTGTAGAGCCCTTGATAAACATGTTGGCGTGAATTGTTGATTCATGGAAATGATGAACGGGTTAAATGGGTTAATGTGTAAACTGATTAAAGACCATAATGGGATAGATTATGGGTCTAGTGTTTAATGCTTAGTGAGATAGGCATAACACATTGGAATTGGGTGAATGGTTAAATGATGAGAAATAGTAATGTGTTAATGGGTTAAGGCATAATTTGAATTCCCATGTGGTTTGTTGTGAATGGTGTTTGTCCAAGGGCAATGGTACGATGGGTTGATGGTTACTTATATATATATAAGCATGTGCACATGGCTTGGTAGTATGGGGTATGACTTGAGGATCTAACCCACGGGTCGAGTGAATACTAAGGTTCTAAAATCCACCCTAAATGCATGGGTTAGGAATGGGGATTGATGCTCTTTTCTCCAAATGGTTTCATCCACCCAGACTGATGCTTTGAGGTGAGGTTATGGTTGCAATGAGGGAGTTAGTCCTAGTGATATAGGATAACCATGTGTTTACCCTCTTGCATGTGATTGTTGTCCTTAGACCCATGTAACATAATGTATGTGATTAACCCATGGAAATATGATGAAATAGTAAGTGATGATAATTGGTGTGAAATGAATGGTAATGGAAGTGGCAATGGATTTGGATCTGAACTGGTTAATGGAACCTTAAATAGTTAATTGTAAATTATCAGTCATATTCCTTTTGCATTCACTACCTGTTCATACTGGATATTTTGTAGACACCGTTGGTGGTGGCCTATAGAGTTGTACTCATACCCTGCGCGGGCCGCCGTTGGGTACCCGAGCAGAATTCATGTTTATATGTCAGGAGAAGGGAAAGGGTCTTTGCTAGATAGTTGAGTGGACATGGGTAGCACTTAGTGGAGGATCCATACTTGGATTCGGGACCATTTTTGGGGATTTTGGTCATTGTCCTTATTTTGGGTTTTTTTCACTCTTGCACTTGTAGTTTGAAATGGAATATTTATTGTTGGAATTGGTTATACATGTTCCTTGTTTATTGGTTATTTTTTCTGCTATTTGGTTTTTTTGTGGATTACTCTAATAAAAGGGGGGGTATAGTCTCCCCACTTGACTCCTTAGACCCCTGCTACTAGTCGGCAGCCTTTGGTGTACGAGGAGGCGTGCTTAAGGTCATGTAACTACCCAACTCGGAGCACCGGTTTAGTGGATTTCAGGACAGGGATGTTACAAAGTGGTATCAGAGGAGGTCTTTCTTATCCTTCTATGAGGTCTTATTATTTGGGATTGATAGCCAAGGGTTATGACTTGTTGGGCCTTGGTAATGAGCTCGTGCTTGGGAGTAGCTAACCCATGTATAAGGAAAAACCCAAGTCACCCTGGGTGGGAAATGTTGTTCTTGTTTTTGTGTTGTTACAGTTGATGGTATTTCACCATTGGGTGATGTACATGTGGTTTGATGTGACTTTTTTATGATAATTGGCTCGTGGCCTTAACGACACGAGGATTTTCATTCATGCACCATTGTAGGCACCTAGGGAGATAGGTGACATGCATTGTGTTATGCACATGCACGGGGTGGGTGTGTGAGGTAGGAAAGTAGGGTGCATCATGCATTTAATGAAACCAAGAACTAATGAGAAGAATGAAATAAGAAAAGTGGTTAAATGATGTTTAATGAAATATAAGGGTTGGAAATGAAGTGGACAATGTTTTTGTAAAGTACTGTGCGAGTTGGTGATAGTGCATGGTTGCTTACCCCATGTGGACCATGGCTCGCGGTAGGGATGGTCAGGGCGGTGAATTTGAGGTGTTAATTTTGTGGAATTAGTATATGAAAATGGGTTGTTGTAGCTTGTAAATAGATTTTGATAAAGTCGTGAAATTTATGTGGTATGTGTGATAAATCTATTGCTTGGCAATGTAGAGAGATGCCACTACGACGTCGGTTACTAGTTGGGCAACAGGAGGGTGTTGCTGAGAACACTCCTCCAGTAGAGGAGCAAGAAAATGTGGTGATAAAAGAAGGTTGAGAGGACCAGTTCTGGGAGAACATGGCTTGCCTTATGTAGATGATGGATCGGGACCCAGGGCTGGTTACACCGAGTAGGTTTGAGCTGACCAGGGAGTTCCAACTACAGCACCCTTCGACCTTCACTGGAGAGGGTGGGCCAGAGGCAGCGGAGTTCTGGTTAGAGTCTGTCCAGACGATACTGGATCATCTGGAGACCCTGGTCGAAAAGTGGGTAAAGCTGGACATTTATATGTTATGGGGCCAGGCTAGGCGTTGGTGGGACATTCAGGCTCAAATTGAGCAGGCTAAGGGAATGTCGTTGGAGGTTTTTCAGGAAATGTTTCTTGAGAATTTCAACCTAGAGGCTTTGAGACAGAAGAAGGCTACAGTGTTTATAAGCCTCACTCAAGGATCTCTATCAGTTATGGACTATGGTAGTCGCTTCACGGATTTGAGACGCTTTGTCCCAGTGTTAGCAGGGGATGAGGTAGCAGTAGCGAAGCATTTCCAGGATGGGCAGAGACATCAGATCAGGTCTCAAGTAAATTTCTTCTACTTGAAGAGGTTTGAAGAAGTGATGGATTAGGCACTCATCTCTATAGGGAACCTGAATGGAGATTTGGGTGGTGGTCTTCTCGTGCCAGCTGGGCGGACTAGTGGTGCATCTTCTGAAGGTCGGAAGTGTTGTTTGGAAAGTTTTCAGCAAGGTGGTCAGAAGGGAGGGTTATCCTCTCAGAGTGGGAACCCGGTGTTTTATTATCAGTGTGGTAAGCTGGGGCATATGCATGGTCAGTGTCCTGGACCACTAGTTGAGTGTCGTTCGTGCAGCAGGATGGGACATGTGAAGAGGTTCTGCAGGAAACCTCGGTAGGTGGGAGAGTATGATGGTGAGAAGTAGGTACCGGGTACGGGAAGGGGATCAGTTGCCCCGTATCAGGAAGGAAGTTGGAGCTCCACGGGCCGTACTGGCAGGGGCGTTGGATGTGGAACTCCAAGGCAAGATCGCTCATGCCAGCAGGGAAGTGGAGTACAGGGTGCTCAAGCCGGAGCCCAGGGTAGAGGGGCAGGTCAGCTTCAGGCAGTTCAGTTTGTGCCTAGTGATGGTGAGGCCATACCATCAACTGTTCGAGGTACGATCCTTGTAGCTTCTACATTTTCTAGTGCGTTGTTTGACACAGGTGCCACACTCTCTTTTTTCTCTTCTCAAATTGTTGTAGCACTAAGTTTACCTATGGAGAGGGTGTGTGGAGTTATGTTAATTGACACTCTGTTGGGGGTGCGGGTTGAGGATATCAAGCAGTGCAAGGGATGTGCCTTGGAAGTTGGTGGGTATCGTTTTCTGGGGGACTTGTTCATTCTCGAGATTTCAGGGATTGACCTAATCATGGGAATAGATTGGTTGGTGTTGTATCGGGCACACATAGACTGTTATCGTCGTAGAGTATCGTTCGGGTTGCTTGAGGGTGACGCTTATGTCCACCATGGCGAATGGGATATTCGAGTAGGTCATGCAGGACCATTTGGTCAGCGGTTGAGTGGCCTCACGGCTCGAGTGGCATGTCTCATGCTTGATGACAACGAAAGAGGGGAGAAGTCTATTTTCCCTCTTATGGAGGATCGATTTCAGGACATGTTTCCTGAGTATTTCTCGGTGTTACCCCCCGAAAGGGATGTTGAATTCACAATCTAGTTGCTACTGGGAGCGGAGCCAGTTTCTATTCCGCCATACCGAATGGCACCGATAGAACTCCAGGAACTAAAGGTTTAGCTTGAGGAGTTAGAGCGTGAGGGGTTTTCCATCCTAGTACGTCTCCTTGGGGATCTCCTGTGCTTTTTGAAAAGAAGGTCGATGGGTCGTTAAGGATGTGTGTTGACTATCGAAAGTTGAATTAGATGAAGGTGAAAAATCGGTACCCTCTTTCAAGAATTGATGACATGTTTGATCATTTGAGGGGTGAATCAGTTTTTTCTAAGATTGATCTGAGGTCTGGTTATCACCAGTTAAGGGTGAGGTCTTCTGACGTACTGTGGACAACTTTCTGAAGTCGGTATGAATTGTTTGAGTTTGTGGTAATGCCTTTCGACTTGACCAATGCACCGGTGGTGTTTATGGATTTGATGTACCGGATCTTTCATCCCTATATATATCGGTTTGTGGTTGTCTTTTTTGACGATATCTTAGTGTACTCGAAAACTCATGACGATCATGCCCAACATCTTAACATCATCTTGGGTATGCTAAGAGAGCATCGGCTATATGCCAAGCTATCAAAGTGTCAATTCTGGATAGGTGAGGTGCATTTTCTGGGTCACATCATCTCGGAGGTAGGTGTGCCAGTGGATCCAGAGAAAGTGTAGGCAGTTGTATCTTGGGAGGAGCCCAAGAGTGTTTCTGATGTTCAGAGTTTTCTAGGTTTGGTCGGGTATTAGTGAAGGTTCATTCAAGATTTCTCTCACTTGGAAGCACAACTCTCGGGATTGACTAATAAAGGAATTAGGTTTGAGTGGTCTGAGGCTTGTGAGAATTCCTTTCAAGAGTTGAACAAGTGGTTGACGACCGCACCTATCTTGATCTTACCTAAGCTGGGTAAGAAGTACTTCATGTTTTGTGATGCGTCTAGAGTCAGACTAGGGGTTCTGTTGATGCAGGATGAGCGGCTTGTGGCTTATGTGTTAAGGTAGTTGAGACCCCATGAGCCAAACTATCCCACTCATAACCTTGAGTTGGCTGTAGTGGTGTATGCCTTGAAGTGTTGGAGGCACTATCTTTTGGGAGAACAGTTTACTGTGTTTAACGACCATAAGAGTTTAAAGTACATCTTCTCACAGTGGGATCTAAATCTTCGGCATCGAAGATGTGTTGAATATCTCTAGTATTTTAACTTTGAGTTGGTGTAAATTCTAGGAAAGGGAAACAGTTTTACTGATTCTCTGAGCAGGAAGGTTCAGAATCAGGTGGTTCAGGAGTCCAGCACCGAGGGGAAGGTGATGACTTTGTTTGCATAGATGCACCTAGAGGTGCATGAGGAGAATGGTCAGGTCAATCTTGCTTCCTTAATGATGGAGTCGACGCTTTTGAGTCGAGTTAAGGAAAGTCAGCCTGATGATCTTGAGTGTTTGATCATGAAAGAAAAGCTTAAAGGTGGGGAGCTACCTTCTGGCTGGGTCGTTGGTGTGGATGATGTTGTTCATTTTTGTGATCGTGTGGTTGTGCTAGAGTGCATGAGGGAAGAGTTGATGTGTGAGTTATATGCATCAAAGTGGGCAGTGCATCCTGGTTTGATGAAGATGTGTCATGATATCCGAAGGAAGATTTGGTGGCCTGGAATGAAGAAGGAACTTGTGGGCTTTGTGGCACGGTGCCTTACCTGTCAGCAGGTGAAGGCTGAGCATCAATGCCCAGGTAGTTTGTTGCATCCATTTCCCATTCTGGAATGGAAGTCAGATGATATAAAAATGGATTTTGTTGTGGTTCTTCCAAGGAAATCGTGGAAGAATGACACAATCTGGGTAGTAGTAGATCAGTTAATGAAATTGGCTCATTTATTACCGATTCAGGAGACCTATACAGTTGACCAGTTGGATGAGCTGTATGTTCGGGAAATAGTGTGGTTGCATGGTGTTCCGCGAACCATAGTTTCAGACCAAGATCCATGTTTCACATCACATTTCTGGCAAGGTTTGCAGAAGGCGCTTGGTACGCAGGTGTTTTTGAGTACGACTTTCCACCCAGAGACAGATGGGTAGTCGGAACGTATGATCCAAGTGTTGGAAGACATGTTAAGATCTTGTATCTTGGACTTTTGTGGTTCTTGGGAGATACATCTATCTTTAGTTGATTTTTCCTACAACAATAGTTTTCAAGCTATAATTCAGATGGCACTGTTTGAGGCACTCTACATGAGGCCATGTCGATCTCCGTTGTGTTGGCTAGAGGCCGGTGAATCTAAGTTGTTGAGGCCAAGTCATGTGTAGGAGACTTTAGAGAGAGTTAAGTTGATCCAAAAGCAGATGGCTATGGCTCAGAGTAGGCAGATGTCATATGCAGATTGGAGGAGTAGACCCCTTGAGTTTGTGATGGGTGATAAAGTGTTCATTCGGGTGTCTCCAAGGTTGGGTCACCGTTGGATTCGGAAGCAGGGTAAGTCGGCGCCCTGGTATGTGGGACCTTTTAGGATTGTGGAGAGGATCGGACCAGTGGCTTACCGATTAGATCTTCTATAGCAGTATGGTGGGATGCATGATGTGTTTCATGTGTCACAGCTTCGACGGTATCACCCTGACCCATCTCACGTGGTTGATGTGGAGAATGTGGAGCTTGAGGTTGATGCGTCCTTTTAGAAGCATCTGGTTCGTGTGGTGGATTGTAGTGAAAAGGTCTTGAGAGGCAAGGTTGTGCCATTAGTGTGAGTACTGTGGCATCATGGGAAGGTTCAGAAAGAAAATTTGGAGTAAGAATCCAATATGTGGGCTCAGTGTCCCAAACTCTTCTCTTAGGTGGATCAATGAGGCTTTGAAACTCGACTCGAGGACGAGCAGTTATAAGGTGGGGAGGTTGTAAGATCCCAGTTTTTGGAAAGGTACATTTTTTATTATGTTTTTGTTGAATCCCTTGTTTTTGGCTTCAAGGTATGTCTTTTGAAGGTGTGAGAGGCCTTGGGGGTGTTCTGGGGGCTCAGGGAACAAAAGAAAGGAAATCTGGGCAAGAGAATCTCGGGCACACGGCCTACGCACGGCCAAGGCAAACCGTGCATCTTGCCTAGGCAAAACCGTGCGACCCCTACTCCTCTAGACAGTAGAATACGCATGTTTTGTGCACAATTTTCCAAAACGTGTAGCCAAACTGTACGACCTCTTAATGTTTGGAAAATTTACAAAATTTCCCCTCCGGGCTTTAAAACCCCAACTCGGGATTTTCCTCCATTCATCCCCTCTCAACCCTAGTGACGAACTTGGCCGACCCAAGCTTCCCAAGGGTGGTTCTCCTTCGATTATAATGCATTTTTGGTACCGTTGGTTTTAGATAAAAGCTCCGGGTAAGGCTAATCTCATCCTTTATTCTCTTTTTGGTTTAGGGTTTGCATCATCTCTCCCTCTTGTTTCGAAGCTCTAAAACCCTTTCTTTGGGGTGACTGTTAGGTCAAAGCTCCATAGGATGGTCGGATCGAGGTCTAAGGACTCGATTCAGAGTGCGTTCAACCGTGGTTTTGAGGTAGGTGGTCTAAAAGTGATATCCCATAGTTATTTGGGTATTTGTGTGTGTTTAGTTATTCTCTTGTTTCTCCTTGGTTATGTTTTGAATAACCTTGGCATGCTTGGTATTGATGATGTTTAAAATGGAAAATGGGAACCCTCACGATCCCCGTGGGATGTGTTGGGGTTGAATTAACCTAGTTTAGGGCCATCCATGGGATGTGCTGGCTTTTCCCAGACTTAGGGATTAATATTAAACAAGTGACCTTATTGTAATAAATTGTAGAGCCCTTGATAAACATGTTGGCATGAATGGTTGATTCATGGAAATGATGAACGGGTTAAATGGGTTAATGTGTGAACTGATTAAAGACCATAATGGGATGGATTATGGGTCTAGTGTTAAATTCTTAGTGAGATAGGCATAACACATGGGAATTAGGTGAATGGTTATATGACGTGAAATGGTAATGTGTTAATGGGTTAAGGCATAATGTGATTTCCCATGTGGTTTGTTGTGAATGGTGTTTGTCCAAGGTCAGTGGTACGATGGGATGATGGTTACTTATATATATAATCATGTGCACATGGCTTGGTATTGTGGGGTATTACTTGAGGATCTACACCCATGGGTCGAGTGAAGACTGAGGTTCTAAACTCCCCCCTAAATGCACGGGTTAGGAATGGGGACTGATGCTCTATTCTCCTAACGATTGCATCCACCCGGACTGATGCTTCGAGGTGAGGTATGGTTGACATGAGGGGATTATTCCTAGTGAGATAGGATAACCATGTGTTTACCCTCCTGCATGTGATTGTTGTCATTATACCCATGTAACATAATGTATGTGATTAACCCATCGAAATGTGATGAAATGGTAAGTGATGATAATTGGTGTGCAATGATTGGTAATGGAAGTGGAAATGGATTTGGCTATGAACTGGTTAATGGAACCTTAAATAATTACTTAGAAATTAACATTCATATTCCTTTTGCATGCATTGCCTATTCATGCTAGATATTTTGTAGACACCGTTGGTGGTGGCCTATTGAGTTGTACTCACACCCTGCTCGGGCCGCCGTTGGGTACCTGAGCATACTTCATGTTTGCAAGTCAGGAGAAGGGAAAGGGTCTTTGCTAGATAGTTGAGTGGACATTGGTAGCACTTGGTGGAGGATCCAGACTTAGAGTCGAGACCATTTTTGGGGATTTTGGTCGTTGTTCTTATTTTGGGTTTTTGTTCACTCTTGAACTTGTAGTATGACATGGAATATTTATTGTTGGAATTGGTTATACATGTTCCTTCTTTATTGGTTATTATTTCCACTATTTGTTTTATTTCTGTTGAGGATTACTATGATAAAATGGGGGTATAGTCTCCACACTTGACTCCTTAGACCCCCGCAACAAGTCGGCAGCCTTTGGCATACGGGGAGGCACACTTAAGGTAATGTAACTACCCGGCTCAGAGCACCGGTTTAGTGGATTCCAGGATGGGGACATTACATGAACCATAATCTCATGTCATAAAAGTGTGGCACCATTATAAATATTGAAAACCATTTCATATTTCACGGATAACTACCAAGCCCATCTTCAAAGTAGATCAGGGATCATCACATATTTCCCATTATGGATCAGGAAACTCCTATTTACCACAGTGGATCAGGACATATATTTTTTCCAAAGTGGATCGGGACACACTTGTTTACCATAGTGGATGAGGACACACTTGTTTTCCATAGTTGATTAATAAAAACCTATTTCCCATAGTGGATCAAGAAACACTTGTTTTCCATAATGGATCAATCCCATCAACTTGTTTCCTATTTTTATCTCACGAGATATAAATATTTACCAAATTCATTAGATAGGTAAATATTTACCACCCATCTCATAATTAAAAAAACTTCTGTGTGCCCTAGTACCATAAAACATTCAATATATCATTATATGATAACCTATGTTAAGAAAATGGGTTTCATAATCATTTCATCAATTCCCCATAGCATAACCCAAGAAAAATAAATGGGTTTCACAAACATTTCATCAACATAAACATTAAATATCTAGAGAGATAATAAGTATGGTATTATTCAATCTTATATACAGTAAAGCATAATTAACATAATATGATGTCATCTTAGATGGAAAATAAATTTAGAAGGAAACATATACCATTTCTTGAGGAAAATAGATTTTCTTTGAAAATCAATTTTAAAACTAAAAATTATTAAAATATTTTGGAAATTCTTTTCTCTGAAAAAACCATGAAAACTTATAAGGAATATTTTATACTAATTTAAAACATTTCTGGAGTAAAATATCCTTTCTGATTTGAAAAACGGTTTTTAAAATATAAAACATTTTGAAAAAAAAAATTATTTGAAAATAAAATTAAAAATTTGTAAAGTAATCTTCAAATAAAATAATTTTAATAACAACAGGAAGTTTTGTTCATTCTATAGATGCTAAAAACAAATATTACTTTCACATTTTCAGTAAAAGTAAATTTGGCATTGTTTGGAAAATGATATGAAGATTACTTTAAAAAAGATTTATAAAAATTAAAACATGGTTAAAATGTATTTTTAAAGTAATAGGATAATAATAAAAATTAAATATATTTTTATAAAATATGGTTTTGAAAAAAAATGAATTTCCAACTGAAGAGATAAAAAAGTTAAATTTTCTTACAAAAAATTTCACAGTTATCTTAAATACATAAGAGTTAGAAAATTGTACTATTACTTGGAAATATCATAAATAACAATATAATAGTAAAATTTGTGAGTTTATTCTGATATGGATCATAATATTTCATAATCGGAAACATAATCATAAATAATCCCGATAAACGATGAGATTGTAATATAAAATCTTTACCACATTGGTAACTTGGAATCATAAGACCCATGAAGGAATAAAAGAAAATGGAAATTGAAATATCAAGTGGATAAATAAATTCATGAAATTACATGTCAAATTGTTTGTATATACACCTCATAAAATAAGATAAGTAGATAAAATGACATATGTCCCAAAGTAGAAAAATTGAGACAAAAATCCTTTACCTTTTTGGTATTGTTTTAACCGTAAACCCCGTGAAATAGAGATCCTGAAATGGATATATAAATATTAATAATTTTTATTAGAATAATCATAAAATAAATTCATTGATATTATACATTCCACATAAAATAAATATGTGGTAAATATGGCATGTGTCTCATAGAATTAAAAAGTGAGACATAAATCACTTACCGCAAGTCTCGAATTCCTTCATACTCATTAAAACCCCATTTATAATAAATATAAGTTTGTTATAAATCTATTACAGAACCAAATTTATATATATCATACCATATATGATTTACTTTTGTCTTTTTATTTATTTTTTATTAACAATTCCATGTTAAAGTCACGTTTTGGGTAATAACCGCTTTTTCCATATATGTTTTGATATGTTAATTTTATTTTCCCTCTTAAGTTGATAATTATTTAACAATATATAGAAATATAACCATGATATAAATATCATATATATTCATTATATATTTATTTATATTAATCCATAAAATTTAGCGATAGAAAATTAAATACATTGTTCATGGAGATAATAGGTCATACGTACGCATGAAAGTTTTTTACATTTTATTATTGAATTGAAAAAATAAAGTTAAAAGATATATTATCATTAAAAAATCACTTTTATTTCATATATATAATATATTTGTTTTAAAATCATCCTTAATACCTTCCATGTAAAGCGTGAACAAATCACATCACTTCATGAGGCGGTTTTCCACCATACACATGAGTGACGTTGTCGTATTCCCATAAAATGGAGAGTACAAAAGTATGTGTGATATAGTAATATAATAATAATAATATCATAATAAAAATAATATATAAATAATAAATCCATCATTATTTTCAATCATGATAGGTGGTAATGGAAAAATGAATGACATCTGTTCATGAGGTGGTAGTCCGCAGTACACACGAACGATGATTTTATAACCCATTTGATGGAAGTGGATATGGTTATAGGTAATTAACTTAACATAAAAACATCTAAATATATTTAATATAATTAATATTTTATATAATAATGATAGAATAATAATTTAAGGGGTTGGAGGAATAAATTAAATAAAAATGATCATTGATGAACGTTACCTCTTCTTCAGGTATCCTCCTTAGGTTTTCACTAAAATCATTCATACGATGGATTTATGCCCAAAATAAGTCTTATAGGATTAAGTAAGGGGATTTTGAAAGTTATTTGGGTAGTTTTTTCTGAACCAAAAGGGTTTGAATATGGGAATAAGATATGAGAGGGGTGGCCTTTTATAAGTGGGGTAGAGGACAAAATTAGTATTTTTGAAAATAAATGGATGATCCCACATTTTTTGTATATAAAAAGGTTAAAAAAGAAAATATTACAGAAAAAATGATATTTTATGGTCGAAATATGGCCATAAAATAGTTTTTTGACAAGTTTATAGGTCATTTTTACACTTATATTTTTAGTTTAACCCCCCAATAAATACATTTTTACCTGAATTATGGTAATTGATTTTTACTACATTCACTATTAATTTTTTTTTTAAAATAAGTTTAAATTATTATATAATATAAATTATGATGATTATAAATAAAGAATAAATATTTTTCAATTCCATTTATAGAAGTGGAAAATTTTAATTTAAAATTAATCCTGTAGATGCGACGAGAAGGCGGTTTTTAATAAGAAAATGTTCAAACTTTTATAGTGTTTTTATATCAAAATTCAATATGAAATTGATTCAAATGAAAAATATTATGTTAATATATGTATAATTTAACTAATTTAACTTTTAAAAAATATTAAAAAATAATTTAACTTTATAAAAAAATTAAATAAAAAGTTGGTATTCAAATAAAATTCAATATTTTTAACTATTCATCAAAAAATGAAACTTTTCAGAAGAATCCCAAAAATTAACACTAATATAATTTTAATATTATGATTTAAAAATTAATTTTATTTATTAAAATATATTCTTTAAAAATGGTAAAAATTAATTTTAAAATAAGTGCCAAAAAGTTGACAAAACTTATTTTTAGAAAAATGTAGTTTTAAGCGTAAAATTACATTTATTCTTATATATTATCTAGAAAATACATGAGATTAATGTTAAATATTTTATTGAAAATATAATATATAAATTTAATTGAAACCATTTACCAAAAGTGATTCATCTAATTTTTTGAGGTAAAACGCATTTATATGAATAAAAATAGTTTTTTAGAAAATGATTTCCTTTATTTTAAAAAAGTTTTTATTCTCATTAATTGGTCACCAAAAAATTAATTATATATACATGTGTAAACCATATATTTTCATAATTTTTTTAATCTTATCTGTACCCTCCATTCTAATGGATAGGTAAAAACTATCATATTAAATAAGAATATTTTAATAGTATGTTACGTTTCGTTTAAACTCCTGTTGCGTGTAACACAAGATAAACTCACTATTGTGTGTAAAAAAGAAAAACTTAGTATTGAGTGTAAGGTAAGCTAAACTCAATGTTTAGTGTTATAAAAAATATCAAAAACATTAAATTCATTTTAAAAATATATATTTTAAAAAATCTTGGGGTGTTTCATTCTACCACCCTTAAAATAAATTTCACACTAAAAATTCTTCTCAGACATAAATGGTTCAAAATTTGAAAATTTCTTCACATAAATCCACATTTTAAAAATTAATAACAAGACTTCCTTTAAAAAGGGAAAGTTGGAAACATAATGGTTACCCAAAGTAACTCAAAACTAGGTATCCGCATATGAGAACATGGGTGGGAGGTGAATATTTAGACATGGATGAAAAGCCAAAATAACTATAGATTGATAAAGATAACTGATCATAAGAAATTAGGTGCCCCAGAAAAAGTTAATGACCATAAAAACAAAAACTAAAGAGGTGTGAAAAAGTTCATTTTGACCATAATCCTTTTTATTTATTAAAAATCAAAGTTCAAAACAAGAAACGTACCCAGAAAAGGATTACACTATGATAGTCTAAAATAGTGGAGGCCTAAAGCATCTACTTATATGAACTTGATCCCCTCTCTGGTAAAGGAGATGAAGCTAAAGATGTATGTGATCCTTTCATTTTGAATCACCACAGATGCAAGGAAATCAGCCACCATGTTACCTTCACTCCACATGTGTGAGATCTCTATGTGGTTTTCCATGATCTCCTTACACATTCTTATTGTGTACATGATATCCAAAGGGATGCTACCATTTCCACCTAGTGTGGTGTAAACAATCATTGAGTCAATCTCAACTATTCCAAGTGTTATGTTCCTTTTTTGGAACATCCTTATGTCCATGCCCAGAGATAGCGATTCAGCCTTAAGTGAGTCTCCTCTTCCATATTATACTGAGAATACCACTATAATAGAGCCTCTCGTATCCCTAACCACCCCCACCATGCATATGAACAAAGTGGAAAGACCCATCTATGTTAATATTAAGGCCTTAATAATGGGGCAGCCACCTTACCCATCTTCCCAGCCCTGACGTAGTGGACATGTTGGAGGAGTAAGATGCTATAAATGGTATTAATGATGGGGTTATCACGCATTCATTGCACAATATACTGATATCCGTAATAATGTTCTTGGTTTTGAAAATATTATATATTATAGTCCCTGATATATTTTTATGGCAAGCATCATTCTGTGCAGTCCAAATACACCAACATCCTAGTATAAGAATAGCAGCTCTCGCTTTTCTCTTTGGACCTTGATCGCCCGCACCCTAAAACCATTAGTTAAAAAAGGACTCATGCACTTTATCTTATTTATACCAACCTATGAATCCCATAAATGTTTTCCACACCCAGTTAGCCTATTAACTTTCAAAAAACAGATGGCTAATCAATTCGGTTCTTGTAACTTCATAGGAATAACATCTTGATACCTTGGAAATACACATCCACTAAACGTTCTCTACTATAGGAACCACCTTATTACAAACACTACATATTAGAAAATTAAACTTTTATGGAAGCTTATAACACCACAATGTTTCACCCCAATCATCTTGGTTGTTTAGATCCATCCTTAATTTGAGAAAATCTATTTTTTTAAAGGATCCTGATGTTAAACCAGGGAAAACACATTTTTTTTGGGTCATTATTTAAGACAATGTTGGAAAGTATGTCATCCTAATTCTCATTTAGGATCACATGAAAGAATCTAGGGTGTCTATAAGACTCCCTAAAGGTGATGTTTAGATCTTGACATTTTGGAAACTGCAAATCCCCCCCCCCCAAAATCTTGTTGCCATAAGTCGATGTCTCCCTTTCCCAAAATCCATCAAGTATTATAATGTCGGATACCAACATATGGTTAGATCATTTTATAGATGATGGAAGGATTTTATCTCTATATATTCACCTCCAACCTATATTATTACTATATGAGTTATCCCCATAGAGATAACTCCTTCATAGCCTCCCACACAAATTTAGCATGCAAACCCTACATGGTCCAAGAAAAGCTCTAGAGTTTGATACCTCCCTCTTATGTAGGCTTGTATAGTATCTTATACAAATACCAGTGATACTTACCCTATTTTTGGTTATCAAATAAAAAGAAAACCATCAAACTCTCCAAATTGGATATCACACTCTTTGGTACTTTCAGAGTGGAGGGTATATGCATCGGAATAGAAAATAGTACAATGTTTCTGAGTGTGATTCACCCTCAAAATGATAATAACCTATTATTCTAGTTCTGGGAACATCTAGTGATTTTAGTAACTAGATGTCAATGTGCTGAATGCAGAGGGTTTTTTGGACTATTGGGGCACCCAAATACTCAATCGGAAAGGACCATGTATGCATATTTATCATGTCTTTCATAGACCTTATCCTTCTCTTTGTGGCTTCACTAGCCATGTAAAAAAAACTTTTTTCTCCTGATTAACCACATTCGCACTCTAAGAATTGTTTTCCTCTAAACTTTTGTTTAACCTTTGAAATGACCTCATATTTCTATTGATGAATATAATGGTGTCATCAGCGAACAACATATGAGAGATACCACTAGTTGTGTGCCTGTTTGGATATGAGATAATCCTACCCAAGAATATACCCTGATTAATATGTTGGATCATGCAATCCTGAGAGAGAATAAATAAGTTGGGGGAGAGGGGGTCCTCTTTACTATGGTCCTGAACTATTTTGAAGAAACCAACTTTCTTTCCCAAGAAGGATATAAAGATCCATGTTGAGATAATGTAGCGGAATATGAGATCAATGACCCATACAGAGAACCCCATGAAAGTGAAAAACTTTAAAATTAAGTTCCATTCCACCATATCATAGGCCTTACTAATATCAAAATCGATATCTAGGTTACTCTCAAATGTTTTCAGGTTAATGTCATTGATTACCTCATGCACCACTCCAACCGCTCCTCATATAGTTTGGAATTTAATTAAACCATGATGTTTGGTAGATATCCAAATTGGTAGATATATCACAATACTTTTGTTAATAATTCATGAAATTGCTTTATACAGAATGTTTCACAATAAAATTAGTCGGTACAAGTCTAAAGAATGAGGATTTCTCCCCTTTGGGAACATGACAACCTTTTAAGAACATGAAATCTGTAACAAATTACCATATAAAGTAGTCCCTAATTTCCTTAACAAATCCCCCCTTAACAATGTCTCATGAGAACCTATAGAATTCCCCTAGAAATCCATTTGGTCCCATCACACTATCTGTATTGAGAGTCCATAGCACCTCACATACCTCATTCTCATCTAGGATCCTCCTTAAGAATACATTGGATTCCTCCTCCACTCTTTGGGGTATTTCATCAAAGAGTTCCATTGTGCATGTTGGGTAACCTCCTTCCATTATTGGATTGAGACCCTCTAATATAAATTTGAAATTTTCATCCACCAAAGCCTCAACCACGTCCTCGTCATTGGAGAAGGACCCATCCTCCATGAAGATTTTGGGTCTCTAGAACTAGAATTTTTCTATGATATAGGTGTGGAAGAAGCCAATTATTTGGTCACCTTCTTAGAGCTGTTTGACCTTTGAATATTGTTGGGCTAGCAACTTCTGTCTCAGAAGCATGTCTGTCAAAAAAATATTATTTCTAAGCTCATCAAAAAGGGACTCATTCCATTCATTCTCTAAACCAACCTTAAGAAATTAAATGTATCTACTTATTGATTCTAGTTCCTGGCCTTGAGGAGGAAGAGTTCTTCTCTAATATTGAAGGTTAACTTTAATCTGCTTGAGTTTTTTGTGGAGAGATATCCACGTGTTCTATTAGTGTTGATGGTTCTATTACTACCTCAAAACATTGATAAAACTAGTCCCTTCCATCCATGTCTGAGATAATTAAATAATATCCTCTCTAGCCATCCTAGATATTAAGTAAATCTGCAGAAGTAAATGATCTGATAAGATGATATCCAAATTGGAGACTTTGATTTCTTGAAAAGAAGATATTTTCACCCAATTTTATAGACACTGATTGATAAAAAACACATTCATCATCTCCCTCATTGACTATTAAACCATGTGAAGTGATCCCCAACAAAACCCGTGTCCATCAAACCGTTTATAGCCATGAAGGTAACCAAATCCTAACTCGGTCCCCTAGGAAAATCCTTCCACAATGCATCTCCTCTATATGTGCTTCTATATTGAAGTCACTGACCAAAAACCATGGGGTGGTTTCCAGATTAAAAGAATCTAAATCCTGCCCTAAATCCCTCCTCTCATGGCCATCACATTTAGCATAGATGAAAGAGAAAAAGAAACTTGGATCCCTTATGGAAATTTTAGTTTTAATAAACTGATCAAAAGAATTAAGGATATTCAATATAATATTTTCATTCTAGAACAACTATATGTGAGGGTTAGGAGAGTCACCATGCATGAATCCTTACACCCTCAATCTCTGTTCATACTTCTTTATTCGACTCAAATCCTGTTTAGGATCAAGAATCACCACTATCGAGACTTATTTGTTGTAGATTTCATTATAAACAAAATCTATCTTCACTAAGGCACCCAGTCCATGGAAATTCCATATGAGTAGAATAACCATGAAAAATGATATGTATGGTTTTGTCCATATACTGACAACCATCCACATTTTGAGATAATCTGGTTTTTGAAATCACCTTCACTTTAGTCTGAGATCTAGTACACCTCCCCCTATGAACCCTTGTATTACAGACCTCGAGATACTGGATATTTAGTTATTCCTCCTACTCCTAAACAAATTTTTTTATTATTAAAGAGGGTGTATATGGATTCAGGGAGGGAGAGATGATCACTAGAGAAGAGGAAGAATTAGTGTCCTTCTATTTGAGATAAAATTCCTCTAAAATATTTCATTGATACTTATGATGGGTATAGCTAAAGGGACATGAAATAATGTGCTATTACAACCAGGGGAGGAGGAAAATATATCCAGACCGAAGGGGGTTGGAATAAAAATTTGATACAAGGAAGGATAATTCATACCTTGTTTGAATAGGATCATGTTCGAGCATTTGGAACCCTTTTCATTTATTTGATCCACTTCTAGGGATGAAGACACCAGATCTGTCAGAGATGTAGATGGGAAAACCATCCCTTTACCCTGATCCCATCCATCTGATCTAGAACTTCTCGAAAAGTAGGGTGATGTCACTGCTGAGATCGGGATCACATCAGGGCTAGCTGGGTGTGAAGAGATGCTTTTTACCTGCTTTTAGTGGGCCTTATGGCATAATGGTAGAGCATGTCCCATGAGATGATAGTGTAAGTAGAACCAAGGAACCGCTGGGTAAACCAAATGTTGAGGCCACTCCTCAAAACCTTTACATGGAGCACAATCTTGTCTGGAAGTGGTCAAGATAGATTCATATCAACACAAACCCTAGCCAAAGTTATTTATTTCATATAAAGAGTATGGTCATAATCATATAGAAATGACCCCGGTGAGTTCCCAATCCATTATAGAAAACCCTCATTCATAAAGGGGAGAGGTAACCCTGGGAGTAAGATCCAAATTGTGAATTTGGAGCTTTCCTTTCCATTGTGAATTTCCATCAACCACCAAGATAAGGAAAACCTCTAATGACCCACTAATCAAGGACTCTTGCACCAGGCTGTCACAAAGTCCTCCCAGGAAGCCATCACTATAAAAAAAGCCTAATGGTTCAAAACCAACACTCTTGCCAGAATATCAGGACCCCAATCATTAAATTATTCTTGGAAGACCAATAACGGAGTCTTTTCTAACCCAAACTGATCTAACATGGTCCATTGAAGATTATCCACCGAAATCCCAAAAGTATCAACAAAAATAGATAATATTGGACAGTCTTCTTCCACAAAGGACGATGCATCAAAAGGTATGGATGGGAAAAAGCTACTCACTATTTGATGCGAGGAGGTAGGCCACCACAGAACATACTTATATGAATGAATAGCACCGAAACCTCTTCCACCAATGGGGATCAGATATCTGAGCAGTGATAGAGAAGAAGAACCTAGAGCATCTAGAGCAACGGTCAATAGATGAGAGATTGAATCCATTTCCCAATATTTGAGAATGTAAGAAGATGTAAAGACTGTGATAGTTTGGGAGAAATCATAACCTAATAAGGTCATTAATATCATCAAAAGTGATTATAATATAACAACATTTTATTTTAATATCCATTTCCTAAAGTTGCATAATTTCCAACACAAAATATACTTACTTGATTTCATTCCATTTCATAAGAACGATCTCACATTTCATTATGCCTTGATCAATTTACACTTAATCTCTTACTATAAGAAATGAAGGTGATTTTTTTATGATGAAGTAATAATGAATCATAAGATCCATAAAGAGAATGATAATTAATTCTTTCTATATTTAGTTATCATAACAAAAAAATTGTAACCTCAGGTTATCCAATGTGCATAAATCTTCATATGGTGAAGTAATACATTAACCACTAAAACCCCAACTAAAGTTCAACTTAAACCATTACATAAATGGTTAACTATAAAACCCTCCCAAAATTTAAAATTTATAAATAAGGCCACTAAATTTATCCAAATCAATTTAACATTAATCTCCCATATATCAAAAAGTAACTCTTGATTTTTATATACCAAACATGTGAATACCTTTGTCATGAATTCTCTTCAAACATGTTAATAACTTGAATTACCATAGAGAAATAATGATTCCCTATTCATTGAGTAAAACCATGGATTATTGAATATATTCTATAGATCCAATAATTTTTTAAAATCCATCAGTGATAACATAAACCACTTTTTCAACAAATCCTTAATTAGTTCTAAAGTCATCAATACTATCAAATTTACTTTATCCATATCAGTCATCTTTTTATTCAAACTAAACACCATTTTCTCAATAGTTAAAACATATTAAGGGGTACCTTCCCATAATAAAAATACCACATTACCATTAAATCACTTTTCTATTGAATAAGTATAATTTAACATATTCTTGAAACTCCATAATGAAAAACTAATATAGAACAATCCATTGATGTTTTATGATTCTAATAACCAAAACACCACTGATAAAAATATAGTTTTTTGAATCCCAAAACATAAATACATAAAATATTACACTTTATTTATACAAAAATAACTAGTATTTTTCATATTATTCCTTAACACTTCATCCTTTCATATTTTATTTCTAGTATCTTCATCTTCATTAATATAATAATTACATGTGAAAAATTGCTGATTTTCTTCATGAGATTTCCACTTAGGGAATAGATTTATATAATGTGTGTACCTTTTATATTTAAATAATTCAATAGTCAATGATATCTTAGAGAGACCATTATTCTCATCCATTTCATTAATCAAAATTTTCATTCTCCCTTTATAGTTACTTTATTTATGTCCTTATTTTACATAGTCTAAACATATTCATATTCCAATAAGACATCCACCTAGGTTTTTCTTACAACATTAATGACACATGGGAAACTAAATCTTCTTTCCTCTATGGCCTCCACTACCCTCACTCTCACTGAACTCTTTCGTTCTATTATTTGGTGAGTCTAAGAGTTGGTTGAGGTATGCATTTTAATCATGTTTTGTGAAAATTTAATAGGCATAATCACAATATCCTTCACTCTAGCCATCATACCATTTGGATGCTCATTATAAAATCTTTCATCACATTCAATGTCAACCTAATTATTTTTGGTTCGCTCCATTGACTAAAACCAAAAAACATAGTGTGAAAAACACTAATCATAGTGAAAAACCACATAATCATGAAAAAAATCACATATAGGATGTCTAAATTATGACACCATATTTAATATATAATGACTTAATTTTATCATAGGTAAATCATAGTAATATTATATTTAAATACTTCATGGTGGTTCATAAAGAGTTAGTGAAATTGTAAATCATATCCCCCAGGAGTGTCAAAATAGGTGTGTAGTAATACCCATATTTGTGCACCAGATCCTAATCAATTCTATCTCAATACAGTGTTTTCAGGGTTATTACCCCTAGGTACATTTTTTTATGGAGATACATACATGTGTAGTATCTAGATAGGGATTTCATTTCTGGTAAACTACTTGCTCTATCCTTTACTAAAATTCCAAGACATTTTCTTATACTTTGACTCATCCTTAGACTTATCCTTAGAGAAATCTCTAGACATATCCTCAGAAATGTCCCTCGGTATCTATATTTAGTTTTCACATCCTAGTGATACTAACTATAGTGAACTAGGCTTCTAATACATGGATATTACATCTTTTTAGATTAATATTCATTTCATTATATAAACATGAACCTAATGACTATAATAGTTTAGTTCTTTTGGAAACTTGGATCACAATATTCTTAATTAATGAAAGATATTAAATATTTATCATAAATATCTTCCCATTTAGTACTATTAATAGATATACCCAACAAAAAACTTTCTTCATAACCTGGGGAAAAGTAACATGAGAAAGGGTGATCTCATATGCATAATAAGGGTAAATATAAGAGATATCAATCTATGGTCATATGAAATCATAAGATAAGCATAAGGGTATGTGATCATGAACATAACTTACAATGTTCATACCCAACCTATCATAGATCATAAACATGAGTCATAGCATAAAACATTGTAATTTCAGAAAACATGTCCCGTAAGGGTGATACATAATCATATATCAATCATGAACCATAAACTCATGTCATAAAATTATGGAACCATCATAAATATTGAAAAAAAATCATATATCAATGTTAACTACCAAGACCATCAATAATGTGGATCAGGGATCATTACATATTTCCCATTGTAGATTAGGAAACACATTCTTCCTATAGTGGACTTGGAAACACCTATTTCATATAGTGGAATAGGACACACCTATTTCCCATAGTGGATCAGGACACACTTGTTTCTCATAGTGGATCAAGAAATTCATGTTTCCAATAGTGGATCAATACACACCTTTCTCACATAGTGGATCAATATTTTTATCTTGTTTCCCATTTTAATATCATGAGATATAAATCTTTACCCAATTCATTAGATGGAGATATAGTTTCCACCCATCTCATAATGAAAACCATACTTATTTGTTCCACGGTATCATAAAACATTCAACATATTATTACATCATAAATCATCTAAAAAAACGGGTTTCATAAAAATTTTA
Organism: Viscum album; assembly: GCA_963277665.1. Lineage (NCBI taxonomy): Eukaryota > Viridiplantae > Streptophyta > Magnoliopsida > Santalales > Viscaceae > Viscum > Viscum album. The sequence continues at coordinate 243,321,618 of OY728137.1, forward strand.
CCAACTCAAAAGCATTACCAATGAAAAATACATGGGTTTCATAAATATTTCATCAAAAACATTAACTATCCAGATAATTAATAAGTATGGTATCATTCAATCATATACCCAGTAAAGAATAAGTAACATAAGAGGATGTCATATTAGATGGAAAATAATTTTGAAAGGACACTTGGACCATTTCTTGAGGAAAATATATTCTCTTTAAAAATAAATTTTTAAAACTAAAAAAATTCATAAAATATATTATAAATACTTCTCTTTGAAAATAACCATAAAATCATATAAAGGAATCCATTAAAATCATTTATAAGATTTATTGAGGAAAATATCCTAACAACTTTGAAAAAAAATTAAAAAATAAAACATTTTAAAAATCATTTTATTTGAAAAAAACCCTTGAAAATATATAAAGTAAGAATCCAATATAATAATGTTCATATTATGTGAATTTTCATTCATTCGATATATCTTAAAACAATATTCCTTTCACATTTATTGTAAAATATAAATAGGAATTTTTTAGAAAACAACATGAATATTCCTTTCAAGACATTTTTATAAAAAGTCAAACATGGGTAAAATTTTATTTTAAAATTTATAGGATAAGAATAAAACATTTTTGGAAAACATTTTTAGAAAACATGGTTCTGAAAGAAAATGGATTTCTGACTGAAGAGATAAATAATGTCATATTTTCTTAAAAACATTTTCTTAATTTTATTAAGTACTATTGAGTGTGAAAATGGTATTTTTACATTAAAATATATTGCATCACCAAATTATATTAAAATTAATGAGTTCCTTGATAAATTTATCATAATATTTTATCATCTGAAACATAATCATAAAAAATCCTGATAAATGATGAGATTGTAACATAAAATCTTTACCACTTTGATAACATTGAACCATAATACCCATGAATGGATAACATAAAATAGAACTTAAAATATAATGATGATAAATAAATTTATTATATTACATTCCAAAGGGGCTATATGTACACCTCATAAAATAATATAGGTTCATAACATGACATGTGTCTCAAAGAAGAACAATTAATACAAAAAACCCTTACTGTTTTGGTAAAATTTTAACCACCGACCCCATGAAATATAGATCCTAAAATGGATATGTAAATCCAAATAATTATCATTATAATAATCATAAAATACACTAATTATTAGTATATATATTACATAAAATAAATAGGTGCTGAATATGGAATGTGTCTCATAGAAGAAAAAAGTGAGATGGAAATCCCTTACTGTAAGTCTCGACTTCCTTCATACTCATTTGAATATCATAAATAATAAATATAAGTTTATTATAAATATATTATATATACAAAAATATATAAATCATACCATATATGATTTAATTATGTCCTTTTATTACCCATTTATTAACAATTCCATGTTAATGTCACGTTTCAGGTAATAACCACTTTGATTGTTCGTATATGTTTTGATTTATTATTTTTTAGACCAATTAATTTCATCATGATTTATTAATGTATATATATAATTATAACCATGATATAAATATCATATATATTCAGTATATATGTATTTATATTAATCTATAAAATTTAGTGATATAGAATAAAATGCATTGTTCATGGAGATGGTAAGTCGTATGTACGCATGAACGTTATTTCCATTTTCTTAATGTATTTGTCACAAACTAAGCAAGAGTACCATCCAACCCAAAACCCATCCCGATTCATGGCATGTCCTGAAGAGTGCTTCTGATCTCCACTAGCTAGAAACCAGTGCTTGGGTATCAACAATAAAAAATTGGGAATGATTTCACCCAAGTTTACAATCGTAAAAAACCATTAAGAATAAAACAAAATCACATAACTGATTATAATAAGCAAATGAGGTACAAAAATTATCATATTTAAGGTTTACAACTTTAAACAAAACCAAATGTACTACAAAAAAATGGTAACAACAGTACTATCCCAAAAACCTCGATGGATCAAGAGGGGAATTTCCCTCAATCCACCACCATCAACACATGCAAGAAGTTGAACAATAGATACTAGATCCACCATCACTTCTATGATGCATATTTCATTTACCTGGGTCATACATAACCAAGTATACATACACCCAAAGGTATATGTAGGGTGTAATCGAAATACTAGTAGGATTCCACCCAAAAGACAGATTCGTTTCTATAACATTAGATGATAAATCAACATGCACATTTCCATAAGAATATTTGAAACATTTATAAGAAATCATCTTAAGGAAAAAAATTTAAGAAACACTTTTTAAGGAAACCCCTTTTTACAAAATATATGTCTTGAAATAAGAATGTAAACAAGGTATACTATATACTAACATCTATAACTACATAACATAAACATTATGTCATATGAGAGCACCATGGGTAAATCCCTATAGGTAATAGAACTTGTGGTAATCTATAAACCTCATACCACAGTGATCAAAATCCTTTAACTCAACTACCAATAGTGTTCTTGTGCATGATCCACTAGAAAGAATCTTATCCCAATGACCTAGTTGTCTCCAATTCATAATCCAATACCAATAGAGTTCCCATGAAGGGCCACTAGAGGGGATCCCATCACAAACTTCTTGTGTTCTTCGATCATATCACATGTTTTGTTAGTGTTGTAATCATAAATCCTACTAGTTGAATTTGGGTCTCAACAATATCTAAATCAACTAGCATACTAGTTATAGTTCTCCCACCTAGAATACCCCATATCCCCTTTGTGCTAAAATTCCATTTAACATATCACATAAATCATAACTATCACATACATGGGCCAAGCATTATAAGAACATAAGTAAATCACTTAATTTCCATAAACAAAGCCATTTTTCTATTTCACATGCACACCAAAACCATTTGGAAATACATTTAGCACCACTTACACGGTTCATAAAGACCATTTAAAAACACAACGAGATTTAAAACATATATAATCCAAACATTTTCTTAGTAAAATCCTCTTTAAAATTCATACACACATCAAAACAACTTTATAACATGATTCGCGTCACATTCACTATTCAAAGACACATTTAAGGTGCACAAAATAGAATCCAACATGCAGAAAAACCTATTTATCAGAAAAAATACACTTTTAGAACATTTTCACCTTTAAATATCTTTGAAAACACATTTCACACCTTTCACACAAGGCATAAAACATATTTAAGAAACACCATAAAAAAGCACACATGAAAAATAACCAATTTCCTTTAGAAAACTCATTTTCATCACATGTGAATCTCAAAACCTTTCCAATACATATTTATCACCATAAAAATAATCTATTGAACACATTTGAACAATAAAGAAAGAAAAATAACTCATCTAACATTGTAAAAGCATGGAACCACCTTCCTCACACTTGGAAACTTCCAGAAACCTGTGGAAAACAAAAAAATCACCACCATAAGACCCTATCAAGGAAATATCAAACAATAACCATCAAGATTTCACCCAAAAACACAAGATCAAACCCTCTTTAGGTAAAACAACCCACTTTAAATTATAACTCAAGGATTAGGGAAGAGAAATTCTAGAAAGAGAGAGAAATAAAGAGGAAAAGTAATTATTTGAAGATTCCTTGAAGAAATGTGGACAAAAACACACAAAGTTTGATGCTCAAGAGGTCCAATAAGACTTAGAGGAAGCTAAAATGGCTGAAAATCCCAAATGAGGCATATGGGAGGTGATTTAGTGTTAAAATCAAAGATGGTAAAGTGGTAATTTATTAATTTTTAATGACACTGATAGATCGCATGGTTAGACAACACAGTATTCCAAATCATTCGGTAACCATGCGTCCCTCACTATCTAAGATAAACAAGAAAAATTATTAGCACAAACATTTTGAAAAACCGTGCACCAACCATGCGGTTGCCACTATCCAAAATAACTATTTTCAACATGGTTTCTTGGGAAAGGGAACATTGTTTCCCCAAACCGTGTGTCAAATGTGTGCACCTACTATTAAGATCAAAATCTCTATTTTCCACCAAAATATTATGGAAACCCCAAGGGAAAAATACTATACTGAAAATGAAAAAAGGATTACCTCAAAATAAAATCATGTATGTGACAATTCTCCCCAAAATGAAAACTTTCCTCCCCCTGAAAGTCACTCCAAATCTTGATCAGAGGAAAAAAACATATACTCCTCCTCAACCCAAGACTTCCACTCCCAAGTATAATGCACATAATTACCATGATGGTAAAGAACTCGAATTAGTGGAATAGAATTCCCAGTAAGAACTTTCTTCTAAGAATCCACAATTTATACCGACTGTACAAACATAGAAAAATAAGGCTCTAATTCCAACTATTCCTAATTCAACACATGAGACGGATTATGGCTATACTTTTTTATTTGGTTGAATGGAACACATCAAAATTTGACATAAATTGAGAGGGAAAAGCTAACATTTATTCCACCTTACCAACTCCCTCAGTAATCTCAAATGTTCTAATATACCTTGGAATTATCTTCCCTTTCTTACCAAAATGATGGAGAACTAAACAAGGTGCCACTTTCAGGAACACCTAGTCACCCAGAGAAAATTCTAAAGTTCAACACCTCTGATCAACATAAAATATATAATTACTCTATGCTATCAATAACCACTACTTTATTATATTTAATTTATCATAATTTTGTTGCATAAGGCTCAGTCCCAATAATGAGATCTCACCCACCACATCCCAACACAATGGTGACTGACACGGCTATCCATAAAACGCCTCAAAAGGATCCATTCAAATCGAGGATTGGAAACTATTGTTATATGAAAACTCAACCAATCCTAAATGGATATACTAGGAACCAATGAAATCTAACACACATTCCCAGAGAATGGCTTCCAAAATCTAATTTGCTTGCTCTGTCTAACCATCCATTTGAGGATGGTATACCATGCTCAACTTGACCTACAACCCCGTCTCCTGCTGAAGGAATTCCTATAATGACTCATATTTTCCAAATATTATTTCTTGATATTGTATGGATTATTTTTTAGAACAGGAACTAATATAGTGTGCGATTCTGAGCCTCAGTGTTCCTAGAATAAATTTTTGAAATATATTAAATAACATGTGTGTAAAATTTTCCTAAAAAGTGGAATAACTTATGAAAGGATATAAGAACCCATTTCTTATTTGAGGTATAAATCTTTTATTTTACATAAATTGTCAATTTAAATGTTTAAATATGGCCTAATGTGAATGCCCTTTAAGTTCATGGAGGTTTCGGGGGTGTCTGGAGCTGGTTCAAAGCCCGAAACTTGATTTTTGGAGTGAATTAATCATTGAACATAGTTATATTAAACCATAAAATACAGGCCACATAGTTTAACAAACCATGTGAGGCATAGGAGGAGAGCAGTTATAGGCCACATAGTTTCAAAAAAACCATGCACTTTGGGTCACATGGTTGTATGGTCAACACTACAATCCTGACAGTGGATTTTTTCTGGGTTTTTGAATGGTTATAAAATCTTGCGAACAAACCATGCACTATACCCCTTTCCTACAGATACCTATGCATGGTTGGTGCATGGTTTGACAAACCATGCGCCTAAACTATGACCCGAGATATTTTTGGGTAAAAATACCATTTCACCCTTATGTTTTATTAAATCAAACCTAAGATTTTATTCTTCTCCCACACAGTAAATACCTCCATTTTTTATCTCCCTTGAGATCTATTCATGGAATTGAGGAATCATCTCCATCTGACCTATGATTCAATCACAGTTTATCTCATTAGATAAGAAATAGTAAGACCTCAATTCCTTTTTATATATTCTCCATTCTTCTAGAAATATTTTGTGCTATTTATGTGCAATATGATAATCCATATTATTATGAACTTCATATATTCTAATATTTTCTACTGATCAGAGCTAAATCAAGAGTTAATACTAGACAAACTATCAACCATGAACCTAACATATGTTTTTTGGGCCTTTCTCTCAACGTTGAGCTATTTTTATACACCATGGTGTTGCACTCCCAATTTTTGAGAGTCACCTTAATTTGAAATTAAGACTTAATAATTTCTAGGGATTTTTTAGGTAATTGAAGAGGCTTGTTTATGTTTATTATGGGTTGAATACCTTGAAATAGAACCAACCTTTGATGTGTTGATTATTGAACAAGCCCTCTTTGGGTGGATTTTGACCCATAGATACCTTTGAGGTGTGCCTTTTCCTTTCTATAGGTTTTAAATGGATGAATTGAGTTATAAATAAAATGATGAATTGATTTGTATTATGAGTTTTAATTGAAATGGTTAAATGGGAAGGGATAAGTGAGCATGAACCTTGGACCTTGTCTTTTCTTAGCATATTAAATCTTTAGTTTTATATAATGATTGATTTTTATTAAATTTATTTTCCCCGGTGAGTTAAATGGAGTCTATGCCACAAAATGGTTTACTTGTCTTGAATTTATCTAAATATTTTTTTCCCATGTGATTTAAATGATGAATAATACATGTAATAGTTACTTAACCTTGAGAATCTTGTTCACAAGATTTTCTCATATGAGTATTTCAAAGGAAATCCTTTTTAAGCTTGACCAATGTCTTGGAACACCATTGGTGTGATCGGAAATGATATGTTCTTAGTGTTGACCTTGACATTGTTAATTGATATTAATGAAATCGAATTGAATTGTTTAAATTATTATTTGAAATGGGTGGAACATGAATTCATATTAGAATTCCATGGATAGACTCATTTAGCTATTAACCTTTATACCTCGAGTGATACATGGATTCATATAAGAATTCCATGGATGAAATCAATTGGCTTAAACCTTGATTATGCCAAAGTGATACTTGGAATCCCTTAAGGACATACAAGGATGGAATCTGAGGCTTGACTTATATGTCAAGTGATACATGGATTCAAATGAGAATGAAAAGGATGGAATCATAGGGAATTTGATATTTTATTCCATGGGTGATACTAGGGATCCCTTAGTAGACCACTGAGGACAGACTCGATCTCCAGAGATTTCATACCACACCTAGAGTGATACCTGGGTTTCTGATAGGTTCTCCTTAGATGGTCTTGTATTGTGTTGGTTGATATTACACCTAGAGAGATACTTGAATTTCAATGTAGGAATATCAAGTAAGGTCTCAGGTTCTAAATTGAAATAAGAATGAAATGACTTTTATGACATGTCTTCCAATACAAAGATTAATCTTGGATTCAGTCTTGAATTAAACCTTTAAGATGGCCTTATTAGGAATATGTTATGTTGTTAACTATATGGAGGATGTTGTCCTTTCGTCGGATCTTGAGATTTATAAATAAAATTAGTTTAAATTATCAAATGTACATTTTATAACTAAAATATACTGGACTAATAAATCAATGATTTATCTTTTTAATCAAATTGATTAAATTAATTGGATATTAAATGATAACCTAAACTTACACTAGTGCAGAAAACGTTTTTTACGTCGGTTATTTTTCATTTTTTACGTCGGTTTCTAGCCGACGTTAATACGTGCGACGTTATAAATAAGGTTTTTGACGTCGGTTATTTAAAAACCGACGTCAAAAACATAAAATCGCGATGTTTATCACGTCGGTTATTTTAGAACCGACGTGATAAAGGGCCTGGAGAATGGTTTATCACGTCGGTTATTAAAGAACCGACGTGATAAACGGCCTGGACAATGGTTTATCACGTCTGTTCTTAAACAACCGACGTGATAAACAGGGGTGAGGGGGTATATCACGTCGGTTCATATAGAACCGACGTGATAAAGTGGGGTGAGGGGGGGTTTATCACGTCGGTTATTCAATAACCGACGTGATAAACCATTCTACAGACACTTTATCACGTCGGTTATTAAATAACCGACGTGATAAACCATTCTCCAGGCCTTTTATCACGTCGGTTATTAAATAACCGACGTGATAAACCATTCTGCAGACATTTATCACGTCGGTTACTAAATAACTGACGTGATAAACTATTTTCCAGGCATTTTATCACGTCGGTTATTAAATAACCGACGTGATAAACCCAATTTTTTTTAAACAGAATGCAGTGATCTTCTCTCCACCAGAATCAACCAGAAAACAAATCAAGAAATCGTACCACAAAAATAGAAGTACATCGAAATTAAGCATGTACATAGATAACATATAAAACTTACCCACTAGACAGCATCCACCCTCATTTATACCCCATGGACAGCCCTCCCCCACCCCGTTGGAGCCCTCACCCTCATGTATACCCCCTGGACAGCCCTCCCCCACCCCATTGGAGCTCCCACCCTCATGTATACCCCTTGGACAACCCTCCCCCACCCCATTGAATCCCCCACCACACTCCTGGACTGCCCCCCGACCCCCGAACACCCCCAAACACCCCTCGACAACCCCCCACCCGCCTGAACAACACCTCCTCATCCCCTCACCCCACTTGACAGCCCCCACCACACCCATGGACAACCCCCCCACCCCGGGAAAGCACTCCCACAGCCCTGGACCGGCTTCCCACACCCCTGGACATCCCTGCAACCCCCCAGGACTGTCCCCCCACCCCACCGGACAACCCTCCCGGACCGCTGAACACCCCCAACCCCACTGAACACACCCCCACACCCTTGGAACCCCTCCCCCACAGACCCAAATCCATACCAGAAGAACCATCAAAAGTAGACCAAAACAAGAAGTAGAGCAAAATTAAACATTCACTTATATAACATTCAAAACTTACACTGTCAACTTCAAAAAAAACTAAATCAAACCTAAACAACTACCAAATACACAATTAAAACGACAATATTAAAAATTACATTTTACATTACAAACAACTAAAATTCAATCAAACCTGTAAAATAATTTGACCACTCCACTTGTACGTGTTTGATGTCTTCAGCAGTATAGGGTTGAGGGTCATCAAAAAGCTACAAATGAAAAAAAAGATAGTTAACATGTATAATGAATAAATCAAATTGAAATATTATGGCAAAGTTTAAGAGGAAATCGTACCAGGTCAAAATTCACAACTGTCCCAGTTGTTATTATTTCATACATAAATCTTAACATATAATATCCGCATTCGATGAGGCCTTGTTGTTCATGAAAATTCTGTTTTCAGTGAGTGTAAATTCAATATATTATTTTTATGTAATAAATCAAAAAGTACAAATTATAAATGGAAATTTACCTTCGCATTTACATATTTTATCTTTGCATTTCTTTTCTTTGTGTTTTTTCGAAAGTAGACCCATGCACTGTTAGAAAATAATACGAATGAGGTAAATTTAAATTTCATTATAATATATAAAACTATTGAGAAATTGAAACTTACTTTTCCAATATATTCTTAAAACTTGCCCGCACATCACCATGAACAGAGCATATCCAATAAAGAGCTTTCTCCCTTGGGCAAAAAATACCTAACATCCAATGATTACTGATAAAAGGAAATTTAATGTTAGTGGTTTTTTATGTTAAAAGATAATTAACTCTTTGAGAGAAATGTGTTTCATACCTCTCACAAAAAGGCATCATCCAACATTGTTGGATTATATTCTTTTCAAATCTTTCAGCAATATAAACCATTCTTTGTTCCTCAGTCAATGCACATGCTTCAGGGGAAATCAATTGCGGGTCCATGAATCCATATACTTCTGTCAGTTCATTCCTCTCACAAATTTTATAAAGATACCTAAGACAAAACATATATAAGTATACATTTTTAATAAATATAAGGCAGGGAAAAGGTGTTAAGACTTACATGGAAAAAAATTTCACCACATTGATGCCCAACTTATCTCCAGTAACAAGCTCCATGATATCATATTTTGTAATCCCCACACTTATTTCACGTCCACAAACATGAGATTCCATTGGAAACTCATAAAAACCCAACAACAAATGTGAATATCTTGAAAATCTACCAAGACCACTGGAATCTGTATCTGATGTCATAGCCTGTTGTCTTTGTTGTTGTCTATACAGTTTTTCTTTACCTTTGAAGTATTCCTGGGAAAAAAATTGAGAATTATAGTAGTTTTCAAATGATAAAACAACTTTAATAAAAAAATAAAATAAAAGATATAAGATTCATACCTCTGTGGTAATGAGTCGAAGAAGTCTGGATGGCCAAACTAAAAAATGGTCGATACTCTGTCCAACTGTCGCCACCTCATCTGTAGGTATTGGTAACCTAGCTGATCTATCTATAATATCATGTACAGTGACCCTCTGATTCTCTACCTCTAATTGTTGATGATGAATTGTATCTCCTATACAATATACCAACACGTATGCTACTATATGATGTTGAGAATCATCAACATACAACTCGCAATATGTAGGAAGATGCGGCGGAGGCGTAGGATAAAGAATGGGGTCCGCAGGCTGAGGTGGGGGAGTGGGAGCTACTGGCGGAGGTGGAGGATAAATAATAGGGTCTGCAGGGGGAGGTGGAGGAGTGGGAGCTGCAGTCTGAAATTGTCTTTGCATTTCTTCAAACATAGACTACACCGAATCTCTAATCTTGTCTTCCATTGTCACATTAATATTTTGAACTTCAGCCTCCAAGGATTCTATTTTTTTTATAAACCCCCTCAATGTTAGAAGTTGAAGAACGTGGAAACACTTTTCTTACCGATACACCTGTCGGATATCCTCTTACACGACCAGGATGTTCTGGCCTTCCCAATGCTGCAAATAAAATATCTTCCCTCCCAGTAGCTGTAAATGTCCCCTCTGAACTTTGCTCCTCAAGAGAGTCCTGTATTAATTAATTGAACATTTCTGTAATGATAGAAACTTATATGAAGAAAAAATTTAACTTAAATAAATTAAATAGATATCTTACAATCCTCTCAGCTACGATTCTCGATTCTTCTGAAAGATATTTCCCTTTTTTTCCCTTCCGAGCTCTCTTCCATTTTTCATGTCTAGATGGAGGGGGTGGAGGGGCCACCTCTCCAGAGCTTGAAGACTCAACTCTTAGTTGTTGAAATTTTTCCGCTATCATTTTTTCTTCCAATAATGTATACCCTCCCCGAGATAAACTATGAGGGTATACATTTTTAGATTGGATCTCCTGATGAGCTTTCCTTGTTTGCTGTAATTTAAGAATAAGAAATCATTAACAAAACATTAATAAAATCATTTATATAAGAAAGTATATAAAAGTTTACATTGCCCTTACCAGAAATGACTCTTTTTTTCTACTTTCAAAAAACTGTCTCCATGTGTCTTCATCTATAAAAGGATATATACGACATGGATTGTCATGACTCCTATGACCATAAATGAAATCAGATGTGAGGGTTGATTTGAAATCCCTCCATCTCCTGGCAGCCAACGATAAGCATTTCTTCCTGACTCCTCCAGTGTCAGGAATATCAAATGTCATCTGATAAAGAGGTTAAAAATATTATATATACCAGAAACATTAAAAGAATGCTCAAACAATGACAAAAGATCTTACCAAAATCGTCTCCCACAACTGAGAGATAATCGCTTTATCCACACCTCTCCAATCATCATACAGAATTCTTACTTTGGTCTTAGCCTGAGTTGCAACAAAACTCTTAAAATCTTTGGCATTCGGACCTCTAGGAATATCATCATCATCAAACTCAACTACTATCCTCTGATCCTGCGTACGAGCAAGTGATAATTTTGGTAAACGTGTGCAACCACGTTTACCAACCTTTGAACTCTTTGTCGTAATAGGAGCATGTGAATGTTCATCCCCAGAGGTATGACCAGCAAAATGCTCCTCCCCAGAATCATGTGGTTGATCATCTGAATGATCTTTCATTATCCTTCAAATCAAAAAAACAAACGTCAGTTCACAAATATACAAATTCAAATATTTTAATACTACTGTAATCAGAAAACAGAAAAGTGTACTAGGTTACATAATAGTAAACATTGGTAATATGGTAAGCATGTTAAACAATGGTAAAGATGGAAAAGATGGTCAAGATGGTCAAGATGGTAAAGATGGTAAAAAATTGAAAAAATCGTAAACCTGGGTCCTCCGGTTGGCCGGTGGGCAAGAACCGGTTGGCCGGTGCCCATACCGGCTGGCCGGTGCGCTAACACCGGTTGGCCGGTGGCTCTGGCAGAAAGCAATGCTTCTACCAGAGACCACCGGCTGGCCGGTGGTCATCCACCGGTTGGCCGGTGTCACTAGGCAGTGGGCAAGCCTACTGCCTGGGGCCTCTGGCCGGCCGGTGGGCAAGAACTGGTTGGCCGATGCCCATACCGGCTGGCCGGTGGTCATCCACCGGTTGGCCGGTGCCCATACCGGCTGGCCGGTGCCCATACCGGCTGGCCGGTGCCCTAACACCGGCTGACCGGTGGCTCTGGCAGAAAGCAATGCTTCTGCCAGAGACCACCGGCTAGCCGGTGGGAATCCACCGGTTGGCCGGTAGACTCAGAAATATACTTATTTTTTTTTAAAACATGTTTTAATAAATAAAAAACTTAAAATATCTAACATTTATGGAAAAAATAAATGTAAACAAGAAATAAACATATGTTACCTGTAATTTTAGGAATGTACAGATGGATTGTTTTCCCAAATTCCTTCGTCGTGATCGTTCCTTATGGCACAAACTATGTCTTGAACATGATCGTCATTATGTTCTGTTAATATTTCCATTGAAGTAGGGATCTCGCATAAATCAGCATATTCATCAAGTTCATCCTCACCAACATATTGTTTTTTCCCTTGTAAAACAATAGCCCACTGCATATATGATTGATCTACTACATAAAAAATTTGTTTTGCATGTGTTGCCATTATAAAAGAATCAGTTGTGTCTTCCAATCTATTCAGATTAACAAGTGTCATTCCAAATTCATCGTGTCTGACACTGTTGTTACCGTTAAACCATTTACAATTAAAAACGGGAACTTTAATTTTAAAGTAATCAACCTCCCATATGTCTTCAATCACTCCATAATATGCATTTGATGCAGAAATTGGGTTTTTGTCCTTAGCACTCGAAAAATGCATTGCTTCTGCAAACACCAATACACCACTATTCTGAACTGCACTTCTGTTGTCCTGAGCTTTTGTATGAAATGTATAACCATTAATGTCATAACCAGACCATGTTATCACATTTAAACATGGACCACCCACTATCCATTTTAATGTCTCTGATACATCTGATCTACCAAGAAAAGTCTTTTTAATCCATGACAAAAAAGTTTTGTTGTGCTCATTCAAAATCCACATTTCTTTCTTCTTTGGATGACATTGTTTCAACTCATTAATGTGCAATGTGATATATGGTTGAGCATCAGCTATGTTCTTCAAGATGTATGATTCCAATTTCTTCATCTGTTCAGCTGACAATGATTTGACTTTCACGCCGCGAATCCCCTTTCCCTCATTATTAACTCGTTCATGGTGAGATGGAGGCAAACCTATGTGTTGCGCCGCAGCCAAGTAGCTCGTACGAAACTCTGCTGCCTCCTCAGAAATATACTTTTCAATAATGGAGGCTTCATGTCGATATATATTTTTAGCATACCCCTTTAATATTTTCATATACCTTTCAAAAGGATACATCCAACGAAGATATACAGGTCCACAAAGCTTTATTTCTTGAACCAGATGAATCATTAAATGCACCATTATATCAAAAAAAGTTGGAGGAAAATACATTTCCAATTGACAAAGTATTAAAATTGCATCCTTTTCCAAAATGTTCAAATCATTCACATCAATCGCCTTGTTACAAATTGAATTGAAAAAATAACACAACTTCATTATAGTATTTCTGACACGAATGGGCAATATTCCACGCAATGCAACTGGTAGAATTTGTTGCATCATGACGTGACAATCATGTGATTTCATACCTATCAACTTCAAGTCCTTCATTGAGACAAAATTTTTTACATTAGAAGAATAACCTTGAGGCACTTTGGTATCATGAAGACACTGACAGAAGCTAATTTTCTCCCTCTTCGATAATGTATGACAAGCCGGGGGAAGAAATGTTCGTCTTCCTTTAGGAGTGGGAGCTAACTCCAAACGTATTCCCATTGATATTAAGTCTAATCTTGCATTCAACCCATCTTTAGTCTTTCCTTTAATGTCTAACAATGTTCCAATCAAAGAATCACAGATATTCTTCTCTACGTTCATGACATCAATATTATGTTTAACTTCATGATACCTCCAATATGGTAGCTCAAAAAATATTGACCTTTTCTTCCAAATATGTCTATCATTACCAGATTTCTGTGTCTTTCCCAATGTCACGTCAAGGTTTTTCACCCTCTCAAAATACAGATCATGGGATAAAGGTTTTGGAGCAGTATCAAATTCTTTTGAGCCATTAAATTCCTTTTTTAGTCTTCTATAAGGGTGTTCCATAGGCAAAAACTTTCGATGACCCATGTACACTGTTTTCCTCCCATGATGCAATTGACAATAGGACGTCTGTTGTTCGCAAATTGGACATGCCTTATGCCCTTTAACACTGTATCCAGACAAATTTCCATACGCTGGGAAGTCATTTATAGTGAACAGAAGCACTGCATGCAGTTGAAAATATTCCATTTTATAAGAATCATACACCCTAATACCATCAGCCCATAACAGTTTCAAATCATCAATCAACGGTGACAAGTAAACATCAATATCATTACCGGGTTGCTTTGGACCAGAGATCATTGTACTCAATATGACATATTTGCGCTTCATACAAACTTCAGGAGAGAGGTTGTAAATTACCAATAAAACAGGCCATGAACTATGTGTGCTACTGAGTGTTCGGTATGGATTCATTCCATCTGTGCACAACCCTAGTCTGAGATTTCTTATTTCATTTCCAAATGTAGAATAATGCGCATCAATTTTCTTCCATTGTGGACAATCAGCTGGATGACGTATTTTTCCATCACATACCCGCTCTTCAGCATGCCATCTTAACCTTTTTGCATCATGTGAATTAGCAAATAAATGTTTGAAACGATTAATTATAGGAAGATACCAAAATACCTTTGAAGGGAGCTTTGTAATCTCTACATCACCCTCTGATTTTTCTTTCACCTTATACCGTGATGTCCCACATTTTGGACACTCTGACAGAAATTCATATTCCTTCCTATATATAATGCAGTCATTCGGACAGGCATGTATTTTCTTGTATCCCAATCCCATCGGGCATAATATTTTCTTGGCTTTGTAATGTGAATCTGGAAGATTGTTATCTTTTGGAAGAATGTATTTCATCAATTGTAGCAGCTCTGTAAAACTTATGTCACTCCATCCATGCTTCGCCTTTAGGTTAATCAATCTTAACACCGCCGACAGAACTGTAAAATCTGTACAACCGGGATATAATGGTTTTTCAGCATCACCATATAGACGTGCAACTGTCGGTTCTATCTCAATTTGTTCTGCTACAATATCGCGAATCATTTCTTCAATTCCATCGGAGTTACCATCTTGCGAATCATCATCATCAGTGACATTCCGTCCAGTTTCACCATGCCAAATCCAAGGGCTGTAACTCGGATTAAAACCATGACATATCAGATGATCTTTTATCTCTCTACTTTTCAACTTCTTCATATTCAAACATTTCAGGCATGGACAGAAAAAAATGTCACTACTTGGAACATTTCGTTTTGCAAATTACAAAAAGGCATCAACACCTTCCTCAAATTCATTGCTCATTCGATGTGTCGTAATCCAACTTCGACTCATTATTACCTATAACAAATATCAACAAAAAATATATATTTTTAAGATAAGACAAAACATGTTTATATGAAAAAAATCATAATTTGAATGTAAAACAATTTAAAATATAAAACAAATATTGAAAGTAATAGTAGTTTTCATAAGTACCCAACACCAAATAGCTATACATCGTAAGTGTCATGTTAAAAATATGAATATAGACCATTTGTTTTATGTTTAATAATATTGTCATATTATCTGATCATTCTGATTATATTTTAGAATTACTATATCCTTTTGATCCGATATATAATCTAAGGACATTAATATTTCTTTAGAAAAAGTAATGTTAATATCATGGTAATGTAAAAAAAAAGTATATGTCGAACTATATATATGTAATACCAATAAAAAATACATATGTGTTTGGCCTGGGTTTCACACATAAATCAACTCATCTCACAGATTAAATTTTTGAATCATCCTACATAATACTTATTTTTATAACTTAGGGAATGAAAATAATAAAAGTTTTGATTTATGATACTCATTATGGGTAAACAAGATATATATAAATATAATATCTAATCTCATAAAAAGATATCCATGGGGGTATAAGAGCATGTATACACAAAGCACATGATCAAAAAGATAAGTGAAACAGTTCTATATAATCATAGATCATAAAACCTGAGTCCAAGTATAACAATTTTAGCATAACATAAGACATGATTTATATGATAGTGGGAACATGATTTAAAAAACCTTATTCACAAGATCACAACATTGGTATGTGGAATAACATAAGAGTGTGGCACAAACATAATCATATAAGTCATAACATATGTCAAGGGAAAACGAACGAAAAGCACATCAAGAATCGAAACAAAAACGAACCAAATAAATTCGTGGAAGGCTTACTTGAATGTCGCGAGTTGAGATGATAGATCTGAGAGCAGTGAAGAAGATAAACAATGCAGCCAAAATGAGTGTAATGCAGGCGATCGACGAGCCGATTACGGTTTACCGCGCGAGAGAGAGACGAGCCGGCGACTGTCAATCGAAAAAATCGTAAATGACAGAACACGGGCTTTAATTTTTTAAAATGCTTTATAATGTCGGTTATATAATAACCGACGTTATAAACTATTTTTTAGCTTTTTTACGTCGGTTATTTGGAAACCGACGTAAAAAACCCCCCGGGGCTTTGGTTTTTTACGTCGGTTTCAAAATAACCGACGTAAAAAAACCCGATATTGACGCGTTTTTTACGTCGGTTATCAAATAACTGATGTAAAAAAACCAAAGCCCCCGGGGGTTTTTTACGTCGGTTACCAAATAACCGACGTAAAACACACCGCGCTTTGGTTTTTTACGTCGGTTATTTGATAACCGGCGTAAAAAACCCGATATTGACGCGTTTTTTACGTCGGTTATCAAATAACCGACGTAAAAAACCCCCCGCGCATTGGTTTTTTACGTCGGTTATTTGATAACCGACGTAAAAACCCAACAGGCGCGATTTGTAACGTCGGTTATTAAAATAACCGACGTAAAAAATCTACTCGCCGCATTGTTACGTCGGTTATATATAACCGACGTAAAAAATGGTGTCGTAAAAAACGATTTCTGCACTAGTGTTATAGAATGTTTTCTACCGAGTACTTCCTTATTTGTTATATATCTTCCTGAACACTGTTGCTATATATATTCACTGACTGATTGGAACGGACTTTGGGTAGTACCCTACTGGGATTTAGTCTCACCCCCTATTTGGGAAACCTTTAGGTACCCAAATAGACTATATGATTGTAGGTGTTGATAAGGGCAAGCACCCTACTACATGTTATTGATCTGCTACTTAAGACCAAGATATCATGGACACAAGCAGAGGCTTGCGATGCTACTGGGATATTTTTGGCCTTTTTTAATTTTTTTACATGTATTGTATATGATTGTTTTGTACCATATTTGGATACTTTATTAGAAACATATTAAATGTATCATCATTTTGTATATGAAATGACTTCTAGATTTATTTATATTATCAGTCTTATGCTATTTACTTCTTTCATTTGTTTGATTTATGGATTTTTCTACTTGTATCTTATTGTCATCCATTGTGCTACACTCTGGTAATGAGGGCATAGTCTCCCCACAGACATGCCTAGGCCCTCATTGGTAGTCAGTAGCCTCTATCATTTTGGGAGATTCACTTGATGCCATGTGTCAAACTGGACTTGGTGCACTTTTGAGTGGAATCTGGGTCTAGGACATTACAAATTGGTATCAGAGGATTCTTTTCTAGTTTGCTTTTCTATTTGGTGATAATAGACAAGGATAGAAATAAAATGGAGTTTGGTAATGACTAATTCCTAGGCATATCTTACCCACATATAGGAGAAATCCAAATGATCATGAATTAAATTATTGTTTTATAGATTTTGATTATTATAGTTAATTTGATTCCACTATTGGGTGATGCACTTGTATTGTGATGTTATTATTAATATGATTCTGGGTTCTACTATGTTAAAACCCAATGATATGAGGGTGTGTCATCTCATGCATCATATAGTTACCTACTCGATTTCACATTCCTTTCATTATGTCATTCCATTTAGGATGAATTACTTATTTCTTATTTTTGTGATAGGTGTTGTAATAGAAATTCAAGATGTTGTGATAGGTATACTAGGATGAGTTATGGTATGTATTGGATGGACACCAAGATTTGGTCCCTAGGGAGTATGGGCCCTCATGGATCAGAATTTGGAGAACCATTGGTTCAACATTTTTAATTTAATTGTGATATATTTTCAAATGGGTAGAATTAAAATGCTAAATAGAGATAAAGATGCAAATTCATGTAAAATTAAATGGAAACTGAAATTCTTATGGTAGAGAACATTATTGGACCCGATCTTAGTAGTGGGATATTTGTAATATATATAGAATTTAAACGATTTTTTTACCATCCAAACCTAACTCATGGAGCATGAAAAGGGGTGGGTTCTTATATAGGAAGGCTTGTACATGTCCTATTTCTATATCTTCATTGTTGAGCTGAAAAATCTGAAAAAAAAATCCTGATCTGAGGCATGTTCTTGGTATTTGTAGAGGTATGTTACCGTGATGTCCTCCAGTTGTATTCAATGAGGGTGGAAATGAACACATTGA
Source organism: Viscum album (assembly GCA_963277665.1). NCBI lineage: Eukaryota > Viridiplantae > Streptophyta > Magnoliopsida > Santalales > Viscaceae > Viscum > Viscum album. Next base: position 243,340,539 of record OY728137.1, read on the forward strand.
GAAGGTGGTGGGGCATGGGCTACCAGTGGATCCCATAGTAGTGCCAGCTGACGCACCATTTGTTGTACTGGAAATAAGTGATGAGACACAATTTTATGAAAACTTTACATGCTTAATACAGACCTTTCAGGGAGAACAGAATCCTACCACATCTATGGCTGAGTTGATGCATGTGTTATAGTAGTAGAATCTTCCCACATTTTTTGGGGATGGTAGACCACAGGCTGCAGAGTCATGGCTAGATTCTATGTTATATATATTTTAGAATTTTGAGATGCCTCTTGAGAGGAGGGCCAAGCTCACTATATATATGTTGTTTGATTCCACCAAGAGATAGTGGGAATACATTAATCAAATAGAACCTCATCAGAAGATAGATTAGAGGGATTTTCATATAGACTTATATGAATACTTATATCTTGAGATGATAAGGGATGATAAATCCATTGAGTTCATGCATCTAAAGTAGGGAACGCTATCAATTATGGATTACTCGGCCCATTTTACTGAACTCCGGTGCTTCATACCTATTCTGATGGGTGACAAGTTATCGAAAACTAGGTGATTAGAGTATGGTCTCAGGTATGACATCTGATTGTAGGTGAATGGTTTTATGATGACTACCATTTATGGGATAGTGAATCAGTTTATTATCAAAGATAATATCTTAAGATAGGCTAGAGATGTTAGCCAAGGTGGTTCAACATCTAGATCTGGTATTGTATCGATTAGTAATAGGAAACATCATTTAGAGCTTCCATATAATGATATTATCAGTCAGAGAACATATTCATGTAGACATGTGGGGTGCTACTGGTGTGGTAGACTGGGATATATGAGGCCATAGTTTATGAGGGACCCAGTCAGGTAAAGATCTAGTGGTAAGATGGTCCATCTACAGTGATTATGCAGAACATTTCCACCAGTTTCCAATGACAGAGGGTCTTCACTGACTCCATGTTCAGAAACGGGGTTAGCAATTTCTTATTATGTAGGGAGATAGAATACAGCTGACCAAATAGGCCAAGGTTGTGGTCCAGTCCATGGTATTCAGACCACATACTTACATTGATAGTAGGGTGGATCTGCACACAGTATCCATGCAATATCACAGGGTCACGATTTCAGCCTGATGTACGTAGTGAAACAAACCCATCAGGATCAGGATCCCAAACCATCTACTTTCAGAGGTACTATTATAGTATCCTCTACTTTAGCTTTTTCACTTTTTAAAATAGGGGTTTTACATAGTTTTATATCCATACCCATTTTAAAGAGACTTCAGCTCAGTGTTTATACCTATGATAGCTTCATGGCGCTTGAAACTCTATTTGGTATTAGAATAGAGCATGTACATCAGTGAAGGGAGTGCCCCTATATGGTAACTGGGTTGGATTTCATTCTTGGGATGGATAGTCTAGTACTTTATCAAGCTTACATTGACTGTTATGGCTAGAGGGTGACTTCCACATCACTAGAGGGCATAGTTCATACTCAAAAGGGTGAGTGGAATGTCCAGGTGATCCGAGATAGACCAGAGAATCATGGGATGGGTGGGATGATATCCCAAATTGTGAGTTTATATTTGGATGGTTAGGGGATATATGAGGCTAATTTCCCTCCAGTGGTTGATCATTTCTAGGATGCTTTCCTAAATAACTATTCAGGATTTACCTCTAGTGAGAGAGGTAGAGTTCTCTATCATTCTAGTGTCGGGATCTTCACTTATATTCATTCCTCCTTACAGGATAACTACTACTGAAATGGAAGATCTCAAGAGGCAGCTATAGGATTTAGAGGAAAAGGGATCTATCCAACCTAGTATGTAACATCACGGGTAAATAAAGAATATTAAATCTTCATATTTATTAGTATTTGTCATTTAAATATTAATATTAATTTAAGAGGGATTCTATGTTTGATGGCGTACCCGATACGCAAAAAAGAGTTTCTTTGAAATCTTACGTTGCACACTAATAATATAATATTATTATTTTAAAGGGTAGTTAACGCCTAATCATTGTATTGGAGAGAATGAGTAGAACTAACTAAAATATTATTACACATGTTTTTAAAATGTTTTTACTTTTATCCAATAAATTTTAGAGTCTTAAAATGTAAATGAATCCAATTTTTAAGCATAAATACTCTAATATTCTTTAAAATGTTGATTTACTGCCTTTTGATGACGAACCCTTTTTAAATCAAGTTTTTTTCACTTTTATATGTTATATTTGAAAAAATAAAATTCTTATTTAGAATCGAGACATCAAAATTTACTTTGGATGAAATTTTGGTATTTTTCTGATAATGTTCTTTTTTTAATGAATAGTGAAAAAATGATGTATTTTAATTCAAAACCGCCTTTTAATATAATTTCATTATATGGTTAGATTATCTTTTTAATTAGTTTTAAAGTGTGAATAGATTATATTTTTACTATTTAATCCAATTTTGGACATTTAAATTAACTTCACTTTGAAATTGGACATTAACAATTATCAATATTTTGATAGTTATTATTTCTTAAAAACACGCTTTTTGTTTTGACAACAGGAATTAATTATAAAATTAATTAATACAACTTCTTTGTTCTGAATTTGGTAAAATAGATATCATTTTTGAATTTAGAATATCAAATTTATCTTAGGGTGAATTTTTGGTATTTTTCTGAAAACTTTCCATTTTTAATGAATAGTGAAAAACACTGCATTATTGTTTAAAACCGACTTTTTATTTAAAGAATTATTTTTAAATTTAAATTTTTTTTAAAGTAAAAAATAGATATATAATAACTATATTAATACAATGTAATTATTTGGATTCATTTTATAATAATATAAGATATATAAAATTCTATTGAACTTTTTAACATCTTTTTACCCACCTTCTAAGTGCTTTTCCAAATTTGCATAAAACGTAATTTTACCTCCTCTGTGAATTTAATTTCAAAAATCTAAAATACATGGCTGTCATTATTAAGTAAAATGTGGTTCAATGGGATGAAAATATTTTTTGGTGAATAGTAACTTTTGACTTTTACTAACCGCGATTAGAGGTAAATAGGGTAATTTAAGGTAAAAATAATGTTATAATAATATAAACATACCTTGACACTTGTCCTAACCTTATTGGATTAGTCATGGACGACCAATAAAATCCATGGGTCAATTTTGGGACCCCATGGAGCCACTTGGGTAAGATAATGACATCAATAACTTTTTATTTAAAGTAAAAATTAAAATGTCAAAACATGTATTATTTTACTAAAACAATTTTAATGTGGGGTTATATAATTGATATTTTTTACTATAAATATTCATTAGAAATCTAAAAATATTTTCTAAATCATGGTAATTTTTTTATATTTTTTAGACATCAAATAAATAAAATTATTTATGACACAATGATGATGCAGTGTTTACACCATTAATGAATGATTTAAATAAATAAGAAGATAAAAATTAAAACAATATCGAAAATGTGTCCAATTATTATTAGATTATTTTATTTCAAACATGGGACACCTTATCTTCAACTTTAATGATTTTTGGACCTTTAGAAACCGAAAATAATTATATAATAAAATAATATTTTCAAACTTTCCAAAAGAGCCCCTCCTCTCCCTTAAAAAATCCCTCACTTACTACCTATTTCTCACACATATCAAGCCCTTGGATCGTCCAAACTATACTTAAATAATCTCCCAATATCCCTCTATTCATCCTAGAAGTCTTACATTAGGCAGAAATCACTTCAAGAAACCCTTTTGGTTCAAACCAAAGGGAGTTACCCGATTTAAAGGTAACGTCTTCCCTTAAGTTCTTTTGTTTTATTTTACTTCTCCAACCCCATAAACTTTTTTTATTCCATTAATTTAAAACAAAACTAGTATCCTAAATATACTAGGATGCTTTATGAGAATTATTCGAGATAAACTTACACAAACCTCCATCTAATGGGAAAAGAACATACTGTTTCTGTAGACGGCGAACTACTGCCTCACAAAATGATGATTGTTCAATTATCACCTACCGCCTCTCATGGTGGCCATTATGATGGAACTTTATTTATATGTGATATATATTATATTTATATAGTTTAAATTCTTATATATTTTTTATTTATATCATACCTTTATGGTTTCCATAATGGGTAAACGCGATAATTTCATTTGAGGAAGTGCGGACTACTGCCCCCTCAAAGTGATATGACTCGTTCATTCCATAAGTGGAACGTATATAGGATAGAATTTATGAAATTATATAACATATATGACATATATATTATACTGAAATTATAATATACCTATGTATCACTATGTTTTCATTCCATTAAAATATGAAATAGAAATTAAAGTAGCGTTCATGCGTACGTACGGCTTACCGTCTCCCTGAATGGTGTATGTCATTTCTTATCTCCAAATGTAATATACTATTATAAATACATATATATAGTAGATATATATGATATATATGACATCTGAATTATGAATATCATTCTGGAGATAATGGACTTTTGACCACATGGACACTTTATAATTATAACGAGTTCATTTTTTACTCAAGTTCTGAACATCGACAAAATGTCTGATATGAACCCAAATAATTAAATAATAAATATAGAAATGTAATAAGTGATATAAAAGGAATAATAAACTTGAAAAATATTCTTAATCAATTATAAATTAACTTAATTTTATCATTCAGTAAGAACATGGAACATACGAGTGAGTCAAGTTGGACACGTGGTAAGGGATTCTTATCTCAGTTTCAAGTCCATGAGATTTCAATTGTTTGCCACTTATTTCTTAAATGTGGTGTATTATGTACTTCCATTTGATATATATTATATTTATTCCCTTTATATTCATGGTATTCTATAATTAATTTGGGTTTTATTATCTTTTGATCATATGACTCGATTGATTACAACAAAGTAAGGGGTTTTTTATCTCATGTTTTATTCCCATGAGATTCATGCTATATTTGTCACTATTTCATTTGGGTGGTGTATTTACTACCCATGATTATACTCTTTGTGTAATATAATTTAATTTATGGTTATTTACATCTTCATTGTATGGTCATTCTTTCATGGGGTGTATGTTTCATTAGTTACCAAATCGGTAAGGGAACCTTTCACCCTCCTCTTTTAAAAAGATTTCTTTTTGATATGTCTTTTAATTTACATATTATTATGTTGGGATATGTTCTTATATATCCTTATTGTGGTAAATTTTATGTACAAGTGATGAGATACCCTTTTTTCTCTCATCAACTCTTTTTCTGAAATTTTATGTGACGTCGTTAGGCTGCCGAATTTTTGTAAGGGAACATCTTAACCCAATTTCAATTCTTTGGGTTAAACTTCTACTTGTTGATTATGTCGTGCTATGAATATGTGTGAATAACCTTTTATTTTTTTACACTTAATATCCAATCATATTGATTGTATTTATATTTTTCACACATAATTATGTAATTGATTTATCCTTAATCTAAGGATACCATCTTTATAAAGGATTTCATCTAAATTTACATTCCATTGAGAATTCATTGTTGTTATGCGCCAGTTCACTTTTATATGGTGTATATACTATACTTTGGAATATTATATCATGAATACATTTTGTAATTCCCTGACCCCAGTTACCCAGAGTCAGTGCATTATTGCGTAACATTGGCATGATCACAAAAGATCAAGTCTTGAAAGACCGATTAGTTTAGTAGCCTTGGAAACACTAGATACATTCATAAGTCTTACATTGCATCATAAAGTAAAACAAAACTACAACAACATCTTGTCTTCATATCCCCGCATACTATCCCTGTAGGTCATTCATATTATACTTCTTCATATTTTGGAAAAAAATTAAAACATTGAAATGGGTGAGCTCAGATGCTCAGTAAGGATAACAATATTGTGGAAGCTTTCATAAATAAACATTAACATTTAAGGCAATGTATAACTAAAACAAAAGCCTTTTTAAACTTGAACTTCAGCATAATATGGCAAAAATAAAATTAAATAATTCCATTTACTTATTCACATGGATATTCTACTGTCCGAATAATCACATGCAATATCAATAACAAATTTCATAATGATGGAATGCATAATGCCAGACTATCATAACCACGTAGCCAAGGCCTCGTGCCAAGACTACAAATAAGATTTTGTCAAGGCCTCGTGCCAAGATACTAGTTTGTCTCACGAGACCTGCTGATGCATCGAGGAGCTATAGCGGGCTCCACCCGTCACTTATTAAGTCCAATGCATTCCTCATATGAACAGGTTTAAATATATCATAAACCATAACATAATCGTATAACATAAATCATGCATAAAGGAAAAATAAAATTTCCACATTTAAATCACATGATATCAATACAACACATTGATATAATAAAAAACACTTTCAAAACCATTTTCAATACCAAAATAAAAGAAAATTAAAACATTGTATTTATTTTTCATTTAAAAAATTATGGCTTATAGAGCAAGCTGAAACTAAAATAATAGTCACGGTGGCGGAGAATTCTTTGTCGCAGCATACGTAAGAAAAAACATTCCTTTTTTCATTTAGTAAAAACGCTTCGTATAAAAATATTCCTTTTGAATAAAATTAAAAGTCAAAGGCGTTTAACTATAGGTACACATAAAGAAAGTACAAATACAAGATAGTACATAATAATATAATGACATAATTTGAAAGTAAGAGATTAACCCAAAGAATAAAAATTGGGTTAAGAAGTTCCCTTACCTCGTGTCCGACATGACTCGACCGTTCTTTAATCTCCTAAATAATAAACTAGAGTTAATCTTTACTTTATTAAGAACCTTTTTCAAGTTCATTGTCCCTTTTATATTACTTATTACAATGTTACGAAAATTATGTAGTCATTTAAGTTAATAACGGTCATTTTGTTGATCTTTGGTACTTGAGTCAACAATAAACTTCTTATAATTACAAGTTGTTCATGTGGTGAAATATCCATTTTATCCGGAATTATATTCATGATGTAGATATCATATATATCATATATATACAGTATATAAATTCGTTCATAATATTACGTAACATTTAGTGGTAAGAAATGAAATGCACCGTTCATGGAGACGGTAGGCCATACGTACGCATGAACGCTACTTTCATTTCTATTTCATATTTAATGGAATGAAATTATAAATATATAAAGGTATACTATAATTACATTATAATATAATGTATAATACTATTTACTCCACCCTTTATACATCCCACATATGGCATTAACGATTCAAATCACTTTGAGGGGGCGGTAGTCCGCACTTCCTAAAATGAAATTATCGCGTTTACGCATAATGGAAATCATAAAGGTATGCCATAAATGAAAAATAAAGAAGCATAAGGAAAAAATAAACATAATATATATATCATATATGAAAATAGTGTCCTCAAAATGGCCACCATTAGAGGTGTTAGAAGAATATTGAACAATCATCGTTTCGTGAGGTAGTATGTCCCCACCCACAGAAACAGTATGTTCTTTAACCATTAGACGAAGGTGTGTGTAAGTGTAAATAAAATCATTCTTATAACAACATCCTAGTATATTTACGATACTGTTGTTGTTACAAAAGAAAGGAATAAAAAGTTTTTAAGGGGTTGGAGGATCAAAATAAAACAAAATAACATAAGAGAAGACATTACCTTAAAATCAGGTAACTCTTTTTTGATTTGAGCCAAAGGCTTCCTTGGGAAGAATTCTGCCCAAAGTGAGTCTTCTAGGAGTAATATAGGAAAGTTGAGAGAGTATTTTGGAAGATTTTGGCCGAGCCAAAAGGCTTTTATGGTGTGAATATGGTGGTAGTGGTGGGGGCCTTTTATAAGAGGAGAGGAGGGGCACTCTTGGAAAGTAAGGAAATGTTACATTATTATGATATACTTTTCGGATTTTAGAGGTCCCACAATTATATATTTCGAGGATAAGATGATAAGGGTTCTAAATATACCCATCCAATAAGTTTTTGACAAGTGTAAGTCTTATATTTTACATTATCTTTTCATTTTATTTAAATCGTTAATTAATGAGGTAATCGCTGCATCATCATGGTGTCATAACAAATTTACTTTATTTAATGTCTAAAAATTATAAAAAAAATATCATGATGTAGGAAATATTTTTATCTTTCCAATGAATATTTATAGTCGAAAATATAACGTATATAACCCCATGTAATAATTGTTTTAGTAAAACAACACATGTTTGTGACAATTTTATTTTTACTTTAAATAAAAAGTTATTATTGTCATTTTCTTACCCAAGTGGCTCCATGGGGTCCCCAAGTTGACCCATGGATTTTCTTGGTCGGCCGTGACTCATCCAATAGGGGTAGGACAAGTGTAAAGGTATTTTCTTATTTTTATAATATCATTTTCACCTTAAATTTCACTAATTACCTTTAATCGCGATTAATTAAACTTAAAAGTTACTATTCACCAAAATATTATTTTAATCCCATTGAACTAAATTTTACTTCTTAATGACAACCATGTATGTTGTATTTTTGAAAATCAAATCACAGAAGTGGAAATGTTTCATTTAAATGAAAAATCAGTTTTTTAACTACCACTTAGTGGTTTCACTATTCATCAAAAATTGAAGTTTTTCAGAATAGTGCCAAAATTTCACCCTAAGCTATAATTTATATTACGAATTCAAAAATGATGTCTATTTTACAGAATTAAAAACAAATAAGTTTCATTAATCAATTTTATAATTAATTCCCTCTGTCACAACAAATAACGTGTTTTTAAGAAACAATATATATCAAATGATTGATAATTGTTTGTATCCAATTTCAAAGGGAAATTAATTCTAATAAGAACCATTGGATAAAATGGTAAAAATATATTCTAATTACACTTTAAAACCACTCAATCGTATAATTTGTCACTATAAATTATTTTTATTTAAAAAGTTCTTTTTAAATATTTTTCACTATTCATAAAAAATTGGAAGTTCTCAGAAAAATATCAAAAAATTCAACATAGGCTAATTTCGATATTCCGAATCCAAAAATGAAGTCCATTCTGAAATATAAAATATATATAAATTTAAAAAGTGGGTATTATTATTCATAATGGCTATTTTTATTGGTCGGAGTGTGTTAGAATCTCAAACTTTCGTACAATGCAAGCAATTGCATTATTGAAAGAAAAGCGTATCATGGAAGATCAGGGTGTTACATTCTCTCCTCCTTCAATAAATTGCGTTCTCTCAATTTGAAATTTTTCTTTAAAAATAAAAGTTTGAAAATAGAAAATACCTTTGTGGAAAACCCACATCGGAAATAAGGTTAATAAAAATATAACTTTAAAAGAAAGAAAGATAAGTACAAAGGTCACATGAGATAGCCCATACTAGGATTCTATGAAAATATGGATATGGAAGAAAAACAAACCATCAAGGTCTGATGGAGATTTGTAGAAAATAGGATTAGGAGAAAGTTAACCACAAGAAAGTCACAAACTTGTGATTGTTTAAACAGTCATTGAATCCCCAGTTGGAAAAGTTAACTGGCCGCGTTTTTGTTTTAAGTTGCCTTTTATAAAGTTGAGGAATTTATTTAGGAGATTTACTAAGAACGTAAGGAAATGTACTTACTTGTCATGTAGACTTTCATTCTTTAATAAATTTTCACCACAAACCCATCATTCACTCCAAAAGGTAATAGAACTCAAAAATATTCTATTTATCCTAATTGTATAAGGTTCCAAATATTAACACATACCATTTAGGTTAGGAAAACTTTTTTGTAATAACCAGGGACTTTCGGTAGGATAGTGGTAGGTAATAAAGGCCTACTGCACTATGGTTGTGGGTTCGATTCCTGCAGCTTTGTCCGACGCGACGGGTTATCCCCCAACCTGCAGGTTGTCCTTTTCCTAAAACTATAGTATTATAATATTCCAAAAATAATCTTCAGAAATGTTTTAACCTTAAACAATACTATCCAAGGTTCAACTTAATCCATTCCAACCTTTATAGTTATCCAAAATACGACTATCCAGACTTTCTCTAAATGGTCTCTAAATTCCAAATTCAATTGTAACATCAGATTCTCCAAACAAATTAAAGTTTCTATTATTGTCACATACTAAAAATATGATTCCCTTTATCATATTAAAACCTTAATGAAAACAACAAGTACTGCAGTACAATCCTTATATATATATCACATTATTATTATATCCAGAATATAATCCTTGAGTCCAAAATCACCAATACAATAATTATTCCACTTCAACTGTAGTAACAGCATAATATTTTCCTTGATCCCTTGGCCTTTTCTGAGGTAAGTTTCCATGACACTTAGGACATTCATTTGCATAATGCTCCATTTCCCTACAATTGTAGCATTCAACATTGATAGCCTCTTTCTTTCCCTTTTAATCACGAGCCTGGTGACCTTTTTCTCCACATTTATAACAAACTCACATTCCTTTTAGGCAAGTACCGTGGTTATTCTTCCCACAATTATCGCATAATGGAAAATCCTTCTTTCCATTTTTCCCTTTATCTGTCTCTTGTTCCACCGTTCTCTTCTTCTCCTGCTTCACTTTATTGTCATAAGATTTTGAGAATTCCTTTTCTGTCTTGATAGCCAACGTGACTATATCTTCGTACATTGAGAAAGATTGTGATACTAAAGCTTGACGGATAAATGGTTTTAACCCATCAAAGAAATTATCGATCTTACTTCTTGGGTTACATATATAATCTACAACATTCCTCACTAATCTTATAAAGTTAGCCTCATACTTTGCGACATTCTCAACCTCCTTCTGCCTCAGACTCAGAAATTTCCTTTCTATATCTGCTCTATAGTCACGAGGAAAGTATTTTTCTAGGAAAAGATCTTTGAACTCTCTCCATTCCATACTTGATACTTCTTCATCTTCCTTTGTGTTTTGAATCAGTGACCACCATTGATCAGCATCTCCAGTAAGGCAGTAAACTGCCATGAAAACCTTCTCCCTTTCACTACTCCCCAAGGAGTGGAACATTTTCTCTAAGGAGTTTATCCATTACTCAGCTACAAATGGATTTGTACGCCCATTAAATTTTGGTGGTTGTTTCCTCATGAAGTGGTCTAACATTGATCCTCCATGTTGCGAATTAGGGTGCTCCATACCAGTAAGTTTATTATTCATAACCCGAGTGAGTTGTCCCAGTATGGTAATAATTTGATCAGCACCAGTTGTATCTCCAGATCCACAATAATTATCTTGAGTAGTAGGGCAATCCCTACACGGAGTGTGTGCATTGATACGGTTTCCATTCCTTCCACTAGGCGCCATTTCTAAACAATGGCATAAACTAGATTAGTTTATGAATCAAAATACATAATTCCATACTTGTAAAATACTTAACATAAATTGAACTATTTATGGATATAATCCATAATCATAAAAAATGTTTTCTTTGAGGAAGTATATACTCATAACCCTTCATAGTGGGTTGTAAAGAAAATGAGAATTATCCTAAGCATGTCCTTCAGGAGTGTCGTAACCAAGAGTGCAGCAAGGCCCGTTGTCGTGCACCAGTTCCCGTTCGAGTCTAGCTCAAAGCGGTGTTTTCCGGTTTTACCCCTAGGTACATCTATTCCAGATCCGCCTCTACCTGCTCGTATCTAGACAGGGATGTATTGCTCAGAAAACTCACAAAATCTCTATAATACCAAAATTCTAGGAAGTTCTTATATACTAATCCTCAAAGTCTATCTTAGGACTATGTGCTCTAATCAGAGTTTATCTAAATCTAGCTTCCAAGGTTAGTACTAAACTGCCTCTGATACCAACTGTAACGCCCCGACCCCAGTTACCCAGAGTCGGTGTATTATTGCGTAACATTGGTATGATCAAAAAAGATCAAGTCTTGAAAGACCGATTAGTTTAGTAGCCTTGGAAACACAAGATACATTCATAAGTCTTACATTACATCATAAAGTAAAAAAAAACTACAAAAACATCGTGTCTTCATATCCCCTCATACTATCCCTGTAGGTCATTCATAGTATACTTCTTCACATCCTGGAAAAAATTAAAACATTGAAAGGGGTGAGCTCGGATGCACAGTAAGGATAACAATATTGCGGAAACTTTCATAAATAAACATTAACATTTAAGGAAATGTATAACTAAAACAAAAGCCTTTTTAAACTTGAACTTCATCATAATATGGCAAAAATAAAATTAAATAATGCCATTTACTTATTCACATGGATATTCTACTGGTCGAATAATCACATGCAATAACAAAAACCACTTTCATAATGATGGAATGCATAATGACAGACTATCATAACCACGTAGCCAAGGCCTTTTTCCAAGACTATAAATAAGATTTTGTCAAGGCCTTGCGCCAAGACACTAGTTTGTCTCATGAGACCTTCTGATGCATCGAGGAGCTATAGCGGGCTCCACCCGTCACTTATTAAGTCCAATGCATTCCTCATATGAACAGGTTTAAATATATCATAAACCATAACATAATCGTATAACATAAATCATGCATAAAGGAAACATAAAATTTCCACATTTCAATCACATGATATTAATACAACACATTAATATAATAAAAAACAATTTCATAACCATTTTCAATACCAAAATAAAAGAAAATTAAAACTTTGTATTTATTTTTCATTTAAAAAATTATGGATTATAGAGGAAGCCGAAACTCAAATAATAGTCACGGTGGCGGAGAAGTCGTTGTCGCCGCATATGTAAGAAAAAACATTCCTTTTTTCATTTAGTAAAAACGCTTCGTATAAAAAGATTCCTTTTGAATAAAATTAAAAGTCAAAGGGGTTTATACACCGTATAAAGGAAAGTTGTGTATAAAACCAAATATGCCTCAATGAAAGGAGATTGAGACGAAGTCCCTTACAAGATCATTTTTTTAAATAAAATAGATCTATTATGTGTATTCACTATAGGTACACATAAAGAAAGTACAAATACAAGATAGGACATAATAATATAATGACATAATTTGAAAGTAGGAGATTAACCCAAAGAATGAAAAATGGGTTAAGAGGTTCCCTTACCTCGTGTCCGACTTGACTCGACCGTTCTTTAATTTCATGAATAATAAAATAGAGTTAATATTTACTTTCTTAAGAACCTTTTTCAAGTTTATTATCCCTTTTATATCACTTATTACAATGTTACGAAAATTATGTAGTCATTTAAGTTAATAACGGTCGTTTTGTCGATCTTTGGTACTTGAGTCAACAATAAACTTCTTATAATTACAAGTTGTCCATGTGGTGAAATATCCATTATATCCAGAATTATAATCATGATGTAGATATAATATATATCATATATATCCATCATATACATTCATTCATAATATTACGTAACATTTAGAGGTAAGAAATGAAATGCACCGTTCATGGAGACGGTAAGTCGTACGTATGCATGAATGCTACTTTCATTTCTATTTCGTATTTAATGGAATGAAATTAAAATTATATAAAGGTATAATATAATTCCAGTATAATATAATGTATAATACTATTTACTCCACCCTTTATACATCCCACATATGGAATTAACGATTCAAATCACTTTGAGGGGGCGGTAGTCCGCACTTCCTAAAATGAAATTATCGCGTTTGCGCATAATGGAAATCATAAAGGTATGGCATAAATGAAAAATACAGAATAATAAGGAAAAAATAAACATAATATATGTACCATATATGAAAATAGTGTCATCAAAATGGCCAATATTAGAGGTTTTAAAAGAATATTGAACAATCATCGTTTCGTGAGGCAGTATGTCGCCACCCACAGAAACAGTATGTTCTTTAACCATTAGACGAAGGTGTGTGTAAGTGTAAATAAAATCATTCTCATAAAAACATCATAGTATATTGAAGATCTTGGTGTTGTAACAAAATAAATGAATAAAAATAGTTTAAGGGGTTGGAGAAGAAAAATAAAACAAAATAACATAAGAGAAGACATTACCTTAAAATCAGGTAACTCTTTTTTGATTTGAGCCAAAGGCTTCCTTGGGAAGAATTCTGCCCAAAGTGAGGCTTCTAGGAGTAATAGAGGGAAGTTGAGAGAGTATTTGGGCAGAGGTTGGCCGAGCCAAAAGGCTTTGATGGTGTGAATAAGGTGGTAGTGGTGGGGGCCTTTTATAAGAGGAGAGGAGGGGCACTCTTGGAAATTAAGGAAATGTTACATTATTATGAGATACTTTTCGGATTTTAGAGGTCCCACAATTATATATTTCGAGGATAAGGTGATAAGGGTTCCAAATATACCCATACAATAGGTTTTTGACAAGTGTAAGTCTTAGATTTTACATTATCTTTTCATTTTATTTAAATCGTTAATTAATGAGGTAATTGTTGCATCATCATGGTGTCATAACAAATTTAATTTATTTAATGTCTAAAAATTATTAAAAAAATATCATGATGTAAGAAATATTTTTATCTTTCCAATGAATATTAATAGTCGAAAATTTAACGTATATAACACCATGTAATAATTGTTTTAGTAAAACAATGCATGTTTGTGACAATTTTATTTTTACTTTAAATAAAAAGTTATTATTGTCATTTTCTTACCCAAGTGGCTCCATGGGGTCCCCAAGTTGACCCATGGACTGTATTGGTCGGCCATGACTCATCCAATAGGGTTAGTACAAGTGTAAAGGTATTTTGATATTTTTATAATATCATTTTCACCTTAAATTTCACTAATTACCTTTAATCGCGATTAATTAAACTTAAAAGTTACTATTCACCAAAAAATTATTTTAATCCCATTGAACTACATTTTACATCCTAATAACAACCATGTATGTCGGATTTTTGAAAATCAAATCACAGAAGTGGCAATGTTTCATTTAAATGAAAAATCAGTTTTTTAACTGCCACTTAGTGGTTTCACTATTCATCAAAAATTGAAGTTTTTCAGAATAGTGTCAAACATTCACCCTAAGCTATAATTGATATTAAGAATTCAAAAATGATGTCTATTTTACAAAATTCTTAAAAAATAAGTTGCATTAATTAATTTTATAATTAATTCCCGCTGTCACAACAAATAGCGTGTTTTTAAGAAACAATATATATCAAAAGATTGACAATTGTTTGTGTCCAATTTCAAAGTGAAATTAATTATAATGACCACCATTGGATAAAATGGTAAAAATATTTTCTAATTACACTTTAAAACCACTCAATAGTATAATTTATCACTATAAATTATTTTGATTTAAAAAGTTGTTTTTAAGTATTTTTCACTATTCATAAAAAATTGGAAGTTCTCAGAAAAATACCAAAAATTTAACATAGGCTAATTTAGATATTCAAAATCCAAAAATTAATTCCATTTTGAAATATAAAATATATATAATTTCAAAAAGTGGTTATTACTATTCATAATGGCTATTTTGATTGGTCGCGGTGTGTTATAATCTCAAACTTGCGTACAATGCAAGCTATTGCATTATTGAAAGAGAAGCGTATCGTGGAAGATCAGGGTGTTACACATTTATTCTCATGATATTATAAAGTTTTGATTAAATTCTATCCCTCAATTATTTTTATTAAATCATCTCTCATTTTGTTAGGAACTCCTTAACTAAAATATCATTTTAATGATTTAATCTTCTATATCTTTCTTATTAATGTCCATGTTTTCAAAATGGTTTGAAGGATTTATTTATATGGAAATTACTATTTTAAAATGTTAATTACTTTAAAGGCTTCAAAGTGGTATGGGACACTTTGATTCAAAAATCTCTTTATTAAAAGTTTTAAATGGTTTTGAAAATGGTTTGATAAAGCATTGATTTTGTCAATATCATGAAATGATATATTGTGATTGAAATGTGGAAATTTTATCTTTCATTTATATTTGTTGTATGTGTTATAATTTTATAATGGTACTTAGACATTTGACAGGTGGTTACGTGATAAACCCAATGGCAGGTGGTGTCGTGATAAACCAGGACAGGTGGTTACGTTATAACCTCCAATGCATTGGGTATGGAAGTCAGCCGTATGGCTATTCTATTTAGTGATATGTGTGTAAGTCGACTGTTTGGTTATTCCATTTAAGTATGTTTATTTCCCAAGTTACCTTTATATGTTATGTGTTCTTTGTATGGGTTTTATGGTAATCTTTTGGTTACAAAAAGGGCAACCAATGATCTTTTATTCAGTGAAAGAGTATTTACTACTTCATAAAGGTGAAAAAGTATTACTTATGATAAAGTATTCATGGTGTACTTCTTGTTTTGAAAAACTAAAAGTTTTCCTTCTTTGTGTATCCCTTAATGATCTTTTTATGCTCATCCCAAGTTTTTGAAATATTTTTCACAGGACTTAAAGATAAATAGGGTAAAGGATGGGATCAAGGAAAAGTCATGTTATCTAAAACAAGGAACTAGACATGGTTTTTTTTAAGAGTTATTGTTTTTTTTTAAATAGAAACTGAGTAGAAGTGTCTACTTTGTAATTTTTTGATATGTAATGTAATAGTAATGGACCAACTCTCTAAAACTCCAAACCTAAAAAGATCCTCAATATGAATTATTTGTTTAATTCAAGATTATGTAATGTTTTAACGTCGGGTCCTTATATAGTACTTCTCCATAGGGTTTTCTAATCCATTTTGAGAAAAAGGAGAATGAAACTCTCAGTCTATGTGTGGAATATTGGAAGTTGAACCAACTGATAGTTCAAAACCCATATCATCTCCCACAGATAGATGATCTCTTTGACCATCTTTGAGGATATTGGGTCCTTTTAAAGATTTATTTGAGATGTGGTTATCATTATGTGTACGTTAGACCTTTAGACATACCTATCGTTGGTCGCAGTGGATACTCAAGAGGGGGGTGAATTGAGTTCCAATTAAAATTTATTTTAAAAATATTTCTCTTAAAATCCCCCAATTTAAAAACAAGTTAAACTATAGTGAATTTATATAGATTGTAAAGGTTCAATTAGTTTCTCAAAGATTGATTAGGTCCCAGTTAACTTAATCAAAATATTAACTTAACTTTTGAAACTAACTTACTGGTTCACAATAAGTATAAACACTTGCTAATTTAACTATCAAAGTAACTTTAAAAAAATTTATTTCAAAGTAAATAGCATCGGAATATAAAATATATAGTATAATTTAAACTTAATCTAAAATGCACAGCAGATATAACCAAGATTTTTAGTCTCAATCCGAGACTTAGTCCTCTCAAACAATTTATATAAATTTGATCCACACCCTAGATCGGGGTAAACAACAGTACAGAGACTGTCCAGGTACTAATACCTCTACCACTATTCTTTGTGGGAAACAAACAATAGCACAAAGGATATCTAGGTCTTACTTGACCTCTACTACTAACCACAGTGGGATACAAAAGAGTTATAGAAAGTTTGTGTGAGTATTTTAGAGATCCTCCAATTTAGAACAGGAGACACTGTGAGTAAATGAACTACAGAGTACACACACTGCTCGAAATTTAAATGAATAAAACAAAATAGAGCTAAATAGATAGAGATGAGTTTGGAGTGCTCTATGTGTTGTGAGGTGTAGCTCTGGAATCCTTTTGATTTTTCAGAATTGGATCTGGGTCCTTCTCTGGTTTTTGTCAGAAAAACAGAGGGTTGTTTTCTTCAAATTCAGTTTGAACAGCTTGAGTGCATGAATAGCTTTCATTGTAGTTCTTCACTCCTTGAAAAAGGTGCAGCTTGTGTTCTCCTTCAGGGAGAATGGATTTGTGTGTGTCCAGTGTTCTTCCAAGCTCGAAGTAGTCATTCTCTTCTCTGTGAATGCACCACTTTCAAACGTTATTCAGCCCTTGATTTTTCACACTTCACACGTGCCTTCTTGGTTGTTGTGTGTCTGTCTCTATTTTGTCTGGCCTTTGTCCTTCATTTTATAGTTATCAGCTCCGGAAATGGGAATGATTACCTTTTCTTGGGTACTAGGTACGGTTCCCTGACATTCCAACAACTCTCATTAAATAATATTAATGGCATTAAAAACACAAAATATTACCATTTCTTAAAAAATAAATAATATTGAGAGTATAAAGTTTGACTGGTCAGTCTTTCATTAGAAGCCTTCTGTCAGTATAAATGTAACGGTGGACTTTGTATAGCAGTGAGCACCTATCAGTAGCTCTTTGTCCTTGTACCAGTAGCTCCTTGTATCGGTAGTTGTTCCTATGTGCATCATTCGCTCTATATATTGGTGGCTCCTTGTATCGGTAGATCTTGGTCGGTAGACATTGAATTGGTAGCCTTATTCTATCGGTAGTTCCATTCTGTATTGGTGAAGAGTATATCGGTAGACTTATTTTGTCGGTAGCTCATTTTCTATCGGTATCTCAGCTTCTATCGGTAGCTCGGCTTATTTTGGTAACTGTCTATATCGGTGGACTTGATCTATCGGTGACATATGCTTACCGGTGGACTTACACATACTGGTAGCTCTGCATATTGGTGACCTTTTCTTATCAGTGACTATGTATATCGGTAGACTAAGTATCGGTAGACCTGTATCAGTAGCTACAAGCATATCAGTGACTAACACTTATCTGTTTTATGAAAAACATATCCGATTGAGTTAGAATTACTTCAAAATTTATATAACCCTAGATAAACATTAATTGACATATTTCAAATATTATTTTAAGATTATTATCAAATAGAATGTCATAGATTGAAATAATTAATATATAAACATTATTTGGGATTATCAAATCATTTAAAAGCATAGTTGGGATTATCAAAACAGGTGAGGTCAACAATCTCCCCCTTTTTGATAATCACAAACTATGATATTTTAATCTCAAAATAATCAGTAATGTATCAGAGGATCAGTAATGTATCAGAGGATCAGTATTGTATCAGAGAAAAAAATGGATTATAAAACACATATATCAAAGATAAAATAGGAAAAAAATTTATCAGAGAGAAATGAATTAAACTCATAAATTTCTCCCCCTTTCTTAGAAAAGTTATTATTCCCAGATATGTGTCCCTTAGACCATATTTCTCCCCCTTTGTGATAATCAAAAAGTGGGACAAGAATGAAAAACAGATGAAAAAAAAGTAACATATGGTAAAAGAAAATAAGATCACATAGATTCCTTGGAGCAAACAGATTACAAAGAGATACAAAAATAAATACAAGTAATTCCTATCAAAAAATCTTATCCACTGATCAATACACATCCTCAGAATGAGATTTCACCTTGGGAACAGAAGAAGAATCAGGTGAGGTGGATGCAGGTGTAGGCTTAGGAATTCTAGAGATGATGAGAGGTGGCTGAGCTACTATAACTATTCCTGGTCTGTACTGTGTAGCTCTCTGAGTGATCATCGGAGTAAGGCTTCTAATGGCTTGGACTGGAGTCATCTGAATCGGAGAAGAGGTAGAGGCATAGGTAGGTAAAGCTGGAGGTATAATCACTGGCCTAGCATCGACATGCAAGAAAGGCAACAAAAGATTTCTGAAATACATAATGATTCCTCCTCCTCTCTCCATAGCAGATATGAAATCATCCTTGTTCTCCATAAATTTTTCCAAGGTTGGAGTCAACTCTATAAGCTTGTTGAATTTCTCCCTAAAGTCTTGATTGATTGGTGGGAGCTTCATGTTTTCTAACATAAGCTTGAAATGATTATTGAGTTGATGCTTGGTATAAACCCTTTGTAAATAGTAGTCTACCTTGTCTTTCACCTCTTTCTGGGAGGAACAAGCTTCTCTCATATAGTCTTGGACTATCTTCATTATTTATCTAACTGAATCTCTAGTAGAAGTTACCATTTTGGTCAGATCAGATGAGCCTACAGAGCCACTAGTTGATGTTGAACCAAGATCCTCCTTCATCATTGCTCTAATCTAATCTAAATTCATTGATGGTTTGGAGGCAAGAGAACTAATAGAAAAGGTTACTGTTTCCTTGAAGTTTTTTGTCAACCCACTGATAAGATTTTTCACTTGAGAATCATGGGTGGTAACATGATCTTTTATAGAGGTTTTAAATACTTCAAAGACTGATACCATTTGGGTTACAACACTTTTGAAAAAAAGGTAAATCTTTGTCATCTTGAGATCTAGAACTCATATAAGATTCTAAAGAGATAACAGAATTTTTTAGAACTTCAACATCTTCTTCCAGTCTAGATACTTGAGTCTGGAAAGCTGTAACTTCATCCACTATCTCTACTAAAAAGGTATAGATAACAGAACCAAGAGACAGTTCAAAAGACTTTTCCAAATTGGTCATCTCTTTAACAAAACAGTGCTTTAACTCAGCAACAGAAGCACTAAAAGACTCTTTCAGCTAATTCTTTAAAGATTCAAGACCAGACCTAGTGATCATATTAGTAGGTGCATCCACAACAGGTACTCTTTCAGATAATATACTCGCTAGTGAATCATTCATAATTTATTGAATGGATGACACTAGTGAAGCTTCCATTTTCCTTATCTCTTCCACAAAACTAATTTTGAGATCAGAATTAAGCTTTTCCAGATCATGCATTCTGACCACATCTTCAGGTAACAACTCAGTTTGAATATCATAATTGATTTTTGGTCTATTTAGGGATGCCTAATTATTAGAATCTAGATAATCTAAACCACAAACCACAAAACCTATATCTTCTGTCCAATCCTCAATTTCAACTGCCACTGAAACACTGCCAAACCTGATTGGCTGCTCCCCCTCAACTGGTGAATTCTCTTGTATAGCAACAGCATTCTCAGCAGGTCTTTCTTCCTCATAAGAATCTTCTACAATAAATTCCATCTCTACAACAGCATGAGGTTCCTCTAGATTAGGCACAGTTTCTTCCATATCACCCACTACATCCTTAATAGGTACAACTGATCTTCCAATCAATGATCTCAGACTTAAGCAGACAGAATCAGAGGCTTCAGATTCATTCTTTCTTTCTTCTTCATCCTTAGGAGCTGCCTGGTCTTCCTCATCAACATGTGTTTCCTCTTCTAACAAAGTTTCCTTTCCTGATGATATAATTTCAACAATAGGACTTGGGGGAAAGTCTGGATCCCTTCTATCATCCATAGAAGTCTCCTCTTCATCAGACTCATAATTGTACTCAGGTTCTTCCTCATCAGGTCCTAGTCCTGGATCCCTCACGTCCTTAGGCCTCGAAGGATGATCTACAGGATTGAACTTATCATATATCTTCTTGTCATCATTAACCCACTCTCTTCTCCATGTATTTCATTTTATCATCATGTATTTACAAACTATGTTTGTGATAAAAAAATTATTCTTTACTAACACTGTCTCATCCTGAGACTCAGCTACCCCTTTCACTTTGATCATTACTAATATCAACTTGGAAAAGAATAAGGCATTGGTTTTTGATTTTTTTTAATCATATCCTCCATTAGAATGATCAGTAGCCTACACAGATTCACTTTCACACCATGTCTCAAAATATGTAACAAATAGATATCCTAATATCTTAAAATCACAAAGTCCCCTCTCCTTGGAATTAAAACATGCTGAACAAACTTAAATAGAAATTTTTTATCTCCATCTATTTCAGCATCCACCACTTATCTCTGATTTCCACTACTAGTGAGATCCTCTAAAGCAGTCTCATAATCAAATATCTCGCTTGTAGGTGGTACTAATCTCGAGAAATATCCAGGAACACCTTTGTGTGGAACCTTCAGGCATTCAGCCCACTCAATGGATGAAAATAGATCTATTTTCCATTCACAAAAGAAATCATTTGTTTCTCATCTTCTGATTTCTTAAAGGTTACAAACTCATAGAACTGTTTCACAAGATTCAGATAGTAGGGGCCATTGTTGTTTAAAAAGTAATCTACCCACTTCTGATCTTCTAGCACTTCAAGAACTAGTGATTTACTGGATAGTATCCATTCCACACACAGCTCTTTTTCAATCACAA
Source organism: Viscum album (assembly GCA_963277665.1). Taxonomy (NCBI): domain Eukaryota; kingdom Viridiplantae; phylum Streptophyta; class Magnoliopsida; order Santalales; family Viscaceae; genus Viscum; species Viscum album. The sequence continues at coordinate 243,362,536 of OY728137.1, forward strand.
TAACTCTATTCTATAAATGTGGGTTCATTGGTCGCCTTCCTGACCTTGTTCTACTAACACTGCCACTTGCTTCTGGCTCATTCTTCTGTTTCTTCGCATTTGGCTCATCAATGTCATCTCTGACAGTAGGGAGTTTGGTTTTTTTCATCTCTGGCTAGAGAAACATAGGGTTTCTATGAGATTCAGGAGATAAGTCTTGAGGGAAAAGGGTTTGATGTGGATCCAAAATTAATTAGAACTTAGTTTTATCATTTAGGAATCATAAAATAAATAATTAAAATATAATAAGTATAAACGATACATATTCTGGCAGTAGACAGAAGTTTAAAACAACGCATTAGTATGGTATATTGGTGAGAATTCCTAATCGGTAAGGTTTATCTATCAGTGAAGTTTATCGGTGAGGTACATCGGTGAGGTTTCACATCGGTGAGGTTCATCGGTGAGGTTTCATCAGTTAGGTACATCGATGAGGTTTCACATCGGTGAGGTTTCATCGGTGAGGTATCTACCGGTAAAGGTTAATCATTCCTAACTCATGTCTAATGATACTTAACCTATCTGAACTTAAAGCTTTGGTGAAAACGCCTGCTAATTAATGCTCAGTACCTATAAATTCAAGAGTAATATTACCTTTTTGGTAATGATCTCTTAATAAATGGTGCCTTACATCAATGTGTTTGGTCCTAGAGTGAGACACAGGGTTATTTGAAATGTTAATTGCACTTTTGTTATCACAGTTAATAGAAACATGCTTAAAATCATATCCATAGTCCAAAAGAGTGTGTTTCATCCACAGAATTTGTGCACAGCAGCTACCAACAGCTATATACTCTACTTCGGCAGTAGATAGAGCTACAGAATTTTGTTTCTTACTACACCATGATACTAAGGACTTACCTAGAAAATGACATGTTCCAGATGTGCTTTTTCTATCTAACTTGCAACCAGAAAATTCAGCATATGAATAACTCATTAATTCAAAAGATTATCCTTTTGGATAAAGCAAACCCAAATTTGTAGTATGTCTAAGATACTTAAAAATTCTTTTAATAGCAAGAAAATGTGATTCTTTAGGATTAGCTTGAAATCTTGCACACATACACACAATAAACATAATATCTATTCAACTAGTAGTAAGGTGAAGTAAGCTTTTAATCATGCCTCTGTAATTGGTTTGATCCCCTGGTTTCCCAGCTTCATCTGCATTTAATTTACAGAAAGTACTCATAGGAGTATCACTTTCCTTATTACTATCCAAACCAAAACGTTTTAAAAGATCCTTTTTATATTTACTTTGATTCAAAACAATACCATTTTCATTTTGAAAAACTTGAAAACCAATAAAATATTTTAGTTCTCCCATTAAACTCATTTCAAATTCATTCTGCATACTCTTTGAAAAATCAGTACATAAAGAATGTTTGGAAGATCTAAAAATAATATCATGAATATATATTTGTACTATCAAAACATCTTTAGAAATTATTTTAATAAAAAGAGTTGGACCAGCAATACCTTTAGTAAAACCTTTTTAAATAATAAAATTACTAAGTCTATTATACTAGGCTCTTGGAGCTTGTTTCAGACCATATAAATCTTTAGATAGTTTGAAAACATGATTTGGAAAATTCGGATTAGTAAATCCAGGTGGTTGTTCAACAAAAACATCTTTAATTATAAAACCATTTAGAAAAGCACTTTTAACATCCATTTGATATAACTTGAAATTTAGATGAGAAGCATGGGAAAGTAATATCCTAATAGCTTCTAATCTAGATATAGGGGCAAAGGTTTCCTCATAGTCTATTCCTTCCTCTTGACTATAGCCTTGTGCAACTAGCCTAGCTTTTTTTCTAACTATATTTCCAGACTCATCAACTTTGTTTCTAAAACCCATTTAGTGCATATGGTCAAAGTGTCCTTAGGTCTGTCAACTAATTCCCAGACTTTGTTTATTTCAAATTGATTAAGTTCTTCTTGTACATCTATTACCCAAAATTAATCATTGATTGCATCATTGATATTTTTAGGTTCTAACTATGAAAGAAAGGCTTGATGTTCAACCTGTTTCTTAGAGAAGCTCTAGTTTGTGTCCCTCTATCAAGATTTCCAACAACATCATCTAAAGGATGATTCTTTAGAATCCTAGTTGATCTAGTAAAGGTAGGACAAGAAATTTCAGGCTCTTCTCAAAGTTTGGGTTCTATAGAAGTTGATTCTAGAATATGTCCAGAACTCGATGTCTTTACAACAGGCTCATTGGTTTTATCATTAAGATTCATAATAGACAGATTTTCTTCAAGATTTTCAAGAGAAGACTTAGGTTCATGTGGATCAGTTTCATCAAACTTCATGTGAACAGATTCTTCCACACATTTGGTTCTTTTATTAAAGACTCTATAAGCTTTTCTAGTTATATAATATCCTAAAAATATTCCTTCATTACTTTTGGATGCAAACTTGTCAAGATTATCCTTGGTATTAAGAATAAAGACTTTACAACCAAAAACTCTAAAGTAACTAACCTTAGGTTTCCTATTATTCCACAACTCATAAGGGGTCTTCTTGAGAACGGGTCTAATAAAGACTCTATTGATAATATAACAAGATGTATTTATAGCTTCAGCCCAAAAATAAATTGGTAGGTCATACTCATTAAGCATAGTTCTTGCAATCACTTGAAGGGTCTTATTTGTTCTTTCTACAACTCCATTTTGCTGAGGTGTCCTAGGGGGAGAAAAGTTGTAACTATATCCATTGTGTGAGCTGTAAGATTCAAACTCATGATTTTCAAACTCATGACCATGGTCACTTATCAGGGTTTTAATCTTAAGTCCACTAAGTTTTTATACATACTTTGAGTATTTAATAAATTAAGAATAAGCTTCACTTTTGTGAGCTAAGAAGTATACCCAAGTATATCTAGAAAAGTCATATACTAAGACAAAGACATAGTGCTTCCCATTTAAACTAGAAACTCTAGAAGGTCCAAACAAATCCATGTGAACCAACTCGAGAGTTTGAGAAGTTGAAACTTATTTCTTTGATTTAAAAGAAACTTTATGTTGGTTTTCCTTTTGATAGGGATTACAAACTTTGTCTGATGGGAATTCAAGTTTGGGTAGGTCTCTAACTAAGTTCTTCCTAGCCAATTTTCTAAGTGAATGAATGTTGCAGTGTCCTAATATTCTATGCCACAACCAAGATTCTTTATAAAAAGCATTTAAACAAGCAAAATTTTGTTTAGATAAAGAATTCAAATCAACAGCATAAACATTTTCATTTCTCAAGGCAGAAAATACTAAAACATTTTTGGAATTAAAAACTTTAAAAGAATCATTTTTAAATTTAACATTGAAACCATCATCACAAAAATGAGAAATACTTAGTATATTATATTTAAGTCCATCAACAAATAAAACTTTAGAGATTAAAACTGAATTAGTGTTACCAATTTGGCCTAAGCTGATGATGTTTCCTTTAGACTTATCACCAAAGGTGACATGGCCTCTATCAATATTTATTTAGATTTTAAATCATGAGTAATCTCCAAACATGTGCCTTGAACATCCATTGTCCAAGTACCATACCTTCTTATGAGAACTCTTCAAGAAATTTTCCTACAAAACATATTTAAACAGAAAATGATTTTGGTACCCAGATCTTCTTGGGTCCAGAGAGGTTAGCAATCAAAGCTTTAGGTACCCAGATTTTTCTTATGGGTCTCATATAATTTATAGAATCAATAGATTTTGAAAGATAAACTTTATTTGATCTATAACCATATGAAAAACTAGTTGAAGCATATGAATTTCCAGAAATAGAACTAGCAGAATTTTGTCTAGATTTGGAAATGAATCTAGTTTTAGTAAATTGTCTCTGTCCAGGTTGGTATCCTAAACCAGTAGTATATTTTGGTGCCACTTTTTTACCTATAATTTGAGTAATATTGGTCATTCCATTTGTGAACTTTTCTAAGTCCTTACTTAATTTATTATTAGACAATTTCAGTTAAGTATTTTCCTTTAACAGTTGAGCATTTTTTCCTTCTCAACATCAAGTGCAGATTTAACAGTGCTGGATAAAGAATGTTGTTTCTTTAAGTCTTTTTAATTGTCCTTAAATTCATTACATGTCTCTTCTAGCATATTACAATATTCAAATAATTCTTCACTATACCTATTTTCAGAATCAGAATCAACTCGAAAATAATATGAATTTAAAGAAGGAGGGTCTAGTGTTACCTCAGATGTCTTTTTCATAAAACACATGTTAGATTTATGAGTATCTTCATCCTTAGAAGAATTAGAATCAATTGAAGAGTCTTCTGAAGAACTCTAGGTATCTTTCATAAATTTCTTGTACTTATTGTCCTTATAGTCATGCTTCTTCTTGAACTTCAATTTTGGACAGTCAGCTTTAATGTGACCTTTTCTCTTATATTCATAGCAAACAACCTCATCACTCTTATCATATTTCTTCCAATACTTTTTCCAATGACCATTTTTGTCATATTTACCTTTGTAGTTTGATTTTATGAAGAATTTATTCTTCCTATAGAACTTCTTGAATCTTCTGGCTATCAGATCCATCTCAGCATCACTATCAGAATCTGAACTTTCACTTGTTGAGCTTCCAGTTTGTATGTGTATTTTCTCCTTGTCCTTGCTTCTTGAGGCAGTAGACTTAAAAGTCACTGACTTCCTTTTTGGTTCATCAACTTCTTCCTTATTCACCTTGAGTTCTTCCTCATACATCAGAAGCATACCAATTAATTCTTTAACAGGCAGAGTACCAATATCATAGGATTCTCTGATTGAAACAGATGTGCCTCTCCATCTTTCTGGAAGACATCTTAATATCCTCATGATCTGTTCTTTTTCAAGAACAGCTTTACCAAGAGAGATCATAGTGTTGACAATCTCATTGAACCTGAGATACATGTCAAAGATAGGTTCATCAGTCTTCATTTTAAAGTTATCATATTTAATAGTATAAGTGTTCAGCATCATTTCTTTAACATAGGTTGTTCCTTTATGGGAAATAGCCAAGGTATCCCAAATTTCATAAGTAGTTTTGCAAGCAGATATTCTATTAAACTCCTCATCTCCTAGAGCACAATACAAGGCATTCATAGCTTTACAATTATTATTGTAAGCTGTTTTAGTAGGTTCATCCCAAGTAGTTCTTTCAGTTGAAAAACAGAGTATTTTGAAAAACTATAATAAACAAAACAAACCTCTGATACCAAATGTTGGTCAGAGTGGATACTCAGGAGGGGGGTGAATTGAGTTCCAATTAAAATGTCTGTTAAAAATATTTCTCTTAAAATTCCCCAATTTTAAAACAAGTTAAACTGTAGTGAATTTATACAGATTGTAAAGGTTCAATTAGTTTCTCAAAGATTGATTAGGTCTCAGTTAATTTATTCAAAAGATTAACTTAACTTTTGAAACTAACTTACTGGTTCACAATAAGTATAAAAACTTTCTAATTTAACTATCAAAGTAACTTTAAAAAAAATTTATTTCAAAGTAATTAGCAGTGGAATATAGAATATATAGTATACTTTAAACTTAATCTAAAATGCAGAGCAGATATAACCAAGAGGTTCAGTCCCAATCCGAGAATTATTCCTCCCAAACAATTTATATAAATTTGATCCACACCCTGGATCGGGGTAAACAACAGTACATAGACTGTCCAGGTACTAAGACCTCTCCCACTGTTCTTTGTGGGAAACAAAAAATAGCACAAAGGCTATCCAGGTCTTACTTGACCTCTACCACTAACCATAGTGGGATACAAAAGAGTTATGGACAGTTTGTGTGAGGATTTTAGAGATCCTCCAGTTTAGCGCAGGAGACAGTGTGAGTAAATGAACTACAGAGTACACACACTGCTCGAAATGTAAATGAATAAAACAGAATAGAGCTAAATAGATAGAGATGAGTTTAGAGTGCTCTATGTGTTGTGAGGTGAAGCTCTGGACTCCTTTTAATTTGTCAGAATTGGATCTGATTCCTTCTCTGGTTTTTGTTTGAAAAACAGAGGGTCATTTTCTTCAAGTTCAGTTTGAACATCTTGAGTGCATGAATAGCTTTCCTTGTAGTTCTTCACACCTTGACTAAGGTGAAACTTGTGTTCTCCTTCAAGGAGAATGGCTTTGTGTATGTCCAGTGTTCATACAAGCTCGATGTAGCTGTTCTCTTCTATATGAATGCATCACTTTAGAACGTTATTCATCCCTTGATTTTTCACACTTCACACGTGTCTTCTTCGTTGTTGTGTGTTTGTCTCTATTTTTTCGGGCCTTTGTCCTTCATTTTATAGCTTTTAGCTCTGAAAATGGAAATTATTACCTTTTCATGGGTACTAGGTACGGTTCCCTGACATGCCAACAACTCTCATTAAATAACATTAATGGAATTAAAAACATCAAATATTACTGCTGCTTAATAAGTAAATAATGTTGAGAGTATAGAGTTTGACTGGCCAGTCTTTCATTAGTAGCCTTCTTTCGGTATAAGTGTAACGGTAGACTTTGTATACCAGTGAGCACCTATCGGTAGCTCTTTGTCCTTGTACTGGTATCTTCTTGTATCGGTAGTTGTTGCTCTGTGCATCAGTACCTCTATATACTAGAGGCTCCTTGTATAGGTAGATCTTGGTCAGTAGACAATGTGTAGGTAGCCTTTTTCTATCGGTATCTCTGTTCTGTATTGGTGAAGAGTATATCGGTAGACTTATTCTGTCGGTAGATCATCTTCTATCGGTAGATTAGATTCTATCAGTAACTATCTGTATCGGTGGACTTGATCTATCAGTGACATGTGCTTACCGGTGGACTTACACATGTCGGTAGTTCTGCGTATCGGTGACCTTTTCTTATCAGTGGCTATGTCTATCTATAGACGAAGTACCAGTAGACCAGTATCAGTAGCTACAAGAATATCAGTGACTAACACTTATTTGTTTTATGAAAAACATATCTGATTGGGTTAGAATTAATTCAAAATTCATATAACCATAGATAAACATTGATTTACATATTTCAAATATTATTTTAACATTATTATCAAATAGGATGTCATAGATTGAAAGAATTAATATATAAACAGTATTTGGGATTATCAAAGCATGTAAAAGCATAGTTGGGATTATCAAAACAGGTGAGATCAACACCTATCATAGCCTTTAGTATTATATATGGTCTCTACGAGTATTTGGTTATGTCGTTTCGTATCATGAACATGCAAGTATTATTCATGGAACTGATGAACTGAATGTTCTTTCCTTATCTTGATTTGTTTGTGGTCATTTTCAAGGATGATATATTGGTGTGTTCTCACATTTGAAAGGACCATGCCAAACATCTTGAGATCATATTGAATACATTAAGAGAGCATCAGCTATATGATAAAATCAAAATGTCCCACTTTTGGATTGATTAGATTCACTTCATGGGTCACATAATCTCAGAGATAGAAGTATTAGTAGACTCAGAGAAGGTGACAGCTATAGTTTCCTAGAAGCATCCCTAGAACTTATTTGAGGTATGAAGTTTATTAGGGCTAGATAGTTACTATAAGTGCTTCATATAGGACTTATCATTATTAGTAGTGCTGCTAATGGGATTGACTAAGAAGGGTGTAAAGTTATTATGGTCAACTTTCTATGAGACAACCTTTCAGGAGTTGAAGGGAGATTAACTTCACGAATGATACTGGTATTTCCAGAGCCAGGTAGGAGTTAAAATGTGTACTACGATTCATAAGGTATTGGTATGGGATTAGTGATTATGGATAAAGATAGAATCATTAAATATAGGTCTCGGCAGCTGAGTCCATACAAGAGGAATTAACCGATGCACAATCTCCTTCTAGCTAAGGTTTTTCACACATTGCATTGTTGGAGACATTACTTACTGGGGGAGTGTTCTGTGGTGTACAAAGACCACAAAATCCTCAAGTACATATTTACATAGCATGATATGAATCTAAGGTAGTGAATCCAGGTTTAATACCTATAGTCTTTTGATTTCAATCTTACCTAAACACCTAGTAAAGGCAATGTAGTGGTTGATTCACTGAGAAGGGGGGCTCAGATATAGGTAGTTGAGTAGGCCAGTAGTGAGTGGAAACTCGTGGATTTGTTCTCTGAGATTAACTTGGAGGTGAATGACATTCAGAGGTAGATATTTCTTTCATCCTTAGCTATTACCTCTACCCTTCTGAATAGGGTGAGAATGAGGTATCTATTAGGCTCAAAAGACCTAGTTTTACAGTAGAGTGTGGAAAGTGAGGAATTTTCGCCTAGTTGGACCATTGTTGGGGATATTATTTTATGAGTGCATGGTCATGTATGGTTTTCTTGAAACATGTGTGTCAAGATTATGCAATACTTTCATGATTCATCTTGGGATGTGCACCCCGACATCACAAAGATGAATCAAGATTTACATCACCAATATTGGTGGTTGTTTATGAAAAGAGATGTGGCTATTTTTGGCATGAGGTGTTCCACCAATCAGTAGGTGAATGCAAAACACCTGCGCTCAGTCATAATTTTACATAAGCTACCCATCCCTGAGTGGAAATGGAATGGAATAGTGATGGATTTCATGATAATTTTACCAAAGTTACCTTGAGGTAATGATTTTGTATTGGTTATTGTTGATAAGATCATGAAAGTTTCACATTTACTACCTATCAAGGAGACCATCAGTATTGATGAGGTTAGGAGGATATACATTTGAGGGGTAGTATGAATTCACGGGACCCCACATATGATCATTTAAAATAGGGATGTCTAATTCACTTCATGATTCTGGAAAGGGATATAGAGGGCATCGGGTACATAGGTGCTTCTGAGAACAGTATACCAACCCCAAACAGATGGCTAGTCAAATCACACAATTTAGGTTCTTGAGGACATGTTGTAGGATTGAGTCCTAGATTTTGGGGGTGCTTGTGAGAGGCATATACCCCTGGTAGAATTCACCTAAAATAATATATTTCAGGATATTATTCAGAAGGTTTCTAATAAGTCCGTGTACGGTAGGTCATGTCGATCACCCCTATATTAGTTCGAGGCAGGAGAGGTAGCTATGTTGGGACCTCATCTTGTTTAAGAAACTATATAATAGGTTCAGTTGATTTGAATGTGTATGGATACTATGAAATCACTTAAAAAATCATACATCAATCAACATATATGACTTATAGAGTTAGAGGTCAGAGATCGAGTTTTATTATGGGTTTTACGAAGGTTGGGAAATAGTAGAATCAAGAGACATGGTAAGATTTTACCAAGATACATTGAGTCATTTGAGGTTCTGGAGAGTGTTAGGTTGGTGTCCTAGTGGTTGTAGTTACCTCAAAGGTTTTGGAACATGCACAATGTCTTCCATGCTTCTTAGCTATGATGCTATTATTCAGACTCATCTCACGCCTTTCATCCTAAGGTGGTTGAGTTATAGGTAGATGTGTCCTTTGAGGAGAATCATATATGTATTATGGATCATAGAAATAAGGTTCTATAAGGTCGGTTTATTCCATTAGTAATGGTTCTATGGAATCATGGATTATTCTAGGATGAGACCTGGGAGTGGGAGACCAATATACGATCATAGTGGCTAGAATTGTTCTCTGACATTCCTAATCTCCCTTGAGAAGGAAATTTGGGGATGAATTAATTTAAGGGGGTAATTTTGTAATAAATTGGTTCTTATTTGATGTATATATCCTTTTTTCCATCAATTATCAGTTTAAATGTTTAAATATGGCCTAATGTGAATTCCCTTTGAGGTTATGGAGGTGTCAGGGGTGTTTGGGGCTGGTTCAAAGCCCGAAACCTGGATTCTGGGGAGAATTAAGACTAAAACATGGTTATATTAAACTATGTGGGATAGGATGCATGGTTTAACAAACTGTATGAGGAATGGGAAGAGATAAATTATAGGAAGCATTGTTTTAGAAAAACCATGATCTTCGGGTCACACGGCCATGTGGCCGGCTCTACAATCTTGACAGTGGATTTTTGCCTTGATTGTGCATGGTTAGAAAATTGTGTGAAAAAACAGCGAGTTATGCCCCTTACTTATAGATACTCATTCATGATTGATGCATGGTTTGACAAACTATGCACCCAAACCATGTGACCCAGATATTTTTGTTTAAAAAGACCATTTTACCTTTAAGTTTTATTAAATAAAACCTAAGATTTTATTCTTCTCCCGCACATCAAGGAGCTCCATTTTTAAACTCCCTTGAAATCTATTCTTGGAATTGACGAACTGTCTCCATCTGAACTCTAATTCAATTGTGTTTCATCTCATCAGATTTTTAATGGTAAGACATTGATTCCTTTTTATTCACTATTCATTCTTCAAGATATCGGTCATGTTATTTAGGTGCAAGCTGATTTTACCTTTTATTAGGTTCTTTATCTATTATTAAATTTTCTATTTGGAACAAAATCAGGATATGATACTAGATGATCTATCAACCACAAACCTAAGGTAGGTGTTCTTGTTCCTTCCACTTAAATTTGAGATGTCTATATATGTTGTGGTGCCACATGCCCAATTTATGGGCATCACTATAATTTGAAATTAAATATTAATAATTTATAGCCATGTCCTAGGTAATTAAATAGGATTTTTTTTGTTTGTTATAGGTTGAATACCTTGAAACAAAACCACTCTTTAGTGTGTTAATTATTGAACTAGTCCTCCTTGGGTTGATTTTGACCCTTAGATGCCTTTGAGGTGTGCCTTTGCCTAGCCATGGGTTTTAAATGGATGAATTGAGTTGTAAATAAAATTTTGAATTTATTTTTATTATGAATTGTAATTAAAATGATTAAATGTTAAGGGATGAGTGATCATGACCCTTGGCCCATATCTTTTCTTAGATTATTAAATCTTGAGTTTCATGTTATGTTTGATTTTCATTAATGTGATTTTACCATGTAAGTTAAATAGAGGCTATGACACATAATGGTTTACTTGGATTGAATTTATCTTAATATTATTTTATCCATGTGAGTTAAATGATGACTAATCCACATAATAGTTATTTAATCTTGAGAATATTGTTATCAAGATTTTCCCATGTGAGTATTTTGTAGGCAAGACTTTTTAAGCTTGGCCAATGGCTTAAAACACCCTTGGGGTGAGATCAAAAATGAGATGTTCTTGGTGTTGACCTTGACATAGTTAATTGATATTGATGAAATGGAATTGAATTGGTTAAATTGTTATTAGAAATGGGTGACACATGGATTCATATTTGAATTCCATGGATAGACTTGGTTGGATATTGATCTTTGTGCCTTAGGTGATACATGGATTCATATTATAATGCCACTGACAGAATCAATTGGATTGGACCATGATTAAACATGATTGACACTTGGACTCCCTTGAGGTTTTCTAAGGATAGACTCTGAGTCTTGACTTATATGCTGAGTGATACATGGTTTCATATGGGAATTCCATGGATGGACTCATAGTTCATTTGATCTTTTATGCCATGATTGATACTCGGGCTCTCTTTGTGGACCGTCGAGGATGGAATCGATTGGAAGAGATATTATACCACATCTAGAGAGATACCTAGGTTCCTGAGAGGATCTCCTTTGATGATATTGTAAGGAATTTATTGATATTACACCTGGAGTAATACTTGAATTCCAAATTAGTAATGTCAACGGGTTCTAAATTCAATTAAGAATGAAATTAATTGTACGATGTATCTACCAAGACAAAGTAAAATCTTTGATTCAGTATTGACTTATACCTTTAAGATGGTCTGCTTACGAATATGTTGTTTTGTTGACTATACGAGGGATATCGAGCTTGCATCAGATCTCGATATTTATAAATCAAATAAGTTTTAGTTGTTAAATTCACATTTTATAACTGAAATAGACCAGACTAATAAAGCAAAGATTTATATTTTAAATAAAATTGATTAAATGAATTGGATATTAAATGAGAACCTCAACTTATAGAATGTTTACTATTGAGTACTTACTTATTTGTTATATATCTTCTTGCACACTATTGTTATATATATTCACTGACTGATTGGAATCGACTTTGGGTAGTACCCTACTGGGATTTAGTCTCACACCCTATTCGGACTACCTTTAGGTACCCAAAATACTCTATGATTGTAGGTGTTGATAAGGTGAAGCACCCTATAACATATTCTTGATCTGTTGGTTAGGAGAAAGAGATCATGGACCCAAGATGAGGCTTACAATGCTAATGGAATATTTTTTTCCTTTTTTTTACTTTTTTTACATGTATTGTATATGATTGTTGTATACCAGTTTTGGATACTTTATTAGAAACATATGAAATGTATCATCATTTTTTATATGAGATAACCTATGGATTTGTTTATATTATCAGTCTTCTGATGTTTACTTCTACCATATGTATGATTTACTACTTACACTACTTGTGTCTAATTGTTATCTTCTACGTTATGCAGTGGTAAGGAGGGTATAGTATCCACATAGACACACCTAGGCCCTCACTCTGAGTAGGTAGCCTCTGACATTTGGGGAGATGTGCTTGAGGCCATTTGACCCATTGTGTTCAGGGTAATGTTGAGTGGAATCTGGTTCTAGGACATTATAAATGATGCTTGGTTTAGAAATATGAGGGAACTATTGAATTCCGAATGTGAGTTTTACCCTAGGCATGACTTAACATTGGTTAGTGTGGTTCATTTGTGTAGAAGCCATCACTGGCATAAAATAAATAAAATAATACATTATATTATTTTAATGCAACGATGTAGTAACATAATTCTGTTTTTTAAATACTATATGATAGAAGAATTGTGGGTTTAGTCACATAACCATACGATTCAATGTGAGCCATTGGAATTTTTGGAGGAGACACTATTGGAGAATGATGATCAGATCATGGATCAAAATCGATGTGCAACGGTATTGAAGGATCTCACCAATGATAATGACATCTCATCTTTCTTCATCAGTAATTCATCCAAATCAAGTTAGGTTGTATCTTTTTTTGTTTCCTTTCTCTGTTCTTGATTTCTATGATGAACGTGAATCAATCTATGAATGAATTGATTCACAGATCAGTCATCTTGTGGGATGGGTTAGATTAATCGTATTCTAGTAGAATTTTATTCATAATTAAATTGTTGATTTTTTATTGTCGTTCTAATGGAAATGAATAAAGATCGACATGAACATAAATCAAGGTATGTTCCTATCTTTTTTCTTATGCTATTCTCCCCAGATTCTTCATTCATAGTGGGTGTTCTTCATTTGGAACACGGTTTGACATATCATGATCAATCAGTCATTGCACTCTTGTTTCGTGGTGCAACGATCTGATATCATAGATACAGGATCAACACGGCACAACAGTGGTGTGAAAGTGGAAGTGGTGATGAATCAGACAATGGTGGATACCTAATTATACATTAATCGACATTCTCTGGTACACAATCAAGAATGAATACAATTCTATTTTCTGAATGGATTTGATGGTTGGAACTCGATGTTTATCAAAGGTCGGGATCGAACAAAGTGGTTCCATGAGTTTTTCAATAAGGCATGGCCAGATTGGAGGTTAGAGTGATGGAGGAGATGATCTAATCATAGATCTGGATTTCAGGAAAATCACATGCTACACGTCATGTAAACTAGATCTACATATTGTGGGGGTCCTAAGAAGAAGCTAGGGTTTCAAAGTAATTTAACTATCACACAGCATGTGAACCCTATCACATGGTGTGTGGTCCCTCCTTAGAAACTCAATGTGAATCTCAAAGGTACACACACACGGGGTAGAGTACATAGTTAGCCTATATAGTGTGTACTCCCACACACAAACAAAGTCAGACTATAGTACACGATCTGAGACGTGTACTGGTACACAAGTAGAGTGCATTGGAATACAACACATTGTGTACTTCTACACGGACATGGATTGATGACATGGGTCATTTATATAGTCAGAACCTAGGGTCAAGGGATATTTCATGTGAACCCTACTACATTTCATGTACTCATTTATACATGGATTGAAGCTGTAACGACCCAAAATTTTGAATAATTTTTGTTTCCTAATATTGTGTGTTATTTTATTTTGAACTCAATAGAACTATATCCTTTAATTAATGAAGTGATTATAATTAAAATGATACTAGTGGGTTTCGACTGTTATAAGACTGTTGGTCAATATGATCATTCAAAACTATACTCTTAACGTTGTGATTATTGTTTATAAATACAAATGATCATGGTTACTTAATACAGAAAGAAGAGTCGATGGCCTCATCCAATAGAATCGGGTCACACGAAGCCTATCTTTCAAAGCTTGGGAAGGAGGATGCATCATTGGGCTTTGCTCTGGACCAAGCCCAAGTTGAGCTTCAACATGTGAACCATGAACGAAATCACCTACAGGAGAAGTTAAAGTTGATAGAAATCACAACTCGGGAAATGTTGTCTGAGACACCCAAGGATTCTATCACCATAGCACATCTTACACTTAGGTCCTATTCATGTGTTATAAGGGGATATGTAAGGAGACCTTAGTTACTTTTGTAATCCTTTTGTATAAATAAAATTGTTATTTATTATTATGGTAAATTCTGTGAATTTTAAATGTCCAGAAAAATGTAGGATGAATTTACAGAAGTTCCATATTATTGATGAATTTTGGAAAATGGTATTTTAAAATATTTTGGTATACTTTAAATAATTAATAATTTGAAATGATTTTCAAAAAAAGGTCTTCTATAGTTGTGACCAGTAAGAAATTTAGAGTCTAATAAGATCAACTTAATTTTTAGTGAATAGTAAAGAATGAATAGTAATATTATCCTTATGAATAGTAATGTGACCAGTGGAGTATTATCCTCAGTTAAGAAAGTATAAATATAATTTAGGCATCTTGTTTGGTAATGGGATATTATAAAATTAGTAAATAACTATTTTAGATATTATTAGTTAAGTATTAGTATTTTTTTAGGTAAATAGTGTTTTTAATTAAAAAATAAATATCTCATAATTAGAAAATTATTTTCATAAAATGGAGTTCATTTTTGAATTCAGAGCATCGATATTAGGTTAGGATGAATTTATGATATTTTTATAAAATGTTTTGTTTTTCAATGAATAGTAAAAATACAGTTTTGAGTTTCGGTGTGATTAATGACATCATTAGTAATGTAATCCTGATATAATACTTTTTGTCAACTTTTTAATTGTAATATATGTTATGAGGTGTCCCATGTGGCCAATAAAATGGGAAAATACCATGGGAAATCCCATGGTTTTTCAAATACCAGCGATGAGGTGTCCCTTGGAAATTAATAAAATATTCCCTCACTTTGGCTATAAATACCAAGTCATTACCTCATTCCTTTCATTAAAAAATACTCCTAAAACAAATATCTGGTATTTTACCTCCCATTTAATCCATCCAAAGTGCCCTCAATCTCCCCAAGGTCCCAATATTCAAGCTTTCTAAGTCACTCTACAAGGTATGGGAACCTTTCACCCTCCTCTTTTAAGTCATGACTTCCTTTATGTTTTTTATTCTAGTTTCCATATTATTATGATGGGGTATGTTCTTATATGTTATTATTTCTGTACTATTTATTTCCAAATGATGAGAGACCCTTTCCACTCTCATCAACTTATTTTTATGAATTTTAAGCGACGTCGTTAGGCAACCAAATTTTTCATAAAAGAGATCGCATCTTCTCTGTTATTTCATGTTTCCTTTTCATGTGGTATGTCATTAAAATATCCATGAAATGATCTTATTATGTACCCATACTGTATCATTAATTATTTATGAGTGTTTTAACCTTGTCCCTTCTCTTTTCTATGTTTTCTAAAACCATTTTGTATAGTCGTTATGCTGTATAATTTTCGTCTCAAAACCTCTCTCTTTTTTTCTCAAGAAATTAACTTATTTTCTTTATGTGAATACCCAAACCTATTTTATTTCTGGAGGTATTCATAAATACATAAAAATTATATATATGGTTCTAGATTTGACATACATAAAATCCTCCTTCCTTTTCCATGGGTTCTAAATGACGTAATGATCAATTTTTTAAGCACTCTTAAAACATCACGATTTTGAAATGAAACCCATTTATTTTGTTCTCTATGGGTTTTTTATGAAATGTTTGATTATGATATATGTCGATAATATGTGAATAAATACACATTAATGGTTCTCCCTGATAGCGCTCAAATGCATTGGGTAAATAATTAATCTCTAGAGATCACAAGTTTCATGATACCTTAGTGAGTAACCCTGATAATGTTTTTGACACCTTGGGGATGAACCTTGGTGATATGTTCATGAATGTCTAAATTAAATGTTATAGGCACATTTTAAAGTTATAATTCATTTTATTTTTTTTATTATATGCCTCTTTATTATTCATTTATGATATCTCTTAAGTTCTTATTGATATCACTCAAGATCACGTGTAAACTGTTTCACTTGTTTTCCTTACTGGGCCTTCTGATCACCGTTTCCTTTGATATATGTCTCCAGGTTAGGAGATGCAGTAATTGTACATAGGATGAACTTAAGATAAAGCCTTACAAGTGGTTTATAATAATGGTTTATGTTTTTTTCATGTATGTTGTTCCTTATTTTCAATACACTATACTTTAAAGATCCTTTGTTTTTAAAATGTAATGAAAAGTTATGTAATAAAAAGGTGGGATGTTATAGTTGGTATAAGAGGATAGTTTAGTTATTTATGGAAATTAGGCTATGAAAACTTTAGGAATAACCCTATAGAAAAGTTTAAATATAAGAAAACTTCCTGGTATTTTGGTGATATATTAAGTAAGTGGTTTCTGAACAAATAGATCTATGTCTAGATATGAACAAGTGGATGTGGGTCTGGAACAGATGTACGTAGGAGTGAAAACTCTAACAAGGAGTTTCAGAATTGATGCGGGGTATCCTGGTACATGACAAAAATCCTTACTGAACTCTTGGTTTGACACTCCCAGGGGATATGTTTGGTTAATCATAATCTCTTTATGAATCATTGTGAAGGATTCATAGAGAAATGTAATTGTTTAAGCATAAAGTTTTAAGACATAAAATCTTTTAAAGTTAAAATATTTTTAAATGAAATAAGTTTCTTACAAATTTTCTATTCATTTAAAAATTTGTGGGAAATAGGAGGAACCATGAAAATGGTTTTTAGAATGGAATCTTTCATGAGAATGATGAACCAACTGACTCAAGTTATGTGAAATAACTTGAATCAAGCTGAGAGACTGATCTCACCATGAAGGGGTCAACATTCTGTTGAGTCCTTTATGTATAAACGACCACCAACATTCTATAGATCTACTGACCCATTGATTTCTGAATGGTGGATCATCTCTATCGAGAAGATCTTTTCTTTGATTCGCTGTTCGGAATAAGAGAAGGTCACCCTGGCTGTTTACCGCTTAGAAGGAGAAGCTGATCAGTGGTGGGAACTGATTAAAAACATGAGTCCAAGAGTGGAGGTTAAAGATATGGATGGTAAGAGTTCAGAGGGATCTTCTTCAGTAAGTATTTCCCTCGTTCCATGAGAACGAGAATGGATAACAAGTTTCTAGAGATGAAGCAGAAGGATAATGAATCTGTGGAAAGATACGAGATGAAATTCACTAGAATTTCATGTTATACCTCAATATTTTTCATGGATCCTAGTGGGAAGGTTGATAGATTCATTGGTGGACTAAGACCTCATTTGTGGAAGAATCTAGCCAACCGAGACTATGACAGTTATGAGGAGATCATGCAGAGTATGATGAAAGTCAAACTGGAGTTTGGTGAGACGTAGTGGTCTCATAAATCCAATGACAAGAAAAGATTGATGGAGCCAAGATTAGGTAGGAGCTTCGATCAGGAAAGAGGATGAAAGAAAGTGCAACATCCCATGTGTAATAAATGTGGGAAGAAGCACTCAGGGAACAACTTTCTCGGGAGCAAGAAGTGCTACAAGTGTGGAAGAGATGTCCATATCACGTGGAATTGTCATAGTGAGGAAAAACCACAACTCCCAAACACTAACAACAAGGGGAATATGGTGCAGACCCTATATAATTTCCAATGATATAAGCGTGGAAAACCTGGTCAATTTTCCAATCACTTTCCAAATTTGAGTGCAGTGGAGGGGAATCAAAATCAGCCTCAGTAAAGGCCAAGGGAGAAAGGTCGTGCTTTTTCTATCACTACGGCTGAATTTGAAGTGACAAATGATTTGGTGGCAGGTACTCATATTGTTCCCTCAAAAATATCAATTACTTTGTTTGATTATGGTTCTATGAATTCCTTTATTTCCACCAAGTTTGCAAAGAATTCAGAATCAACCCCAGATTTTCTAAAAGTAGAGTTATCAGTAAAGACTCCTAATGGGATTATCCAAGAATTAGTAGCTTTTAGAAACTCTAGTCTTTACATTAGTGAGCACAATCTTATTGAAAATCTAGTAGTCATTCCCATGTTGGAATTTAACATTATACTAGGGATGGATTGGCTCTCAAAGTATAATTCTAAGATCAAATGAAGAAGTAAGGAAATCTCAATAGTCTTGAATGGAAAACCTATAGTAATCTTCCAAGGATAGATATCTCAACCTGATCTTTGTCTAGAAGAACCTCCTATATCCTTTTTTATAGAGTTGATCAGTGAAGAAGAAGAAGGAGATGAGAGAATAAGGATTGAAAATATCCCCATCATCCAAGAATACATTGACGTGTTTTCTAAGGAGTTACCCTGACCTCCCCTAGAAATAGAGTTAGTTTTCTCTATTAAACTTGTATCTGGATATCATCTGATGTCAAAGACCCTGTATAGGATGGAAAATGTGGAGCTAGAGTAATTAAATAAACAACTCCAAGATCTTTTGGAGAAGGGGTTTATCTTACCGAGTGTGTCTCCATGGGGAGTACCTATTCTCTTTGTGAAGAAGAAGGATGAATCAATGTGGTTATGTATTGATTATAGAGAACTGAACAGGATCACAGTGAAGAACAAATACCCTCTTCAAAGAATTGATGAATTATTTGACCAACTTCGTGGGGCACAATTCTTCTCTAAGACTGATCTTCGTTATGGTTAGCATCAATTGAGAGTGAATAAAGAAGATATTCCAAAAACTTCCTTCCAATCAAGATATGGGCACTATGAGTTTGTTGTTATGCCCTTCAGACTAACTAATTCACCTGCTATTTTTATGGATTTGATGAATAGAGTCTTTAAGAACAACCTTGATAACTATGTGGTAGTTTTTATTGATGATATTCTGATATATTCTAAAAGTCTTGAGGAGAATTAGGATCATCTAAGGGTTATTTTTCAAGCTCTACGGAAGGAGATGCTTTTTGGAATGTTCAGAAAATGTGAATTCTGGTTACAACAAGTTGCTTTCTTGGGGCACATTATAACCAATGATGGAATCATCGTTGACCCTGCAAAGACAAAAGTTGTAGAGGAGTGGCCTCAGCCTACAAAAATAACTGAGATTCGTAGTTTGCATGGATTATCGGGATATTATATGAGGTTTGTGAAAAAAAATTCATGAATTTTTAATCCATTAACCAAGTTCACTTGAAAAGGGGTCAAGTTCATCTGGACAAAGGAGTGTGAGGAAAGTTTCCAAGAGTTGAAGAAGAGATTGTTTACTGTACCCATGTTAACTCTGCCCTCAAGTGGATGGGGATTCATTATTTTTAACAATGAATTTCGGAAAGGGATTGGGTGAGTCCTCATGAAAAATGAAAAGTTCATTGCTTATGCATCTCAACATTTGAAGACTCATGAGCAGAATTATCATACGCATGATTTGGAGCTGGTTGTGGTCGTTTTTTCTCTGAAGATATGGAGGCACTATCTTTATGGGGAGAAATGTGATATATCCATAGACCATCATAGTTTGAAGTATATTTTCACACAAAAGTAATTGAACATGAGAAAAATCAGATGGTTGGAACTTCTTAAAGACTATGATTGTTCAATTCATTATCATCCTAGAAGAGCAAACAAAGTTTCTAATGCATTAAGCAGGAAAGACCCATTTATTCTATCCATGATGAGGATTTAAAGAGATCCTTTATTTAATGACCTAGTAAAGCTATACATGGGAATTATAAAGTAAGGGACATCATCAACTCTAACCCAAATGATTTCTCAACTTTCATTACTAGAGAAGATCAAGAAATCTCAGAAAGAAGACCCTTTGTTATAGAAGAAGTTTGAGAATGTGAAGGATGGAAAGTTTCCTGATTTCAATATTGATCAAGAAGGTGTACTAAAATTTCATACAAGACTATGTTTTCCATCTTTTTTGGAAATAAAGGAGTTGATGGATGAATCTCATAGCTCTACTTTCTCTATACATCCTAGAAGCACAAAAATGTATAGGGACCTTTGTGATCGTTATTGGGGGGATAATATGAAAAGGGAGATTGCTGACTACACTTCAAGGTGCCTAGTATGTCAGCAAGTGAAGGCAGAGTGATAACTCTCTAAATGGGTTTTTCAACCACTACCCATGCCAGCAAGGAAGTGGTACAATATCACTAAGGACTTCGTCACCGGTCTCCCAAGAACATCCAAAGGAAACAATGTGATATGGATTATTTTGGATTATCTCACCAAGACTTCCCATTTTATCTCCATTCGGGAATATTTATCTCTTGAAAAACTTTCCAGGATTTACTTGAAGGATGTGGTAAGGCTACATGGAGTTCCACTTTCTATCGAATATTATTGTGATCCAAGGTTCACATCAAAATTCTGAAGAAGTCTACAACATGCTCTGAGTACCGAATTGAATTTCAAAACAGCCTATCACCCCCAAACTGATTTCCAATATAAAAGGACTATTCAAACAGTCGAGGAAATTCTAAGAACATGATCAATGTAATTTAAAGGAGGATGGGATCAACATCTCCCTCTAGTTGAGTTCTCTTACAAAAACAGCTTCCACTCAAGCATTAAAATGGAACCCTATGAAGCTCTATATGGGAAGCGATGTAGAACTCCTACTTGTTGGGATGAAGCTGGTGAGAGAAAGATTCTTGGGTTTGATCTTGTGCAAGAGATGACATAAAACGTCCATGCCATCCATCTACACATTAAGGCTACTCGGAGTCGGCAAAAGAGCTATATAAACAACCGTCAAAGGGACTTGAAGTTTGATGTTGGTGACAAGGTCTTTCTTCTAATTTCACCATGGATGAGTCATGAGTTTTGGGATGAAAGGGAATCTCATCCCTAGGTACATTGGCCCCTATGAAATCCTTGATCGCATAGCAGCAGTGGCTTATCGACTTGCACTCCCTCCAAGTCTAGCACAAGTTCATTATGTCTTCCACGTATCCCTCTTGAGGAAGTACATACCTAACCCTTCACATGTACTAGATCTAGAGGTGGTACAACTGGAACATGACCTCTCTTATGAGGAGAATCCGGTGGAGATCTTGGATTGTAGAGACAAGGTTCTACGCAACAAGACTACCCACCTTGTTAGGGTGTTGTGGAGAAACCAAAAATGTGAAGAAGCCGCATGGGAACCAAAGGAGTCTATGAGGTAGAAGTACCCACACCTTTTCTCTTTTGAGGGTACGAGTTAAAATTTCAAGGATGAAATTTCTTAGGGGGGGAAGAATGTAATGACCCAAAATTTTGAATAATTTTTGTTTCATAAGGTTTTGTGTTATTTTATTTTGTACTCAACAAAACTATAACCTTTAATTAATTAAGTGAGTATAATTAAAATGATATCGGTGGGTTTCAACTGTTATATGATTTTTGGTCAATATGACGGTTGGGAACTATACTCTTAAAATTATGACTATTGTTTATAAATACAAATGATCATGGTTACTTAATACAGAAATAAGAGTCTATGGACTCATCCAGTAGACTCGAGCCATAAGAAGACCATCTGTCGGAGCATAGAAAGGAGGTTGCATCACTAGGCTTTTCTCTGGACCAAGACCAAGCTGAGCTTCAACATGTGAAGCTTGAATGGAATCGCCTATGGGAGAAGTTCAAGCTAATAGAAATCATCACTCATGCGAAGTTATCCAAGACACCCCAGGATTCTATCACCATAGCACATATTACAATTAGGTCCTATGCAGGTCTTATAAGGGGCTATGTAACGAGACCTTAGTTACTTTTTGTAATCCTTTTGTATAAATAAAATTTTTATTTCTTATTATGGTAAAGTTTTTGAATTTCAAATGTCTGAATAAATGTAGGATGAATTTATAGAAGTTCCATATTATTGATAAATTTTGGAAAAATGGTATTTTAAAATATTTTTGTATACTTTAAATAATTAATAATGTGAAATGATTTTCAAAAAAAGGTCTTCTACAGTTGTGACCAGTAAGAAATTTAGAGTCTAATAAGATCAACTTAATTTTTAGTGAATAGTAAAGTATGAATAGTAATATTACAATTGTGAAAAGTAATGTGACCTGTGGAATAGTAACCTCACTTAAGAAAGTATAAAAATAATTTAGGCATCTTTTTTTGGTAATGTGATGTTATAGCATTAGTAAATAACTATTTCACAAATTATTAGTTAAGTATTAGTATTTTTTGGGTAAATAGTTTTTTTACTTAAAAATTAAATATATCTTAATTAGAAAATTATTTCCATAAAATGGAGTTCATTATTGAAGTCAGAGAATAGATATTAAGTTAGGGTGAATTTATGAGATTTATATAAAATGTTTTGTTTTTCGGTGAATAGTAAAAATACAGTTTTGAGTTTTGATGTGATTAATGACATCATTGGTGATGTAATCATGATGTAATAATTTTCGTCAACTTTTGAATAGTAATATATGTTATGAGGTGTCCCAAGTGGCCAATACCATGGGAAATACCATGGGAAAGCCCATGGATTTGTGAATACCACCGATGAGGTGTCCTTTGGAAATTAATAAATTATTCCCTCACTTTTTCTATAAATACCAAGCCATTCCATCATTACCTTCATTCCAAAATCCTCCTCAATGAAGCTCTAGTCTTTTTAACTCCCAAGGATTCCTTTCAAGGTGCACTCAATCCCCCCCAAGCTCCCAACCTTCAAGCTTTTAAAGTCACTCTTCAAGGTAATGGAACCTTTCACCCTCCTCTTTTAATTCATGACTTCCTTTACGTTGTGTCTTCTAGTTTACATCTTATTATGTTGGGGTATGTTCTTATCTTTTATTATTATTTTCTTTTTTATGTAAAAATTATGAGAGACCCTTTCTACTCTCATCAACTTATTTTTCTGAATTTTAAGCAACGCCATTAGGCTAAAAAAATTTCGTAAAAGAAATCACATCTTCTCTTTTCTTTCATGTTTCCTTTTCATGTGGTATGTCATTCAAATATCCATACCATGATCTTATTTTTTACCCATAATGTATTATGAATTATTTATGAGTGTGTGAACTTTTCCCCTCTCTTTTCTATGTTTTTTAAAACCATGTTGTATAGCCATTATACTGTATAATTTTAATCTCAAAACCTCTCTCTTTTTTTCTCAAGAAATTCTATTATTTTATTTATGTGAATACCCAAAACTATTTTAGTTCTAGGGTTATTCATCAAGAAATAAAAATGCTATATTTAGTTCTGGAGTTGACATACATAAAACCCTAATTCCTTTTTCATGGGTTATAAATGACATAACGATCAATTGTTTTCATCACTCTTAAAACGTCAAGATTTTGAAATGAAACCCATTTCTTTTATTCTCTATGGGTTATTTATGAAGTGTTTCATTATGATATATGTGGGTCACATGAAAATAAAGATATATTAAGGGTGTTTCTTGATAGAGCTCCAACGCATTGGGTAAAGAATTAATCTCTAGGGATGATAAGTTTCATGATACCATGGTGAATAACCCTGGTAATTTTTATGACACCTTGGGGATGAACCTTGGTGATATGTTCATGAATGTCTAAATTAAATTTTGTAGCCACATTTTCTAGTTATGATTGATGTTATTTTTTCTATGATATTCCTTTTTATCATTCATTTATGACATCCTTAATGTTATTATTGATATCACTCAAGATCGCATGTAAACTATTTCACTTGTTTTCCTTACTAGGCCTTCTACTCACCCTTTCCTTTGATATATGTCTCCAGGTTATGAGATGCAGTAACTATACTTAGGATGAAAATATGATGAATCCTTAAAAGTGGTTTAGAAGAATTTATTATGTTGTTTTCATGTATATTGTTCCTGATTTCCAAGACACTATGTAACACCCCAAGCTTCCATAGTACGTTTCCCTTTGAATAATATAATAGCTTGTGTTGTACGCAACTTCGAGTTTAAACACAGCAAAACCAATCAAACTAGCCATTATAAATAGTAATACCCACTTTTTTAAAATTTTATGAATTTTATCTTTCAAAGTGGACTTCATTTTTTGATTCAGAATATCGAAATTAGCTTAGGGTTAATTTTTTGTATTTTTCTGAATACATTCAATTTTTGATGAATAGTGAAAAAAACTGAGTTATTGGTTAAAACCGACTTTTTATTTTAATAATTATTTATTTTATTTAAATTTATTATAGGTCAAAATAGATACATAATACCTATATAATTTCAATGTAATTCATTTGAAACATTTTATATTAATTTTAGGTATATAAAAAATTTATTGAACTTTTTACCGTCTTTTACCCACCTCCTAGGAGCTTTTACAAATTTGCATAAAACATAATTTTACCGCTTCTGTGAGTGGAATTTTGAAAATCTGAGAGACACGGTTGATTTTAGTAAGTAAAATGTGGTTCAACAAGATAAAAATAATTTTTGGTGAACAGTAAATTTTTACTTTTATTTACCACGGTCAAAAGTAAATAGGGTAATTAACGGTAAAAATGATTTTATTATTATCCTAACACATGTAATAATTATATTGGATAAGTGTAATTAGACCAAAAACAACCTTAGGGATAAAAAAGTATCCTTTAGGTCAAATTGGATTAGATTAGGACATTTATTATTATTTTATTTAAAAAAGAGTTAAAATCAACATTTAATAACTAAACCATTTATAAAATAGGGTTATACATAAGATAAATTTGACTATAAATATTAATTATAAATATAAAAAGATTCCTACATAATGGTATTTTATTTATAATTTTTAGACATTAAATAAATTAATTTATTTATGAAACAATGACGATGCAGTAATTACCTTATTAATGAAATATTAAAATAATTCACATTATAAATACCCAAATAAATGTAATTTCATAATTTTTATAAATTACACTAATTTTATAGGATAATATGACATGTTAGGGTTGATTAAATGAATTTTTTTTGAAGTAATAATGTTGTTATGAATTTAACAAAAACAAAATACCAAATAGTGTCAAAATTGACATAAAAGAGTTTTTAAAACAAATATTATATTATTAATTGATATTCGATACCTAAAAATATAAGGTTAAGACAAAGGTATTAAATAATATTATATATGTCATTAATTAACCACTTTAGGTTCTCTTGGAAGTTTATAGTAATTTTATTAACCATATAATATAAAAATACAAAGAGACATGGTAAATGTCAAACTAATTAACTAAGAGTAAAATCTAAAAGATAAGGTTAATATAGTGACCCAAACCAATCTAAAAACTATTTTTTGAGTGGTTTTTGACCCATACCCACCTTAACCTAGATATAAATCATTTTGGAACCATTATAAATTGAAAGTTATTTTATTATAAAATAATGTTTAAATCTTTTCCTAAGGTGCCCCTCACCCCTCTTATAAAAGGGCACTTCCCCTTCTCTCAACTTCACACCTTCAAATCCATTTGGATCAAACAAAACCTACCCAAATATCCTCCCAACTTCCCTCACTTCATACTAGAGGTCTTAATTTGGTAATAAAGCCAACCTAAGGAGCCCTTTTGATCAAATCAAAAGGAAGAAACCGAAGAGGAGGTAAATATTTCATCACCTCTTTCAAGTTCTTTTCTTCATCCACTTCCCCTTTATTTGTTGTTTCCATTCTAAAATAATAACTCTAGTATCTTATATATTCTATGATGTTATTATAAAAATTTTACAACCATATTCATTATTCTATCAATCATATGAATGACGAAGTCTCCATACGTGAGTACGTACGATTTACTGTCTCCACGTCGTGGTGTAGTTTGTTATTCAATACATTATTTTTGGATGGGTATAATAATGATGTATAATTAATGTAAATAATAAATATAAAATTTTAATGATTATGTATATATGATATACCATCTATTTATATACTATTTTAATATCAAAAGAATGATATCGTTGCTCGTACGTACGTACGGATTACCGTCTCCACGAACGTGATGAGATTCATTCCCCATCATATCCATTCAAGACTAATTTTCATTTGATAGTTAAAAATAATGTTAAATACATGATATCATTCTGTATATAAATCAAATATATCCTATTCATAACAAACATGTCTTACGTAACCAACCATATATAGGAGAACGAATCAGTTAACACCCGAAATGACGATAATACTAAAATATTATTAACAAAGCATTATGAAAAGATCATATATAATATCATAATTATTTATATGGTTCTTTTATAATTTAATAAAAATGATTAAACTATTATAGAGGAGGTTAATTTACCCTCAACCAATTAAAAGTACAAGTTAAGGGTTAATTCTATAATCTCTTCATTATCTGAGGTTGTTTATACGTAATTATCTAATGAGACCTCTTTTTCATCAACATCTGTGTTTTCATAAAAATGGATTTTAAAACATTTTTAATATTTTCTAGACAATGGGTTAAAGTCATTTATTCCCTTATTTGACCTTATATGTTTTGAAAGGAATCTTTCCGTCATTTTCCAAACAAGGTACTTTACGATCTTTTTGACAAAATTAAGGTAAGAATATTTTTTTAATTTATACAGCGGGTGTGGTTATTCTCCACCATTATAACATCGTCGAAGCTTCTTTTACAATATCATAAGAATATTTTCAAACTAAATGTTTTATTTTATAATTATTTAAATTTAAATGATTTCAAAAAGAGAAATATATATTTCTCTCAAATAGTTTTGATTTCATCTATATCAACATCCTTTGATGGATCTTATACTTGTTTGAAGTAGATTCATTATGATACAAATATTACATATTGTATTAAAGGTTTTGTGATATGTTTTACTGTGGATGTGTTATTTTTATACCATTCATGGTTTATGGTTAATGTATTGATATTTTGTATGCTAGTTTTAATATAAATGTTTATGTTATATTTCAACCTTTTCATATGAGGAATGTATTGGACTTAATAAGTGACGGGTGGAGCCCACTATAGATCCTCGATGCATCAGTAGGTATCATGAGACAATTAGATGTGGAATTTTCCCAGGCCTTTCCCAATTTAATATATGGTTTTGTACGAGGCCTAAATCATTTTTAGATGTCTTGGTCGAGGCATTGACAAAATGTTTCAAAATGTGCAGCAATATACATTCCCTCATTATAAAAATAATATTGATGGTTCATGTGGTTATTCGCCTAGTAGAATAACCATGAATATGTTTTATTATGGCATTATTTACTCAGCTCATATTCATTCCATAAAAGTGTTCATGTTTATTATTGGTAAAGGCATGTTTTTTCAATTATTCACCATGATTAATATTTATGTTATCTTCCATTGTATTGCTTACCCTTACTGAGCATTTGATCATACCCCTTTCTTATGTTTCGTTTTCCCAAAATATGTAGAAGTTAGTTATGAGTGACTTGTAGGCATAATATAAGAGGCTTAGATGTTTCTAATGTAATAAATTAGTGTTGTATTTCTTTTCAAGTTGTAAAGTTGAACTTATGTATGAATCTTGTTTCCAATAATACTAAATTGATCGGTCTTTAGGGATATAATTTCCTTGTGATCACGCCAATGTTATGTAATAATGCTCCAACTCTGGGTAACTGGGGTCAGGGTGTTATAATTGGTATCAGAGGTAGTTTAGTAGAAACCTTGTAAACTAGATTTAGATAAACTCTGATTAGATCACATTACCTTAAGATAGACTTTGAGGATCAGTATAGAAGAACTTCCTAGAATTTTGGTATTGTAGAGATTTTTTGAGTTTTCTAAGAAATACATCCCTATCTAGATATGAGAAGTTAGAGGTGGATCTGGCACAGATGTACCTAGGGGTAAAACCTGAAAACACCATTTTGAGCTAGACTCGAACAGAAACTAGTGCACGACAACGGGCCTTGATTCACTCTTGGTTACACCACTCCTGGGGGATATGCTTTGGATAATTCTCATTTTCTTTACAAACCATTATGAAGGGTTTATGAGTATATACTTCCTCAAAGAAAACCTTTTTATGATTATGTATTATATCCATAAACTATTCAATTTATGTTAAGTGATTTACAAGTTTGGAATTATGTATTTTGATTCATAAACTAATCTAGTTTATGTCATTGTTTAGAAATGGTGCCTAGTGGAAGTAATGGAAACTATATAAACGCACATAATCCATGTAGGTATTTCCCTCCTACTTAAGATAATTATAGTGGAGATGGTAATGAAACTGGTGTTGATTAGATTATGACCATTCTAGGACAACTCACTCAGGTTACGAATAATAACCTTACCCGTATTGATCACCCTGATCCACAATATGGAAGATCAATATTAGACCTCTTCATGAGGAAACAACCACCAACATTCAATGGGAGTAAAAATCCATTAGTAGCTGAGCAATGGATAAATTCCTTAGAGAAAATATTTCACTCTTTGGGAAGTAGCGAAAGGGAAAAAGTTTTCATGGAAGTTTATCGCATCACATGAGATGAAGATCAATGGTTGTCATTAATACAAAACATAAAGAAAGATGAAGAAGTATACAATATGGAATAGATGTATTTTAAAGAACTTTTCCTAGAAAAATAATTTCCTTGTGACCATTGAGAGGATATGGAAAGGCAATTTCAAAGTCTGAGGCAAAAAGAGGATGAGAATATCATGAAGTATGAGGCTAACTTTACAAGGTTAGCAAGGCATGTTGCGGATTATATACGTAACCCAATAATTAAGATTAATCATTTCTATGATGGGATAAAACCATTTCTCCATTGAGAATTAGTATCACAATCCTTCTCATCATATGAAGATATTGTATCATGTGCTATCAAGACAGAAAAGAAATTCTCTAAGTCTTACGAATTTAAAACAAAGAAAGAGAAGAAGATATCTGTTGAACACTCTGTGAAAAGGAAATAAGGAAATAGGGAAGAAGGGAAGATTTGGATTTCTACCATGTGATAATTGTGGAAGGAAGCACCGTGGTGCTTGTCTAAAAGGAAAAGGAGTGTGCTACAAATGTGGACAGAAAGGCCATCATGCTGGTGATTGTAAGGGAAATAAATACACTACCAATGTTCAATGCTATAATTGCAGGGAGATGGGACATTATGGAAATGAGTGTCCTAAGTATCAGGGAAAATTACCTTAGAAAAGTCCAAGGGATCAAGGCCAAGTTTATGCGATCACTACTGCTGAGTTTGAAGCTCCGAAAGACGTGGTGGCAGGTAATTTAATGGTTTCATCAAGTTTATCCAATTCTTTATTTGATTCTATATCATCGCATTTTTTCATATCATCCTAGTTTTTTGAGAAAATTAGATATTTCCAATTTGATTTAACAAGGGAGTTGTCAGTGAAACTTTCTAAGGGAAGTATCATTGTAACAAATTTTTGTGAATCAGTTCCCATTTGGACATATAAATGTTCTTTTTCTGCTGATCTCATCATCATTCCCATGATTGAATTTGATATAATCCTCGGTATGGATTGGATTTTGGACCATGATGCGAAAATTTATTATAAGAAGAAGTATGTTACAATTTTCGATAATAATAAGGAGTGCCTTATCTTTAGAGCAGAAACATCACCATCTGATTCTTATCTAGATCCACCCCCAGTAGCTCAACTAAATTCAATTATAGGTGAGGAAGAGAATGAAATAACTGTGGTTGAGGAAATTAATTTTAAAATAGAGGACATACCTATTGTGCAAAAATATGTTTATGTGTTTCCAGAAGATTTACCTGGACATCCTCCAGAATGAGAAATTGAGTTTTCCATTGACTTAATTCCTGATTGAAGGCCCATATCGAAGACCCCTTATAGAATTTCCACAGTGGAATTAGTGGAAATAAAGAAACAACTATAGGAATTAAGTAATAAAGGATTTATTCACCCAAGTGTTTCTCTATGGGGATCCCTTTTCCTTTTTGTTCAGAAGAAAGATGGATCTATGAGGTTGTGCATTGACTACAGGGAGATCAATGCTATAATGATATAGAACAAGTATCCCCTACCTCGCATTGATGATTTATTAGACCAAATTCATGGATCTCAATATTTTTCAAAGATTGACCTTTAATATGGATATCATCAATTGTGTGTGAAAAAGGAATACATTCAAAAGAGTACATTTCGAACCAGGTACAGGCATTACCAGTAATGCCTTTTGGGTTGACTAATGCATACTCTATTTTCATATATCTAATGAACAGAGTTTTCAATGAATATCTTGATGACTTTGTAGTGGTATTTATTGATGATATCCTGGTATACTCCAAAATCTATGAAGATCATGAAAATCACTTGCCCACCATTATGAAAACCCTCAGAAGAAATGAATTATACGGGAAGTTTAGCAAGTGTGAATTATGGCTTCAGGAGATTTATTTTCTTGGCCATATTATCTCTAAGGATGTAATCTCAATTGATCCTTCTAAGACAAGAGCAATACAATAATGGCCAACACTGACGAGTATAACTTAGGTACGTAGTTTTATTTGTTTAGAAGGTTATTATCAACATTTTGTCCAGAATTTTTCCCGATTGGATAACCCATTAACGAAGCTCACACATAAAGGAGTCAAATTTGTTTGGAAAAAAGAGTATGAATAATGTTTTGAAGAACTGAAGAGAAGATTAGTCAATGCTTCTATATTGACTCTACTATTGGGGAATGATGGGTTTGTTATTTATAGTGATTCCTCAAAGAGAGGACTTGGTTGTGTCCTTATGCAGAATGATAGGGTTATTACCTATGCATCACGACAGTTGAAAATTTATGAGCAAAACTATCCTACTCATTTTCTTGAGTTAGCAGCTATAATATTTTCTTTGAAGATATGGATACATTATCTCTATGGTGAAAATGTGAGATATATACCGATCACAAGAGCTTGAAGTATATTTTCTCATAGAAATAACTCAACGTGAGGAAAAGGACATGGATTGAACTACTCAAAAATTATGATTGCATGATACACTACCACCCGGGGAAGGCAAATAAGGTGGAAGATGCTTTGATCAGAAAGGATCATGGAGTTTTGAACAAGATGAGAGTTGAAAGGGATCCTATTTTCATAGATCTAGTAAATATGGATAAGGGAATAACCATGGAAGGTGAAACATCAATGATTTTTCAAATGGTTGTCAAACCATCTTTACAATAAAGGATAAAAAGTTCTTAGGCTAATGATGAAGAATTTAAAAAGAAGATTAAATCTGTGAATGATGGGAAATTGATTGACTTCGTATATGAAGATGGAATTTTGAAATTTGGGAAGGGTCTTTGTGTTCTAAATATACCTGATCTGAAAAGGGAATTATTGGATGATTCTCATAGCTCCAATTTCTCTATACACCCTAGGAGCACCAAGATGTATAGATATTTGAAGGAAAATTTTTGGTGGGACAACATGAAGAGGGAGATTGCTAAATTTGTGTCAAGATGTATGGTTTTTCAACAAGTGAAAGCTGGAAGGCAACAGCCTGGAGGAGTCATACAACCTCTTCCCATACGTGAGTGTAAATGGGATAATATTATGATGGACTTTGTCATGGGACTACCAAATACTTGTAGAAGTAATGATTCAATATGGGTCATTGTTGATTGTCTTACCAAGTTAGCACATTTTCTTGCTATAAGAGAAGATTTACCACTTGAACATTTAGCAAGACTATATATTAATGAAATTGTAAGACTTCATGTAGTACCCCTATCGATTGTTTCTGATCTTGATCCCCATTTTACATCAAGATTCTAGTAATGTCTTCAAAAATCCCTGGATACTGAACTTCATTTGAGCATTGCCTACCACCCTCAAATTCATGGACAATCAGAACAGACTATTCAAACCTTAGAAGATATGTTGATATCTTTCTCACTTGACTTTCAAGGTATGTGGGATCAATATTTACCTCGGGTAGAATTATCCTATAACAATAGCTTATATTCATGTATTCAGATGGCACCGTATGAAGAGTTATACGGAAAGAGATGTCTCACACCAACCTGTTGGGATGGTGTTAGTGAAATAAAACTCGTAGGCCCAGAACTTATTGAGGAAATAATGGAAAGGGTGAATGTTATCCAAACCCACATCAAGGCAACTCAAAGTAGGAAGAAGATCTACACCAATAACCGAAGAAATGATTTGGAATTTCAAGTAGGAGATCATGTTTTCTTGAAGGTATCTCTAGAGAAGGGTGTTATACATTTCGGTAAGAAGGGTAAATTGAGTCCCAGGTACATCAGACCTTTCGAAATTCTAGAATGAATTGGGGATGTAGCTTACCGTTTGTCAATGCCGCCAAGTCTCTCCAAAGTTCACGATGTGCTCCATGTATCGTTGTTGAGAAAATACAAGCCTGACCCAACGCATGTACTCACCTATGAGGAATTAGAACTAGACTCTGATCGGTCTTATTGCGAACAGCCTGTTAGGATTCTTGATACTAGAGGACAAGTGTTGAGAAACCAGACGACTCGTCTGGTAATAGTTCAATGGAGAAACCATAAGATGGAAGAGGTAACGTGGGAAACCAAGGAACTTATGATGAAGAACCACCCAAATATTTTTATGCAGTAATATTCTAGAAATTTTGAGGACAAAATTATTTGAAGGAGGGGAGAATGTAACACCCCAGGCTTCCACGGTACGTTTCCCTTTCAATAATACAATAGCTTGTGTTGTATGCAACTTCCAGTTCAAACACACCACAACCAATAAAACTAGCCATTATGAATAGTAATACCCACTTTTTGAAATTTTATGAATTTTATCTTTAAAATTGGACTTCATTTTTGGATTCGTAATATCGAAATTAGCTTTGGGTGAATTTTTGGTATTTTTCTGAATACTTTCAATTTTTTGATGAATAGTGAAAAACACTAAGTTATTGGTTAAAGCCGACTTTTTATTTAAATTTATTTTAGGTTAAAATAGATACATAATGCCTATATAACTTCGATTTAATTCATTGGATACATTTTATATTAATTTTAGATATATAAAAATTTTATTGAACTTTTTACCGTCTTTTACCCACCTCCTAAGAACTTTTGAAAATTTGCATAAAACATAATTTTACCACTTCTATGAGTAGAATTTATAAAATATGAGATACATGGTTTATATAATTATGTAAAATGTGGTTCAATAAGATAAAAATAATTTTTGGTGAATAGTATCTTTTTACTTTTATTTACCACGGTTAAAAGTAAATACGGTAATTAAAGGTAAAAATGATTTCATTATTACCCCAACACATGTCCTAATTCCATTGGATAAGTGTAATTTGACCAAAAACAACCTTAGGAATAAAAAATGATCCTTTAGGTCTACTTGGATTAGATTAGGACATTTATTATTATTTTATTTAAAGAAGAGTTAAAAGAGCTAAAATCAAATTTCAATAAATAAACCATTTTTAAAATAGGGTTATACATAAGATAAATTAGACTATAAATATTCATTAGAAATATAAAATATTTCCTACATAATCGTATTTTATTTATAATTTTTAGACATTAAATAAATTAATTTATTTATGATACAATGATGATGCAGTGATTACCTTATTAATGAAATATTAAAATAATTGATATTATAAATACCCAAATAAATTTAATTTGAGACTTTTTAGGAATTAAACTAATTTTATAGGTTAATATAACATGTTAGGGTTGATTAATTGAATTTTTTTATAATTAATAATGATATTATGAATTTAACAAAAACAAAATACCAAATAGTGTCAAAATTGACATAAAAGAGTTTTTAAAAAAATATATTATATTATTAATTGATATTATATTCATAAAAATCTAAGGTTTATCCAAAAGAATTAAATAATATTATATATGTCATTAATGAACCACTTGAGGTTCTCTTGTAAGTTTATAGTAAGTTTATTAATCGTATAATATAAAAATACAAAGAGACATGGTAAATGTCAAACAAATCAACTAAGAGTTAAATCTAAAAGGTAACATTAATATAGTGACCCAAACCTGTATAAAACCTATTGGTTGAGTGTTTTTCGACCCATCCCCACCTTATCCTCTAAATAAATCATTTTTGAACGATTAGAAACCGAAAATGATTTTATTATAAAATAATATTTCAATCTTTTCCTAAGGTGCACATCACCCCTCTTATAAAAGGGCACTTCCTCTTCTCTCAAATTCACACCCTCAAAGCCATTTGTCTCAGCCAACCCCTGCCCAAATATCCTCCCAAATTATTTAAATTCATCCTAGAGTTATTCCTTTTGTTCATAAATCCAACCTAAGGATCCCTTTTGATCAAATCAAAAGGAAGAAACCGAAGAAGAGGTAAATATTTCATCGCATCTTTCAAGTTCTTTTCTTCTTCCACTTCCTCTTTCTTTTTGTTTCTATTATAAAATAATAAATCCAGTATCTTCTATATACTTTGATGTTATTATAAAAATGGTACAATCATATTCATTATTCTATCCATCGTATGAATAACAAAGTCACCGTACGTGCATGCGTACGGCTTACCGTCTCCACATCATGGTGTAGTTTTTTATTCAATAAATTATTTTTTGATGGGTATAATAATGATGTATAATTGATGTAAATAATAAATATAACATTTTAATGATTATGTATATATTATATGCCATCTATTTATATATTATTTTAATATCAAAAGAATGATATTGTCTCCCGTGCGTACGTACGGATTACCGTCTCCATGAATGTGATGAGATTCATACCCCGTCATATCCATTCAAGATTAATTTTCATTTTATGGTTAAAAATAATGTTAATGACATAATTTCATTCTGTATATAAATAAAATATATCCTATTCAAAACAAACATGGCTTACGTAACCAAGCATATAATGGAGAACGAATCAGTTAACACCCGAAACGACGATAATACTAAAATATTATTAACAAAGCATTATTAGAAGATCATATATGATATCATAATTACATATATGGTTCTTGTATAATTTAATAACAATTATTTAACTATTATACAGGAATTTAACATACCCTTGACTAAGTAAAAGTACAAGGTAATGGTTAATTCTACAATCTCTTCATTATCTGAGGTTTTTTATACGTAATTATCTACTGGGACCTCTTTATCATCCACATATGTGTTTTCTTAAAAATATATTCTAAATTTTTTTTTACTATTTACTAGACAATGGTTTAAAGTCATTTATACCCTTATTTGACCTTATATGTTTTGAAAGGAATCTTTCTGTCCTTTTCCAAACAAGGTACTTTACGACCTTTTCGACAAAATTATTGTAAGAATTTTTTTAAAACTTATATGGTAGGTGCGGTTATTCTCCACCATTATAACATCGTCGAAGCTTACTTTATAATATTATAAGAATATTTTCAAAATAACTGTTTTCTTTTATAATTATGTAACATTAAATGATTTCAAAAACAGAAAGAGATATTTCTCTCAAATAGTTTTGATTTAATCTATGCTAACATCCATTGATGGATTTTATACTAGTTTGAAGTCGATTCATTATGATACAAATATCCCATATTGTATTTAAGTTTTTGTGATATGTTTGAATGTGGATATGTTATGTTTATACCATTCATGGTGTATGGTTAAAGTATTGACATTTTGTATGCTAGTTTTAATACGAATGTTTATGTTATATTTCAACCTTTTTACATGAGTAATGTATTGGACTTAGTAAGTAATAGGTGGAGCCTGTTATAGCTCCTAGATGCATCAGTAGGTCTCATGAGACAATTAGATGTGGAATTGGCTGAGGCCTTTCCGAATTTAATATATGGTTTTGGCTGAGGCCTAAATAATTTTTAGATGTCTTGGCCGAGGCCTTGACAAAATGTTTCAGAATGTCCGGCATTATACTTTCCATCATTATGAAAATAATATTGATGGTTCATGTGGTTATTAGACTAGTATAATACCCATGACTATGTTTTATTGTGTAATTATTTACTCAGCTAATATTCCTGCCATAAAAGTGTTCATGTTTATTATTGGTAAAGGCATGTGTTTTCAATTATTCATCATGATTAATATTTATGTTATCTTCTGCTATATTTCTTACCCTTACTGAGCGTTTGATATCACCCCTTTATTATGTTTCATTTTCCCAGGATATGAAGAAGTTATTTATGAGTTACTTATAGGCATAATCTAGGAGTCTTGGATGTTTCTAATGGAATAAAATAGTGTTGTATTTCTTTTCAAGTTGTAAATTTGAACTTATGTATGAATATTGTTTCCAATAATACTAAAATGATCATTCTTTCGGGACATGATTTCCTTGTGATCATGCCAATGTTATGTAATAATGCACCAACTCTAGGTAACTGGGGTTGGGGCATTACAAACTCAACTTTAAAGATCCTATATTTATAAAATGTAATGAAAAGTTATGTAATAAAAAGGCGGGATGCTATAGAATCTCTTTTTCTTACTGACTTATAAAAGTTTCATTAATATTAATTCCCCTTATACTTTTTTTAAAGGTTAGTATGGTATCATCTACTACTCCTAGGAAAATGATCCCTTTAGCAGGACATCTTAGATAGAGTCGTTGGAATCCCTCTATGAGGCTTGGAGTGAGATCCTATATTCATATCCATTCCCTAGGTAGAGTTCTTGGTATCGTCATGGATAAAATATGGGGGTGTATATCATCTACTTAATTGGTTATTCTAAATTGTGTTTTTTGGTATTTACCTATGGCCTTGAGAGTGATCCTCGTCTATGTATCATGCCTCTTCAGAAATCATCAGTGCTATCAGACTTAGAAGTGTGTTCTCCTGGGCAAGTGATATATGTAATCTTGAAATGAAATCCTTGGATGGTGTAATGTGGTTGTGAATTACCTTTAGACTATGTTCATTTTTTGAGTATATCTAGATATTCTTATTATATGTGTTGTAGAAATATACATGTGTAGAGCTGACTGTATTTCCTTTATTGTATGATTTTTTGTTTCTGGGTGTCATGCTGGGAATTTTTATAATAAACCCTACACGGGATTTTTCCACATGTGTCGTGTCTTGTGCAGATGACCAACCTTTTCACATAGTCATTAACGGACTCGAAACAGAATTTTCTTAGTGAGAATAGACAAAATAGGGTGTGTTCCTATGGTATTAAGATAGCAGCCCCTTTACTTTTGGGTTAGGATTGTTTCAGACACTTTTTTGTTGGATTGTATTTGGTCCTATTTACATTACTTTACTTCTTATCATACTCTGGTTGTGTGATTTATATGTATGCATGCATGGTTATTCATTCATTTTTACAATTCATCATTATATAGTCTTAGAGGTGTGTGTTTGTGTGTGTGTGTGTACAGGTACTTAGGCTAAGGCTTCCCATGTCAGTGATATTCCATTTTGATGTTAGTCGCCAGCCCCTGGCCTATTGGAGGTGGGCTTTGGAAGTTGCATTATGGGCCCCACTAGGATGGGTTGTGATAGAGTGGTATCAAAGGAGTAGGTTCTACCTTAGGATCAAGAGTCTGTGTGATTGGTTTGGGGAAATATTGTTAAGTTTTCTGAGATCATATTTCAAGCAAGGGACTTCAGTGTTGGTGTGGCAGCTGATGTATCCACACACCAAGACTCTGAATACCTTATTTTCAACTCAGTACATGAGAAAACAGGTTGCTGGGAAAACAATTATACATGAATCATATAGCAAAGGGTTTTTTTATTTCCTTCTTAAGTCAGCTCTCCAGATATACTCATTAACTGCAATACATCTTGTTTACTTTTAGGCTGCCTCTGTGATGTATACCAGCTAGCACACAACATTATAATCATGAGGATGATCTCCTCGGTGATGAGACATCTATAAAAGGACCAGTTCCCAAGGTGTTTCCCCCAAGTGGTGCACCAACTATACCGCAACCTATGGTGTAGAATGAGGTACCCGAAGTACCAATGGATGATGTGCATAGGCTGACCGCAATTCAAAAGTTTTATAGATAAATACCTCTTAGGTTTTGAGGAGAGCCCAAAACATGGGTGGATGAGGACTATCTTGAGGCCATAAACCGAGTTTTCTGTATGTTCAGGACACTAGCAGAGAAAATGGTGGTTCTGGTGGAGATACTTCTTCATGGATCAGCAAGGAAATGATGTGGTTTTGTTACCCATACATATAATGAGGAAAAACTACCAAGGTATTAGTTTTATCATCTCTTAAGATAGGATTTATCTCCAACTACAATGAGGTTTGTACGTATCCATGAGATTCTACAGCTTCAGTAGGGAATCACAACAATAGATGGGTATTCATTGAGGTTTACAAACCACTCTAGGTACTAAATGGATATGGTTTGGGACTAGTTATTTGGGGCTCAAATTTTTAAGTGAGTTCTGTGTAGATACATCAGAGCTATTGTTAGCCATCTATGCATTACTACCTACTCTGGGGTGATAGAGTGAGCTTTGGTGGATAAGAGTTTCATGGTTAAGAAGATGTAGTCTGTGGTTGTCAGTAGTGGGAAACAAGGAGTAGATACCTTGGTAGTAGGGATCTGACATTAGTATTAGGTACAAGGATATGTGAGACATTTCTAGAGGAGGTCCTAGGAAGAAGGACCTACTATTCAAGTCTCATAGGGTGGTTCCAGTCATCCTAGAGAAATGTGGTGCTAATCATGTGATGGTAGGGTAAATCTTTCATGATATTGTCTGGCTCACTATAAATTTGATAGGGAAACTATGGATGGGTCACCAAGGAAGAGGAAGTGGTAGGGACAGGCAGGTCTATAGGGAGGTGGACATGGAAGAGGGGTCGGGAGATCATAAGGAGGTAGTAGGTGCTTTGACCTATTACCACCACCACCTCCAGGTGGTCCATTCCAGGCTCTAGGCGCTAGAGTACAAGAGAGGGGACAACTACATAAAGTCAAAGATTATTGCCCAAAGGATCTAGGGATAATTAAATGTATGATATGTGTCTATTCTAACTTATTTTTAGTATTGATAGACACATGTCATAGTCATTCTTTTCTCACCACACATATTTTTTGAGACTTAGAGATTATAGTTGATCCCTTAGATCGAATCTTATGGTTAGAGATGCCTACTAGAGATGATTTAGTGATAACAAACTAATTCCTACAGTGTGACTTGACTCTTGGTGGTGGTAGCTATTGAAACTCTTGGTAGTATCATTGAGGATTTATGATTTCAACCTTGGTATGGACTAGTTATCTACAGTTCATGCCCAGATTGATTTTTGTAGTAAACGGGTGTGTCGTGTCCATATGTATGGAACCAGTTTATCCTTTTTTTTATGAAATGGAGTCATAGGCATCATAGGGTAGACTCATTCATAAGAGGGTGAAGATAATTACTCATTATTTGGCTAGCTTATCCCTTGGTATATTGGATGTTAAGAGTTTTCAGTTTCTTGTAGTGGTGGAAGAGTATGAGGAATTATTCCCTGTGGATGTTTCTAGTTTACCTCCCTATTAAGAGATAGACTTATATGTTGATATACACCCCAAGACCGCACCTATATCTTCTCTAGTATATTGGATGGCTCCTACAGAGCTTCATGGGCTGAGGGTGTAGTTAGAGGACTTGCAATGAAAGGGCCTTGTTAGACCTACTGTTTCACATTGGTCAGTCCTAGTTTTGTTTTCCAAGAAGGTGGATAGGAACTTTGTAGGACCCCTAGACACCCTGAGAGGGTAGGGGTGAATCAGGGTGTCCACTTTTTCTTCTTAAAATTGTGGATCTTGTTCCCACGTTGGTAGGATCTACTTAATCCTGTATGATGGATATGATCAGCAATGAAACACTCACATGCAAAGAGATAACACAACAATTTTACTTGGTTCACCACTAAGGGCTATGTCAAAGGAGCATACTCCGACAAGTTTACGGTTGTACCAAATTCCAATAATCTTCACTAGTTGTGGATTACAATGGTTCGGGAAAAGTCACTCTGTCCTAGGCTCACTGTCTTTACAAAAGTTTAGGGATAGCTCATTGTGTCCCTTGGGTCACTCCCGTTGACTCCCCCTGGCTCACTGCCGTTGGTGAAGTCCCACTCAGTTTATAGACGTGATGGTCTCTTCAATAGATAGACATGAAGTTATTTGTCTCCTGTTCAGTATGAGACATTTCTTGTATCAGGGTTTAGATTTGATGCTCTTTTCAGTTCAATCCTTCTTCTTTAGTGCAATGACTAAATGCACTAGATCCCCTTGTCTTCGTTTGCCTGAATCACAATCACTTATGTGATTTCTCAATAGATGAAGCTCAGCTTACATTGCATTGTCAGAATCAGTTCACCATGAATGCATGAGATCATGCATGTATCATTTAGATTTCCTCTTAAACCTCACTTTGCACCGAAGGTTCCGGGAAATCTTTCGGCTTTCGTACAGCTTCAAAAAGGATGGGCATACTCCAACAACACCTAGTGCTCTTCTCCAAGCCTGGTGTGCAAGTCCCAATACGGCGTACAAGTCCTCGGTGCACAGGTCTAAACTGGAACGCAAGTATCACCAAACCACATGTGCGACACTGCCTTCCTCAACTTCTAACATGCACGACACACTTCCTTTCTTGCCCAAACTGCCCTCGGCGCGCAACCAACAATCAGCGTGCAGCTTCAAAGATCTGGCACGCAAGTCTCTCCAAACCACTTGCACGACCACTCACCACTTGCGCGACTCATACACCTGCATGAAGAGAGATCTTATTTTCTCTAAGGGTTGAGCTCATGGGAAATGAGGAGGGGTGGTCCTCTATTTATAGGCAAACTGGTCAACCTGCGCGGCGGCGCGCAAGTCTTGGCGCGCAGCTCATCACCCCTGGCCTCTGTCGCGCAAATCACTTGCATGACCCAACCAATACTTGAAAGACCTTCTTTCCTTTGCCATATTTTGAAGTTGTGTTCTTGAAAAATGATAGGCGCGCAAGTTTCTGATCCTTCTAGGCACTGGCACGAAAGTCTCTTCACGGCGCATAGGTCACTTGCGCGACCAACCCAACACTTGCGCGACCCTCTTCCCTTTGCCATTTTTTCATGTTCTGATCTTGAATTTCATATGGTACACAAGTTACCTTTTCTTCAAGTACACGGCACGCAAGTCTCTTTTCCAAAACCACTTTTCTTAATTTGTCGATTTTTAGGCCCAAAAATTTGGCAAACACTGGGAAATGGTGCCACCTTGTATCTGCTCCTTTTTTCTGCCTCCAGATCATCCATTCCTTTGCCGATGTTTCTTGAATAAAACATGGATCATTTATCCACAGTCCTTGAACTCGACATGCCACCATGGAATTTCCTTTGTCAACAAATTTTTATGTCATTTGTTTGCTTTGTCAACAAGCACGATCACCTCAAAATAACTTCTTCTTGGTGATCTCTATCCTTCAGCAACTCTTATGCTTTTATCACAAACTCCACTATTGTGATATGTATTCTTTGAAGGCGTATCTTTAGCATCATCATATTCTATGACAATGTGGTGTGCATGACTATCTCATAATTCCAATCCCCGCACGTCCATCTTAGAATTCCAATCATTTGCACATTGTATTCTTCATCAACCATCATGATCTACTTCATGTAAACCATATGATTCAATTCTTTAGGAATTCTCTTGCATGGTTCTCATGCAATCATGAGTAATTGCATGGTCTTCATCAAAAACCCATGGTTCTCATGAAATAATGTGGAATTGCATGGTCTTCATCCAAAAACCCCATTCTTCTTTAATCATCCTTAGATGGATTACACCTCACATTCTTCATTATTGTAAACAATGTATCACCTTTGACACGTGTTCTTTTAACTTATGATCAGTACAACAATCATCTGTATTACTATTCCTCTACTTCGTCAGAGTACTTCATGATCTCTTTCATTTTGATCTTCCATTCCTCCATTTCATTGGAGTACTTCTTGATCTCCTTCATTTTTATCTTCATTGACAACTATTGACAACAAATACAACCATATACACAAAGTGGTTCCAACAAACTTAAGGTTATGTGTGGACTACCTGTGCTTGAACTAGGTGAACGTGAATAAAAATTATCCACTACTAAGGATCGATGACCTCTTTGATCAGTTGAGAGGGGAACGATGGTTCTTAAAGGTTGACCTCAGGTCAGGTTATCACCATTTGTGAGTACAGGATGAGGATATTCTGAAGAAGGCATTCATATGTTTCTATGGTCACTTGGTGATGCCCTTCAGTATGATGAATGACCTAGTAGTTTTTATGGGACTCATGAACCAAATATTTCATCCTTTCTTAGAATGATTCATGGTATTATTCATTGATGATATCCTTGTGTACCCAATATCCAAGGAGGAGGATGAAAGAAACTTTAGGATGGTTCTAGACGTACTCCGAGAGCACCATCTTTACAAAAATATCTCTAAGTGTCAGTTTTGGATCCATACAGTCTAATTTCTGGGGCTCATTATCTCAAAAGATGGAGTGGCAGTGGACGCAGTTATGGTCAAGGTAGTGTTAGCTTGGGAGCCACCCAAGAACATGATGAAGGTGTGGAGCTTCCTTAGGTTGGAAGGATACTACTTGAGATTCATACCTAATTTCTCAAGGATATCATCACTCATGAAAGTTTTGACTTGAAAGGGGCATC
This sequence comes from Viscum album, assembly GCA_963277665.1. Lineage (NCBI taxonomy): Eukaryota > Viridiplantae > Streptophyta > Magnoliopsida > Santalales > Viscaceae > Viscum > Viscum album. The sequence continues at coordinate 243,405,634 of OY728137.1, forward strand.
CTTTCATGTGGGCTGAGAGGTGCCAACAGGATTTTCAGTAGTTGAGGTAGATTTTGACGAGCGATCCCATCTTGATATTTCCAGGGGAGGGTGTCGAGTACACAATTCTCTGTGATTCGTGGGGAATCGAGCATGGTTGTGTTCCAATGAAGAGGCAGCTGGTGATTGCCTATCGTTTACATCATTTGAGACTACATGAGAAGAACTACACGACCCATGATCTTGAGTTAACAGTGGTATTATTCACATTAAAGATGTTGTGATACTACTTGATGGGTGAGTGGTTTATCATCTATTCTGATTATAAGAGTCTCAAGTAAATATTCTATCACAAATATCTTAACTTGAGATAAAGACAATGGCTATATTTCCTCTAGGACTGCAACTTTGAAATTTTCTATAATCATGGGAAAGATAACATGGTGGCAGATTCTATCAGTATGAGATCTTGTTCACAATTATTGAACAATACATTAGAGAAGTTGGCCTCATTAAATCTATCCTTTTTGGATAGAGATGGAGCAGCTTACCTCAAGTCGATGGTTTTTACCCCTTTGTTCGTATAGCGATTAAGGGAGGTGCAGCTTGGGGATGTTGACTATGAGTCCTACATACTCATATATTCACTAGACATCCTCCTGATGGATTTTATAATGGTGGGGAGCACATTGTTCTTTTAAAAGGATGCACCTTAATGCTAATGACGTTGTGGGAGGAGGTTTTGAGAGAGTTTCAAACATTTATTTTGGTGGTATATCTAGATGTGGAAAATATATTCCAAGACCTCTGAATTTATTTTTGGTGGCCAAGGATGGAGAAGGGAGTTGTGGAATTTGTTTCTCGATGCCTTACTTTTCAGCAAGTGAAGGCTGAGCACCAAGTTCTAGTGTGTTTAGCTCTATCCCTTGAGGTTCCAAAGTATAATTGGGATGTGATATCTATGGAATTCATGATGGTATTACCACATAAGTCTAGGGGACATGATTCCATCTAGGTGATCATAGACCGACTCACCAAGTCACCCCACTTCTTAGCAATTTAGGATCATAGTTCAGTAGAAAGATTGGGAAACCTCTATGTTCATGAGATTGTATGAATCCATCAAGTCTCATCAATGATAATTTCCAAACATGATAATCACCTCACATGCCATCTATGTAAGCAATTATAGGAGGCGTCTGGGATTAGTTGTGCTTAATCAGATCATTTCACCCCCAAACTGATGGCCAGACTGAGCGAACCATTCAGGTTCTGGAGGACAAGCTTTGAGCTTTCATGTTAAACTTTGGTCAAAGTTGGGAGGATCACCTACCACTAGTGGAGTTTTCATACAATGATAGATATCATTCCACCATCAGTATGGAACCATTGAAGCCTTTGTATGAGTGAACCGTTAGGTAACCATTTCACTGGACTGACCCAAGCAGAGTTGGTGTGAGCAACTACTGAGAAGGTGCATATCATCTAGGAGCATAAGAAGACTGTACAGAGATGTCATAAGTCTTATAAAGATAAATGATGGAGGCCTTTGGAGTTTGAGGAAGGAGACCATGTGTTCTGGCGGGTATCACCTAAACATGGATTGTGAATATTTGGATGGGGAGGCAAGCTATCTCTAATATTCAATGGACCTTTCCCGATACTATATAAAGTTCTCAAGGTGGTGTACCTCTTAGCTCTATCTCCATAGTTATATTGAGTACATTATATCTTCCATGTGTCACACCTGAGGAGGTACGTGCATGACCCATTACACATTATTGACTGGGGAAAGATAGACCTCGAGGATGGAGATAAATCTTTTGAATACCTAGTAAAGATTAAGGATCAACAGGAAGGGATCATTTGTGGGTGATCAATTCCTTTAGTTTATGTATGTTGGTTGTACAGGAATCTTCTAAGGAGCACATGGGAGTAGGAGGCTCAGATTCATGCTCAATACCCACATATCATTATGTAACCATTTTTTTAGTTTTTGGGACATAAATCCCCAAGGTGGGGAGAATGTAATGACTCATATTTTCAATGTAATTTTTTGGATATTGTATGGATTATTTTCAAGACCATGAGATAAGACATCATGTGATTCTGAGGCTCAGTGTTCCTGGAAAAAATGTTTGAAATATATTAAATATATTAAATAGAACACATGTAGTTTTCCTAAAAAAAGTGGAATAACTTCTAAATGGATGCTCGAATCAGAAATATGATGGCACAGTTGAATTAAAAATATAGGTTTTACCCAAGATGAAACTTAACCTTGGTCAGCATGGATCATTTGTGGAGAATTCATCATGGTCATAAAATAAATAAAATAATTAATTAAATTATTTTGATGCTACGACACAGTGACCCAATTATGTTTCTTTTAAATACATTCTTATGAAAAAATTGTAGGGTTATCCACATAACCCTACGATTCAACGAGATCCATTGGATCCATTAGAGGAGATCTTGTTGGTGAATGACGACTATATCATTGATCGATGATTGATGTGCAACGAAATCAAAGGTTCTCAACAATGACAATAATGTCGCATTTTTTTCATTGGTGATTGAACTAGATTGAGGTAGGGATTCTATATGATTTGTTTATTTTCTTTATTCTTGATTTCTATGATGAACGTGAATCAATAAACTAATGGATTGATTCAAAGATCGGTCATCTTGTGGGATAGGGTAGATTAATCAGGTTCTGGGATAATTTTATTCATGATTAAATTATTGATTTTGATTTTTGTTCTAACTTAAAAGAACCAATATTGAAATGAATATTGATTAAGGTTTGTTCCTCTCTTTTGTTCTTGTGATTTTCTCCCCCGATTCTTCACTCATCATGGGAATTATTCATTTGGCCCACGGTTCAACATATCCCCATCAATCAATTGTTATGCACCCATTTCTTGGTGAAATGATATGATTTCATAGATCCGGGATTGTCATGGAATGATGGTGGTGTGAAAGTGGAAGTGGTGTTGAATCGAATGACGGTGGATACTCAATTCTGCATTTTTTGGTGTTCTTTTTCATTCAATGAAGAACAATGATGATTTCATTTCTTAAACAGATTTGATGGTTATAAATCATTGTTTATTGAAGACAGGCCTCAAAAAAAGTGGTTCCTTGAGTTTTCCATCAACGCATGGCCAGATCAGAGGCTAGAGCGATGGAGGAGATGACCAAATCATGGATCTAGATTTCTAGAAAATCCTGTGCTAAACGAATTGTAAAATGAATCTACACATTGTGTGGGCCCCCTTAAGCGATGACTAGGATTTTTTTGGAAATTAAGTATCACACGGAGTGTGACCCCGATCACATAGAGTGTGGCCCCTCCTCAAATACTCGGTGTGTACCTTATAGGTACATATACATAAGGTGGAGTACATGGTCAGCCTACATGGCATGTACTCCCCACATGGACATGGACTGACCTGAGTACACAGGTTGAGTCGTGTACTGGTACATGGGTAGAGTATATGATTAGAAAACACATCGCGAACTTATATACATACATGGGTTGATGACACGGTTCATCTATATAGGCATCACCTAGGGTCAAGGGATATGGAATTTGACCCCTACAACACATTTTGTACTCTTTTATACATGGCTTAAAGATCTTTTCCTCGGTGACTTGGAAAAGTTTTTTTAGGGTGTGTTCCCCATATACTTTCACCGAAGGTTAGTATGTTATCATCTCCAACTCCTAGGAAAATGGCCTCTTTAGTAGGAATTCTTGGATAGAATGGTTGGAATCCCTCCTTGAGGCCTAGAGTGACATCCTCTATTCATCTTCATAACCTGGGTAGAGTTATTGGTATCGTTGTGACCAATAGTATATGGGTGTTCATCCTCTAATTAGCAAGTCAATCCAGATTGAGTTTGTTGATATCACTCCATGGCCTTGGGAGTGATCCTCATCTATGTATTGTATATACTTGGACATCATCAGTGATATCATTATCAGGAGTGTGTTCTCCCAAATGAGTCATATGTGGAATCATCGATATGGAATCCTAGTTTGATGTATTGTTAGACTCACCCCTGCACGGGATTTTCTCACACGTGTCATGCCTTTTACAGATGGATGACCATTTGAGAGTCCTTGAAGGACCAGGACTAGAACGTTCTTAGGGGTACTAGACAGACCAGGGTGTGCTCCTGCGGTATTCAGACAGTAGTACCTTTTACTTTCAGGTTGGACTTGTTTTATACTCTTTGTGGGGGATTTTTTTGGGTCCCGTTTACTTTACTTTACTTCATGTCGTACTCTAGTTTTGAGATGTAGATGTGTGCATGCATGGTTATTCAATTGTTTTTACATTTCAGCATTATATAGGCTTGGGGGTGTGTTCATGTGTACAGGTACTGAGGATAAGTCCACCCATGTCAGTGATATTTCTTCTTAGCACTAGCTTCTAGCCCCTGGCCTATTGGAGGTGGGCTTGGGGATTCATGGCATGGGCCACACGAGGATGGATCAAGACACTTCTCAAAACCATGAGATAAAATGGGGGTCCCCGTCTGAAACAATTACTGACGGTACACCATGGAACCTCAAAACATCCTACACATACAACCGATCCAACTCATCCACTTTGGATGAATCCCTAATTGGGATGAAATGGGCTAATTTGGTAAAATGATCAATCACCACCCAAATGGAAATCCCCCTAGGGTGTATGAGGTAATCCAATAATAAAATATATGGTAATATCATCCCACTTTCATATAGGAATAAGTATAAGATGAAGCAAACCATAGGGCCTTTGGCTCTCTATTTTTACCTTCTAACACGTGTTACATCATTATACAAAATTAGCTACATCTCACCCCATAATTGGACACTAAAACTGTTGATACACTTCATAGTACATCTTGGTAGCACTGGGATGAATGGACCATTGAGACTGGTGGTTATCTTGCATCACCACCTTCATCAATGATAATGTCACCGTGAAGAGACTCTTAAATAAAAAAAACTCCATCACGAGACAATGACCATTGACAAGGCACCTCACCACCATTTAGGTAATACATAGAATTATATCACAACTCATCACTCAGCTTCTCTTACTGAATCAATTCCAGAAGGGAAGGAGTCAGCTGAACACTAGCCAAGAACACACCCCCACTATGTTCATTGGTCTCTAGATTCATCTGAGTGAAAATACCCATCAACGTCCACTCATCACTAGAATTTTTCATTGCTTTCACTATCACTTTCTTTTTTAAATCATATTTCACTACATTCTCTTTTTCGAGGGTATAGAAAATATCAAAATCGAACTTCTGAAGGTACTCAACACAATAATGCTGCATAAAATTTATATATTTCTGGGAAAAAATGTAGGCTAATATCTTTTGATCAGAATAAACTAATAACTTCTCCCCAAAAAGATAATGGTTCCATGTATTTAAGGAATGGATCATCATTGATAGTTCCATGTCATGAGTTAGGTAATTCCTTTCATGTGGTCAAAGTTGGCATGAACCATAATCCACCATATAGTTGTCCTGCATCAGCACACACCCAAGACCCATACCTGAGGCATCACAATAGACCACATATCCTATTCCAGGTTCTGATAAGATCAAAACATGGGGCCATGGTCAACTTCCATTTGAGATCCTGAAAATAAACCTGACACTCTGGGATCCATTCAAACTTTACCTCTTTCTACGTAAATACAGTCGTGGACAAAGAAAGCAAAGGGAAATCCCAAACGAACCACCTATAATACAATTTTATGCCCAAAAATTTTCTGATATTAAAAATATTATTCAACTTTTCCCCTGACATAAATTCACTAATCTTCTCAGGGTCCACCAAAACCCCTCACTTTGAGATCACATGGCCTTGAAACCTCACCTCCCTGATATAAAATGTGAACTTATAAAACTTCTCATGAAGTGGATGATCTCATAGGGTGCCTAGCATAATTCTCAAATGTCACTCATTCTACTCCTCAGTACTAAAATAGAACGGGATTTCATCCATAAATACCATGACAAAGGAATTGAGATACATGTTGAACACCCTATTCTTAAGAGCCATAAAGATTATTGTAGAATTCATCAACACAAAAGGCATTACCAAGTACTCAAAATTTATGCACCTACTTCATAAAATGATTTTTAGATATATATATATATATATATATACAAATCTCAAACTATGACCTGGTGATTCCTAGAATGCAACTCAATCTTGGAAAATCACATTTCCCCATTAAACTGATTTAAAAGGTCATCAATACAAGGCAGAGGGTACTTATTATTAATTGTTACCTTATTCAGCTTTTGGAAATCAATACACAACCAGAGGGATCCATCGGCCTTCTTCACAAATATAACTAGGGAGGCCCAAAGAGAGACACTCAGGCAAATGAATCCTTTGGATTCTAAATTTTCCAGTTATAAATATAATTCCCTTAACTTAGTGGGGTCCATATGATATGAGGGAAGAGATTTTGATTGTGTTCCTGGAACTAAGTCAATGTATAACTCCACATCCCACTCTGGTGGAAAACCTAAAAATTCCTACGGAAAAACCTCTGGGAACCCATCTACCATAGGTTGTAATCCACCCTCAGGAGCACCATCATAATCCTCTAATGTGAGTAAAAAGAACTGATAAACAAGGTTTCCCAATTCTGGAAGTGTAGTTCAAACATATCCTAACCAAGGATCCCATTCACCTTGAAAAATTAACCATACTATCCATACCAAGGATCATGTCAAAGAGGTCCATCTCTAAAACTAGAAAATCTCATTCCATCTCGACCCCTAACATAGTGAGTGCACAAGACAAACAATTGAAACTATTTTATCTCTTCTTACCAAATGGTGTTACCAAATCCATCGTGTATAGAATAAGATCAGTTATAAACTTTAACACATCCACAATATGGGTAGAAATAAAACAAACTAAATCACCAGTATCAAATAGATTAATAGTTAAAGATGATACAATAAGAAGAGTACCTCAAACTGTCACAGGCCCTACATCCAATTCCACTAGAGCTTGATCCAGATCATGAATATTCCTCATATCTACATGATCCTGAGAACAACCACTGACCTATAGATCTTCCATGAATTGAATCTACCCAGAAGATGATCTGTCTCTGCTACCATAACCTCCAAACTAAGATCTAGTAGTCCTAGACAATTTTGGCTAAGCTAACATCCCTCTAGAAGCCATAGATCCTACACCACTTTGATATGGTAGCACCACTCTGCAAAATCATTGAAAGTTAACCATAAATCTACACTTGTGACAAGGTATGGGTGGATATGATCACGCAAATCACATTTTCCCTACCTTCCCACACTGATGGCACATAACTGACCTATTAATGGAATCCATGGACAAAGAAAATTGAGAATGATGGACTAAACTACCACCTCCCTTCTTCCCCTACTCATCCTACTTCCTCTTCATCTCAGATTAAATGCCACTTCCCACTATTTAAACTGATCTACAGAAACCATACTTTCCTCTATGATCACTTTAGACAATCATAGAACGATAAACCACCTTAGCATGAGTCTTTATCTTTAACAAGAAGACCGATATTAGATTTCTGGTCACAAACCCATCTCAAACTTCTAATACTTCAGCTTATCATTGGAAACAAACTCATTTGCATACTGAACTAACTCTACAAAGGGGTTATCATACTCTATCATGGTCCAGTATCCCTATCTAATCTCCAAAAACTCTCAGGACCTGGTCAAGCCCAAAATATCATGACAATACTTCTCATTAAATAAGACCTTGAAATCCTTCCAACTCATCTTCTTGCACATTCCAGCTTCCATCACCGAGTCCCAACACTTCCAATCGGGACCTTCCAAATAGAATGAATCACACATCACCCTGAACACCTCATGAGTATCAAGAAACACAATCATCCTTTATATCTTCTCAATCCACTCTTCTGTTTCCTAGGGTTTTGTGCTACCCCAAAAATAATGAGGCTAGTTCTTGAGGAACTCCTAAGATTTTTCCTTTCGAGGAATTGGCTTGGGTTATCTTTCTTAAGAAGGGCCATAGATCGCTACTTGAACCAAAACTTGGACAACCCGAACAACTACTTCCACTGATCTCTAACCGATTGGTGAGGGAGAACTCTCTTTTCCCCTTCCCATGGTTGCACATGAAGTCTCTGAGGAGGCATCTTGCTACAAAAAGAAATAACTACAAGGAAAATGATCAATACAACCATTATTAAAATTTTCAACAATAACCAAAAATATCAAACACTTATATAAATCAAAACATAACTAAGACCAAATATAATAATAAAAAAACCAAACTAATCCAACCCCACCCAGTGACTATATATAGTCTAGAGACTGTACATCTCACCTAGAGGAGAAGTCAAACCAAATCCCAACATCCCATGGAAAATAGAGTTTGGTCATGAGGTGTATTTTCCAGACACCACACTCACAACCAAAACCTCAAGCCCCAAAAATCCAAGATCTGGTCTATCTAGACTCTTTCCCCAAATAAATTGACCCAAAAAGAGCACAGCCTACTTTGATACCATTTTTTAACAAAGAAATATGGGGTACCATCCAACGCGACACCTTTCCAAATTCATGGAATGGCTTGAAGAGCATTCCCAATCTCCATGGGCTAGAAACCAGTGTCTGGGTATCAACAATACAAAATTAGGAATGATTTCACCAAAGTGTATAATCATAAACATCCTTCAATAATAAAACAACATCACATAACTAATAATCATAACCATATTAGGTAAAATAATTATTAGATTTAAGGTTTACAACTTTTAAGAAATCAAAAAGTACTCCAATAGAATAGGAACAACAAGACTATCCCAAAATCCTCCATGAAACTAGAGGGGCATCACCCTCAAGACACCACCATCAAAACCTACAACAAGTATAACACTATCAACCATATCCACCATAACTTTCATGACACATATTACCTTTACCTGGGTCATACATAACAAAGTATACATTCACCCAAAGGTGTATGTAGGGTTGGATCCAAATCACATTAGGATTACACCCAAAAGAATGATTCCATGCTATAACATTAGAATAAAAATCAAAATGTACATTTCCATAAGAATATTTGAAACATTTCTAAGAAAACATCTTAAGGAAAAATTTCTTAAGAAACACTTTTTAAGGAAAACCCTTTTACTAATAATCTTGCTTGAAATAAGAATGTACACAAGGTATACCATATACTTAAGTCTATAACCACATCACATAAGCATCATGTCACAAGATAGAACCATGGGTAAATCCCTATAGGTAACTAGCACTAGTGGGACCCTTTGAACCTCATACCTTAGTGATCAAAATCATCCAACTCAACTACCAATAGTGTTCCCATGCATGATCCACTAAAAGGGATCCCATCCCAAAGATCTAGTGGTCTCTAATTCATAAGACAATACCAACAGAGTTCCTGGGCACGAGCCACTAGAGGGGATCCCATCCTAAAATTATAGTGGTCACCAATCATATCATATGTTTAGTTAGTGTTGCAATCATCAATCTTGGTAGATGAATTCATGCCTTAGCCACTTCCGAATCAACTAGAGTACTGACAATAATTATCCAAAATAGAATACCCTAGATTCACATTGTGCTCAAATTCCATTTCACATATCACATAAATCATCACTTTCACATACATGATCCATGCATCACATGAACACAAGGAAATCGCCAACTTTCTATAAACAAAACCATTTTCCCATTTCACATGCACACAAAAACCATTTGGAAATACATTTATCACAACATTCATGGTTCATAAACCCCATTTGGAAACACAAAAATAAATAACACATATGGAATCCAACTATTTTCTTGGTCAAATCCCCTTTAAAATTTTTATTTACATCAAAACAATTTTCTAACATGCTTCGCATCACTTTCACAATTCAATGACACATTTCAGGTGCACAACAAAGAATCCAGCATGCAACAAAACCCATTTCTCATGGAAAATTCACATTCATCACATTTTCACCCTTAGATCTCTTCAAAAACACATTTAAAACCTTTCACACAAGGTATAAAACATATTTAAGAAATGCCACAATAAAGAACACATGAAACATAACCACTTTCCATTAGAAAATTCATTTTCATCACATTTTCATCTCAAAACCTTTCCAAACATATTTTTTACCACACAAATAAGTCATAGAACACGTTTTAACAATCAAGAAAAAAACTCATCTAATAATGTAAAAGCGTGGAACCACCTACCTCACACTTGGATACTTATGAAAATCAATGTAAACTCACAAATACACCACTAACAGACCCTATCAAGGAAATACTGAATTATGACCATCAAGATTTCACCCAACAACTAAAGATCAAACCCTCTTTAGGTCAAAAAACCCATTAGAAAATAATAACTTTAGGAGGAGGGAAGAGAAACCCTAGAAGGAGGGAGAAATCAACATAAAAATGACTTAATTGATGATTCCTTGAATAATCGGTACCAAAACCTCCCAAAGATTAATGTTCAAGAGATCCAAAATACTTGTAGGAAGCTCCCATGGATAAAAATCCAAAATGGGGCAGATGGTAGGTGATTTAGGGTTGAAATAGAAGAGGGTAAGAAGGAAATTTTCCAATTTATAATGACCTGGATGTGACACCCCTAGATTTCATGAGATATATTATTTTTAATTTCTTTGATTTCTTCTATTATACACTACACCAAGATTTTCTTGTTCTATACGCAACACTGTATTATCTTGCAGTATATGCAACACTATTCTTGGCTCGTGTTACACACATATTCAAGTTTTTTTTTATGGAAATTATTCTACGCAACATTAAGTATAGATTTTATTTAATGTATAAATGAAAAAAGTTTTGATTATGTTATACACAACACCAAACAGAGATTTTACTACACACGACCCTAACTTGGTTTGAATTACACGCAATCATGACCTTCTTCGATAGCGTGTGTAGTACGCAATACCAAGTTTCACTAAACGAGATATTATTATAATATTATTATGAACTAGCCATTATGAGTAGTAATACGCATTTTTGAAATTTCATTTTTCAAAATGGACTTCATTTTTGGATTTGGAATATCGAAATTATCCTAGGGTGAATTTTTGGTATTTTTCTAAAAACTTTCAATTTTTGAAGAATAGTGAAAACACTGGGTTACTATTTAAAAACTGACTTTTTATATAAATAATTATTTATTTTATTTAAATTTATTTTACACCAAAATTGATAAATAATACCTATCTAAGTTAAATTTAATTCATTGGAGTCATTTTATAATAATTTTAGACATATAAAAATTTTATTGAACTTTTCACCGTCTTTTACCCACCTCCTAGGAGAGTTTGAAAATTTACACAAAACTTAATTTTACCGCTTCTGTGAGTGGAATTTTGAAAATCCAAGAGACACAGATAATATCAAGGATTAAAATGTGGTTCAATAAGATAAAAATAATTTTTGGTGAATAGTAAACTTTTTACTTTTATTTACCACGGTTAAAAGTAAATAGGGTAATTAAGGGTAAAAATGATATTATTATTACCCTAACACATATCCTAATTCTATTGGAAAAGTGTAATTTGACTAAAAACAACCTTAGGAATAAAATATTACCCTTTAGGTGCACTTATATTAGATTAGGACATTTATTATTATTTTATTTAAAGAAAAATTAAAATAGATAAAATCAAAGTTTAATAACTAAAAAAAATTTAATATAGGTTTATACATAAGATAAATTCGACTATAAATATTAATTAGAAAGATAAAAATATTTCCTACATAATGGTATTATATTTATAATTTTTAGACATTAAATAATTTTAATTATTTATGACACAATGATGATGCAGTAATTACCTTATTAATGAAATATTAACATAATTGATGTTATAAATACCCAAATAATTTTAATTTTAGAATTTTTATGAATTACACTAATTTTATAGGTTAATATGACATGTTAGTATTGATTTAAATAACTTTGGGCAAACTAATCATGTTGTTATAATTTTCACAAAAATCAAGTACCAAATAGTGTCAAAATTGACATTAAATAGTTTTTAAAAACAATATTATATTATTAATTGTTATTTTATTCCTACAATTATAAGGTTCGACAAAATGACTTAGATAAGGATATATATATATTAATAATGAACAACTGGGGGTTCTTTTGGCTTTTTATAGTAATTTTATTAACCATATAGTGTAAGAAAACAAGAAGACACGGTAAAAGTAAAATTATTTAACATAAAATTAAATCTAAATGATAAGGTTAAAATAGTAACCTAAACTTGTCTAAATTCTATTAGTTGAGAGTATTTCGACCCATACCCACTTAATCTTAGAAATAAATGAATTTGGAACTATTATAAACCGAATATGACTTTATTATAAAATAATATTTTACGTTTTTCCAAAGGTGCCCCTCTCCTCCCTTATAAAAAGGGCACCCCTTCCCTCTTCTCTTCACACCCTTTTGAGCCTTGAATCTCGGCCAAACCCTGCCAATTACTCTTCTAAACCTTTCTAGTTATATCATAGAGGTTCTGGTCTTCTCAAAAGACCAACTCTAGTGCCCTAAGAGTAATCTTAAAGGAGGCACGTCGAGGAAGAGATAATCTCTTCTACCGATTCTTTCAAGTTTCTTCCTTATTCTACTTCCTCTTATTTAGTTGTTTCATTATAAAGTAATAACATCAGTATCACTAATATACTGATATTTTATTATAAATATTAAACAACCCTATTTCATCTTCTATCCATCCTATGGAAAACAAAATCACAGCGCGTGCGTACGTACGGAATACTGTCTCCACGCCGTGGTGTAATCAATTTTTCCACCACCACCTTACTTGGATGGGTATAATGGTGTAAATAATAACTATATATGATTATTATAACATCATACTGATTATAATATATTATATCATCCACTCCAATTCCGTTCAATAAATATGGGAACGATATCATCGCTTGTGCGTACGTACGGATTACCTTCTCCCCGACGCGATGAGATTCATTTTCCATGTTAACAATTCCAGAATGATTATAAAGTATATATAATAAGTAATTTAACATCCCAAGTAAGTAATTAATAATAAATATTTTTATCTATGTCTATTTATGAATTAGATAGTGTTTTAGAGGCTTAAAATGAGAATAAATCCAATCTTAAGCATGGAATACAATAATATTTTTAAAAGATTGTTTTACTGCCTTTTGATGGAAACCCATTATTAAATAAAAATTTTGACAATTTTATAAGCTCTATTTTTCAAAATAAACATATTATTTATGATTGGTACATTGAAATTTACATTGGATATTTTTTTGGTATTTTTCTGACAATGTTCATTTTTTAATGAATAGTGAAAAATACTGCATTATACATCAAAACTGCTTTTTCATCTAATTTAATTATATGGTTATATTATCTTTATAATTGGTCTTAAAGTGTAATTAGAATATTTGTTTACTATTTAATCAAATGGTGGTCATTGGGATTAATTTCACCTTGGAATTGGGCATAAACAAGTGCCAAACTTCTCATAGATATTGTTTCTAAAAAACCCGCTATTTGTTTTGACAATGGGAATTATTTTTAAATTAATTATTTCAATTTCTATATTTGGAATTTGGTAAAATGGATTACATATTTGGAATCATAGGGTCCAAATTATGTAATCAAGACTCTCTTTTTTGGACATTGTGAATAGTAAAGACGGTAATTATCTTTAATTACCTTGATTAATTAGTAATCGGGTAGTTAAGAATAATAAAATAATATCATAATAATAACAAATGACCCCAACATGTGTCCTAATGATACCAGTTGTGTCATTTCCGACCATAGGATGCCTTGTGCCAAACTTGGGGACCCCATGGAATCACTTTTGTGTGATAATAACTTTTTATATTTTTATTTTTAAAGAAAGTTAAATATAACAAAGAATGTATCACCTAAGTAAAACATTTTTAATTTTGTCTACATAAATGATATATTAGACTATAAATATTCATTGGAAAGATAAAAATATTTCCCACATCATAGTATTTTTTTATAATTTTTATACATTAAATAAATTAAATTATTTATGACATCATGATGATACAACGATTACCTCATTAATGAACGATTTAAATAAAATGAAAAGATAATGTAAAATCTAAGACATACACTTGTCAAAGACCTATTTTATGAGTATATTTCGAACCCTTATCACCTTATCCTCAAATTTCATCAATTTGGGACCTTTAAAATCCGAAACTCATTTGAAAATAAAGTAACGTTTTATACCTTTCCAAGAGTGCCCCTCCTCTCCTCTTAAAAAAGGCCCCCACCTCTACCCCCTTACCCACACTTCTCAAGCCATTGGATTGGCCAAGATCTGTTCCTTTTATCTATCCACATCCCTCTCTTCATCCTATAAGCCTTACCTTAGGCAGAAAGCTCTTCAAGAAACCCTTTTGGTTCTAACCAAGAGGAGTTACCCGATTTAGAGGTAAAGACTTCTCTAATGTTCTTTTGTTTTATTTTGCTTCTCCAACCCCATAAAATATTTTTATTCATTTCTTTTGTGACAACACCATTATTTTCAATATACTAGGATGTTGTTATAATAATTATTCGAGCTACACTTACACACACCTACATCTAATGGTTAAAGAACATACTATTTCTGTGGATGGCGAATTTCTGCCTCACGAAACGATGATTATTCAATATTCTTATAAAACCTTCAAAGGTGGTCATTAATATGTCACTATATTTATATATGATATATAATATTTTTATGTTTTCCTTAAACTTCTGTATTTTTCATTTATGGCATACCTTTATGGCTTCTATTATGGGTATACGCGATATCTTCATTTTAGAAAGTGCGGACTACTGCCCCCTCAAAGTGATTCGATTCGTTAACGTAATATGTGGGACATATAAAGGATAGAATTAATGATATTATATATGATATTATGCTATAATTACAATATACCTTTATATCATTATGATTCAATCCCATTAAATAATAAACAGAAATGAAAGTAGCGTTCATGCGTACGTACGGCTTACCGTCTCCATGAACGGTGCATTTCATTTATTACCTCAAAATGTTATGTAATATTATAAATGCATGTATATACTGGATATATATGATATATATTATATATACATCATGAATATAATTCTGGATATAATGGATATTTTACCACATGAACAACTTGTAATTATAAAGAGTTTATTTTTGACTCAAGTACCAATGATCAACAAAACGACCATTATTAACTTAAATAATTAAATAGTGTTAATAACATGATAATAAGTGATATAAAAGGAATAATGAACTTGAAAAAGGTTCTTAAGAAAGTATAAATTAACTTAAGTTTATTATTCAGGACATTAAATAACTATCGAGTCTAATCGGACCCGAGATAAGGGACTTCATCTCAATCTCCTTTCATTGAGGCATATTATGTTTTATACACAACTTTCTTTTATACGGTGTATAAACCACTTTTACTTTTACGTTTACTCAAAAGGAATCTTTTTATACAAAGTTTTTACTAAACGACAAAAGGGAATGTTTTTTTTGTCGTACGTATGCGGCGACAGCGACTTCTCCGCCGCTGTGACCATTATTTGAGCTTCGGATTCCTCTACAAGACATAACCTTTTTTAAAAAATGAAAAATAAATACCATGTTTTACTTTTCTTTTATTTTGGAATTGAAAATGGTTTTCATAATGTTTTTAAACCAATGTATTGTATTGATATCTTGTGATTGAAAATTGAAAATGTTATGTTTCCTTTATGCATGTTTTATGTGATACGATTATGTTATGGTTCTTGGGCATTGTTATGAAGATGGGTGGTTCCATGATAAACTAAGGGTGGGAGAGCCCGATATAGCTCTGCAATGCATTGGGTAATGTGAAGGAGTTAAATGTTAAGGTTTCTCCAAAGAGATTTAGGTAATATACTGTGATGGGTATTCCAAAACGTAACCATGAGGGTTAATCCCTACGTAAGAATGTTATGAATGCCTCAAGTTACCTTTATGTCTTATGATTTCTATGATTTTTTCATGATTTTATGAGGTATGTTAAAATGATTATGTTTTATGAGTAAAGTATGATTTCATACATGGACTAATGTTTTCATTTCATACCTTTATATCCCTTACTGATCTTTTTATGATCATCCCAAGTTTTTGAAATGTTTTTCAAAGGTCAAGGGAAAGGTACATGATGTGATGAAAGTGTCAAAGAAGTGTCAAGAAAGAATCCATGTTTTATTTTAAATATGGTTCCGTTGATGGGAAAAATGAGTACTATCTTTTATGTAACCACTTTGTTTAAATGTGGAGTGTAATGCATGATTTATGATCTAATTCTCTAAAACTCTAAACCGGAAAAGATCCTCAACATGTATACTTGAAATAACTCAAGATTAAGTAATGTTTAAGGATGGGGCCTTATAAGTAATCATCAAAGGTCAGTTTAGATAACTTTAGGAGTTAGAATTATATAAAATGATTATCCAAAAATATTGTTTTTTTGGTCAAATTGAAATGATATAGCATTTGAAGATTATCATGTTGCTTTATCTAAGATATGTTTGTTCAGAATGGTTTTCCGCAGAGGAAACAGGGAAGCAGTGCTAGGAAGGCATACAGAAGGAAATGACCTTCCGAATCAGCATCCTGAGATGGTCAGAATTGGAACTGAACAGTTTGTTGTAATAATGGCACAGTTGACTCAAGCGATAAATGGTGGTGGTATCCATGCACGAGATCAGCCAGATCAACCGCAGAGGAACATGTCAGTGGCAGAACATTTCATTAGGTAACATCCCCCATCATTCAGAGGATCATCTGACCCTGTGCTAGCTGAAGGGTGGATTAAAGCACTGGAGAATATTTTCGATGTCATGGGGTGTTCAGACAATAAAAAGGTTAGTCTTTCTATTTACCGTTTGGAGGGTGAAGTAGATCAGTGGTGTTCTATGGTTAAAAATATCAGGGAGGCTGATGAGATTGATGCTCTCGATTGGGATAAATTCAAAGGTATGTTTCTTGAGAAGTATTTTTCTATGTTTGTTCGACTTAGGATGGAAAAACAATTCCTGGAATTGAGGCAATAGGAAGACTCAGTGGCTGCCTATAAAGAAAGGTTCACTCGATTGGCAAGGTATGCTCCAAATTTTATCCGAGACCTTGATAGTAAAATCAATCATTTTTACTCAAGATTAAAGCCAAAATATCGAAGGGATTTAGCTTATCGCAAGTTCAAGAGTTATGAAAATCTTTTTCGATGTTCTTAGAAGGTGGAAATGGAGTTTGCCGATGATCAAGTGTTCTATAACAACCAGCAGAAGAAGAGACTGAGGTGGCAGGAGAAAGGAAAGAATTCTTCAAAAAGGTCTGACGGTAAGAAAACTAAGTTTCCAGTTTGTTATAAATGTGGTAAAAGGAATGCTGGGGAATGTCTTCTGAATTCTGGAGAGTGCTACTGATGCGATAAGATGGGACATAAGGCTCATGATTGCACTGAAAAAGATCAGGATGATGGTAAGACCAAATTTTATTTACAGTTAGTGAAATGTTTTAAGTGCAATGAGATGGGTCACAATGAAAACGAGTGTCCGAAAAAGAGCTCGAGTGATGGGAAGCAGTTAGAATACAAGAAGAAAGGGGTGGTGAAATCCTTTGCAACTACATAAGTAGATGTCGGGCCATCAAATGAAGTTATATCAGGTACTTTGTTTGTTTTTTCAGATTATGCCAGTGTGTTGTTTGATTCGAGGTATACACATTCTTTTATCTCTGAAAACTTTTCTTGTAAAATGGGAATACCATCTCAAGAAATGACTCCTGAACTTGTGGTAAAAACACCTAGGGGAAATATTGAGGCAAAAATAATTTATAAGAATCTTATTATCCTTATCAGTGGAAAGAACCTACTTGAAAATTTTATTGTTTTACCTCTAGTAGAGTTTGATGTTATCCTGGGTATGGATTGGCTCTCTATTTACCATGATAATATTGACTGTAGAGCTAAAGAAGTTTCTTTTCAGAAGGACTTTCAGTTTGTGTACAAGAATTAACCCTTACTATTGATAACATATCAAGAGGCCGAAAAACTTGTAAAGGATGGAAATGAATGTTACCTTGCACATATTGTTGAAAAGAAGGGAACTGTTCAGATTAATGATGTGCCAATGGTAAATGAGTATCCTGATGTTTTTTCTGATGAGTTTCCTAGAATAATACCAGATCAGGAAGTTGAGTTTTCTTTTTACTTAGTTCCTGATTCTAATCCAATTTCAAAACCCCCTTATCAAATGGCTCAAATTGAACTTTTAGAGTTGAAGGAGCAATTGAAAGATTTATTAGAGAAAGGTTTCATTCGACCTAGCACATCACCATGGGGTGCTCCTGTTTTATTTGTTAAAAAGAAATATGGTTCAATGAGACTTTGCATTGATTATAGAGCCTTGAATAACATCATTGTTAAGAACAAATATCTTTTGCCTCATATCGATGATTTTTTTGATCAGCTCTAGGGAGCTCAGTTTTTTTCAAAGATTGACCTGAGATTGGGGTACCATCAGTTGAAGGTAAAGGAAGCAGATATTCTGAAGACCGTGTTTCATAAAAGATATGGCCATTATGAATTTGTAGTAATACCTTTGGGGCTAACCAATGCACCTGTTTTATTCATGGACCTTATGAATAGAATTTTCCATGATTTCTTGGATAAGTTTGTGTTTGTTTTCATTGATGATATTTTGGTGTTTTATAAAAGTAAAGAAGAGAATGAAAGACATTTAAGGGTTATTTTTCAAACCTTAAAAGAAAATAAATTGTATGGGAAATTTAGAAAGTGTGAGTTTTGGTTGCAAAAAATTTCTTTCCTTGGTCACATTGTTTCTAAAGATGGGATAACTGTTGATCCTGCAAAAACAAAGGTTGTTAAAGAATGGCCAAGACCCACAAATGTAACTGAGATTCATAGCTTCCTTGGTTTGGCAAGCTATTACCAAAGGTTTGTTAGAAATTTTTCATGGTTATCTAGTCCAATGACTAAGCTAACTCGGAAGGGTGTTAAGTTTATCTGGAAAAAAGAATGTGATGATTGTTTTCAAGAATTGAAAAGAAGATTGGTGAATGCTCAAGTTTTGGCACTACCTTATAGGAATGGTGAGTTTGTTATCTACAGTGATGCTTCATTTAAAGGACTTGGTTGTGTCCTAATGCAGAATGATCAGGTAATTGATTATGCTTCACGATAGTTGAAAACTCATGAGGTAAATTACCCTACACATGATTTGGAATTAGCTGCTGTTGTTTTCGCTTTAAAAATTTGGAGGCATCATTTGTATGGAGTAAAGTGTGAAATATATACTGATCACAAAAGTTTAAAGTATATATTCACTCAGAAAGAATTGAACATGAGATAGAGGATATGGCTAGAATTAATCAAGGATTATGATTGTACAATTCATTACCATCCAGGAAAAGCAAATAAAGTGGTTGATGCTTTGAGTTGAAAAAGTAATGGTTCATTAACAATGTTGCGTTTAGAACGTGATCCTTTGGTTAAGAATTTGATGAAATTTTTCCTAAAAGTGGTTGGTTCAGGATGTCCTTCTATTTTTTTCAGGTATCAGTGAAATATTCTCTATCAGACAGAATTAAGCAAGCCCAGAAGTAAGACAGTGAGTTGTAGAAAAAGGTAGAGCTAGTTCAGAAGGGTAAGTTGCCAGAATTCAACATTGATAATGATTGTGTTTTGAGATTTGGGAAGAGATTGTGTGTGCCGTGTGATTCACAGTTGAAGAGATAGTTTTTATGTGAAGCTCATAGTTCTCTGTTTTCAGTTCGTCCAGGCAGTACTAAGATGTATAGAGATCTTCTGGAGTATTACTGGTGGGACGGAATGAAAAGAGACATTGCTGATTTTACTGTGAAGTGTTTTAATTGTCAACAGGTTAAAGCAGAGCGGCAGTTACCAAAAGAGATGCTTCATCCTTTACCAGTGCCAGAGTGGAAATGGGAGAATATATCCATGGAATCTGTTGTGGGATTGCCGAAGACACCTTGAGGTAATAATGCAATCTGGGTTATTGTTGATCACTTGACTAAATCTGCTCATTTCCTTGCTATACGAGATACTTTTTCCCTAGATCAACTTTCCCATTTGTATCTTAAAGAGATATTCAGGTTACATGGAGTTACTCTCTCCATTGTATTTGACCGTGATCCCAGGTTCACTTCTAACTTTTGGAAAGGCCTTTAGAACTCATTGGGTACTAAATTAAATTTTTGTAAGGCTTTTCATCCTCAATCAGATGGGCAGTCAGAACGAATGATTCAGACTTTGGAGGATATTCTATGTGCTTGTTCAATGGATTATCAGGGAAGCTGGGACCAACATCTTTCTTTGGTTGAGTTTTCTTATAATAACAGTTTTCATTCCAGTATACAGATGGCACCATTTGAGGCATTATATGGGAAGCGGTGTCGAACTCCAAATTTTTGGGATGAAGTAGGTGAAAGGAAGTTGATGGGACCATAATTGATAGAAGATTTGGCAGAAAAATTTCAGCTGATATAGAAACACATGAGAATAGCTCAGAGTAGTCAGAAGAGTTATGCGGACAACAGGAGGAAGGATCTCTCTTTTGAGGTAGGTGATCATGTTTTTTCTCAAAGATTCACCATGGAAAAGTGTGATCCGATTTGGTAAGAAATGAAAGTTGAGTCCAAGGTTCATTGGACCATATGAAATTCTGTAGAGAGTTGGATCAGCTGCATACCGAGTGGATTTACCTCCGAGTTTATCTCAGGTACACAATGTTTTTCATGTTTCAATGTTAAGGAAGTACATGCCAGATCCATCTCATGTTTCGAGTCCAGAGGTAGTTCAGCTGGAAAAGAATCTATCTTATGAGGAAAAACCGGTCCAGATTCTTGACCACAGGGAGCAAGTGTTGCGGAATAAGGTGATTCATCAAGTAAAGGTTTTGTGGAAAAACCACATGAGTGAAGAGGCAACATGGGAATCTGAAAATGCAATGAGGGATAAATACCACCACTTATTCGATAAGTAAATAAATTATGAGTATGTAATTTTCTAAAGGGGGGAAGGATGTAACATCCCAAGTAAGTAATGAATAATAGATATTTTTATCTATGTCTATTTATGAATTATATAGTGTTTTAGAGGCTTAAAATGAGAATAAATCCAATCTTAAGCATGAAATACACTAATATTTTTAAAAGATTATTTTACTACCTTTTGATGGAAAACCATTTTTAAATAAAACTGTTGACAATTTTATAATATCTATATATCAAAATAAACATATTCTTTATGATTGTGACATTTAAATTTACATTGGATAATTTTTTTGTATTTTTCTGACAATGTTCATTTTTTTAATGAATAGTGAAAAATACTGCATTTTACATCAAAGATGCTTTTTCATCTAATTTAATTATATGGTTAGATTATCTTTCTAATTGGTCTTAAAGTGTAATTAGAATAATTTTTTACCATTTAATCCAATGGTGGTCATTAGGATTAATTTAACTTTGTAATTGGGCATAAACAAGTGCCAAACTTTTCATAGATATTGTTTCTAAAAAACCCGCTATTTGTTTTGACAATGGGAGTTATTTTTAAATTAATTATTGCAATTTCTTTGTTTGTAATTCGGTAAAATGTATTAAATATTTGGAATCATAAGTTACAAATTATGTAATCAAGTCTCTTGTTTTTGGACATTATGAATAGTAACGACGGTAATTATCTTTAATTATCTTGATTAATTAGTAATCGGTTAGTTAAGGATAATAAAATAATATCATAATAATAAAAAAATGACCCCAAAATGTGTCCTAATTCTACTGCTTGTGTCATGGAAGACCATGGGATGCCTTGTTCCAAACTTGGGGACCCCATGGAATCACTTTTGTGTGATAATGACTTTTTATCTTTTTATTTTTAAAGAAAGTTAAATATAACAAAGAATATATCACCTGAGTAAAACATTTTTAATTTTGTCCACATAAATGATCTATTGAACTATAAATAGTCATTGGAAATATAAAAATATTTCCTACATCATATTATTTTTTTATAATTTTTATACATTAAATAAATTAAATTATTTATGACATCATGATGATGCAGTGATTACCTCATTATTGAACGATTTAAATAAAATGAAAAGATAATGTAAAATCTAAGACTTAAACTTTTCAAAGACCTATTGGATGAGTATATTTAGAACCCTTATCACCTTATCCTCTAAATACATCATTTTGGGACCTTTAAAATCCGAAACTCATTTGAAAATAAAGTAACATTTTATACCTTTCCAAGAGTGCCCCTCCTCTCCTCTTATAAAAGGCCCACACCTCTACCTCCTTACCCACACTTCTCAAGCCATTTTATCGGCCAAGCTCTTCTTATTATATCTCTCCACATCCCTCTCTTCATCCTAGAAGCCTTACCTTATACAGAAAGCTCTTCAAGAAACCCTTTTGGTTCTAACCAAGAGGAGTTACCCGATTTAAAGGTAAAGACTTCTCTAATGTTCTTTTGTTTTATTTTGCTTCTCCAACCCCCTAAACTCTTTTTATTCATTTATTTTGTAACAAAAACAGTATTTTCAATATACTATGATGTTGTTATAGAATTATTCGATCTACACTTACACACACCTACATCTAATGGTTAAAGAACATACTGTTTCTGTGGATGGTGAATTTCTGCCTCACGAAACGATGAGTGTTCAATATTCTTATAAAACCTTCAAAGGTGGACATTAAGATGTCACTATATTTATATATGATATATAATATTTCTATTTTTTCCTTAATCTTCTGTATTTTTCATTTATGGCATACCTTTATGGCTTCCATTATGGGTATACGTGATATCTTCATTTTAGGAAGTGCGGACTACCGCCCCCTCAAAGTGATTTGATTCATTAATGCCATATGTGGGACGTATAAAGGATGGAATTAATGATATTATATATGATATTATACTATAATTATAATATACCTTTATATCATTATGATTCAATTCCATTAAATAGGAAATAGAAATGAAAGTAGCGTTCATGCGTACGTACGGCTTACTGTCTCCATGAACGGTGCATTTCATTTCTTACCTCTAAATGTTATGTAATATTATAAATTCATGTATATACTGGATATATATGATATATATGATATCTAAATCATGAATATAATTCTGGATATAATGGATATTTTACCACATGAACAACTTGTAATTATAAAGAGTTTATTTTTGACTCAAGTACCAATGATCAACAAAACAACCATTATTAACTTAAATAATTACATAGTGTTCATAAAATGGTAATAAGTGATATAAAATTAAAAATTAAATTTAAAAAGGTTCTTAAGAAAGTAGAAATTAACTCAAATTTATTATTCAGGACATTAAAGAATGATCGATTCAAGTCGGACCCGAGGTAAGGGACTTCGTCTCAATCTTCTTTCATTGAGGCATATTATGTTTTATACACAACTTTCTTTTATATGGTGTATAAAAACCTTTGAATTTTATGGTTACTCAAAAGGAATATTTTTATACTAAGAGTTTACTAAATGAAAAAAGGGAATATTTTTTTTTGTCGTACGTATGCGGCGACAACGACTTCTTTGCCGTTGTGACCATTATTTGAGCTTCGGATTCCTCTACAAGCCATAATCTTTTTTTAAAAATGAAAAATAAATACCATGTTTTACTTTTCTTTTATTTTGGAATTGAAAATGGTTTTCATAATGTTTTTATATCAATGTGTTGTATTTATATCTTGTGATTGAAAAGTGGAAATGTTATGTTTCCTTTATGCTTGTTTTATGTGATACGATTATGTTATGGTTCTTGGGAATTGTTATGAAGATGGGTGGTTCCGTGATAAACTAAGGGAGGGTGAGCCCGATATAGCTCTCCAATGCATTGGGTAATGTGAAGGAGTTAGACATTAATGTTTCTCCAAAGAGATTTATGGAATATACTGTGATGGGTATTCCAAAACGTAACCATGAGGGTTACTCCCTACGTAAGAATGTTATGAATGCCTCAAGTTACCTTTATATCTTATGATTTCTATGATTTGTTAATGATTTCATGAGGTATGTTAAAATTCTTATGTTTTATGAGTAAACTATGATTTCATAGATGGACTAATGTTTTCATTTTGTACTTTTATATCCCTTACTGAGCTTTTTATGCTCATCCCAAGTTTTTGAAATGTTTTTCACAGGTCAAGGGAACGGTAAATGATGTGATGATAGTGTCAAGGAAGTGTCAAGAAAGAATCCATGTTTTATTTTAAATATGTTTCTGTTTATGGGGAAAATGGGTACTATCTTTTATGTAACCACTTTGTTTAAATGTGGAGTGTAATGCATGATTTATGATCTAATTCTCTAAAAATCTAAACCTGAAAAGATCCTCAACGTGTATTCTTGAAATAACTCAAGATTAAGTAATGTTTAAGGCTGTGGCCTTATAAGTAATCATGAAATATATTACATAATAATTATACTGGATTTGTGTATATATATATGTATATCATCTACTTAATTCTATTCAATTCAATAAAGAAACAAAAAACAGTGTTCATGCGTACGTACAGCCTACTGTCTCCATGAACGGTGTATTTCTTTCCTTTTATCAATCTATTATATATATGTATATTCTGAATATATATTATGTATAAATCATGTTTTATATTCTGGAATTAATTAATCATGATCTAAGTAATCATATTAATAATTAAAAGTCAAAACACGGACGATAAATGAAACGATTTTACCCAAAACGCTGCTTTAACGTGGAATTGAAAAATGAACGGATAATCTAAAGTCGTAAGGGAATAATATATGATATCATAAATATTATTATGGTTCTGTTACAAGTTAATAATATGTTTAAAACCACTATAAAGGAGTCTTGGACACATACAGAAGAAATTGGACATAAGGTAAGGGATAACTATTCCAATCTTGTTCTTATCCGGGATTGTTATTCGTAAGTATTTACAGGGGTTATTGTTATCATTTATGCCCATGTTTTCTAAAAATGTTTTCATGTATTTTTTAAAGTCCTTTTTATCCATTTTTGAAATTTACCACATGTTACGAAAGGAATATTACTTTTGTTTACCACACGAGGAACTTTTTTACTTTTCTGACAAAAGTACGAGAAGAATGTTATTTTTAACTTATATGGCGTGAACGGATTTTTACAGTTTCATAACGCCTTATTTTCATGAAGCTTACTCTACAAGATTTTGTGACTATTTTCAACAAAATACTTTCTTTTAAAATTTCATGGTATTTTTTGAAAAGAAAATGATTTTGAATAAGAAATGATATTTTCCTCAAGAATTCATTTCGAGTGTTTTATCAAAACCATTTTCCATCCAAGATGACATTATTTCATGTGTGTATGTTTCCAGTATAATGTCTCTATTATTTACATGGTTTCACTTCTCTTATGATGAAATGATGTCTATTTGTTTTATATGGACTATGTTTTGATGGGATGATATTTATGAAACCCATTTTATTCTTTGGGTTATGATGAATGATTTATGTTTATGTTGTGGCACAAGTAAGAATGATTTCCTTATGAGATGGTTGGGACCTATATCACCCTCAAATGCATTGGTTAAAGATTTATATCTCATGAGATAGACATGGCTGTAATGGTAAGTTAATCTAGTTCAGTGTTACCGGACTGAAACGAGGAGTGAACTCGATTTAGAAAGGGACATTGTCCACTAAGATGGTCTTGGAAGCAATGTCGTGGCTACTATAGAAATCATATCATGTGATTAATGGTTTGACACAATTACATGTTTTATTCCCATGCTATTTTATCATTATTAATGTTTCTTTATAACCTATCTCTTACATACTGTCAAGATTTATTTCACAACTCAATATTTTGATGTGTAAACTTTATGTTCATGTTTTGAAGTTCAAATGTTTATGGTTTGTATTATTTTCTCCATTATTACCCTTAATGAGCATTTTATCTCACCCTTTATATGTTTTCTTTTCCCTAGGATATAAATAAAGGTTTTAGGTAAGAAAAAAAAGAGAAGATCTTTATGGGAGATGTTGAAGATCTTTCACCAAAATTAGAAGATTATATTCCGAGTTTCCAAAGACACTAAACTATTATGGTCCTTTAGTGTCTTTTTTGGTTATGTATTAGATATTCTGCAAAAGTAATGTAATGTCTATGTACATCAAGCTTTGGGTATCTACAATTGGTATCAGAGGAAAGTTTTAGTTAACCTTTGGAAACTAGGATGCGAAAACTTTAGTGAGATCCCTAGAGATATTTCTAAGGTATGTCTAGGGATGTCCCTAAGGTTAAGTATAAGTATAGGTTATAGTCCATGAATTACGGTAATTATATTATAATTAAACCAAAGATGTTAGATATCTAAGGTACTCCCCCCTTATTATGTTGTTTTCCCTAACATGGTTTTTTCCTCTCACATTATTCTTTTTGGGTTTTAGATGATGGCTGGAACCTAAAGGAACCATGTTGATCAATGTAATGGACGATGCAATGATTTTCCTCTTGAACAAACCAACGTTTTGGGAGATGGAGTGAAAAACCTTATTTCTATACTTACACAAGTTATGAATCATTCTGGACTTCCAAATGAGCATAGAAGGGAACAATATTCTATTGAGCCCTTCATGA
This sequence comes from Viscum album, assembly GCA_963277665.1. NCBI lineage: Eukaryota > Viridiplantae > Streptophyta > Magnoliopsida > Santalales > Viscaceae > Viscum > Viscum album. The sequence goes on from OY728137.1 coordinate 243,432,463, forward strand.
GGCAATGTCCACCTTCTTTTAGTGGGTCTTCTAATTCACTTGTTGCTGAACAATGGATCAGTACCATTGAAAAGATATTTTCCATACTTTTCTGTTCGGAACATGAAAAATTCATTCTGGCTATTTACCGTTTTGAAGGTGAAATGGATCAATGGTGGACTCTAATTAAGAATATGAGGCCCCGATATGAAATTGAATCCATGGAATGGGATGAGTTCAAGAACTTATTTTTCAATAAGAACTTCCCTTGTATTCTTTGACCAAAGATGGAAAAGGATTTCCTTGAGCATAAGCAAAAGGATGATGAATCTGTTGGTACATACGAAGCAAATTTTACAAGGCTTCCAAGGTATGCATTTGGATTTATCATCCAACCTGAAAGTAAAGTTGATCGATTCTTCAATGGATTAAAACCAAGTCTTCGAAGGGAATTAGCTATAAGAGACTTCAGTAGCTATGAAGAAATTGTGCATTGTGCTATCAAGGTAGAAATTGAAGTTGGTGTTACATATCCATCTCGTGGTTTTGATAAGAAATGAAATATGGAGTTCAAGGAGAAATCTCGGAATAATGGTGAAAAGAAGAAAAATGTTTCTTTATGCTCAAAGTGTGGAAAGAAGCATGGTGGAGATTGTCTTAAACAGACTAGAAAATGTTTTAAGTGTGGAAAATAAGGTCATTGAGTAGATGAGTTTCAACGTAATGGAAAAATGGTTTCTAATGATGTGAATAAAGAAAAGACTGCATAGAACGCACCACCAACACTTCAATGCTTCAAGTGCAAGGAAATGGGTCATTATGCTAATCAATTCCCTAATCCAAGGGTTAATGATGATCAATGTGAGCAACCTCTTAAGGTAAAGGACAAAGGGAAGTCACATGTGATCACTATTAGTAATGTTGAGTATGACAACAATGTGCCGGAATGATTATGTGTTTATGTAAATGGATTCCAAAATAATGTTGTGGAATCTCATTTATAGTATTGTGGAACATTAGAATATCTATGTAATGGTTTATTGTGGTTTTTTATAATTATATGGTTCTGGTAACCATGAAAAGTGATTCAAATATTTTGGAAAGTAGATGATATGCACATAAAGAAGGGATAAGAAGATAATGAAATGTTTGATAGTATTAATGAGCTCATGACTAATATAAGGAAAAGGTTATATCATGGTTTGAGTATATAGAATTTTTGGGATTTTGGTATATGGAAAGAGTTACCTTGTGACAACATTCATGTTTTCACTATGGTTCAAGAGAATACATGATTACGGTATTCACATGTTTGGAATGTGACCAACAAGATATATCGTATGATATATGGGGAATAAATGATGGTATTCACATGCTCGGTAGATGGCATTTCTAGTAATTGTTTTCTTTATACTATGAGCTTAGATAGAAGTATTTTGGATAAGACTAAAGATTGGAATGGATTATGTTGGACATAAGTCAGTATTGTTTAAGGCTAGAATTTTTTTTCGATATTATTTATGGAATGTTATAATAATGTAGTTTTAGAAAAAGGATAACCTACAGGACGGGCGACAACCCATCGCGTCGGACAAGGCTGTGGGAATCGAACCCACAACCAAAGAGCGATAGGCCTTTATCGCCTACCTCTGGCCTAAAAGAATTCCCTGGTTAGTATAAACTAGTTTTTTTATATTAAGCAGTATGATATATGAGATATAAGTCCATTTTAGGAACCATATATGATTAATCTCACTATAGATAGACTTATGTATTTTTGATAACTTTTTCTAAAATTTTGTTTGAGACAGATGGAATGACCCATCATTCTATCACATGATCTTTTAACACTTCACGGATGACAAATTCAACTTCATTTCTTTAATAGATGAAGTGTAAATTCTCCAAGGAACGACCAACGGTGAGATTGTACCAAAATCAAGAAAGTATTTCTTCTAATTCCAATTTCTTCAAATTTAGGGAAATTATCTTGAAAACCAAAAATGTTGTCCTAGTGCCCTTATATCTGATGAATTAGATGGTACCTTATATCATTACAAATTTATGTATTTGTGATTGTTGGATTTTTCATATCCATTTTCTCTACCACTCTTTATCAGAAGTTCATGGTTATATTTCTCTTCCATATCCATATTTTGACCTATGTTTTCCTATGTGGAAACCCAGTGCTGAGTTACTCTGGGTGACTGTTATTATTCTAACTTCTCTTTTTAAAATGAATTTTTAGTATTCCTTTTTACGATGTGGGTTTCTATGAAAGAAACTTTCATGTAGTAAACTAATTATAACCCCGACGAATTTCGAGGGCGAAATTCATTTTAAGGGGGGTAGAATCTAACACCCCGAGATTTTATGAGATATATTATTTTTAATTTATTTCATGTTTTCTATTATACACTACACCAAGATTGTCTTGTTCTATACGCAACACCGTATTAGCTTACAGTATACGCAAGACTATTCTTGACTCGTGTTACACACAAATTCAAGTTCGTTTTATGGAAATTATTCTACGCAACATTAAGTATATATTTTGTTTAATGTATAAATTAAATAAGTTTTTATTATGTTATACGAAACACCAAACGGATCTTTCACTACACACATCCCTAACTTGGCTTGCATTACACGCAATCAAGACCTTCTTCGATAGCGTGTGTAGTACGCAATACCAAGTTTCACTAAACGAGATATTATTATAATATTATTATGAAATAGCCATTATGAATAGTAGTACCCACTTTTTGAAATTTCATTTTTCTAAATGGATTTCATTTTTGGATTCGGAATATCGAAATTAGCCTAGGGTGAATTTTTGGTATTTTTCTGAAAACTTTCAATTTTTGATGAATAGTGAAAACACTTTGTTACTATTTAAAAACCAACTTTTTATATAAATAATTATTTATTTTATTTATATTTATTTTAGGAAAAAATTGATACATAGTACCTATATAAGTTCAATTTAATTCATTAGAGTCATTTTATATTAATTTTAGATATATAAAAATTTTACTGAACTTTTCACCGTCTTTTACCCACCTCCTAGGAGAGTTTGAAAATTTACATAAAACTTAATTTTACCACTTCTGTGAGTGGAATTTCAAAAATCCAAGAGACATGGTTAATATAAAAAAGTAAAATGTGGTTCAATAAGATAAAAATAATTTTGGTGAATAATAACTTTTTACTTTTATTTACCACGGTTAAAAGTAAATAGGGTAATTAAGGGTAAAAGTGATATTATTATTACCCTAAAACATGTCCTAATTCTATTGGATAAGTGTAATTCGACCAAAAACAACCATAGGAATAAAATATTACCCTTTAGGTTCACTTGGATTAGATTAGGACATTTATTATTATTTTATTTAAAGAAGAATTAAAATAGTTAAAATCAAAGTTTAATAAATAAAACATTTTTAATATAGGGTTATACATAAGATAAATTAGACTATAAATATTAATTAGAAAGATAAAACGATTTCCTACATAATAGTATTTTATTTATAATTTTTAGACATTAAATAATATAATTTATTTATGACACAATGATGATGCAGTAATTACCTTATTAATGAAATATTAACATAATTGATGTTATAAATACCCAAATAAATGTAATTTTAGACTTTTTATGAATTCCACTAATTTTATAGGTTAATATGACATGTTAGTATTTATTTAATTAACTTTTTGCGAACTAATAATGCTTTTATGATTTTCACAAAAATCAAGTACCAAATAGTGTCAAATTTGACATAAAATAGTTTTTAAAACAAATATTATATTATTAGTTGTTATTTTATTCCTAAAAATATAAGGTTCGTCCAAATGACTTAGATATAGATGTATATATTAATAATGAACAACTTGGGGTTCTTTTGGCTTGTTATAGTAATTTTATTAACCATATAGTGTAAGAAACTAAGAAGACACGGTAAAAGTAAAATTATTTAACATAAAGTTAAATCTAAATGATCAGGTTAAAATAGTAACCTAAACTTGTCTAAATTCTATTGGTTGAGAGGATTTCGACCCATCCCCACTTTATCTTCTAAAGAAATCAATTTGGAGCTATTATAAACTGAATATGACTTTAGTATAAAATAATATTTTAAGTTTTTCCAAAGGTGCCCCTCTCCTCCCTTATAAAAAGGGCACCCCTTCCCTCTTCTCTTCACACACTTTTGAGCCTTGAAGCTTAGAAAAACCCTACCAATTAAACTTCTCAACCTCTATAGTTATATCATAGAGGTTTTGGTCTTCTCAAAATACCAACTCTAGTGCCTTAAGAGGAAGCTTAAAGGAGGCACGTCGAGGAAGAGGTAATCTATTCTACCGATTCTTTCAAGTTTCTTCCTTATTCTACTTCCTCTTATTTAGTTGTTTCGTTATAAAGTAATAACATCAGTATCACTAATATACTTATATGTTATTATAAATATTAAACAGACCTATTTCACCTTCTATCCTTCCTACAGAAAATGAAATCACCGCGCGTGCGTACATACGGAATACCGTCTCCACGCCGTGGTGTAATCAATTTTTCCACCACCACCTTACTTGGATGGGTATAATGGTGTAAAGAATAACTATATATGATTATTATAACATAATAATAATTCTAAGATATTATATCATACCCACCAATTCCATTCAATAAATATGGGAATGATATCATCGCTCGTGCATACGTACTGATTACCATCTCCATGACGCGATGAGATTCATTTTCTATGTTAACAATTAAAGAATGATTATAAAGTATATATAATAAGTAATCATGAAATATATGAAATAATAATTCTACTAGATTTATATATATATATATATATATATATATATATATATATATTTCATCTACTTAATTCCATTCAATTCAATAAGGAAACGAAAAATAGCGTTCATGCGTACGTACGGCCTACCGTCTCCATGAACGGTGTATTTATTTCCATTTATAGATCTATTATATATATGTATATTATGAATATATGTTATATATAAATCATGTTTTATATTCTGGAATTAATTAATCAGGATCTAAGTAATCATATTAATAATTAGAAGTCAAAACACAGACGATAAATGAAACGATTTTACCCAAAACGATGCTTTAACATGGAATTGACAAATGAATGGATAATTTAAATTCATAAGTGAATCATATATGATATCATAAATATTATTATGGTTCTATTACAAGTAAATAATATGTTTAAACCCACTATACAGAAGTCTTGTACACATATGGAAGAAATTGGACATAAGGTAAGGGATAACTATTCCATTCTTGTTCTTATTTGAGATTGTTATTCGTAAGTATTTACTGGGGTTATTGTTATCATTCAGCCCATGTTTTATAAAAATGTTTTCATGTATTTTTAAAGTCCTTTTTACCCATTTTTGAAATTTACTACAGGTTATGAAAGGAATCTTACTTTTTTTTACCACATGAGGAACTTTTTGACTTTTCCAACAAAAGTACGAGAAGAATGTTATTTTTAACTTATACGGCGTGAACGGATTTTTACGGTTTCATAACACCTCATTTTCATGAAGATTACTCTACAATATTTTATGACTATTTTCAACAAAATAATTTTCTTTTAAAATTTCATGGTATTTTGTGAAAAGAAAATGATTTTGAAGAAGAAAGGATATTTTCCTCAAGAATTCATTTCAAGTGTTTTATCAAAACCATTTTCCAGCTAAGATGACATTATTTCATATGTGTATGTTTCAAGTATAATGTCTATATGATTTACATGGTTTCACTTATATTATAATGAAATGATATCCATTTGTTTTATATGGATTATGTTATGATGGGATGATGTTTATGAAACCCATTTGATTCTTTGGGTTATGATTAATGATTTATGTTTATGTTGTGGCACAAGTAAGAATGATTTCATTATGAGATGGGTGGGACATATATATCCCTCCAATGAATTGGGTAAAGATTCATATCTCATGATATAGACATGGATGGAATGGTAAGTTAATTAGGTTCAGTGTTACAGGACTGAAATGAGGAGTGAACTCGATTCAGAAAGGGAGTTTTTCCACTAAGATGGACTTGGCAGCAATGCCTTGGATACTATTGTAATAATATCATGTGCTTAATGGTTTTCCACAATTAAATGTTTTATTCCCATGATATTTTATCATGATTAATGTTTCTTTATGACCTATGCCTTATGTACTACCAATATTTATTTCACAACTCAAGATTTTGATGTGTAAACTTTATGTTCATGTTTTGAAGTTCAAATGTATATGGTTTGTTTTATTTTCTCCATGCTTACCCTTACTGAGTATTTGTGCTCACCCTTTATATGTTTTCTTTTCCCCAGGATATAAAGAAAGGTTTTAGGTAAGAAAAAATTAGGTAAGATCTTTATGGGAGATTTTTAAGATCTTTCACCAAGATTAGAAGATTATATTCTGAGTTTCCAAAGACGCTAAACTATTACGGTCCTTTGGTGTCTGTTTTTCTTATGTATTAGATATTCCACAAAAGTAAAGTAATGTCTATGTACGTTAAGCTTTGGGTCTCTACACTGGATAGGTCACATTGTTTTTCCATATGGTTATCCAAATCATACGGAAACTATGTATCCCTCACTGTCTAAGAGGATAAAGTCGTACAGTTATCCCACATGGTTTGAAAAACCATGCACCAATAGTGCAGTCTCCACTGTCCAAAATGAGCATTTTCTACACTATTTCCTAGAAAATGGTGCACGGTTTCCCCAAACCATATTCCAACCATGAACTAACTACTATCAAGCTCAAAATATCTATTTTTTCACCAAAAACACATGGGGAACCCAAGGTACAAATACCAGACTTAAAATAAACAAAGGAATACCTCAAAATAGAATCAAGGATGTGATAGGATTGAAAGACAAAAAATTTAAATGATATATTATCATTAAAAAATTATTTTAATTTTATATATATCACATATTCCTATTAAACTCATCCTTAATACCTTCCATGTAAAGTGTTAATGAGTCACATCACTTTGTGAGGCGGTAGTCCACCGTACACATGAGTGACATTATCATTTTCCCATAAAATTAATATTATAAAGGTATATGTGATATAATAATTCCATAATAATAATAGCATAAAAATATCATATATAAATAATAAATCTACCATTATTTCTAAACATGAGAGGTCGTAATGGAAAAATAAACGACATCGGTTCGTGAGGCGGTATTTTGACAAACACATGAACTATGATTCCATAACCCGTTTGATGAAAGTGGAGATGGTTATAGGTCATTACCATAACCTAAAAACATATTATTATATAGAAGAAAATAATTTTATTATATAATCATGATATAATCATAATTTAATGGGTTAGAGGAAAAAATAAAACAAAAATTCTCATTGTTGAATGTTACCTCTTCTTCAGGTATCCTCCTTATGCTTGCACTAAAATCCTTCCTATTATGGATTTATTCCCAAAGTAAGGCTTCTAGTATGAGACAAGGAAAGTTGTTAAGTGATTCAAGTAGTTATTTTCTAAATAAAATTTTTTGAGGTTTGAATAAAAAAGGATAGGGGTGGCCTTTTATAAGTGAGAGAGAGGACACACTTGGTATTTTTTAAAATAAATGAGTACTCCCACGTTTTTCATAAGTCGCAAGGGTCCAAAATGGTCCATTACCGAACCTTATAAGTGTAATGTTATAAATATTTCCATAAAATATTTTTTAGACAATTTTTTAGGTCATTTTTACCCTTTTAGTTTTAGTTTAACCCTCTAGTAAACTCATATTTACCTTAACCGCGGTAATTAATTTATACTACATTCACTATTCAATTTGGGAAAAAATTAATTTTACATTATTAGATAATATAAATTTTTCTAATTCCAAATATTTAATCTATTTTTATAAATTCCATTAACATAAGTGATAAATTTTCATTTAAAATTAATACTAAAAACACAAAGAGAAAGCGTGTTTTTAAAGAGAAAACCTTCAAAAGATTACAAAGTTTTTATATCAAAATTAAATATGTAATTGATTAGAATGACCTATATTGTATTAATGGGTTTATAATTGAACTAATTTAACTTTAAACCCAATTTAAAATATAATTTAACTTCATAAATAAATTAAATGAAAAGGTAGTTTTTGATTAAAATTATTTATTTTTCAGTATTCATCAAAAATTGAAACTTTTCATAAAAATACAAAAAAATTTCTATAAGATAATTTTCATATTAAGATTTCAAAAATGAAGTTTATTTTTTCAAATAAAATATTTAAATTTTTATAAAATTAATGCTAAAATGAGTGTGCCAAATGTGACAAAACTATTTTTTATAAAAATACAGTTTTAAGTATAAAATTGGATTTATTCTTATCTCTTGTATAGAAAACACATGAGATAAATGCTAAATATTTAATTGAGTATATAATATATACATTTAATTAAAATAATTCAATAAAATTTATTTGTTTAATTTATTGAGTTAAAATATGTTTATTTTTATAAAAATAGTTTTTCAGAAAATGATTTCCTTTATTTTATAAATGTTCATATTTTGATTAACTATTCATAAAAGAATTAATTATATATACATGCTTAAACCATATATTTTTATAATTTTTTTAATCCTATTTATACCCATCATTCTAATAAATATGTGATCATTTTAATATTAAATAATAATATTTTAATAGTATTTCATGCTTCATATAAACTTGTGTTGTATGTAATACAAGTGAAACTTAGTATTATGTTTAACACAATCCAAAATTAGTGTTGTGTTAAGGAAATATAGACTCAGTTCTGTGTGTTATGAAAAATATCAAAAAGACTAAATTCATTTGAAAAGATATATATTTCACAAAATCTCAGGGTGTTACAGTATCCCTGTCTAATATGAAGGAATAGGGAACACAATAAGGTTTATAATCTCTTAGATGTAAAGACTCCCAATATTATCCAATAAAAAGGTCTCTATTATAGGTAGAAAGTGAGTGACCTTGGTCAACCTATCCACCGTCACCCAAACCAAATCACTACCTCCAGGGGATCACAATAATCCAATCATATAATCCATAGTGATTTCATCCCATTAACACTCTAAAATAAGTAATGCTTGTAGAAGATTTGTTGGCAACTCGTGTTTCGCCTTCACCTACTAAAAAGTGGAACACCAAGTAATAAAACCATCTATCAGTCTTTTCATCCTTGGAAACCAATACTGGTGTCATAAGTCACAATAAATCTTTGTAACACTAGGATGTATTGACCAAATAAAGTCCTAAGTTTCTCACTTAAACTCCACTCACATATTAGCAGGAACCTAGACATGTCCATGAATTCATAAGATTTTGTCCTCATCAATGACCCAACCTAGTGGTGGGTCCTCACCTGAATCACTGTCCCTTAGGATCTATCCCTTGATATTTGAAATTTGTCTCATCTTCACTCTATCCATATGTGTAGATTTTACTAATAATTATGCAAGTACATTCCATCTATGATGCTTTCATAACTCTAAGTTAATCTCAAAAAATAGGGTCATCAACTTCCACTCACTACAAGTCTCCTGAACTACCTGTGTCTGAGTCTTTTATCTTAGAGAATTAGAAATAAAAAATCTATTCCCAGGTGTATAGGTAATCTAAAAATTAAATTACTATATGTACTCAAACCACCTTCTCTATTTGAGATTTAATCCACACAATTTACAGATTTATTTTAGGATTTTTGGTCTGTATACACCAAAAATATAACTCCCATCGGATATTTCCCTCAACAACACAATGTCTGAACCACAACTACTAGCATTAGATCATGTGTATGGTGGTTCTAATCATGAGTCCTCATAAGGAGAGACTCATAAGCCAAAACTTTCTAATCCTATATCATGACTACTCCTAGACTAATACCTAATGTATCATAGTAAATTATATAAATTATTCCTGGCTCTGGAAAATTCATGATCGGTGCTGAATTAAATCTTCATTTCAACTACTAAAAATAAGTTTCATGGGTTTCAGACCATAAAAACTTAACAACTGTTTTAGTAAATCACATAAGAGTATTTTTTTTGTGTGAAAAGTCTAGAATAGAACTCCTGTAATATCCATCCAGCACCACAAAACTCTATATTTAAAATATATTCTTGGGCTACTCCCAAGAAACTATATCTCACACATTCTATATGTTAATAGATACTTATTACTTTAAGATTATGTGAACTATTAAGTGAACCTTTCCAAACCAAAGGTGGAATTTGGGGAGTTTGTAATAAAACCTATGCTCTCTCAGTGTATTCATTGTGATCTCAGGATGTTTGGAATGGTCATGTCAAGTGTGAGAGTACACCAAGATTTTTCCCATGAAGACCACCGCTAAAGAATTCAAATATGGGTGTAAGAATCACTTCATTAGAGCCATGAAAACTATTGACATGTTTGTGAGACTAAGAAACATGACCAAATACTCATACCATCCATATCAACTATGGATTGGTGTATGTGGTATGTATGATGGTCTAACATGAACCTGGTGATATCCCGAACTCAATTAAATCTTATATAAACCCCAATATCCTTGGAGATGTTTGAAGATGTATTCAATATGAGGTAAAGGATATTGATTCTTCCCTATAATCTAATTAAACCTAACATAATTCATAGAAATTATGAGGTAATCATTCACCTTCTTGGTGAAAATGATAGGTGATCCCCATGTTGAATTTTTGGGTTATATAAAACCATTAGTTTCTAATTCCTCTAACTTTATCTTGAGTTCCTGAAGCTCAATAGGTGACATCCTATAAGGAGAAGTGGACAATATTGTTGCTCCCAACACAAGATCAACAGTACACTCTACCTCTATCTCAGGAGTTTTTCTAAAGAAATCAATACAGAAGATGTTTCTGAAATGATCCAGTACATGAGGGAAATCTATACATCACTTTCCCTGATCACTCATAAAAATACTATCAATCTGTGTTGTCATTATGAACATCCAATGATGCTCTAGTCTAACTCGTTATTCCTAGACATCCCATTCACCCTTATGAATATATGTGCCACCCTTGGGTGATGTGAATTATACCCTTCAATGATAGAAATAAACTTGAGCATGATATGGTACTAACCCGTCCATCCCAAGTATGACATCAATGATTTTTGTCTTAAGGAAAAAGAAATTACATAAAAAAAATAACCACCTATCATAGGGGGGAATTCTTTACATCGGTGTAGGATCTCGGATCGGATTCACAATAGTGTGCTGAGAGTCATTATTCTATATAAATACTCTATCTATAGGCCTACACATTCCATAATTACTGTAGATAAAAAATATTGTGAAGTTCTTGTATCGAATAAATTACATACTAAAGTTGTGGCTATTATAATAATAAATCATAATATAGAAGGAATGTAAATCTTCTTCTTTGTTATAAGTTTCACTATAAGCAACTAGCCTAATACATAGATTTGAGATACAACCTGAAAACCCATAGGGGGAATGCACTACTAGGGCTCTATATCTAAATCCTAGACACCTTTTCCATGACCACCTCCTCAACATGATCGGCCGATAGTACTCCTACTACCTATCCAGTGAGGCACTATTGATCCTAATCCTAAAGTCATGGCTATTTCTGACACTCTCCCACAATAATCAGATAGCGAGGTCCTGAAAAAACATTGAAGATTCCACAAAATATCATATCCTTAAAATTCCATAGTGTCTTTTAAACATTGGGGCTTCTTATTCCATGACTTCCCCCATTGGTGACATACTGGCTAACTATCAGTATGTGTCATCTGACCATCGTTTCCCTCGCAATCAGACTCAAAGTGACATTTCCTATTTCTTGATGAACCACTTCCCTATATCGATATTGGGCTACACTTGACCACACTTTTTGGATTCCCTAAAGTTTCACATGGTGAGGAGGGCCTAATTTAATATCTTACAAATAATAGTCAAATCAAATACATTAACTTGTGATTGGATGGATTATACAATCTCATCCTCAAAACATCTCATTGTCATCAAATCATCACCAGTAAGTGTTGGTTAAAAGAAAATAATCTTGGTGAAATGAGATGAATACTCTATTATAGACATAGCACCCTATTATAGGTGTATAAATTCCCTAGTGCAGACTTCTTTCAATGTCTATGGAAATAATTAATAATAAAAGATCATCTGGAAATCTTCCTAGACCATAACCTAATGACAATTAGCCTAGGTGATAGCATCCCACCTATGCTTAGTAGAATCATGCATCATATTGGTTGTAATATTGAACCTCATCTCTCAATGTGTCTATAAATTCATAAAGATAGATATTAGGGCATCTATCCATGACTCAGTGGCCTGGGGGACACCGTCCCCTAAGAACATAGGTGGATGATGTTGTTGGAATTCTCACATCAACTCTACCATAGTAGGGGTTGGTTGTAGAGATCCCTATAGAAACTTCATAAAACATAGTAAGCACTCCTAGAACTAAGCATTGGCACCCATATTATGAATAATAAGAGGTGTTTCAAGTGGTACTACAGGAGGTAATATTGGTAGCTCAGGGCCCCCCACCTCCAGAGCATGGCCTTCTCCACCCTCTTGGTGCATGACTTGAGGATGTCATGGTGTCATACCTCTATACTTACCAAGAACACACCTTAGATAGGGTTCAATAATATATAGGATCACCAACAATAGAATATATCAAAAACACACCTTCTTATATAAGAGTTACACCCCTCTACCTTCTCCAAAATCTAATTCTATGTGATTTATAAGATCATAAGGATCATAAGAGACACTCTCTACTTCCCACTACTAAGGTTGGGTCAAGTCAAGATCTCATATCACATAGCATAGGTCCTGATATATGGAGTTTCAATTGTAAGGTATAGAGGAAAACACCCTTTACATTACAATTAACATCCCTTTTAATGGTAACTATTTTATTTAATAATTTAAAGTCAATTAATTTTTTACTCATTTATATGTATATATATATCATGGTCCAGTTAGATGAGTCACCATTCCCAAGTTATAAAGGCATAAGATTTATAAGTTTTAATTTCTATTTCATGTAATTATGACCTGAACCTTATATATGGTATCAATATATAATAGTTAATATAATATGATTTTATTAGATGAATCTCCATTCCCACTTTATAGGAGTACTTTCCTCATAAATTATAATTGGCACTCCTATAATCAAAATCAACTAACATTTTATCCCATGTGACCAATGGTCCCTAGCTTAAACAAGGAAGAAATTGGTTAACTAAGGTGAGACCATCAAGAAATATGGGAAAACACAGCTTAGGTTAATTCAGACACTTTAATTAATCCAATTATTCTATCCCTACAAAAAATTTTAGCACATTACCAAATATAATAGTCAAGGAACCATTAATATGCAGCAAGTGATAAACATAGTAATATAATTATGGAATGGAATATGCATGAAATGTGAAACATTTGGTTTCTATTATAATGCATGATCAATACCCTTTTGCCTTATCAGACTTCGGGAAAAAAGAAAATCAATAATAAAAATAACAAAAATAACACCACAATTCATGTGTGTCACCCAATGGTGAAATCAATACAATGGTAACAAGGAAAAACCAGAACAGGAATATCCCATCCCTGGTAATTTGGTTTCTCTCTATATGTGGGTTAGGCACTCCAATTCACAGGATCATTACCAAATTTTGACACATTATTAGTCTCATTTATAATAACCCAAATAATAAGACAAAAGAAAAATAGGCTCCAATACCACTGTGTGATGTCCCAAACCCATTTCACTCAAAAGTAACTGAAAAATGTTGGTCACGTGTCTTGAAGCATACCTACCCATACACTAGAAGCTACTGAATAACAGAAAGGGTCTGTAACAGTATGGTGGGTAGACTATACCCTCATGATCAAAGTGTAGCACAATGGTATACAATAATATTAAGTATCATAAAAAATATAATAAATGAACTATAAGAGTATAAGTAATCTAGATATAATAAATAGGCAGAACAAGAACCAATAACATATACAAATAATGTCATGTTATGATACTATAAAAAAATGGAAATACATGGGAATCATAGAAAATTTCATATACAACATACTATAAAAAATGACAAAAGAACCAAAATATATCTCCTATATCATCATGATAGAAATCTCATTCCTCTTCTCTCATACTTTATCCTTGTATATAAAATCAGATATCCAAAGTTGGATGCTTCCCATTATCCCTACCTATATCCATAATAATTTTTTGGGTACCAATCAGAAGCCCAAACATGGTGTGAGATATACTTAGTAGGCTACTTCCAACGGTGTCTAGAATGATATATCCAGTGCATATAAAAAGGAAGTTTGCATATATGAAAATTTAAATCATAAATATAAAATGTAAATGAGTTGGCAATGGTTCATATAGGACATCAGGCTAACACTACCCGCTACAGTCTGAGTTGGGATATATCTAAACATGTGTCACCATATATATATATATATATAAATATATATATATGTGAGTATTTGTGTTTAAATATGTATTTGGATATGTATTTATATATATGAACTATATACGTATTAACATATATAGTGATATGTATATATATAGTTCTAGCCAGGACCCGAGGCATAACTCATAAATCCATGCATAGTCATAAGAATCTCATAGAGTAGTAAGGTACACCATACCAAATCACCATGAGTAATAAGGGCTCTCAGGCCTGTGTATCATAGAATAATAAGGGATGTCATTCCTAAGTATCATAAATCATAAGGGATGTCATGCCTAAGTATTATAATCAATAAGGGACGTCGTACTTGAGTATCATAATCAATATGGGACTTCATTCCTAAGCATTATAATCTATAATAAGGGTCGGTCATGCTTTAATATAAGCCAAGAGATGGTTTCCAACCATTCTATATTTCATTTGGTCAAGGAATAAACCACAATTTACTTAAGAGTCATGTGACATGGTCATACCACTCACTTTCCATTTAATTATTATAAACCATTCAATTTGGTGGAAAACCAACACCACTATGAAGGTGGTTAGTCCACATTAACCTTTAAGAAGTTAAGGGAATTAAATGATCACACCTAAAGGGGTGATAATTTTCGAGGTGGGTGACCTCCGACAATGACTAAGGGTCTATGGGAGTTCCTCTAATAAGGTTAAAATTTTAAATAAATAAATATGTATTCTTAGGGAAACTCTTGGAATGTTTGGCTTGAGAAATGATGGTTCATGATATAAAACAACTCTACTTTGGGAAAAAAATTACTAAACCACCTACCTTATAGTATCATATGACTCCTCATCTATTATTGTCCTATAATCCAATATAGAACATAAGAAATAAGAGAAATAGAAAAATGCCATGAAAATAGGGAATAGGAGTGAAGGTTTTATCGGTATAGATCCAAAACAATTAATAGTGAAGGAATCAGATGCTAAATGAAGGTGGTATTTCAATGTGTACCTTGAGGAGAAGAGGGAGCTCTCACAGAGGGGGATAGAATATTGTGCATGTATAAAAAAGAAAAATAGGTAGGAAAATATAATGAAGAAGGGTAAAAATAGGGATTTAACCCCTTTTTAAAGGGTTCAAGGTTTGGATGCATATTTTGTCCAAATTGTGTGCTAACCATACGAACTCACTACCTAAGTGGCACTAATAATAAAGGCTATGTGCATTTTTTGGCCAAAACATTCACAGACCATTCATCCCTCCATGGTCTCTCTACAAAAAACCCTAAATGGTTTAAACAAACTATGTAGCCTCAAGTTCATGGTTTAAACAAACTATGTGCCTAGATAGTTTCCACAAAAATTTGGATCTCTAGGCTTTAAACAATCCGTAGATAAAACTAAAATCTCTCTTAATCTCTTATTCACTTAAATAAGAATAAAAATAAATGTTTAAACTAAAATTTAAAGGATATATACCTTATATTAAAATCGATGATCTTAAAATTTTCTCAAATTAATCAATACCAAGTTTGATAGAGGTTCATTATAGAGAACTTATACTAGAGTAATTTTCAAAACCAAAACATTTTAATAATCCTCTAATATACATATTTTGATTTAAAATATTTCCTTCCATTTTGTTATTAATTTTAAAACTAATAAAAAATTTAATATTACCCATCTTGATCATATAAAACATACTTTTCGTAAGTTATAAAAAATAATTGGAATGATATTTATGATTTGATACAAAAATGATTTAATTGATAAAATTTTGAATAACAATGGTTTATTTAAAAAATCATTGATTTAAAGAGTTGGATTAGTAATTCCCTTAACAATATTATTTAAAAGTAAAATTATATAGTTTATTAATCATATCAGGCTCTTAGATTTTTTTAAGATCATAGAGAGCTTTGGTAAGTTTATATACATGTTCTATAAATATAAAATCTTCAAAAATAGGGGGTAGGTAAACATAAATTTCCTCCTAGACATATCTGTTAAGAAAAAATCCTTTAATATCCATTTGGAATAAATTAAAATCCATATGTTCTGAAAAGGCTGGTAAGATTTAGATGAACTCGCGCATAACTATTGATTAAAAAGTTTATCCATAATGTAATCCCTTCTTCTTGAAAATAACCCTTAGAAAAAATACTTATATTACTCTTTACATCAATTCCATTTTCATCACTTTTATTTTAAAAAAATAAATTTTACTCTTATTGTTGGTAAATATTTTGACTACTAAACTAGTTTCAAACTTGATTCAATTTCAAGTAATTAACCTATTCTTGGACGAAAATTATCCAACTTTCATCACCCAAGGAATCAACTATTGTTTTAGGATCAAATTATGATAGGAATGCATTATTCTCACATTTATTTCTCAAAGAACATCAAGTTTTAACTAGTTCGATTGCAACTTAGATGATGTTATCAGTGGGATGAATCCTTAAGAAAGACTATTTTCTAGGTAAAAGGTAGTTTAATCCTCAATTATCAGTTTTACTTATTTAGTTTTTGTAGTTTCCAGATACTGAAAACTCATTAGCATAACTTTAGAAGGATTTACTACCATTTTTTTCATCTTCTGGTAAATGAATAAAAGTAATTTCAAAACCATCTTCTAAAATATTAACTTTCAAAAGTTTTAATAACAATGATTTGTTACATCAACTTTTACATGAACTATTTACTCAAAAACATTAGTTCATTTATTAAAAAATATATAGGTATTATTAATGGAAGAATAACCAATAAAAATTCCTTCTTAGAACTTAGGATCAAATTTATATAATTTATCTTTAGTATTCAAAATAAACACTTTACATCCAAATAATATGAAGTATGAATGTTTTTTTATTCTAGTCCATAAATCATAAATATTTTTATTAATAAAGGAATTAAATAAAACAAGATTTATATTATAGAAAGAATTACTCATAGCTTAAGCCCAAAAATGTCCGGAAATATAATATTCACATAGAAAAGTTTGATTAATTTCATGAAGAATTTTATTTCTTCATTCAACTCCACTATTTTTTTAAGTGTTATACTTATTGAGAAGTTATGAGTTATACATTTATTACTATAAAATATTTCAAAATTATAATTAAAAAATTCCACTTTATGATGATTATAATTATTAATCAAAGGTAGGTTTTTCTCAATTTTAACAAAAACATGAAAACGTTAAAAACAAAATAAATCTTTAGATTTTTAAAGGATAAAATAGGCCTAAGAAAATATAGTGTAATTATCAACTAGGAAATAGACATAGTTCTTTCCCACAATGATCCTAGTTTATGTCGGGACAAATAAGTCTATGTTCACTAACTATAAAGATGTATTTTTTGAGACTTCACTAATAGTTCTAAAACTGGACTTATGTTTTATCCAAATTTATAATAATTTCAAAATTCCCTAGAGGTAAACTTAAGTTCTGGTAAATTCCTAATATGACGTTTCCTCGATATTTTCGATAAAGTCGAAATATTTTAGTAACCTAACCTTTTATGTGAAATACAAATTAAATCTTTATTTTTAATTAAACAAGGTAAGTCCTAGTGACAAAGATATTCTAAGTATTATGTCTATATATTCTCATGCCTATCCATAGATTGAATTAATGTAACTTACAAAAAAAATTAAAAGTACATTTATCAACCCAAAATTTCACAAGATAACACTAATCACATAAATAACTCATACTGATAAGGTTTAATTATATCCTAAAAAATTAAAAGAATTAGAAATTAAACTTTTATCAAGAAAAGATATATCATAGATTTCAATGATTTCACCCTTTACATAATCTCCACATGTAACTCATCCACCACTTAACTTTTTCAAGTTCTATAATTTGGAATTGTTATTTATCATATGTTTAGAACAACCATTTTCCATGTAATACTTAATTCAGCTATTGGTACTCATCTGTTTTTCCTAAAAATAACAAGAATAAGTTTTTGGTACCCAAACCTACATGGTTCTGATTATGTTGACATATAAGACTTTAGAAACCCATATATTTAAAGTTGTTTTATATTGGTTATCTTAAAGATCTAAAAAAATATAAGCTTTATGAAATCCAAAATATTGAACTTTATTCAAATAACATTGTTTTTTCTAGTGACCTCCCATTTCACAGTTAGTATAAATGGGTACACCTTTATGAACAATGTAATTGGACTAAAAATGTGTTTTACTAAAATTATAACCTATTCCATTATATTTCTTGTATGGTACCATCCATTTATACATATTTCTTAAATTATCCCTACTAGAAGTAAAATTTGATAAAATATTTTTCAAACTAATAAATTCAGATTTTATTTTAACTACCAATTTCTTATCATCAAATGTTGAAATAGAACATGAATTTTAATTTAATTATAATTAAAGTTTATAAATTTTTAAAATAAAATTTGAAATTATATTATTTTATATAGAAAAATCTACTTTATCATAATCATAGTAATTATTTTAACTTTTTTACTTTTTGATAAGATTTACATATCTCATGATTTTCTCAAAAGTAGTTAAATATTTCTCATCATATGATGACTCAATTTTCTAATCATTTGACAAAGATGAATAATCATCATTTGAAGTGTAAGAAAAATTTGAATTCAAAGTTAATTTTGGAAGGGATTCATCAGTTACATTATCCATAAGACATTCTACATCAATAGGAATATATTCATAGAATTCAATAATTTTTTGAAAACTATTGTTATCTTTTGATGAACAGTCATAGGTAGTATCTCCTCTAATTTTACTCCAAGTGTCCAAATCCTTAAGAATTTTTTTACCTTCAATTTTAGATAATTTATTTTATTTTCTTTATTTTATCTTTAATATTGGATATTCTAGTATTATATGACCAACTTTCTTACATTCAGCATAAGTAGCATCTAAAGAATCTTTCTTCATATGTATTTCCTCTATATATTTCTAAATATCATAGCATAAGTTATTATTTTTAACTTTATTCATTTTCCTATAAAAATTGAATGGTAATTCCCACTCTCATTATAATTACATTGATCAAAATGATACTTAAATTTCTTCTTATAGGTCATCTAAATATTTTCTCCATAATTTTAATCATTGTAATTAATATTACTAAAAGTATATGAAAATGATACTCCATTATTTATTTTCTCATTTTCAATGTCCCTAATCAATATACACTCATATTCCATAAGATTACAGATTAAATCATCAAGATTTCTATTATTCAAATGATTAGTATCATCAATCGCATTATACTTAGATTCTCATTCCTTTGGAAGTATATGAATCATTTTTCCAGCCAAAAGTTCATATAAAAAATCCCACTCACTAATTGATTTAAATTATTCATTATAGTCATGAACTTATGATTCATATTAGAAATATATTTTTCAAGAATAAAATAAAAATATTTATTTTCCACATATGGAATATCTCTCCTGGTTTTAAGAACTTTGGAAGTTCTAAAGTGTGTAATTTTGAAATTCTCTCAAATAACATTCACCATTTCATAAGAAGATATATGACTATATATATTTCATATCATAGAATATAAAAAATTATTTCAAAATTTATAATTCTTTTAGTACTCAAGTTTCTCATCTCTTGTAAAAAAACATCAATCTCTAGAATTTTATAATTTATGGCCATCATAAAATAATTCTCCAAAATAGTATTAATAAAAAATTCATTTAATCATGAAAATAGTCATAATTGTATCCATAAAAATCAGATATTGGTTCATATTGATATTTTTAATGGTTCTAACTGGTATTCCTACCATACAAAAAAACTCTCTACTATATAGTTAGCATAAGGAAAATGAGATATTTTTTATAAACCAGTGGAAAATAAGATCAGGGTCTGTCTCCAACATATAAACCAACCCTAATACTAAATTTTATCCCAGATAAACAAGTCAGGTAAACCTACAAGATGGGGTGTAAATTATAGTTTCAAAAAAAAGGACCACCTCTATTAAAATATAATTGTAATTATGAATTTTCAATAAACTCAAAAATCAATGTAAGTAAACATAGAGAAATTTAAATAATTAGTATAACCAATGTAAACATAATAGAAATAAATAAATTGAAAAATAATAGCTAAATAAATTGAAAATATAAGAACAGTGAAAAGTAAGTCTGTTGGAAATCAAACAATATCTGAAGAATTTAATAAAGCATAAAAATTTTAAAAACAAAACACCAAGTACTGTTCAAAAAACTAAGAACTCCTATAATGGATATTACTAAAATTAAATACCTTATAATTAGTGATCTCTTCACTTTAACCCATAAGAAATTGAGTCTTTAACCTGGCTCTTGGTATCCCCATTACAAACCTAAAACGACCTCAAATGTGAACTTTCTAGAATGTGTTTTTTCTTCCTATCCTTGGAAACCCTCAAATATAGACCTGTCAGAAGGTATACACTCTTCCTATACATGGAATCCCTTAATCCTATATATTAGTAGTATTCCACTTCTACACATATTAATCACCTCTATATAATGGTATGAACAAGAAAAATACAATAAAAAAGACTAATAGAATTTATAATGAAAATCCTCACAAACTAATACTTTAAGCTAGTCCAGTTGAAGAGAATGTAATCAGAGGTTCACAAGGAAATTATCTAATAAAAACTTAAAAACAATTAGAAACTATTTTAATTTCTTGAGTTTAACCACTTCTGTATACTATTGATCATTGAAAATTGTTTTATTTATAGATGATGCTCCAATGGTTAGATTCCTCAAACCTTAAGTTTAGTTGAAAAGGAATAAAAAGTAGTAACTCTATATTCTAATAGATTCAGCAACACTAAAAAAATTTGGATAAATTTAACTTAAACCTATATAGTTCATCATCTTATGGTAACAATAATCTTGAATGAAACCATATTTTTCTAGAAATTCACTCTTTTCAAATCAATCGTAAAATATCTAGAATTAAATTCACATTATTTTTATCATATATATTACCTCACATACTATGTAGGTTGACCCATGAAATTTTATATAGGTAGTAGTACATTTTCAGATCTTGTTTGAGGGGCTACATTCCATGTACCCCCATTATAATTTACATGTTAATTCCACCCTTAGTGGATTTTTATATCTCCTTGAATGAGAATCAAATTTGGGAATAAGAACAACATATCCTAAGTGTATTTTTTTGTATAGGACATAATGGTACATCCCTCATTAACATCATAGGTGATACACAAGGTGATTTACATAAATTATTTTTTCATATCTTTATAATTACATCAGCTAGGTTCTGATGAGATGATTAAAGTGGACATGGAGTTAGGATCTCCCCTCATGAGGTAAATATAATAAGGTGAAAGTCCCCTATATTATTCTTAGATTTTGGTACTCCCATCACATATTTAGAGAATGGGTCCTCCGAATCAGGAAAGGGGTCGATACTCCCTCAATTCCAATAAGGTGAAGGTCACCCACATATAGTTGATAGAGTTTATTTCTCCCCCCACTTACTTGGGGTTTAGGTCCTCTATCCATGGATTTTGGTACCCCCTTGTATAGAGAACACTGCTTGAGGAGGTTTGGGTCATCCATTAGGATTCAATAGTCCCTCAACTAACACATATACTTTGGTGAGGTGTGATTAGCCTCTAATTATTTCTATGAGGTGATGTTGGGTATCTTTTCAGGGTGGATTCTTTTGTAGTTGGGCTATATGGAATATGACACTTTTTTATATACTAAGTTCCCCTAATTTTTTTCTAGATCAGAGTCATGATTATTGTGGATATTTGGGTGTAGTAATCACTTTACTAACTCAAATAATTTAGTTAGGATCACTCCCCCTCACCATATTTTTATTTTCAATGGAAATTTGGAAGTAAGAAAGGATGAGCAGTTCGAACACTTCATGTTTTGTGACTCCTTGTGTACCCCCCAGGTTTCCTTTGAGATGTGACATATACAAGGGCTAACGACTTTTTATTTTGTGATCCTTTTGATACTTTGAGAATCATTAGTTTATCGTGAGATAAGAACCTTTATGAATTAGAGTAGAGATGATCAGGACTTATTTGTTCCCTTAAGTCATCTAGAGGTAGAGCATATCTGGAACTTTTATTGTCATCCTCCCAATTACTTTCCTATACCAAAGTTTGAACTGACTAATTTCTTTTCTTTTATTTATGGTTTCAGGTTTCCTATATAGTATTTTTATACTCACCTATGCATGGTATTTTTTACCACATGTGTTGTATCTATGAAAAAAGTTGAAAGTCTCAGAGATGGCCTTAGAAAATGTGGAGATAGTGTGGCTTTATAGAAGCAAATTCTTGATGGTTCTTGGTGTATATTGGTTGTTAATTATGGCGGAGTTATTCGTTATAATTAGATATTTATCTAGGATTCCTATAAGTGATGAGGAGCTACCCCTTATTACATGTTCATCAAGTTCAGTGACCTTGTCAAATGTATAATTCTTGGTTTTTTTTATATATTGTGATTTAATTTCCATATGATTCCCTAAGCATGCATTATATACAGTTCAATTTTAAATATATATACTACTAGTGTTGATGGTTATTTTAATGTCCAAACCCCAGAAGCCCGGAGCTGGTGCATTATTTTAATACATTGGAATGATTACAAGGAATCAAATCCCAAAGGAATCAATAGTTTACTAGTTTTGTAAATCCAGATATACACATAAGTTCAACATTACAACTTGAAGTGAAAAACAACATAAAAGTTCCTTTGGGAACATCCACTACTCTAAGATTATTCTGGTAGGTCAATTATAGTATAACTCCTCATGTCCTAAGAAAAAAATTAAACATAGAAAGGGGTGAGATTATATGCTTAGTAAGGGTAATCATTATAGCTAAAGATAACATAAACATTAGACATGGTGAATAATTTAAAATACATGCCTTTAAAAATAAACTTGAACATAAAATGACAGGAATATGATATGAGTAAATATTTCCATAACAAAACATAATCATGGGTATTATACTGGTCAAATAACCACATAAAATATCAAATTCTAGATTCATAATGAGGGAAATTAATATTTCAGACATTCTAAAACTTATCATCAAGGCCTCGTCTAAGAAATCTAAAAATTATTAAGGCCTTACCCAAAACCATATCTCAAACTGGGAAAGGCCTTGGCCAAGTCCATATCAATTTGTCTCATGAGACCTACTGATGAATCAAGGGGATATAGAAGGCCCCAACTATCACATAATAAGTCCAATTAATTCCTCACATGAATGGGGATAAACATAAACAATGTATACATTCATATTGAAACTAACATATGAAACGTAAATAACTTTCCCCAAACATTAAGCTTAAACACTAACCATTCGAAGCAAATTGGTGAATGGTTTTAGGATAGCACATCCACAGTCAAACTAATCATAAACCATTAAATTAAATATTTTATATTATATCATAAAATATTAATCCCAAGAATACATGAGAATCAATAAATAGTGTTGAAACAGAAGAAAATAATCTTATAAAATCATCGAGTGATTCCTGAGATAAATACTCTTTTACTTTGAAAAAAAGAGTTCCTTTGGAAATTTCATGGTATATATATAGAATTGAAGTAAGATATAATTTTCCTAATAAAATGAGTGATTTTATAAATATAATGGATTCTAAAAACATATTATATAGTGCCCTTGAAAATAGGTAAGAGTTTGAGAAGTTCCTTTTAATCGGGCTTGTATTACGGGAAGAATTTTTTAAAGATCATTTTAAAAAATATAACTCACCAAAAATGAAAGTAGGATTATGTATGCTACACATATATAGAACATTCACACATAATTTATTATGAGTACATAAGAATAAATAATAATATCATTGAGGTGAGTATAGAATAAGAGAAACCCGAATGAAAATGGAGGTTCGGGTAGAAAATACTTACAACATTATAATCAATTGAATCGTATGCCCAAAAACTAATAATCATTAAATGATAAATTTAATAACATGAAAATAAATAGATTTATGATATTAAACATCAATGTTAAGTATACATACACCATACATAAGAAATAGTGGTGGATAAGGAATATCTCACAAAAATGGAAGTGAGATAAGGAAACCCTTACCTTAAGTCCAAAGGTGTCCCTCAATTGATCTTAATAAACTGAATAATCAAATTTAGGATCATAAATTAATGATTAAATATCCCCATATACATGTAATTGTTTTATTATAAACATATTAGGTTCATTCATGTCCTTTTTATGGGTTAAGAGATTCAATTTTATTGTTCAGGAGTGTTTTCTTCCTTGGTTTTAATAACCGGTTTACTTATATTCATGTACAGATAAACATGTAGAATGATAAAGGTTGTCCAGAATAAAAGTTTTATTTTATTTTTTAACATACAGAAGATTACATGGTTATAAAATTCATTTGGTTATTGGGAGTGAATATGAATCATTATATAAAACATTAATGATAATTGTTTGGGTTAATTGGTTGTTTTTTATCACAATGAACTCATTTTGATTTAGAAATTAATATCACATGTGTGAAAAACGATTCTAGAACCTTAAATAAGTAATAATACATATATTATATTATTTTTAAACCATAAAAATGGTTTCATTACCATAATTTAATATGGTAATAGAAATTGAAAACTCATCATCCTTGAATGTGATAAATTAACACATCTCGAAGGGTGTTTTCATTTATAGTATAAAAGGAGAGGAAAGGAGATATGATGATGAATTATTTCATTATCACAAAAAACTTACAGTACATGAAAGGTAATATAGTTATCATAACATTTGGATGAAAGAAGGTGAGGAAATAAAAATAAAATAATTGAATTCCAAATAAAAAAAAGTTGAGAAATTCTTTATGAAAATTCGGCAGCCTAACGATGTCAATTAAAAATTAATAAAATACTTTAATGAGAGAAAAAAGGGTATCTAATAATTTTTACATAATATGTGAATTAAGTGGGATATTTAATGAAATATACAAACATAATACAATTTAAATTAACATATAATAACATAATAAGAGTGCTTGAAAAAGAGAGAGATTTTGAGATGAAAATTATGCAGCATAACGGCCATGAAACATGGTTTTAGAAAACATTAAAAAGAGAGGAGACAGGGGTGAAATATTAATAAAAGACTCATAAAATAGTATAGGGATAGAATAAAATTTAAATAATAAAATGGTATGAAAACTTGAAATACGTACCACATAAAAGTGGACTTGAATGGAAAAGAGAAGTTGAGAATCCCCTTACCTTGTAGAGTAACTCCTAAAACATGAATGTTGGAACCTTGGGGGTTTGAGGACACCATGTAAGGAATCCTAGGGAGGTAAAAATACCATATATTTGAGGATGAAAAATTTTTAATGAAATAAAATGAAGGAATGGGTGGGTATTTATAGTAAAAGAGGGGAAGTTTTTTATTAATTTCAAAGGACACCTAATTAGTGGTTTTTAAAAAACCATGGGCTTTCCCATGGTATTATCCAATTGGGACACCACGTATAATATTTTACTATAAAAATTTAGACTGTAATTTTATATTAATTATTAAATCATTATGATGTCATTAAACAAACTAAAAACTCAAAATTATATTTTTACTATTCATGAAAAATTATATTATTTTAGAAAAATCCCAAAAATTCACCCCAATTATTTTTTGACGTGTAGAATTAAAAAATGAAATCCATTTTTTGAAAATAATTTCCTAAATATTTTTAATTTAATTTATAAATAAAATAATAATTTATTCCAAAAAAACATCTTTAAAACTATAACTCGTTTTATAACACCTTGAGAAATTAATCAAGGTTCCATAAAATTATCTTATAAATATAAGAAAATAAAATAACAATTTATGATTACATTTTATGAAAATAAATTTCCATTTTATATTATTAAATTAATCATGAAATTTTAATTAAAATATTTATGACATACAAAAATGCCAATACTTACATTATGATCATTTTTTTAACTTATAAGATATCAAAATTGTATTTATACATTCATGGGTGATGTTTATATTTTTTTGGAAGATTTAATATTCATTACTATTCATTAATATTCATAAGGGTATGTTACTATTCATATGGGTATGTTACTATTCACTAAAAATTATGTTTTTCTTATCAGACTCTAAATATCTTACTGAACACAACCGTGTATATCAGTTTTTCAAAATTCAAATCACAGAGGTGGAAAAAATTAGGTTTATTGGCTAGGTTATAACAAAGTGATGTTTTGTAGAGACTCAATATTTTATTAATTCTGTATTAAATATATTTTTAAATTCTTGGGGATTTCTATTATTCCCCCCTCAACAAAATTGCTTCCTCGCATTTCAAGACTACACTTTGAATGTTAAAGGTTGATGCTTGAAAATTACCTTGTGGGAAACCCACATCGAAAATAGGGTTAATAAAATATCCTCCTAAAAAGGGGTTAAGGGAAATGAGTTGGTCACTGTAAAAATTATGATTTTGAATGGGGAGACATTATTTGGAAATAAAAACCTAGACATGGAAGGAAAATATAACTATGAAGTTATGTTGGAACATATTCAGATGGAATTTTATTACTACAAAACTATAAACTACTGTAAAAAAATAATCGATATTATAAAAGATTATGATAATAGGACAAAAATTTATTTCAGACATTTTTCCTTGGGTTGATGAATTATTCCACTCTATAAGAGTATAAATATATGTTTCTATTTACAAATTCGTCATTTGATTGTACCTTAAACTATCTATACTTCATCACTTAGCACAGGTAACGCTATATGGTGAAGTGATACACTAACCTCAAAAAGCTTGTATAATGGTTAACTTAAATCATTTCATAAATGGTTAAAAATTCCAAAATATAATTTTTCAACACTTTAGAATGAAGGTATCTGAATTTAAAAGATGAACTTATCATTAACCCTTAATCAACATGAAGCAGCTCTAAATTTTCACATTCCAAACATGAGAATAACTTCATCATGTATTCTTTTGAAATATGGTAAAAACTTGAATTATTATAAAAACTATATTGGAAACATTAATTCTTCCATATTCATTAAGAAAGATACATGTTATTGGATATATTCCTTAAATATAAAAGTGTTATAAAATCCATTGATTATAGAATATACCACTTCTCAACTAGTCAATAATCAATTCCAAGATAGTCAGTACATATCTGAAACAATCATTTCTTCATCATTATCTCAACATTAGATATATATTAAGGTTTTTCTTTCCCTCAATCTCATTTTTTATAAAATTTTAAATTTACACTGAATATCTTTTCTTGGTACCATTAAACTTATGGTTTCAAATCCTTAATAAAAATGTATTGCAGTACAATCCTCATATATTCCATAATTCTTATAACCAGTACATTACTGACAAAATATTCAAAAGAAATGATACTTGACTAGGTATATTAATCATTATAATTCATATTTGGTAGCATCATAACTTGATCATTATCCAAGATCATCATTTGGGGTATATTCCTTTGACTCTTGGGACATTGATTCACATAGCGTCCTATCTCCTTGCAGTTGAAGCATTGTACATTGGAAACCTTTTTCTTACCCTTGTAGACATGAACTTGGTTTCCTTTTTCTCCACACTAATAACAAACACTCATTCCCTTCAATTTTTACCAGGGTGATTATTTCCATAGTTATCACATGTAAGAAAACCCCTCTTTTCCTTCATCCATTTATCTATATTTTTATATACCATCATCTTCTTATTCTTTTTCCCTTCAAATCCATAGGATTCAAATAATTCTTTATATACATTGTTAAAACATGATACTATTTACTTATATGATGAGTACATATGGGAGGCTATCTTCCTTTGAAGCGATGGCTTAAGACCATGATAGATATGATCCTTCTTACTATTTACATCACGTGCATTGGTGATGATCTCATTACTTTTGCTAGGATCCATTTCTAAATAATGGCATACATTATATTAGATTATAAATCATGATTTATAATATGAACTTAGAAAAATACTTATAATAAATTGAAATATTATCCATAACTAATCTCATAATCGTAAACAAGGTTTCTTTGAAGAAAAAATTACATTTAATTCCTTCATAATTGTTTGTAAAGAAAATGTAAATTATCCTAAGCATATCCCTCAAGACTGTCAAACCAAGTGTGCAGTAAGGCCCGTTGTTGTGTACTAGGACACCCTAATTCAACCCAAAACTCATTTTCAAAGTTTTTACTCCTAGGTACATCTGTGCCAGAACCACGTCCACTTGTAGTATCCAAATAAGGATATATTTGCTAGAAATATCCACATAATCTATTCCTTACCAATATTCTGGGACATTCTTTTATTTTTATCCTCAAATTATATCTTTGGTTTGTGTTCCCTAATCTACTTTTTCTAAATCTAGTTCCAAGTTTTCTATTAAACTTCCTTTGATACCAACTGTAATGCCATGATCCCAGAAGCCTAGTGCCGGTGGATTATCTTAATATATTGGCACGATTACAAGGAATAAAATACCAAATAAACTACTAGTTTAGTAGTTTTGGAAATCCATATACATACATAATTTCAAAATTACAACTTGAAATGAAAACAACATAAAAGTTATGTTGTGAACATCAAATACTCTAATATTATTCCTGCAAGTCAATCATAGTATACCTCCTCATGTCCTGAGAAAAAATGAAACATAAGAAGGGGCGAGATCAGATGCTCAGTAAGGGTAAACATTAAAGCGTAAGATGACATAAACATTAGACATAGTGAATAATTGAAAACACATGCCTTTAAAAATAAATATGAACATAAAATTGTACGAATATGAGCTGAGTAAATATTCCCATAAAAAAACATAATCATGGGTATTATACTAGTCGAATAAACACATGAACTATCAATTTATAGCTTCATAATGATGGAAATTTATATGACGTACATTCTGAAACTTATAATCATGGCCTCTACTAAGAAGTCTAAAAATAATTAAGGCCTCGGCCAAAACCATATCTCAAAATGGGAAAGTCCTCAGCAAAGTCCATATATATTTGTCTCAAAAGACCTATAGATTCATAGAGGGACTATAGTAGGCCCCACTCATCACATAATAAGACAAATTCATTCCTCATATGAATGGGGATAAAGATAAACAACATATAGATTCATATTGAAACTAACATATGAAACATAAATAAATTTCCTCAAACATTAAGCCTAAACACTAACCATTCAGAGTAAATTGGTGAATGGTTTTAGGATAGAAAACCCACAGTAAAATTAATCATAAAAAATTCAATTAAATATTATATATTATATCATAAAATATTAATCCCAAAAATACATGAGAATCAACAAAAGTGTTGAAACAAAAGAAGATACTCTAATAAAATCATCGAGTAATTCTTTAGATAAATACTCTTTTACTTTGAAAAAAATAGTTTTTTTGGAAATTTATTTGTATAAATCCATAACTGAAGTAAGATAGTATTTTCATAATAAAATGAGTGATTTTAGAAATATAATGGTTGCTAAAAACATATTATATAGTTCCCTTGAAAATAGGTAAGAGTTTGAGATGTTCCCTTGAATCAGGTTTGTATTACGGGAAAAAATTTTGAAAGTTCCTTTTAAAAAATATAACTACCCATAAATGAAAGTAGTATTATGGTTGGTACACATATATAGAACATTCACACAAAATTTATGAAGAGTACATAAGAATAAATAAGAATATCATTGAGGTTAATAGAGAATAACAGAAACCCGAATGAAAATGGAGGTTTGAGTATAAAAATACTTACAACATTGTAATTAATTGAATCGTATTCCCCAAATTAATAATCATTAAATTATACATTTAATATCATGAAAATAAATATATTCATTATATGAAACATAAATGGGAAGTATAAGTACACCATACATAATAAAGAGTGGTGGATAAGGAATATCTCACAAAAATGGAAGTGAGATGAGGAAACCCTTACCTTAAGTCTGAAGGTGTTCCTCACTTGATCTTAATGACCTGAATAGTCAAATTTAGGTTCATAAATTAATGAATCCATAACCCCCTATAAATCTAATTTATTCTTTATAACCATATTAGGTTCATTCATGTCATTTTTATGGGTTAAGGGATTCAATTTCATTGTTCAGGATTATTTTCTTCCTTGGTTTTTAATATCGGTATACTTACATTCATATATAGATAAACATGTAGAATGATAATGGTTGTATAGAATAGAATTTGTATTTTATTTTTTAACATACATAATATTACATGGTTATAAAATTAATTTGGTTATTGGGAGTGAAGATGAATCATTATATAAAACATTAATGATAATTTTTTGGGTTAATTAGCGGTTTTTTATCACAACGAACTCATTTTGATTTAGAAATTAATATCATGTGTAAAAAAAGATTCAAGAACCTAAAATAAGTTATGATAAATGTATTATAGTTTTTTTCATCCATAAAAATGGTTTCATGACCATAATTTAATATGGTAATATAAATTGAAAACTCGTTGTCCTTGAATGTGATAAATTAACACATCTCAGATGGTGTTTTCATTTCTAGTATAAAAGAAGGGGAAAGGAGAGATGATGATGAATTATTACATTATCACAAAAAAATTATAGTATATGAAAGTTATTTAATTTATCATAAGATTTGGATTAAAGGATTTGAGGAAAGAAAAATAAAATAAAGGAACTTGAAATAAAAGAAAAGTTGAGAAATTCCTTACGAAAATTCGGCAGCCTAACGGCGTCACTAAAAAATGCATAAAATATTTTGATGAGAAAAAAAACGGGTATCTCATAATTGTTAAATAATATGTACAGTAAGTTATATATGGAATGAAATATCCCAACATAATTTAATTTAAATTAAAATATAACAACATAATATGAGTTCTTGAAAAAGAGAGATTTTGAGATGAAAATTCTGCAACATAACGACTATTCAACAAGATTTTAGAAAACATTAAAAAGAGAGGAGATAGGGGTCACGCATTCATAAAAGACTCATAAAATATTATAGATATAGAATAAAATTTAAATAAGAACATGGTATGAAAACTTGAAATATATACCACATAAAAGTGAACTTGAATGGAAAAGAGAAGTTGAGAATTCCCTTAATTTGTAGAGTAACTCCTAAAACAAGAATTTTGGGACCTTGGGGGCTTGAGGGAAACTTTGTAGAACTCCTAAGAAGGTAAAAATACCAGATATTCTAGGATGATGAATTTGGAATGAAATAAAACAAAGGAATGGGTGGGTATTTATAGTAAAAGAGGGGGAGTTTTTTATTAATTTCAAAGGACACCTCATTAGTGGTTTTTGAAAAACCATGGGCTTGCCCATGGTATTATCCACTTGGGAAACCTCATATCATGTTTTACTCTACATAATTCAACCATCATTTTATATTAATTATTACATCATTATGATGTCATTAAACATACTGAAAACTCAAAACTCTATTTTTACTATTCACAAAAAATTCAGTATTTTAGAAAATTCCCAAAAATTCACCACAACCATTTTTTGACGTGTAGAATTAAAAAATCAAATCCATTTTTCATAAAAAAAATCCTAAATATTTTTAATTTAATTTTTAAATAAAATAATAATTTATTCCAAAAAATAACTTTAAAACTATAACTCGTTTTATAACACCTTGAGAAATTAATCAAGGTCCCATAAAATTATTTTATAACCATAAGACAATAAATTAACAATTTATGATTCAATTTTATGAAAATAAATTTCCATTTTAAATTATTAAATTAACCATAAAATAGTAATTAAAATATTTATGATATACAAAAATACCAATACTTACACAATGATCATTTTTTCTCTTATAAGATTTCTAAATTGTTTTTATACATTCATGGGTGAAGTTTATATTTTTTTGGCCAATTTACTATTCATTACTATTCATAAGGGTATGTTACTATTCATAAGGGTATGTTATTATTCGCCAAAAATTAAGTCTATCTAATCAGACTCTAAATATCTTACTGAACGCAACTGTGTATATTAGTTTTTCGAAATTCAACACAGAGGTGGAAAAATTATATTTACTGGATAGGTTATAACAAAGTGGTGTTTTATAGAGACTCAGTGTTTCATGAATTTTGTATTAAATCTATTTGTAAATTCTTGGAGTGTTACAGTTATCTAATGTATTGAATATATGTTTCTCTCTCAAGTCAATATAGGATAAGGTCTTTCATATTGTTTGATATGCCTACTCGATGATAGTCACTATCCCCTAGCCTATTAGAGGCATACTTGGTGTGGCACACTCAGTATACTATCATCTTTGGTGGGACCCTAGTGGGTGAGTTCATTCCAAATAGATTTATTCAAAATAATTCAAAATCGAATTTAATAAATTAAAACCATAAATTTAAATCCATTTTAAATTAACTCCAATTATTTCCAAAAACTAATAAAATCTAATTAATTCCTAAAAAATGATTAATTTGTGAGGATATAATAAATGAAATTCGATAAAAAAAAGTGAAAATTATGTTTTCATCACTCTTCTACACTTATCTTTTTGACTCTGGGAAAAAAACTATATCCAAAATCAAATTCCTCATAAGACTTAAAATAAAAAAATCATTCAATCATTTGATAAAAATAAAAATTATAATGTCAGTTTTATGAAAAATAAATTCCTCTCCTTTTTTTATTTCACATTTTAATTCATTATTCCTCAAGAATACATCCATTACTCAATCAAAACCTACCACACATTAAATTACATGTAACTCTTAGTCAAGATAATATTTAAATGGTTTCATGCTCATACTTAGAAAATGAATTCTCACCATATTCTTATAAAAAGTTTCATTTCTCCACACTATGAAACATTAAAATGAATTTAATTGTTAGGCCTTTCTCAATGTGATTTTGTGCTATAAGGTTAATAGGATAAATTTTATAAAACAAAGGCTAAAAATATAAGGTTAAAATAATAAATATAATGCATTAACATTCAATTATTTCCAAGGAGTGAACCTCATAAAATCCCCCTTACAAATAAATTGCATCAAATACCCTTATTTATGGGACATGATTTAAATAATTAAGCTTAATTATTGATAATTAAACCTCATTATCCTTGTTTTTTTATATGTTTTTACATATATTTTGTTATTTTCTTTTCTTTTCTTATATTTTTTACATATATTTTTTCAAGGATAATGGAGTGAATAATGAAAGTAATAAATTTGAATCATGCCCATTTCTTTTCAAGATCCCAAAATTACTTCTCTACAAAATATTAAGAGTGAATTGTATGTGTGGAAAAATTATGTCTTAAAATGTGGTTTAAACCTATAAGTAAATTCATGTATTCTAAGGGATAAAATAGGGTTTATGTAAATCTAAGTCCAAGGAGAACATGGTCTAGGAAAAGAAGTGCAATAATAATTTAAAAAAAATTATGAACTATAAATAATTGAAAGATAAAAATCATAAGTTATATTTTACACATAATTCCCATGTTTCTCTTAAGAAATTTTTAATGAAATTCACTAGATCACTCTAAATAGCATCTAAAATAGACCACCACATTACCTTGGGTATGCCTCCCCTTACGCTAGAGGGTGTTGACTAGCATCAAGGGTCAATAGAGGTATAGTTTAGAGACTATACCCCATATATAAAATAATGAAATCATAAAATAAATAACTAAATAATAGAGAATTTAGGAAACATAAATGAATTAGATAATTCGATAAAAAAATTAAATGTAAAACATAAACTCAAATGGTTGTGATAAAATAAAAGTAAGTACACTGAGTATCTATGAATATCACATCCCAATATTTGAATAATTCAAGCTATATTCCTTGACCAAGCAATACCAAGCCTCAGCCAAACCTAAACCTACAACCAAGTGAAGGCTGTTCACTACCCTAGTGCAATGGAAGCCTGACTATGGAGTGATTATATAACTTGGTAGGGAACCACCAATGTGATATCATACTATACCGGTAATGTAGTGATATGTGTATGGGACATACTCTAATAAAATAAAAAACTACTACAAATAAATATACAAAAAACTAACAATACTTGATTCTACCTAATATAGGAATTTCTTTGAGAACATCACAATTACCATGCCAACCATTAACCCAACCACCCCAAGGGAACATACATATAAATCAATCCAATCCTAATAACCATTGTCGATCCTTGGGTTTGTGACCTTGATCAACCATACATGTCTCAGCCAATGCTAGAGTATCTTTTACAATGATCATCACCTTAAGGGAACCTTTGTCTAATCATTAGAGATCCCATACTAACACCTCCATCACAATGGGTAGTGGACCCTAGGGTGTCATCATGCATTCCTCACCTTCAATCCCTCAGGCTGAACCACATTGTAGTAACTGGGCATTTGTCACTGTTAGGTAAATATATAATTCCTAGGAGGTGGAATCCCTATGAAATCATATATGTCAAGGTGTAACTAATTCTGGTCCAACTTAAGTAATAAAATGTAATACCCTCCCTATATCCCATTTTCAATCTTCTAGGCATACAATATTTTTTGATTCCTCAATCGATCTATCTCAGCTGCATCCACGTAATATTATGGGTAACCTAATCATCGATCGAGTGGATCCAACAATCACCCTTAGGATTTCCAACATTTTTACTTGGGGATATACACCTACCTATAACTTCATACATCCATTTGAATCATGGGTAATACATGAATTCATAATGGTCTACTGGTATCCCCATTTAAATCTTAGCACCTGGGAATTAACAATAGTATGATAATATCATATGAATCTATTCCATCCCATGCATTCCTATATATGAGGCCACACACACTAAGATGTTCAATCCTAGGTACCACATCTTTGAATATACTCATTCATCAACCAAATTACTAGATCTTAGTTTATCTAGGAATCTTCCCCCAATATAATGTGAGAATGTATCCCAACCATATCGGGAATCCTAGGGACTCATCCATTTCAATAGGTGATTCTTGGGCATCTCAAAAAATCATAATAGTGTCAGGCCCAATAGTCGATTCCCATGTATCCTTGTAAGTCACATATTATAAAAAATAATTAAATAAAACATATCAAGCGTTAGTAAAACTCCCATTCCCATCACACTATCCATATACCCTTAGTCTCACATGTTTGGTATGAGTTATAGGTGAAACTTTCTACTATCTCTACCCATATCCACATACACCTTCTTAGGGTCATCTCATGAAGGTTCACCCTTGTGGGTTCCCTAGGTTATCACTATATTAAAGGCATCCCACTCAGGATCCTCAATCATATCTAGTCTCTCAAGCCAACTCCTGACACTCAAAAGATATCCCACCCCTCGACATCATCAATTTCATCTCATTACATCATAGGCCTCAGAGGTATGCCACATTGGTGACAGTCTTGAGAGATTCCTCAAGGCCCATATCTATGTCTAGGGTCACTCCATATTAGACAACTCACCCAACCGGTCTCTAATTAGCCTAATGTCTATCCACATAGACTTAACACGTCCAAAGGGTCCTCACAGATACTTCTAAGGCCATCCATTTCAAGTAATTTCACACTCCTTAGGGGTATCCACATGTCAAGGTCAAAGTCAAGGCCTCAACCATCTGTGACTAAGGCAATCAATCTAGTTCCAAGGACCCTCATGGTCTTAGAAAATTTTGTAGTCTACACATGAATTTTATTTTTAGAATAAATTTTTTAATTAAAACTAGTTCATAACTTTCAATGGTGAGACCATACAACACAGATAGATAAAACATTAATAAACCAAAAGGGTTAGTACACAGGAGAACCTACCTTATCCAAAATCTTTTTTATTTAATCCACAATATTATAAACCTCATCTAGGTCTGTCCAAGTCCTTTCAACCACTACTTATCCTTGCGTGTCCCAAACTCAAGCCAAGGAATCCAATATAATTAATTATATCCATTTATAATTAATTAAAATGTTCAATTTAAATAGGAATGAATTCCTAAAACTTTCCATTTGACTTTGTCACACCAAAACTGTAGGTGAAGGGGTGTATTCCCCTCTCGATGTACCCCTATACCAAGGCTATACAAAATCCCTAATTAACATCACTAACTCAATATCCCAGTGATTTAATTTAGGGTGAAACCCTTGAAAATCATTCTTGTGAGGTAAATTTTCCAAAATTGAAATGGAAAATATGAAGATGGTATCTTAAGACCTTCTTTATATAGGATGAGAAAAAAACACATCAAAAACAGTATATTTTACCATGATCTGGTGGAATCAGTGTCAAACCCTAAATTTCTTCATACCAAAATCATAAATGATGGAGGGAACAAACTGAGGAATAAAAGTAGGTGGAATAACCTTACCTATGATTTCTTTGACTCGCACTTAGAGCCACCCAAAATGGAGGGAAAACAAGCTAGGAGAGGTTTATTTGAAACCCTCTTATGCATACCGCTCTATCCGAGAAGAAGGGGGTAGATCCCACTTTTAACTTTTTAGAAGAAACCTAGTTGGGAAAATTTACAATGTGACCATATGTGCCACACCATGAATTTTCAATAAATTCCATCAAATATATCATTCATCCCTATTTCAAATCCTGAATTCCCCCAGAACACCCCATGAAACATATTCACAACATGAATTCCCTATTTAAATTGTGAATGGCCTACAGTTATAATTTTCAGTAGCCGAGGCCCCCGACCACTCCTCCAGCATTCACTCAAACACATGGTACATCCACAAAACCTTAAACCACATCCAAAAATGCCATTTTGATATTTTTAAACTATAAAAATATCATTATGAATTAGGATTCACAAAATGAACTATCCAACAAAAAAATAAACATCTCTTTGAATTTTGTAACTCATCCAGACCCGGGGCATTACAATCTCCCCAAAATAAAACTTCACATCCCTAAGAAGTACAACCAACCACTTAATCAATTAACCAAAACTACCTAGTTCATTGATCTGTGTATAATTCACTACACTCTACATCATTCACCGAATGAGATCCCATTGTGCATCTCCAAGCACACGGAACTCAAATCATCAAAATCTGAGTTACCACCTATCACCATCAGTAAACTACCAATATGGTGCCTGAAAACACCCATCCATCTTGGGATACCATTGAATCATCAATGATTCATCAAAATTTTAATGTTTCTCCCTACCATAGAACTCAACTCATTACAATTTATTCTGACCCACAACATTTACCCACTATTATAATTACCTAAACAAATGCATTCTCAATGGTCCAATGAACTGCTAACCACCTCCCACATGATGTCCCCAACATGGTTCCACTCTCACCATGTCCAACTACAATAAAAAAGCACTAATCATACTGTATATGGTTTAATTCCTCTAAAATCACTCAGTTATACCTATTGATGTTCCCTCAAGAGAAACACCGACAAAGTTGGTGTTTCCACAACCAACCCCCACACATGGGGTACTACTCCTAACCCAAATCACGGTACCATATTTACATTATTTTAAAATGTTTTTTCCTAAAATGGAACCATCACTATGTTTTATTTCATTATTCACCCCCTGAACCATGTGATGAAACTAGGTTTTACCCCCTGAATCACATGAAGAATGAGGTTCACCCCCTGAATCACAGGATGCAATAGGTTCACCCCCTGATTCACATGATGAAATAGGTTTTAACCCATTAAATCAAGTCATTATTCATGATTCACCTCATGAATCACCTTTAGATCACAAAAAAATCATCCAAATACCAATGTTAATGCACCGACACCAACCAATATTCATCTCAATATTAAATCCGGTAATTACCTCAGGGACAGATAAAATCATTTTCACTTACTCTATTCAACCATATAACAACTGATATTGTCATTCCCTAGCCCTTATAACATGAAGTTCATTTACACATGATTGATATTATTCTCCCTAATATAAGAGTATCATTATATTCTACCAAAGAACCTAAATGCCCATCATCCATATCCCATGTCCCATCTATCACTGAACACAATAGGAAGACATGGCCAAACCCGCTCATAACCGAGCACCAACCAGAGCATTGATTTACTGCTCATTACCAACTCTTGGAAACACTATCCATTAAATACAATTAAATTAATCTAAAAAAAGGGTTACAAACTAAACAAACTATGGTGGATCCCCACCATAGAGTGTCCCTCATACCACTCCTAAAGAAAAACCACAACAGCTTTATTCATAACTGAATGTGTGTGTATCCTCCTGATCAATGTTTATCACATTCCTAGGCCACTATGACCACAACCAAATCATTTAACCCCATAATTTTACATCCCACTCAAGGAAATAATTGATTTTAAAATTTATCAGGAACTATATTTAACGAGAACATACTACCTCAATTCCATTTCATCATAACAGTCGTATGCTCCCATACCACCTGATCACTGAAACCCAAACCATAATCATGTGAGTTTTAAATCACTAAATTATTTTTTCCATGCTTTATGGAATTTTATCAAACCACATCAAGAATATCCTAGTTTATCTTGTATAAAATCCCAAAATCCTTCCCATACTGAGTCCAACCATATGCTTATCCACCATCTTAACCATTCCAAGTAATGAGAATCAACATGCACTCTCAAGTCATACTAAAACACATCCACAATAGTTGGGTCATGTGGTTAAATGGTCCTTCCCTTGAAACCAGTATTGATACCATGACACTCTAAATGCTTTAGATCCCAAATCATAACCATGCCTTTTCCATAAACTCAATTTCACCTCCCATGCATCAATCTCAAAAGATATCACATACCTATGATTTCTATCTTTAAAGTGACCATAAACCTAGGAAAACCCCGCTCATTGGTTTCCCTAAATCATCATAAAATCTATAACTTAATAAACACTAAGTCTCATTTTAAGGTCTCTATCTCTCCCACCTAGTCCAAATGTCATGTATCGTATATGGTCAAAATTTATGAGACACCTCCCACACTCCTGTCTCCAAATATCCCATTGAATCCATCATGACAAAATACCCATTCAAGGGGTCTCACCCAAACATATCATCCAATACATAAAATTCCACTAGATAGTCCCATATACACATAATGGCATAAAATTACAACCCACCGTCTTACAATGTCATTGGTCCTTATTAAGCATCTACCTATGGGACTGGTCCCTTGAGAATCATAACTCATCGGTCACCATTATCATAGCTAATTACATAATACTACATAATATGAAATAAATAAAACCACAACCACTTTATTTATTAAGTATAATTTCATTCCAAGTTAAATGGTAAAACATTGTATAGTTTGTTACTATCACATTAAATAACCAATAATCTAGTCATGTCACAAAGGTAGGCTCAATCAACCGAAATCACCCCTGGATGATCTGTATCCAGCAAACCACCATCACATGGTCTGGTTAAGTAGAGTGTCATTACAAGATGTATGGGAAAATTCCATATAGATTGTTACTGGAACTTTATGTAAATGAACCTGAGAAATAGTAACCCGCTAGGTCTCACACTATGGAACCATCTACCTCACTAACTTACTAGGGTCACCTAATATCCCCTACACTAAGAGACCACATTATCTTTATCAATAAGTGTTTCTCCATAGAACCACATAACCTTACATCAGAAGGAAACACATATACAAGTCGATCTATATGAGTATGACGCCACCAAGAATTTATTCAGGAAAAAATCATATGACTAGTTGATGAAAATTTTAATAGTTTAACCTCTCATCAGTAACAAAAATAACAATAGAAGTACCCTACATGTCATGTAAATACTATATTCCAAATCGTGATACATGATATTCCACTTACCTATATGGGACAAGATTCAAATCCAGGACTGGTATCATGCCAACATGCCAAGATCCAAAATAACAATATAAATCATTAACCTCGAACATCTTATATGTCATGAAAAGTTGAAATCAATCAACTGTAACATTGAAAATATTAAACATCAAATCCCCATATCTAGTAACCTAGAATTCCTACTAGTAAAAATATTCATAACACACTAGTCTGATATCCATTTCAAGCTCCAACACACTCCTCTATCTCCTGGCTACCATTTTCCCAATATTAAGATAAAATTAAAAAAACATTTTATGCAACATTGAAATGACCCACCCCAACTCACTCTAAATAGTAGTCAAATTAGACCACCATGTGACCTCAGGCATACCCCCCCCCCCCCTGGTATACCAGAGGCAACCATCTAGTAATAGGGGTCTATATAGGTACTATAGTGGAGATTATACCCTCTATATCATAGTGAGAAATCATAAAATAAATAACATAATAACATAGTATATAGGTAATATAAATAAATAAGTGTATTATATGAAAAAAATAAATGTAGGACACAAACTTGAATGGTTATTTTCATATAAAATTAAAGTCATTGAGACTCTATGAATACCTCATTCTAATATTATGATAATCTAATCCATCCTGCTTGATCAAGTAATATTGGGCCTTGTCCCAACCTAAACCTACAACCAAGTGAATATTTCTAGAATGTTATAGTGAAATGGTAGACCGAGTAAGGATTGAGTGCATAACTTAGTATATAACCAATAAAATGGTACTGTATTATTCCAGTAATGTAGTGAAATGTACATATGATATGCTCTAATAAAATAAACAACTATTGAAATTAAATATTTAAAACCACCAAAAATACCTTATTAGGATTTATTTTAGAATATGTATGATCATGTCACAATAATCATTCCAATAAGTAACCCAACCTCCCCAAGGGTGCATACAAATAAACTAGGCTAATCCCTACAACCATCATTGGTCCTTGGGTATATGGCCCCGATTGACTATACATGCCTCGACTTGTGTCAGAGTGTCTCTAATAATTAGCATTGCATTAGGGGAACCTTTATCCAATCACTAGGGATCCCACACTCACACCTCCATCATGATGAGTAGAATACCATGTGGTGTCACTAGGCGTCCCTCATCTTCAATCTCTCAGGATAAACTCCATAGTACTACTTAGGTGTCTTTCACTACCAGGATGATGTCTGATTCCTATTAAGGGGAGGGGATTAAAATACTATACATCTAGGAATAATTCATTCATAATAAACCCAGGAAATAAAAGGTAATATGCTCTATTTATCCCACCATCAATCTTCTAGGCATCCAATATCTCATCAATCCTCAGTCGATCCATATCTGGTGTGTCCACCCAATCCTATGGGTATCCAAGAAATCGATAAAGGGGATCTAATAATCACCCTCAGGATGTCCAACATTCATTCTAATGGATATACTCTCACCCATCACCTCATACCACCATTTGAATCCTAGATATCATAGGTATTCAAAATGGTTGACTGGTATCCCCATTTGAATCCCAATACTCTGGCATTCGCAATGGTATCACAATATTTGAGGAATACCTACCATCTTGGGCATTCCAATATATGTGGCCTCACAAAGTAAAATGTTGTGTCCTAGGTAGAACCTCTAGGAATCCACTCACACATCCACTAAATCACTAGATTCTAGTTGAGAAAATCATATTCCCCCAATATAACATGAGATAGGATCCTAACCATACTGAGCATCCTAGGGTCACATCCATGTCAATATGTGATTATCGAGAACCTCAGGCAATCACAATAGTTTTAGGCCTAAAATCCAATTATCAATCATCCTGGTAAATCACATATCATAAAAAATAATTAAATAAAACATATTAAGGGCAGGTCGAATGCCCATGTCTATCACACTGTCCATAACCCCACAGGCTCATATGTTCAGTATGAGTTAAGGGTGACACCTACTATAATCTCCAACCAT
The DNA here is from genome assembly GCA_963277665.1 of Viscum album. Lineage (NCBI taxonomy): Eukaryota > Viridiplantae > Streptophyta > Magnoliopsida > Santalales > Viscaceae > Viscum > Viscum album. The sequence goes on from OY728137.1 coordinate 243,474,968, forward strand.
AACCACATACACCCACTTGGGGTAATCTCATGAAGGTTTACCCAGGGTACTCCCCTTGTTCATCACTACAGCAAAGGCATTACACTTGGGTTACTCAACCAAAATTGGCCTATTAGGCCAATAATTGACACTCAGAGTACATCTTGTCCCTCAGAATCATCAATTTCATCTCAAAAACTCACAATCCTTAGGGGTATTCCACGCTATTGAAAGTATATAGAGATGGATCAAGGCCTATCTATGTGCCCAGGGCCACTCCATACCGATAAACTCACCCAACCCATCTCTCATATTCCTAAGGTCTATCCACCTAGGCCTCACAAATCCCAAGATTCCTCACCAGGAAAACTAGAGTCGTCCATTTCAAGTCACATAACACTCTCTCTTGGAGGTGTCCACATGTCGAGGTCATCATCAAGGAATCATCCACTAGTGATTAAGGAAATTAACTCAATGCCAAGGATCATCATAGCCTCATCACTTTGTGAAATCTACACAAAATTTTCATTTTTAGAGAAAAATATTTATTAAAACAAGGTCATAAACCTCAATGGTGAGATAACACATCACATGGAGGGAAAAATTAATAAACCAAATGGGTAGTTATGCAAGACCACCTACCTCATTTGGGAGCTTATCCATTTAATCATCATCCTGAAAACTCTCGCTCGAGCTTAACCGGGTCCTTCTAGCCATTGCTCGTCCTTGCATGGACCATACTCAATGAAAGGAATATAAAATAATTAATTATAAAAAATTATAATTAATTAAACTATTTAATTTAAATAGGTGTAAATTCCAAAAACTCATCAATCAACCTCAACACACTGAAACTGCAGGTGATGGGGTGTAGTACGATCCAGATTCACCCTCAGACCTAGGCTACACAAAATCTATGATTAATATAACATTTTTAACAACCCAAAAATTTAATTTATGGTGAAAATATTTCAAAAATCCAAATGGTGACATACCTTTTCTAAAAATTCAATGGATGGAGTAAAAATGTCATCTTGAGACCTCATCAACATAGGTTGAGAAAAATCACCATCATAAATAAATGATTCCACCATGCTCTGGTGGAATTATAACCAAACCCTAAACCAATTTGCACCAAAATCATAAATAAAAGAGGGAAAACAAGGAGGAGGAGAGGAGTATGAAGAAACTTACCTTTTGATACCATCAAATCACACCCAAATACAACTAAAATAAAGGCAAAATTATAGAGGGGGCTTTGGCCAAATCCCTCTCATATATTATTCTCTATCCAAGAAGAAAGGGGTTGAGTCCCCTTTTAACTTTAAAAAAACCGGGATGGTCATATTCATGATGTGATCATATGCTTCATGCCATGAATTTTATAGCTGTTACCCAAGAGCTCTCATCCATCCATATTTCAATCCTTGAATTCCATAGACACACCCCATGAAACATATTCATGGAATGAATAACCTTTTCACACTGTAAATGGCCAACAGCTAAAACTTTTAGTAGCTCGAGCCCCAGCCACTCCTATGGAATTCAAAAAAAAAATTGGGATTCCTATTAAACCTTAAAAATGTCCAAAAAAACGTCATTTTGGGATTTAAAACCCTCAAAATTTCAGTCTGAATTCTTATTCTCAAAAATACCCTTCCAAAAAAACAAAATATTAAAATCCACCAAAATTTCATAACCCATCCAGAAATGGGGTATCAAATATGTGAAGGTATCTAAAAAAATATGTCAAAATAATATTATAATCCTATCAGAAAAGAGAAAAGGTTTTGTATTAAATCTCATGGGAATGGATTTCAAAAATTAGTCAAACTCATAAAAATATTTGAAGGTCAAAGTCAAGTAAAAATTCATGCTTATTAATAATCAATAAGAATCTATTTATTTTAAAATAATGAATAATTTCTCAAAAAACAACTAAGTCTAAAAAATAATTTGAATATTTTTTTAAGATCACATTTTCCTAAAGACAACAAAAACAAAAACAAAATTCAAATGTAAAAAACCCTAAAAATAATTGAAATCTATTCCCCCACACTAATATTTTACTACTCCCTGTTTAAGATCATGAAATGATAGTTGGGGAAATGGAATTAAAATGAGAAGGAAATATATCACCTGGTTATTTTCTAGTGGCATGAGATAATCTCTTGTTTTCCATTATCTACATCCTATAAGAAAAATAGGAAATATATTACAAAATTTATTCAAATGTAAAAAATGAATAAAACAAAAAAGGAGGGAGTGAGAGAGAGAATCTATGGGTCATACCCCATGTAGTGTTATATTTATACTACCTAAATCCAAGTGGATTTATTTTATTAACCCCAGTTAGAAGGGGGTGTGGTTTCCTTAACAGGTTCAACCTAAAATTACTTCCCCAATGTCCATGAGTACACATGGGGGTAGAGAACCCCAAAAATAAATAAAAACCACTCATCCACAATGTTAATATAGAAAGGGTGGTCTCTATGTATTATTTTATATCCTTCTATATGATGTTCTATTTAATTATAGTGGTTATTTACTACACCATGTGTCTTGTGTTCTCAATTTATAGCTCAACTCTTTCTTATATGGTATTCTCTTTTTCATGTTTTTCACTTTCTAGGGCTATAAATACCCTAGTCATATCTGAAATATGAACAAAATGAGAGTTAGAATACAATTCAATCAATGAAATCTTAAAGGAAATGGACTCCAAAGAAAGGTAAAATCCCATAATTAGTTTGGTTTGAATCTCTTTCTATTCCTCAGATTCCTATAGAATAAATTCTCAAATTTATGAGAGAGAAGGATTTTTAGGCTAAATTTCCACCCCATCAATATATTCATTTGGAAATACAATGGGAAGTCGTTACTTCTCATCTTCCTATTAAGGTACTTTCTCCATGTATGTTTGGACAATGGTGTCCACAATAGCCATCATGTTCTTAAATTCCACCATATCAATTTTTTGTTCTTTTAATTATTAACCCAATGGTAGGGAACAAGTGAAAAAACATTTTCACATCCATGGTTGTCGGTTCATCTTCTTATTGGTAACATATGGGCATGTGATTTAAATGTTATTTAGGTATAGTTTTTAAGTAGTAATCATCTAAATATCCATTTATGTACTTATAAATTTTATTTGTGTGTTACATCCATAGGAATTACTCTTTAAGTTCTTATGGTAAGAAAGAGTGGTTAGTAATAAATTGTTATTTCATGTGTGTATCTCTAACCTCACTAGTGAATTTTTACACTTCCTTAAACTAGGAATATAATTAGAGATCCATTATTATTGAACAATCCCATAATGACATTTATCCTGATTCATAGAAAAAAATTGATATATAGAGGATATTAAATGATAAAAAAAATCAAAAAAATTAATGAAACAAAAAATATTTTTAGTGTGAATTAAGTACACCTAACCAATGAGGCTCTTCAAAAATGAAACCAGGTTAATAAAAAACTAGATATGTGATCCTTATAAATTGAATTCTAAAAAATTGTGTGGTAATGTAATGTCATGGGTATTTGGAGAAAGTCTAAATTGTCACCTTTTTTAAATTTTTAGTGTTTTGTGGTTATTCCAACTCGTTCCTCATTTATAAAAACCTAATTCTGAGATCTCCTTTAACCCAAAACCTTGTTTTTAGATGATTTTAGGGGTTTGGAAAATGTATCGGGTGGTCAGATGGGTTTCGGGTTCATTAGAAGTCTGAATGGCCTTTTTTTAAAAGTGTTGGCTGAGACACATGGTTAGATTTAATTGTGTGGACCCCTTATAGAAACTGTATAGCCCCTTTTTACACTAATCATGGTTTGGGAAACCATTTAGGATGGGGCGCATGACCATGAGAGACCTCTAAATTTTTTAACATAGGAAATTCACATTTTCTACGCACAATTGGGAAAACCATGTGCATGACCACGTGCTTAGTAAAAAATTGGAAGTACCCTCAGACTATAAAATACATGGTTTCTGCATGGTTAGGCCTAACCATGTGGGATAACCATGCGAGGTCTGGGTCTTATGTAATAGGAGTCAAACGGCTACCACATGGTTTGGAAAATATGCAATTTAACTATGTGACTCATTAAAAGGGTGAAATGATGGAATTTATCCACCCTCTATTTCTTTCTTTTCTTCATTTATTCCTCCTTCACTTGTATTCTTCCTTTAGGTGTCATGGGAATTCCTCCACCTCCTCTAGGGTTTGAACCAACTTCTTCATCTTACCTCCATTCTTTAATATGTTAGTTGAATTGAATCCATATCAGTAAGGATTGTCATCCTCTTGCTTCTATTTCACTTTTCCTTTGCCTCAAAGACAACTAAATCCATGTAGGTCATTTTCCCCTATTTTTTGGATGTTCTTCTAAAACATCTATTTCTTCTTAATCAGTTTGAGTTAGAGGCTAATATCGGACATTACTATGTCTACGACTATGAGACAAGTGGTATATAATTTTCTTTCTGATTTCTAGAGGATTTGTGGGTGCATCTTTTAGTGTGCCATTGTGTTGACCGAGCAAGGCTTAATTAAATTAACGGTTGTATTTTAATTAATTAAATTAATCATTTGGTCATTTCCTGGCCATATTGATTCGTGTGAGGTTGGGTTAGAGGTCATCAACCACTTTGGTATTTTATCTAGGTGGGTTGTTTTTTTTAATTTACTTTTTTATTTAATTTTAATTGAAATATATGTATGAACATCTTCTGAGATCCATGGGATCATGATGGGTTCAACCCAAGGATTGAGATAGCTTTGGATATCTATTTTGAGAAAATGTCTTCGTCAGGATCGGTGAGGCCCAAATTGTTTGGGTGATTTTAATCATTGGTTAGAAGAATTGGTCATTAAATTAAGGAAGAAAGGTTGTTAGGTTATGGAAATGGACCATGTAATATTGAATGGCTTGGACATCATATTTGAGTGACATGGTTGTAGGGGTAATGAGGTTCTGGTCGATGCAGCTTAGGTTCTATTTGGTGATTTCGGCTCACTCGTATTGGATAATGAACATTTTGGAGTTGAGTTCACATAGGTTGACTCAGATGTTTGATGTGGTATGGAAAAATCATGTAGGTAGGGTCCCCCAGTAGTTGCAGATTAGGTAAAAGTTTGGGGTTTCTTTCCATAGAAGACTACAAGGATGGTAAGGATCCATCAGGTAACAGCATTGAGGTTTTCAATTGGGAGCTAAGTATCACCATGATTGAGGCTAGTGGGATGGAAATTATTTGGGAGGATGGATATCATCATTCCTAGGGACATTGACTACTGAGACAATGGTGATATTATTTTTAGGAAATATATTGTTGTGCCTCTGGATTTCGGTCTTTGAGTGATGGGTGCCATCGAGTAGGGGTCTCAGGTTCCATAGTTGTATTGATTAGTCATACATTTGGGACATCAATGACTTAACATGTACATGAGGTGTTGATAGTAACATGGTGTTGGGTGACTCATTTAGAGGTATAACCTGAGGTTTCACCTATATATTTCCATATCATGGGATTCATTGGGTTTAGACTAAGGATTCTCTCCATTACGGCATTTCAGCATTGTCTGAGGCAGGTGATAGCTTTCTGGTGGATTTTGAACAATAGGTAAGATTTTGTTTATTTAAAATAAATATGATGTTTATATTTATTTTTGTTACACATATACTTAATCAAAAATTTAAGGTAGGCACATATTGGTGGTGGATTGTTGAGACTCATTCTCACACCATATAGGGGCGCTTTGGGATTTATGTAGATTTCATGATTTTTCATTCAGGTAAAGTTTATGGATCTGGAGATGGACCTTAGTGTTGTGTGAGAGAAGGATGGAAAGGGACCTTGATATTCCTATATCATCTAGATTTTTCCTTTAGTTTTAATTTCTATATCAACATGACACTTATATTTATATACTAAGGTCAGCCATGGGTGACCATTTTTCTGCTTATTGATATGTATGACCCATTTTGGATTCATGTTCTGCCTGTTAGATATAAATGGAATGTTGTCTTGTTTATTTATTTTTGTTGCAGTTGTTTTTCTAGCTTTCACTATTGAATATAATTGCTTGTGTTTATGAATTGAACAGGTTACTCATTTGAGTCTATCATTATTTATTTCCAATTATTATATATATCATACCACTATTATTTCATCACATGAGATTTTTGTATCCCCACTATCACCCCTTTACACCCTCGTTGCTAGTTGGCATCCTTTGGAATATGAGAGGGTGCACTTAAGTCTAGTGGAACTTTGCTTGAAATCATTTTTCATGTGGCTAATCAGGTATGGGTTATACAAATGCTATCAGATCAGTGACTGGGAATTACTATCGATGTTCGACTGTCTATTAATGGTACCAAATTCTTTTTCTTTTATAATTTGGTTTTACTATTTCAGTTATGGTATATGGATATTAGGATGTTGTTGAAACTAGGTTTAGAAATCGTGTTTGGGTGCCTTCCTCCCCATGCACGAGGGATATACCAAGTATCCAGGGGTGGTATTTTTTTTTCTTTTTTTCTCTTTTTATAGTTGATTTGATTTCCACCTTGAGTGGTGCACTTGAAATGTGATTATTATCTATTTTAAAAAATGTCCCTTGACCTAGGAAGGTAAGGAAGGAAATATTATACCCTTGTCTTGGTACGGTAAGGGGTGTTTATTATTCTTATTTATACTTCTGATTAGTCACGTATTAGGATTTTTTATAAATTATATGTATATATATATTTATGTGTGAATATTCTTGTGATAGAATTCTTGTGATTCCCATTAGGGGCATGGGTTGTGCTAAGAGGGGTTGGGTTGTCTAAAGTGTCAACAAAGGAAGCTAAGTAGTGTTTTCCTACCAATTTTCTCTTTGGTGGAATCTTACTCAACCATCCCAGGCAAGTGGAACCAACAAAATCTATTTTTTTCATGTGATATATATATATATATATATATATATATATATATGGGTTGGATCTTATAGGATAAAGAAGGTACGATGGTATGGGGTGGTGTTAATCACCAGGTTGGGAGATATGGTCATTGGATTGAGGTGACATGGTTCATCAAGATGGGCATGGCCTATAGAATATTTTATACTTGGCTCTGATAGTGGTGGTTTAGGAGGCCATGAGGCCAGAATTTATTGTGACATGGTTGCGATGGGGAACGGTAAGGGTGATTATGTTGTGTTGTATGTTACTATTTTCCTTATCTATGATGTATATATGTGTTATTTGAGCTCTCTAACCATGTAATGATATTTAGTGGGCTTCTACCTAGATGATTAGATGGAGCATCAGGCTGGTGGTGGCATGGTGCTGTAGGAGAACAAGTAGGTAGAGACCCTTGAAGATCAAGCAGATCATGAGCCATAGGTACAAGATCAGGCTCAAATTCTAGTGTAGGCAAGGTCACCTCCAGATATAACCACTTTTATTCCATGGATTGAAGAGAAACATAGAGAGATACTCGTATGTATTATCTAGTGTCTTTATAAGGGATCTTAGGGAGAAAATACATTGATGGGGTATCTGACTCGGGAGTTTCAGTCATAGCACCCACCACTATTTTAGGGTGAGGGTGGACCACATGTAGCTGAGAACTGGATTGAATCTATACAAATTATATTCGATTAGATAGAGATTCCTTCAGTAAGGAGAGTGAATCTAGTGACCTACATGCTTATAGGACCAAAAAATAACTAGTGGGATGTGTGGGTTTAGGTAGAAAGACATAATGGACTGGTCTGGAAGGATTTTGAGGCAACGTTCTTCGAGCACTTATTCCCAGAGATGCTGATGGTATAGAGATATTTTGAGTTCATGAGCCTTCATAATGGTGAAATGTCCATCATGGACTATTCAGAGACATTCATAGATTTGTCTCGCTTCACACCCAGCATGGTGGGAGACGACACCTCTAGGGTGAGGCATTTTGAGGATAGTTTATAGCACCCCATTCTGGTGTAAGTAAACATCTTTAGGTTGACCTCATTCTCATAGGTGGTGAATCAGGTGATCATAGCTGAGGGGAAATTGATGGATAGTTCGTACTTGATCCAGGTGATGGTGTTAGGTGATTTTACTGGTGATGCTTCTGATAGTAGGAAGTGAGGCCGGGATGAGTTCAGTAGGCCAGTCAGGACAAGGACTCAAGAATACCACTAAGGAGTGGGTCAATGATAGTGCGCTTCCAGTGTGGGAATTTAGGACATGTCTGGACTCAGTTTGATTAGCCTCTAAAGAAGTGTTGAGCATGTGGATAGGTTAGGCATCTTGAGGGGTTCTTGAGGAAGCCTTCTTGAATAGTTGGAATTCAGGGATCGGGGAAGACTCAGTGTTCTAAGGTCAGATCGACAGTGGCACAAGGTGGTGGTAGCCAAGCTTTATCTATACGCAAGGGTCATCGAAGATATATTAGTACCAAATAGCGGGTTCATTGGAAAGTGTTTTGTGTAGAAACATAGTTAGGTTAGGCTTCAGGAAGTCGGGCTTTAGGACAGGTGCATACCATGGAGCTTCCAAGGTCAGGGTATCCTGGTGAGTTGTTGATGGTTAGAGGTATACCATGGGTGTGATCAGGGTTTTTTTTTTGCTTTATTTCTGCATGGTATTTTTTGTGGAATGTCCATTTTGGGTGTATAAGGTGCACAAGATATATGTATTTACTAACCAGATGTTGGTTAGTAGGTTGACAACATTTCAAGATGCATTACATATATACATGAGGTGTGTGACACCAGGATCTATACGTGATCATCATTGAATGCATGATTATTGAGGTGCATTGGCATTAGGTAATCAAGGAGATGCAGGTTACTTAAGGTGCATGGGAATCTAGACATTAGTAAGATGTGAGGCTTGTTGAGATGCACGGCACTAGGATGGATTTGAGCATTCGATGAGATGAAGGACTACGTAGGTTCCATGTGTGACATGGGCAAGATGCGGGAATCAATGTGATGTGGGATTTTGATGGGTGTTGAGTTTGACACTAGAGTACCCGATGAGGTGCAGGAGTGATGATGCATCATGGGAGGACTTTTGAGTCTAGGTATGGTTAGTGGACCATTGGTATTTTTTTAATTTTGGGTAGGGATGTGACTAGGTAGGTCACTCCTAAGGTGGGGAGCCCCCTAGAAGTACTTGACCTATTCCCTTCTAACTTAGGTAGTCTGGGTTAATTTTAAAGATATGGTTATTTTTCGTACTATATCTAGGTTTTGTGTGATAGCTTAAGGTGAGCTATGTTAAGGTGGGGAGATTGTAAAGTCCTGGTCATTTGGATTAGGTCTAAATCCTCACTTGTTTTGAATTTTGGATTTTAGTGGGTATTATAACTCTTTCCTCATTTATCAAAACCGAATTCTAAGTTATCATTTAACCCAAAACCTTAATTTTAGATGGTTTTATGGGTTTGGAAAATTTCTTGGGTGTTCGGATGGGTTTCAGGTGTTTCAGAGGCCTGAATTCCCTATTTTGGAAAAGTGAAAGTTAAGGCGCATTGTTAGATTTAACTATGTAGCCCCCAAGTGGAAACTATCCATCCCCTTTTTCACCTAATCATGGTTTGGGAAACTATGCAGGATGGGGTGTACAATCGTGTGGTACCTCTTTAGTTTTTAAAATAGGTAATTTTCATGGTTTATGCACGGTTAGGAAAATTGTGTGCATGGTCGCACGCTTAGTGCTAAATGGGAAATACCCTCACACTGTAACATGAATGGTATGCACATGGTTAGGCCTAACCATGTGGGATAACCATGTGAGGTTTGGGTCTTATGAAGTAGGAGCCGTATAGTTTCCACAAGATTTAAAAAACTATACGAGCTAACCATGAGACACATTAAATGTGTTAAATGACCGATTTTCCCCTCCCTCTATTTCTTTCTTTTCTTCCTTTATTCCTCTATCATGTGGCCTTCTTGTTCTAGGCATCATGGGTGCTCCTCCTCGACCTCTAGGTTATGAGACAACTTCTCTATTTGAACTCTTCTATTTTATCTATCGGTTGCATTAAATCCATCTCAGTAAGGCTCATCAACCTCTTTCTTCTACTTCAATTTCCCTTTATTTCACAAACCGCTTAATCTGTTCAAGTTGTTTTTCCCTATTTTCATGGAGTTTTTATAAAATGAATATTTCTTCCAAATTGGTTTGAGTTAGAGGTTAAGATCATACATGCTTGTATCTTTTACTAAGAGGTAGGTTGTGCATACTTTTCTTTGTGATTTCATGATTGTTTGGGGGAACGGATTTTAGTGCACCATTGTGTTGACCGATAAAGACCTAATTAAATTAATAATTTTCTTTTAATTAATTAAATTTATCATTTGTTAATTCCCTAACCATGTTGATTCATACGAATCTATGTTAGAGGATGTTGACCGCTTGGGTAGTTTTTTTAGGTGGGTTTTTTGTTTTAAATTGATTTGTTGATTTAATTTTGAATTGAATTATATTTATGAACAGTTTGTGAGATCCATGGGATCATGAAGGTCCCATACAAAGGATTGAGATAGAATTGGATATCTTATTTGAGGAAATGTGTTCATCATGAAGGTAAAGGCCCAGATTATTTGGGTGATTTTGATCATTGGTTGGGAAACTTGGTCATCAGATTAAGGAAGCAAGGTTATCAGGTTATGAGAATGGCCCATGAGATATTGGATGGTGTGGCCATCGGATTTTTGTGACATGGTCATAGTGGAAAGGGGTTCTGGTTGATGTGGATTAGATTATATTTGGTGATTTTTGGTCACTTTTATTTTCCAATGTTCCGTTTTGATTCATGTGAACACATGTCGACACAGGTGTTTGAAGTGGTATTGACCACTCATGAGGGTAGAGGCACTAATAGTTGTGGCTTAGGTAAAAGATTGAGGATACTTATATTATAATGCCATGAGGATGGTGAGGATCCATGGGTGATAGTGTTGAGTATTTTGGTTGGGTGTTGGGGCTCTCTGTGCTTAAGGTTAGTTGTCCACGACTTGTTTAGGAGGTTGGACATCATCATTCCTCGGGAAGTCAGTTGTTGAGATGTCGGTGATATTATTTTGAAAATAGATAATAATGTTCCTCCAAATGTTGGGTTTCTATCTGATGGATGCCTTCGATTAGGGTTCTAAGGTACCATAGTTTTATTTATTGGGCATGCATTCATGATACTGGTGACTTAATAGGGACATGAGGTGTTGGGAGGCACATGGTGTCAGGTGACTCATTTAGAGGTAAAACCTTAGGGTTCACCTAGAAATTCTCATATCAGGGGATTCCATGGTTTTAGGCTAAGGATCCTCTCTACTATAGCATTCCAGCATTTTCCAAGGTAGTTGATAGTATCCTGGTGGATTTTGAGCACCAGTGAGGCTTGTTTTTTATTTAAACTACATGCATTTTTTAAAATTTTTATTACACACCTACTTAATAATAAATGTAATGTATGAATACATTGGTGGTGGCCTACTAAGACTCATTCTCACACCCTACACAGGCCCTTGAGGATTCATGTAGACTTCATGCTTCTACATTCAGGTAAAGGTTTGGTATATAAACGATAGAACTTAGTATTGATCATATGATGGATGGAAAGGGACCTTGAGGTTCCTATCTCAGCTAGAGTTTTCCTTTCATTTTATTTTATGTATCAGTATGCTATTTATATTTATATATTGAGTTTATACATGGGTGACCATTTTTCTTATTATTGATATGTATGGCCCATTTTGGATGCATGTTATTCTTGGTAGCTACAAATAGAATGTTGGATTGTTTATTTATTTCCATTGTAGTTGTTTATCTTGCTTCTGTTACTGTATGTAATTGCTTGTGTTTCCATCATAGGTGGGTTACTAGTTAGATTATGTCTTTCTTTATTTTTGTTGCTTATATATATAGCATACCACTATTATATCATCACATGAAGGTATAGTCTCCCCAATATCACCCCTTTACACCCTCATTACTAGTGACTAGCCTTTATTATGTGCGTATGTGTGCCTAAGGCTAGTGTCACTCGGACTGAAAGCACTGTTCATGTGGCTAATCATGTTGGGGCGCTATAGGTATGGGCACTGACCAGGTTCATCTCCCATGAGGAGTCACATTTTATATTTTTTTCTTTAATTAATTATTCATATTAGCAGGTAAATTTTATTTTAATATTAAAATAAAACAAATAAATAAAGGTAGAAAATTAAATGATCTTTGGAATGAAAACAAAGAAAAATGAGAAAAACTTTAGAGTGGAGAAAGGGTATTGATCTTTATGGTTCATCCAAGGACTCCTTAATTATCCATTTCTATTTTTTGAATCTATTTTTTAATTCAATCATAATCAATAATGAATTATATTACCCTGTATAATTTTTATAACTCAAAATTCATTTGAAAACCTTCATCAATACGTCAATCACACCTCCTTTATAGTGTAAGATGATGACAAACCCTGAATAAGGTATGAAACCACTTCCCACCACTATTAAACAATCAACTCACATCAAAGAACCAAAAGAAAAATGAGCTAAGTGAGGTTAGTGAAAATATTTAGTAATGGTGGGAATGAAACTGTAGGAAATGTTATGTAAAAGTAGACTCTTATCTCACAAACACACGCATACACCCACTATTGTATCACAAAATAGAATAAAACTTATAAAATTAAGTATCGAGGATTTAGGAATGAATTATACCTATCCTAAGGATCACACCCTTAATTTAACAACTACATAACTAGGGAGTATGAGTGAGGCACAATATGGTGGAGATAAAACATGAAAAAAATGAAAATATACAACATCACTAAATATAATTATAGAAAATAATGTACAAAATTATTATGATAAACCAAATCCATAAAGGAGAGGATAAGGTTTCAATCCCTTTTAAAAAGAGGGGTGAAATGCATGTATAAGTAGTGGGGTGATCATTATGTATGGGATTATTTCCATGAAAAAATGGTTTAGAAGATGATTCCACATGTAGAAATTTTTAACTATTCTATCAACTGGTTTTTTATTCCTTGAAATTATCCCACAAACTCTTATATATGATCTTTTATAGATGAGTGATAATTTTAGAGGATCATGAAAGAATTTTCCAATTAGTAAAAACTAAAAATATGAGAATATAACATTGATCAAAAGATGTTATATATAAAAATAATGTAACTCCTTGATTGATCCCACAATATCCATTATTATTAGAGGTCATTTAAGCCTTAATAGTCATTCCCAAACACTGGTTTTATGGTAGCATGATTTTAATGTGATCAAGATTCTTAGAAATATGTGACTAGAGCTATGATATAAAGATTTCATTTTCTATTTGAGCGTCATAAATAATTAATTCATGGATAATAGGTAGTGAGTTAGATAGGGGTGTGTTGAGGGAGTGGAGAAATAAATGGTTCAATTTTCATGGGCAGTCCTTAGAATTAACTTACACAACAGATTATAAAAATTTGTTAATATAATATGATTTTCTATTAATCTGATTCAGCAATGAAATTTTTGAGATTAATCACACATAGGGATTTATTTAGACTATTTAATAAGATGTGTGAATTGGATCATATATGTACCCTTGGTAGCACTTTCCCATTAGGTTTAATCACATGAAGTAATATTTTACCCTCGCATAAGTAAGTGGCATTGGGGTTTAATCTGACATGGGTTGAAATATCATATTTAAACTGAAATTAGGGGAGAGGGCCACTATTTTATTCTTATGTGATAGTGTATCCATGGAAATTGTTCTTATATAGGTGTTGATCACAGGATTTTAATCCTATGTTTCTCCATCTTAATCTCACATGGCTTCCATTGGATTAGATTAATATCACATAGCCTACCAAAACTAGTTTTTAATCATACATATCAACATTTAATTCCTTAAAATCATCAAAATGATAGAAATAAATGTATGATTTATTCCAAATAATTCAAATAGGAATTGAATCAATTAAAACCACGAATTTGATATCATTTTCAATTAACTCCAAAAATTTCCTAAATATAACAAAATATAATTAATAGCCTAAAAAAGTTTAATTTTTGGGGATTTAATACATGAAATTCAATAAAAATTTATGAAAATTAAGCTCTTATTAATGTAAGATTAACTAAAAGGTTAATTTTCATATTGAAGATTATCTTTGGTGTTATAGAAAATTAATTTATTGACACATAAGAAGAGTTTTAACTCATATAAGAGCAACTAAAAGATATGTAAGAGTAACCTAAATTTTTTATATGATACATAAGATATTTTTTTAAGGTCACATAATATTAAATAGGTTTTCTTAAAAATGATTAATATCTAAATTTTGATGATGTTTTTCAATTCTCTAGTAATTAAATGTCACAATTATAAGTGTTTAAATCTAAAATTCAAGGAAAATATTATAGTTCTAATATTTGAAGAATATAACACCATGATACTAATTTATATGCCAAAATTTTATTCTAGCATGTGTTATTACAGACATGGAAGATTTTTATGGTTTTGTAGAAATTCAAATACATGGAGAAGAAGTGATTCCTGGATATTTGAAGTGATTATTTGAAAGGATCATTGTGAAAGACATATAATGATTCAAAAGGAATAATTGACTACATTTATAAATATTAATGATTAGATGATTTAAAAATTATTATTTTAGAAATTTCAAGAGGAGAAGACAGTATCTCCAAAAATTATAGAGTTTCTATATTTGAATTGTGGAAAATTATTCAGATTATTTTTTTTTTTGAATTTATCAAATATGTTGAGTTGTAATAAGTGATAATGATAATGATAATAAAAAAATAATAAATGAGTTGAGAGAGAAAGACCAGAAATCTACTACTACTATAGTAATTTTGAAAGTAAAAGTTCTCAAAGAAGAGAAGTCCTAAATTCATGTTGAAGATTTTGAAGGAGAAGTTGTTTTTTTGGTGTAGAATCATCTAAATCCTAAAGGATGTCCTTTCATTTTGGTTTTATAATTAACTTGTAAACTAGAGGGATCTAATGAAAATAAAATTCAAGAGATATAGATATTGGGAAATAGCTTCTTATTTTAAGTATGATACCTTCCCATTTATAATCACTTTATATAATTAGTGATATATATGTGTCTCTCACTCAACCTAAACATCAAATGATGTATCCACCCACATGGGGAGAAAACCTCATAAAAACCCTATATAAATTTTTCCATGTTTATATCTTTTATATATAGGTAATGGTTAGACTATATGATTGAGAAGATCGTGATTATAATTAATCATTGAGGTTGATTTTCCTAAAATGAAATTATAAAAATTAAAATTTTGATCCACCCCCCCCCCCACCAATGTTTCACTATTGGATCGTGGTCACTTCACTTTCAATATTTCTTTTGTTTTTTAATGTTTTAGCTCTTCCTAATTATGGAACAAGAGGCTCAGTCACATCAATGAAAAGTGGATTAGTTAATTATCTAATATATATTTACATCTGTTTTTAAAAGTTGTTAAATTATACACATGTTACCATTTCTTGGCTATAAAATATAGCATAGTTTTTTTCAAGATCCATCCTTCACATAGAAACTCACAGTTACTTGAGTTTCTACATTCTAATCTTTATATTCATATAAAATCTAAAAATTTTAGGGGTTGAATTTATTTTTTAAATTTTATTAATGACTATTTACATAAGACTTGGGTGTCTATTTTTAATTCCAAAAGTCATTTTCTCAGTTATTTTTAGCAGTTTAAAGTTTTTGTAGAGAGAGGAATGGGTAAGAAGAAATATTCTATCATTGATAATAGGGATAATATTCTGGTACTTTTGTTGAGTATTTCATTCGTGAAGGAATTTGACATCAAAATATTCCTCCTAATACACCTTACCTAAATGGTGTAGTTGAGCAGATGGGTATGACTTTAATAGAAAGAGTTTGATTATTTCTTCCCAAATAAAAGTTTCATAGACATTTTCTAGTTGAGTCTTTAATTAATATTGCATATATTGTGAATTTTTTATATACCCTTTTTTTGTAGGTAAACACTATTGATAGGTTTTGGCATTAAAAAGATATTAAATATCATCAATTTTGTGTTTTTTGTTATAAATCCTTTATTCATGTTACAAAGAAATAAATATATAAGTTAGACGGTGAGATATGATAGTATATTTTCCTTAATTATAGACATGATGAGTTTGGGTATAGGTTTCAAAATCCGATTTTAAATATAATTTTTAATATTTTTGATGTAGTGTTTTTATAGGATCGTATAATTTTAGAAATTGATAAGTGATAAAAAAATTCAACATTCAATTTTGATAGTTTTGTTATTATTAATCTAGTTTATACTTCATATTTACCTCAGGTTTTCTATTATGATGATAATGTTGATGTGTAGAATTATTTTCAGAGTTAAGAGGTTAGAGAGAGATATTTCTAATTATTATATTTTTTTTAATGATATAGTTCAATGGGTTATTATTGAACCTATAGTTCCACTCAAGAGATCATCTCAACTACATACTCATTCTACATGGTATTCACCTAATCAGCATGAATGCCTCTCTAAAAGGGGGAATCCTAGTATTTTTATGAGGTTATGAAAAGTGATCAAAATTATAAATGGGTTATAGTAATGGATTATGATATGATATTATTTTTTGGTTTTTGTGGATTATCTTTTGATATTTTGCTAGCAGAAGAATACCCAAATAGCCAGAATTTATACTTGAATAGAAGCAACATCCATAATTAAAATAAAGAATAAAAAATATATAATACATAGTTATTGACTACATTGAATATCTTCTTTATTGATACAGTGATAACACTTGAGTAAGATCATAAATATAATCTGATCAGTTCATATTACCTCTGTTGAGGGAACATGAGCCACTGGATCCTGATATTTATTGGAGGATTCTGGAAACTCTTAAAAGGGGTGTTAGTACCTTCTCGAAAGAGATGAACGAGGCTTCAGAAAAATGATATTATAGAAATATTTACATGAAACTCATGATCATAGTCACCTTCGAACCAATGCACTATAGTCACACTAGCCAATATGGAGAACTGATTCTCCTTTTATATGTGATATCAGAAACTTATTCCTAAAGGAATAATATGACTATGTAACTTGATTATTATCAAATAATAACCATGATATTTACCTAGTTGATGAATGTGTTTAATTATCTTAATTCACATATTTAAATCCATTCATAACAGATTAATACATATATAAACTATGTTGTGGGGGGTATTATTATCATGTGAGAATATTATTAGTTACATCGCATGAAATCTATCCGAAAAATATATGCATCAAATGCATGTATCTACATACATCATATGCATGATTATATATGTTCACTATATAAATTTATATAAAAAATTATCTTATATTTTATATTAACATACTATATATATATATTATTTGTATATATATATGTATATGTGTGTGTATATATATACTACATGCGTCATATACTTCTATTCAACATATATAAATCATTTGAATGTGTGTTTTAGGGCATATTAAACAATCTACCATTTCAATAAAATATCATTGAGACTTTTTTCCAAACTCAACAACTATTTTTTAATCCATCAAAACTCATTTGGATACAGTTCCATCAAGATCTCTTTATTTTGGAACAAACACTTTTTCAAAAAAAATTATCCTTATCAAGCGGCCTAACAGTGTGACCCTACAGGAATTAACAGTATAGAAAACAAATAAAAAATCTATATTTTATAGATGTAATCAAATATCATCCTCTATTCAAGAATCAGTGCTACTCAAGATACTAAGGGGGTCTGGTGTGATCTCCCTCAAACATACTCATATCTCTATATGAACATGTCTACCACTAGATGTTCATATAAATGATATTTATAAATATATAATTTATTTTTCAATGACATTTATTGAACACTATATATAGATCACATCAATCAAGTATATTCAAACTCATCTTTTCTTGATTCTCTGGTAAAGAATGACCAAGTCGATGAATACATCACATTTCATTCATCTAACGGATTAGTACATCACATGTGTAACAACCAAGAAATTATATATATAAATTTACCTTATTAATATATATTTTTTATATAATTGAGTGTATATGATAAAAAATAATTTCACCTTATCATTAATTTGTAACATAATATTTTTATAAATATATTTCATGCTTTAAACGCATTTTCAAAAAAAATTGTGTTTTAAGCACTCACATCTAAAAAATATTATTTATTACTTATATAAGTATAATATAATAAAATGAAACATATTATTGGATTCATAATTTTAAAATTATATTAGGATTAATTTCTAGGATTATTCTAAAATAATTGATTTTTTGATGAATAGAGGAAAATATAGTTTTTTCCCAAACGGTGACTTCTATTACTTTATCAGTATATATACGAGACATAGAATTTTATAAAAAAACTTAAATGATCAGATATATATTTAAGTAATAATTTTAAAAATTTTAAATATAATTTTTGGAATTTATAAAACCTATGTTTAACCTTATAAAAAAGTAATATTTTAATAAAAAAATGTTTTTTTTGTATTTTCATTTAATTAAACATTATTTTTGTCAAATTTGGTTTTTTATTGATTTGAAATCCACATAAAATTTATTTTTTTATAATAAAAAATATATTTCTTGAGAATAAAAACATTGATAATCTTATCCCACACTTAAATGTTAAGCTTAAAATGAACTTTCTCTAAGAAATTTTTTTTACATGTTATGTGCGCTAGTACTAAAATTAATTTCTCTAAATCATATAAATTTTATTTTATAAAATTAATTCCTCATTCAAAAAAATTATAAATAATAAAATAATTTCAAATTTAATTTTTTCCATTAAAATTAGTTACCAAGGGTAAAAGTGGAGTTACCGTGGTAAGGGGAAATTGGGGTAAAAGTGGTTTAACATAGTGAAAATGGTTAAAACATGAGAAAAACATGTATGATATTGGATGAAGGAGGGAGTATAAACCTTATATATTTCACCAAACCCTTATTGGCAATTTTTAGAGACTTTTACCATGAATAATGGGATTAAATTATTGAAAAGTAAAGATATTTTACAAAAATGACACTCTCGTTACTAATAAAAGGATCTCACCTCCTCCCCATTTATCCAACCATTATAAATGTTTTGATCAAAAAACTCTAAAATATTATCTCCTCAACTTCTCTTGTTATATTATTCTTTTACACCCCACATGTCCCATATATCCAATAAGTTATGATAACACCATAATTTTTACTATGCTTAGGTGTTATTATACTAATGGAATACTCATTTTATACCCTCCACTAAAATCATTTATCAAAATCAAAATGTCATCATGCATGTGTATGAATACCGCCTCCATGAACGATAAGTTAAATATTTAATCACCACCTTAAATGGAAGGTTAAAAAGGCTATTTAATAAACTAATATTATATTTATTAAATGGTTAAAAAATTTATATTCTAATTATTTCATTTTCTACCCCCTCTTATTCCATAGAAAATTAAAGTGTTGCTCATGCATATTTACGGACTACCGACTCCAAGAAATGAAATGTTTTGTTTTACATAACCACCTAAAATGATTGATTTTAAAAATTTATTTTTTATGTAAAAATGATATTTTTTACACCATTAATATTATGGGACAATAATATTGAGAATTTTTATGTGTGGTTAACAAGAAAGTTTTGTAGTAACTTTAACTACCTTAGATGGATTTTTCAAGGCACCATTCTTAATTTGGGTCTATTTTTTGATAACCATTGAAACCATATAATTATTTTTCCAATGTAATCATAAATTACATGAAACTATAAAATTATATATATCATGAAGTTATTTTAAAAAGTTTTTGATGCTGGTGAAAAATGGAAAGTGTAACAAAGAAAACCAAACAAACTTAAGTAATCGACGTAAGCAGAAACTATATTAAAAATAAATAACAAAAAATAATAAATGGAACTTATAAAATTAAATAAATAAAAATAAGTTTCTTGTTTATGTATTTAATTAAATTAATTTAATTAATCAATATTTTAATCACAAGTTCATAGATAATTCTGACACGAGGTAAGAGATATTCTACGTTGCCCTTGTTACATGTCGATTACACACTCTCTTTCTTTTTACCAATTTTATAAAATATTATTCACATGAAACTATTCTATTTTGTGTATATATGTATCTGACGTATATACTTAATTAAATATCATTTTCATTTCTGGGGTTATATTTTTTTTATTTCCCTTCAAAACTACCACATTTAAGTAAACCCAGTTTAAGGGAACTTTCTTGTTTCTTGTATCATATCAAGAATCACCCCCATAAAATGTTTTCAAATCATTAATATATTCTAAAAAATATATTTATTTTATATATAACCTTTTTGGGTCAATTTTTTATTGAAAATAAAAAATTCCTTCTTTCTTTAAAATATCCTTTAGTTATTTTATAATGTTATACCCTGGTGGTTCATTTTTATTCTTTCTTCTCTAGATCATTGTCATAAATTTTATACAATGGAAATCCATATTCAATACCTATATCACCTTTTAAATTATGAATTTAAAAAAATAATTTAATTCTTTATTCTCTTGGGAATAATTATGATTTATCCTTTGATAATACCTTGAATCAAAATTATAAAACCAACTTCTTTCCCATGGGTTTGATAATGATTATGATTTATGTATGGTTTATTTTCCTCATGTGGTACATATATGTATGGTTTTCATTATGTGATAGGAGTTCCTGAAATTATATATCCCTTTAATGCATTGGGTAATGTTTTCATCTCATGAGATAGCATGTATGGTGCATGGGTAGTTAGCTTAAGCACACTATGTTATGTGATGGGTGGGACCAAAATTATATATCACTATAATGCATTGGTAAAACCTTTATATATCATGAGATGATATGTAATGTATTATGGAGTAAACCTAATCCCCCATGGGACTTTTTCCACTTTATGATGATGGTCTTGGGAGTTACCCTTAATGTATGTTTATGATGTCATGTATTATATTATTTCCACATATTCCATGATTCCATGATATTATGATTTCATTTCCTTATTCCATATTTGAATGTTTCTTATCATTATCTTTATGATATCACGTTATGACTCTTTACACTCATGTTATGCTTTATTTCCATGTTTATTCATTTGTTGAGATTTCTAGATCACCCTTTTCCTTATGTATTTCTCCTAGGGTGTCCTTTGTAGTTTTAGAAGATTTTTGGGGGTTAGGATTACTTTATAGAGTTATAAATAAATATTATGTTTTTTAATTTAAGATAATGTATTTATGTATCTAATATTCCAAAGACACCAGACCTCTAGATCCTATGTTTGTATTTGTTGTAAATTTATGTGAGAAATTATGAAATAATGTGTGTTTAAGTCTTAGGTCACTATATATGGTATCAAGGGAAGGTCTAGTTATTTTTTCTGATTAGGATTAGATAAAATTTGGGAAAACCCTATGGGATAGGCCTAATTATAGAAAAATATACTGAAATTTTGGAAAAGTTTTTAGTATGTGCTTTTCATAGAAATAAAATCCCTATTTAGATGCTAGAAATTGGATATGTATAGTTCATATATCCACCTAGGGGTAATCTCCCCAAAAAAAATAGTTAGTAATTGACTTAATCATCACTCTGATGCATGATTAGTGGGCCTAGGAATGCACACTTGGCTAGACAATACCAGGGGATATGATTTGGATAATTTATATGCTCTTTACAAACCATTATGGAACATTTGAATATAATGTTAGGTTATAGAAATTAATAGTAAATAGACCATAGATAACCTAGATTTAAACCTAAAGACTCATAAGTTAGGATATAGATGTCATTTATGAGTTATTCCTTCTATGTTCACTCTTTTCATTTTATATGCTTATTATTTTGAGTATTCTCATCCTTAAATTTATTTTGGATATAGTAAATGACAACAAACAGAACCAAATATTGAAATATTAACTCATTATCCATTCATGAACTTCAAATTTCCTATATGAATATAGTTTTACACATTATTTTATATCATTAAATTTTAGTAAAACTATTGAAACACCACCATAAATCATAGAGGTTGAATTATCGATAAGGATGGAAATGGTGAAATAATTTCACCTCAAGTATATAAATCCTACCTGGTAAATATATATAGGATAAATATTCTATTAAACCTTTAAATAATCCCTATAGTATATTTTATGTTATATTGGGAATAGACTAGATATATTTATATAAATACCACATCAACTTCCAAGAGAAGGAAATCACCTTCTATATCCTAAATCATCCTATAATTATATACAAGTGTAATAAGGAGGATAAAAATCCTTTGGAATCTTCATCACCATCATGGTTATCCTTTCCTTATATGAAATTATATCTAACTAAAATAATAGAAACAAAGTAGAGAACCACTTTTAAATACATTCCCATTGTAAAGGAATATGTGGATGTTTTACCTGAAGAATTACCTAGGAATATGTGGATGTTTTCCCATTGTAAAGGAATATGTGGATGTTTATTTCTTAATTAAACTTATACTTAGATATCTAATACTATCCAATAATATTTATAAAATGACCCCCATTTAAATGGAAGAATTTAATAAGAAACTACAAGATAATCTTGACAATTTTTCCATA
The DNA here is from genome assembly GCA_963277665.1 of Viscum album. NCBI lineage: Eukaryota > Viridiplantae > Streptophyta > Magnoliopsida > Santalales > Viscaceae > Viscum > Viscum album. The sequence continues at coordinate 243,497,679 of OY728137.1, forward strand.
CACCTGAGTGCTTCTCCATGGGGTTCATCGGTTCTCTTTGTCAAGAAGAATGATGGGTTGATAAATATGTGTATTGATTATCATAAACTCAAAAAGGTCACAATAAAGAGAGATTATCCCCTACCACAAATTAATGACTTCTTTAATTAGTCACACATATCTCAATACTTCTTTAAAGTGGACCTTGGATTGGGATATCACTAGTAAAAGGTGAAGAAGGAGGATATTCATAAGATAACCTTTCATATGAGGTGTGGTGTCACACACAGGTATGTAAAAATAGGTATGTATCAATTTATGTTTTTTCTTTTCAAACTTTAGGTTGTTTATAAAGTTGGGAGTCTTTTGGGAAGTTGGTGGAAATAGAGGTCTATCGGCTAGCCAGTATTGGCTAACAGAACACAAATAAGTTTATAAGTGTAACCAACTAACTAGTGGAATGGATAAAGGTGAAGGTATTATTTCTATACCCAGTAGCCAGCCAATGGGCTACCTGTAACTATAAGAATTTTGTATGCACCCACCAGCTAGTTGGTGAGACCTAGTGGCTATCCAATGGTGTCATTGAGAATCTAGATAAGTAAGGGTTAAATTTCCCCTAAATTTATGTTTTATTATTATATGATCATATACCTCAACCCTAATATGAATTTTTTATAACTAGAGGCCCCTTTTAATGATTTAAACTCTTCCCCTTCTTCTATTGGTGATTCTTCAAGCCAATTGAAATATTGGGTCTTTGTTATTCATAATATGATAAGAAGACTCCTAATATAGTTTCTCTACTCTTTATTCATATGTTTGATATCAATTATGATTATTTCATTAAATCTAGTGTGATCATAGAGATTTGACCTTGGTTTATTCATATCTAGATTCTCTAGGATCTAATCTCATCCTCTCCCATCTCCAGTCTTGAAGGCAATGTTTTTTCCATCAATTTTGAGGTAGGTGTCGTAATCCTATGGTCTAACCCTTGGAATGCCATATGTTATATGATTATTTCCTTTTATTTTGATTATGAAATTGATTTTTGGAATTAGATTTAATCATTAGGGTCTGTTAAAGGGGTTTTTAATTGGTTTTTTTAACCATATTTTATAGACTTTATGTGTTTGAAAAAAATTATCAAAGATGGTTTTAAAAGGGAAATGGTTTTTTATATATAAAAGTGGTGTGGGTCACTATAGAAAATGTTTTATGAAAATGTGGGCTTGGTTTTGAAATTTTTTTTCTTTGTAAGATTTTTATGAAACATGGTTTTGGAATATTCCTTATAAAATGTTTTAAAAACGTTTTTTTATCATGAATGTATTGATGATATAAGTGAACACTTGGGTGACTATGGGGTATGAAAAAAAACTAAACAAAAGATATTCGTAGGGAAGTTATATATAATTAGGGGAGGTTATCATGATTTCAGGGTTACTAGGTGGTATCCCTTATGAGGGACCTAGGTTCCTAGAGTATAGGAGTCACGTATGTCGGCTAGTATTCCTTAGTATGCCTTAGCGATTTGGTTGTGTATACACTTGTGTCATGGATTTCATAGTTGGTTTCTTTGAAATTACATTACGTGCATAATCTTGTTATATGATTACGTTCAAACTTTTTCATGTTATGTTATGTGATTCTTGAAAAGTGTTTATTTATCTATTTATTCTATTAAAAATTTAATATTTCATATTGTTCTATTTTGTTGAATTTGTAATGATTTTGAAAATAAACCCAAAGGATGATTTATAAATATAGAATGATTTATTATAAAGTGTTTTAGAAATATATTTTAAATAATAACTAATTTATACATGTGTTTATAAATTTTATAGATTATTTGGGGGTATACTACTGGGCTCTTCATCTCACACCCTATTATTTCCTTTAGGTGTTTATAGCCTTGGTTTTTTTGGACATGGGTAAAGGGAATAGTATCATGTATAGGACGACTCTCCTTTCTCATTTTTCCTACCAGTGTCTTGGGGTGGAGGTGAATTTTGGTCACATAGAGATAGACCCATGGGTTGTTTTAGGAACTATGTTGTTGATGGTCTTCTTGTTATGTTTTGAGAACTTTTTTGTTATTTTTTTTACATGTGATATATTTTGTTTATCCTCTTTTTTACTCTATGACACTTTTATTATATGTATTTTAAGGGTAAAATAATTCCTATATTCTCTTTTATGATACCCAGGTGTTGATTTCCAGACTTTGGTGATCATAAATGTGCTTCAGACCTTATGACAAGTTAATTAAGGTGAAGTTATGGGTTTACTCTGGTTGGTCTGTTACAAATTGGTATCAGGGCCTCAGGTTGCATTAAAGTATATTCTCATGCTTTTATATCACCCTATTATGACTAGTGGTTTTTTGATAAATTGGTCTTAGGACTTTCAACACTTGAGAGGAAGTGTGAGAGTGTGCCTGGCCAGTTTACTTTCATTACAAGCCTCGATTTACCATGGAAGGTCTAGGGTAGTTTAGTGTTCTTTTATATGGTTTTGACATTTTTCTTTAGTCCTTAAAATTATATTTATGTTTAAGGAATAAAATTATGTCCTAAATGTTTTTTTTTTCTATTTTTTTAGAGTTTACATCACCTCCAAGAATAATACTTGGGATTTCTAGAGTGGGGGCTCTAGAGAAATCCCCTTTGACAAATCCTCAAGTTGGTTTAGTTTTAGTGGAAATTATCATATGTACAATACAATATATTAGAAAGGTTTCAAATATTGAACTATAAAAAAATGTGGATCATGTTTCATATCTTACTAAGTAGCATATACTAATATTTCATGGTAACAAGTGTCCACAAGATACTAAGGAATGGATCGAAGGATAAAGAGAATTTTTCACTTTCTCAAAACTCCAAAGGAATCCAACATTGTATATTCCACTTATATGCTCAAAGGTCTATGGAGGAAGTGGTGTGGATATATATTTCAATACAAGATATATAAAACTATCACTTATAATTCCTTTAATGAGGCCTTCAACCAATAATTATATCATGAGACACTGAGGGTGTTGAAGGCATGAGAGTTGGTTACATTGGAGCAGGGAGATCATTCTATCATGAAGTATGATACTCGATTTTATGAATTGTTTCACTTATCTCTAGAGATTTTTGAAAATTATTATCTCAAGGAATAGAGGTTTAAAATGGGTTTAAGGGTATATGTGTGATATATATTTATTTTTATGTGCCTGCCCACCTATGTATAGGACATAGATAAGGTAGTTATAGCTGAGGATGACATAGTATGGAAGACATGATTCTTTTGAGCATTAGTGAAAATGGGAGGTAGCTATAGTTTTCTTCATAGTTATAAAAGAAAGTGGTATGAACAACACCAAGGTGAAATTCGGAGTGCATAATAGACATCAGGATAGAGTCAGATGGTCTGTTACTAGTGCAAGAAAAGGGGGTACCTCAAACCTGGTTATTAAGCTACACCTAAGGTGTTTCACACTTGTGATAAATTTGGTCATATTCAATGATTCTATGAGAGGCCATACCATGGTAGTATAGATAGATCCACCTTCACCCAAGGTTATTATTTTAGACCTAACACAGATAGAGGGGTGGGTTCTTGACAACATTCTAAGGGTAATGCTCAGATATAAAAGAAGGGGTAGGATGAGGTTGGACGTCTGTATGTAGTAGAGTGTATACCAGATGAGATAGAGGTAAGACCAAGTACCATGATTGGTATGGTGTTCATAGAATATTCTATAGTTATGAATTTGTTTTATATATGTGCAGCTCATTATTTTATATTTTCCAAACTTATCGGTACGTTTGGATTTTTTCCAAAGATCTTTCATTTATTGGTGACTCTTTCCACTCCTCTAGGAAAGAATTCAAAGCATGGATTTAAATATCCCAAGTGTCAGGTGATGATTACCAATTGCAAAACTCTGTGATACTTCTTAGTTATTGATCTTTAAATCTTTGATCTTATCCTTGGCATGGTTTAGATGATTAGTTATAAAGATCGGATCGATTGTTATCATCTTTACGTACAATTTCTCTCTCACAATAGAGTCACTCATGTCTTCAAGGGTGATTAGGATCCATGATCAAAAATATGAGGTCTGATTTATCCATGTGCAAAGTTGATCTCTTGTAAGTTTTTAGATTTGTTTCTTGATTTTGTTGATCCATGTCTTAGTGTCCCTCCTCTAGAAGTGGTGTGTGAGTATCCCAATGTGTTTCCATATAATCTATATGGGTTGCCACCTCATAGGTAATTTTATTTCTGTATAGAGTTTCTTCTAGGGAGGAGACCCATTTATATACCTTTGGACCTTATGGAACCCACTGAATTGAAATAATTAAATGTTCATCTTGATGATATTGAGGGTAAGGGATTTATTCATCCTTGCGTATCAACATGATAATATCTAGTGATCTTTGAAAATAAGTAATATGGGATTCTCTAAAAAAATTGATAACCTAAAACTCAACTAGGTGACTAAAGAACAAATATCCCTTACCTGGGATTGATGACCTTTTTTATCATCATAAGGGGCCTCAATGATTTGTGAAAATTGATCTAGGACCAGGGTACTATCAACTGAGAGTTCATAAGGAATATATTTATAAGATAGTGTTTATAAGTAGGTATGAGAATTATTAGTATTTGGTTATTTTATTTGACCTTACTAATGCTCATGTAATTTTTATGGCATTGATAACCTAAATATTTCTCCAGTTCGTATATTTAATTTTTTTATTTGTGGTTATCTTTGTGGAAGATATTCTTATTTATTCCATATTAGAGTAAGATCACATTACATATATGAATATCATCCTTGGAATACTAATATAACATCATCTATATGGGAAGCTATCTAAAAGTTAGTTCTAGATTCAGGAAGTGAAATTTTTGGGCCATGTAATTTTTAAGAAGTATATATTAGTGGATCTTGAAATGATTTAGGTGGTTATGTCTTGGGATCATCCTAGGAATGTGTTTGAGATCCAAGATTTCTAGGGTCTTCCTAGTTATTATAGGAAATTTTTTCAAGACTTTTCCAAGAATTCATACACTATAATGAAGTTGACTCATAAGGGTGTTATGTTTGTTTAAAGTGAGTAGTTCTAAAGTTACTATGAGGTGCTGAAAGTGAGATTTAATTCAACTCCAGTCTTGATTATTCCTGATCTAGGTGTTGTTTACGATGCATACTTTGATGACTCGGGTATGGGTTTGAGTTGTGTTCTGATACAGGGGAGACATGTGGTAACTTATGGATCTCATTAATAACACCCTCATAATAAAAACTACCCCACACGTGATCTTGAGTTTGAGGAAGTGATGTACTCTCATAAGATCTATCACCACTACCTCTTCAAGGAGTGTTTTATGGCTTATTCTGACCATATGAGTCTAAAGTATATTTTCACTCATAGGGATCTCAACTTGTAGGAGAGATGTTGGGTGGAGTATCTTAATAACATTTATTTTTATATTTTATATAGCATCAGTAAATGGAATGGGTCATTATATGCTTTAAGAAAAAAATACTGACTTAGGGGGTGAAAGAATCAGTGGAAGAATGGTGTTTGATAATCTTGTTTTCTGAGATTCACCTGAAATAAGATAGAGTTGATGGATAAGTGTTCCTAGATTTTACTCAGGAAGGATAATTTATGGATGATCAAATTTGATTTTTATAGGTTTAGGATGTAGTTTGTTAGTCTTTAAGTACATATATTTATGGTGGGAATACCTTGGGTGAGTGGTCTTAGCCTCCTGATGAATTTTTGTGCTTTTAAGGAAGAATGGTTATTCTGTTCAAAATGAGGTAGGGGTTGATGAATATTGAACACTAATTGAGTTTCTCCATGCATCCAAGATTCACCATGATTTGAGAAGTCATTATTAGTGGTTAGAAATGATACGATTAATTGATGATTTCGTATCTTAGTTCCTCAGATGTCAAAAAATCAATACATACAATCAGATACCTGCTGGGTTGTTACAACTATGTCTCATTAAAATGTGGAAAAGGGATGAGATATCCATGAAATTTGTGATTAGGATACCTCAGACTCCTAGTGGTAAGGATGTGATATGGGTGATTATTGATCGACTCATAAAATCAGTGCATTTTTACCTATTAAGGATTTGACCAAGGTGGAGGATCTTAGAAACTTATATGTGTGACAGATTATCAGGATTTATAGCATTCCATCATCTATTTTTTTAATATAGACCCTCACTTCACATATCAATTTTGGATTGGATTGTAGATAGTGATGTGTACTTAGTTAAAGTTGATCATGGATTATTCTCTACAGATATATGGTTAGACTAAGTGAGCCATCCATATTCTTTATGGCATGCTCTAAGCATGTGTGACTGACTTAAGTGTATCATGGGAGAATCATCCACCCTCAGTGAATTTATTTTATGATAATAATTATCAGGATTTGATCTAGATGGTGCCATTTGAGGCGTTTTATGAGTGGCTTTCAGATAGCCTCTTTGTTGGGAATAGGTTAGATAATAGTCCCTTGTTATACTGAATATCATTCAAGAGATTATGAATATCATGAAATTGATCAAGAAGGGGTAAGAGACATCTCAAATTCCCAAGAAATATTTTCATGATAGGAATCATCATCTATTTACCTTTGAGGTAGACGATCGGGTTTATCTCAAAGTTTTACCTTGGTTGGTACATAGGTTCCTGGGTAAGTAGGGTAAATTGAAACCTCATTGTGTCAACCCATTAAATATTTTATAGTGACTTGGGAAGTTGGATTATATTTTATACTTACCTGCTCATTTTAAATCTATCCATGATGTGTTCTATCTTTCCCAGCAAAAGAAGTATCATCCAGATCCATCCCATGTGATTGAGTTGGAGGATATTAATATTGAACCCAACACCTCAGTGGTTAAAAGATCTATTAGGATAGTGGACCTATAGGATAATGTGTTTCATTTAAAGATGATCCCATTAGTTTGAGTGATATGAAAATTTTGTAGGGATATCCATTAGACTTAGGAGTGCAAGTCCTTGATGTTTCATCAATGGTCTTAACTTTTCTCGGGTTCATGAGCTTGTACCTTTCTGGGGATAGAAAGATTTTATAGTGGGGAGAATTATCATTCCTATGTATTTATAACCAGTTATAGTTCCCTTTATATTTTTTACAATTTGGACTTTATTTTGTTTTTAAATTTGAGAGAGTTTTTGGGTAGCTGGTGGCAGCAAAGGGCCACCAGCTAGCTGGTTTTAGCTAAAAGAACACATATAAGTCTGCATGTGCCACCAGACAACTAGTGGGATTTCACCATCAAACCAGTGGTATTTATGGAGGTGTAGGTATTCTTCCTACACCAATCGTCTAGATAGTGAGGCCCAGTAGCTAGCTGGTGGTTCCACTGGGCATCTAAATTAGTAAGGGTGAAAATTTAAATTTCACTCGAATTAATGTTTAATCTCCTATAATCCCATCGTTAAATCATAATACATATTTCTTCAAACCATAGGCTCCTTGATGAAAATTTGGAATCTTTTCTTTCTTTTATTGGTTATCCTCCATTCCAATTGAATGCTTGGATCTTCGTTCTTTCTAATTTAGAAAGTTAATTCCTTCTAATATTGTCTCTCCTCTCTTCCTCCATGCATTTGATTTCACTTAAAACTAAATATCTAGATATATTGTGATCATTTAGAATTAACCTTGGTTTCTTTGTATATAGGTTCTCTAGGATCCAATCTCATCCTCTACCATCTCTATTCCCAAAGGCAATGTTTTTTCCATCAATTTTTATTTAGGTGTCTCTATTATATGCTCTATCCCTTATCATGCCTTATGATATTTTATGTTTTCCTTTGATTTTTATTATGAAATTGAATTTTGGAATTGTTTTTTATATTTTGGGTCTAGAAAAGGAGTTTTCATATTGTCTCTTTTTTAGAAATCAAATTTCATTCACTTTATGTGTTTGAATAATTTCATTAATGATGGTTTTGAAAGGTAAATGGTTTTTAAGCATTAAAGAAATTTAGATCGCTATAGAAATTTTTTTAATAAAATGTGGGGTTGGTTTTGAAATGGATAATGATTTGGGAAATGGTTTTGAGAAATGGTTTTAGCATATACCTTGGAAAATTTTTCAGAAACATTATTTTGTTTATCTTTAACATATTGATGATGTAATAACACACTTGAGAGACCATGGGGTATGAGGAAAAGAAGAAAAAAGACTACCCTGGTGGAGTTAGCTATCACTAGCAGAGGTTCTCTTGATTTAATGGAAACTAGTGGTTATCCTTTATAAGGGACCAAGGTTACCATACTATAGTATTCACATATTTCATCTATTCTTCTTTAGTGTATCTCAGTAGTTTGATTGTGTACAAGCTTGTGTCATAGATTTCCCACTTGGTTTCTTTGAGATTACATTTTTCCATGATCTTTTTATATGCTTACTTTCCCAATTGTTGATATTATATGAAGTAATTCTTAAAAACTATTTATTTATATATTTATTCCATTGAAAATGTGATATGTTATATTATTCTATTTTATTGAATATTGAATATTTTGAAAATAAAACAAAAGAAAATTTTATAAATGGAAAATGATTTCTTATGAAGTGTTTTAGAAATCTGTTTTAAATAATAACTAACATATGAATGTTATTGAATATTTTATAGATTCATTAGTGGTATCTTACTGGGATCTTGAGCTCGCGCTCTACTTTTCCTTTGTGGTGTTTGTATCCTTGGTTTTGTGGGATATTGGTAAAGTGAAGAGCGTCATGTAGAAGAAGACTCTACTCTCTTTTGTTTCCTACCAATGGGTTAGGATATATGTGACTTTTGGTCACATGGAAATAGACCCATGGGTTGTTTTGGGTTTTTTTTTATTTTCTTCTTATTGTGGTTGAGACCTTTTTGGTTGTTGTTTGGACATATGATATATTTTGGTTATCTATTTTTTTTACTCTATTTCTCTTTTATCATATGATTGTTGAGGGTGAAATCACTCTCATCTTCTCTTGTATGATACCTGCTAGTATCTATCCCATGGGGATAAAAAATAAACTTAGGTACTTTTGGAAAGTTAATTAGGATAAAATTATGGGATTACTTTGGTTAGTCTATTACATACGGGCACTATAAGTTCATAGTCATGCCATTTGGGTTCATGAATGCTTCAGCAGACTTCATAGACTTAATGAATAGATTCTTTATAGATTACCTCTATAAATTTATGGTATCCTTTATATATGATATTATTATATACTCCAAAATCAAGGAGGAACATGAGGATCATTTGAGTACTATGTTGAAGACGTCGAGCAAGGAGAAGTTATATACAAAATATATAAATATGAGTTTTGGATGGAGAAAGTATCATTCTTGGGGGATATTATCACAATTAAAGAGATATTTTTGGACCCTTTGGAAACTAAAGTGATAAAGTAATGTAATAGACCAACATGTGTTACCTAAATCCATATTTTCCTTGGATTAGATGGGTACTATCGGTGGAGAAAATTCTAAATATTTTCAAACCCACTAACCAAACAAACACAAATGGGATTGAATTATATCTGGATAGAAAAATGTAAAGAGTGATTTGTGGAGATAAATAAGAGCTTGTCCATTTAACCTATACTCACACAAGCCATGAGTGGGGAAGAATTTTTTATTTACAATTATGCTTCAAAAAAAGGTTTAGGTTGTATAATCATGTAGAATGATAATGTAATAGCCTACGCCTCAAGGTAGTTAAAGGTGCATGATAAAAATTATATGATGTGTGATCTAGAGTTGGTTGTCATAATATTTTCATTGAAGATAAGGAGGAATTATCTCTATGGAGAGAATTGTGAAATATAGAAGGACAATAAGAACCTAAAATATATATTTACATAGATGGAACTCAGTATTCACCATTATATATTGTTAGAAATAATAAATTATTATGAATGATCAATCCACCTCCATCCTAGGAATGTGAATAAAGTGTTAGATGCACTGAGTAGAAAAGATCCTGCAACCTTATCTATGATGAGGATTGAGAAGGATCCAATATTCTTGTACGCATAAAGGATATGCATGATGGTAATAAATAAAGGAACACAATCTTATCTTTCTTAACTGATTACTCAATTATTCCTTCTAGAGAAAATTAAGAAATCTCACAGGATTGTTATGGAGATATAGGAGAATGAAAATTATATAATAAAAGGAAAATTATCATATTTTAATATTTATGAATCAGGTTATGGGATATTTGTGAAACAAATTTTCGTTTCATTAGATCTAGAGATAAAGAAAGAGTTAGTGAGTCATACTCATAGATCAGTATTCTCCAACCACCCAGGAAACATGAATACTTATAGAGATATCTAAGAATGTTATTGGTGTGACAATATGAATAAGGATATTTTATAATATACATCAATGTTCTTGGTGTGTTGTTTAATGAAGTTTGGGAGGAAAAAATCCAAAGGGATGATGAAATCATTTCCCATACTTACATGGAAATGGGAAAACAATACTGTTGATTTTTTCACAGGTCTTTCAATGAAATCAAAAAGGAATAATGATATATGAATTATGGTGGACCTTCTTATGAAGATTACTCAATTCATTTCCATTTAATAGGACTTCTGACTTAATTAAATAGAAAATATATACATTAGAAAAATGGTAAGGCTTCATGGAACACCATTATCGATTATATATGATCGAGATCCTAGGTTCACCTAAAAGTTATGAAAGAGGCCTCAACACACTCTAAACACATATTTGAACTTCAATAAAGACTGTCACCCCTAAAATTATGGACAATCTAAATGAAATATCTAGAAACTTGATTATATGTTTATAGATTTCTCTATCGACTACATGGGAGACTAGTAGAAAAATCTTCCATTGATTGGGTTCTCGTACAACAACAATTTTCACTAGAGCATTCAAATGGCACCATATGAAGACTAATATGCGAAGAGATATATAATACCTTAATGTTGGGATGAATTTGGTGAAATAATGTTTTTGTTACCTGATATGGTTGAACAAATGGTAGAAAAGGTCGAGACTATTCAGAAATACATCAGGATGGCTCAAATTTGATAGAATATTTATATTGATAAACATTGATGAGACTTTGAGTTTATGGTTAATGAAAAGGTGTTCCTATGCATATCATCAAGGAAGATATTCATGTGGTTTTAGATGAAGGTGAAGATAATTCCTAGGTACATTATCCCCTTTAATGAAGTATATACTAGATCCCTCACACATATGAAATAAAGATATGGTCTATTTGGAGGGTGATCTCACTTATGAGGAGCATCTGATGAAGATCTTGGATCAGGGAGATAAAGTTTTGTGCAACACGACAACTCACATAGTCAAAGTAATTTGTAAAAATCATAAGTATGAAGAGGAAACATAAGAATAATGTAACGGCCAATAATTTATTTATAGAAATTTTTCTTATGAATATATAAATGTTTCATATAATTTAATATATATTATAATAACTAACTTCACCTTATAATTAATCTAGAACAAAATATTTTTATAGATTTTTTCATTCTTTAAAATTTATTTTCAAAAAAATATTTTTATTATGTTTTAAGAACTTCTATCTAAAACTAATTTTTTATCACTTATATAAGTGGATATAATAAAATGACTTCCATATTTGAATTCATCATGTGAAAATAAGCATAGTTTTAATTTTTTTAATTTTCCTAAAATAATTGATTTTTAGATGAATAGTGTAAAATATAGTTTTTTCTCAAACCATATATTTTATTATTTTATTGGTATATAATAGAGACTTGGAATTTTGTAAAACATTTTAACTGGTCAAATATTTATTTAAGGAATGATTTTATATATTTTTCATATATTTTTTAAAATTATAAAACATATGTTTAACCTTATAAAACAAAAGTAATGTTTTAATAAAAAAATTATTTTTGGTTTTTTTATTTAACTAAACATTATTTTAGTAAAATTCAGTTTTTGCTTGATTTTAAAGACATAAGAAATTATTTTTTTTATAATAAAATAATTTACTCTTTGAGAATCCAAAAAATGATAATCTTATCTCACCCAATAATTTTAATCTTGAAATAAAATTTTTCTAAGAAATGGTTTTTACATATTTTGTGCACTAACACTAAAATTAATTTCTCTAACTCTTAGAAATTATATTTTATAAAATTATTTCCATATTTTAAATCATAATGTTCAAATTATTAAATAATTTCAATTTTAATTTTGGATATAAAAATTATTTACCAAGGTTGAAAGAGGAGTTACCACAGTAAGGGTAAATTAGGGTGAAAGTAGTTTAACATAGTGAAAAAGGTTAAAACTTGTGAAAAACATGTATTATGTTGGATAGTGGACGGAGGATTAGTCTTATATCTTTCCCCGCACCATTATTGTCCATTTTTTAATCCTTTTTCCTTGAAAAATATAATAACATTATTAAAAAGTAAAGATATTTTACAAAAATACCATACTCTTTACATAATAAAAGAGATCACCTCCTCACTTTTTCTCAACCCCTTCCCATGATTTGGATTAACCAAAACTATGATCTATTTTGGGTGGAGTTATTGATGAAAATATAGAATATGTGGGGGTAAATAGTCCTTTTAAACATTTTATACTAAATAAAATAAAATATCAAAGTATTATTTGAGAAAACACAATAATAGATGAATGAGATTTTGGTGTTTAAACACATAAGAAGTGGAATAAAAAAGAAGAAGAAAATCATGATTTTTATAGTAGTTCAGTTTATAGTGAACCAGCTCTAATCTTCAACCCCCTCTAACTCAGTGAGAGGATCGTTACTCACTAAAACAAAGAGAGAAGAATAATTCTTCTGTAGGTGTAGACTTAACCTAGACTATTACAGGATAGACCAGACCTTTTCTAACTTTTTCTGGGAATAAGAAGAACCCAATCTATTCTAAGGATAGACCAAACCTATTAATGCCTTTTAAAAGGGAGAAATAATAACCTAAGTTAACCTATTTATTGGTTAGTTAAGAATAACCAAAACACAGCCTTTTTAATAAAGGTATAATCATGAGTGAACCATGAATTATAGACACTTCTGTAGAAAAATAAAACTAACTATACTATTAGAAGATGTCGATAAAGAAGGATGGTATGGATTAGTTCTCTTCATCCCTTCAAGAATTGATTCATAATAAATAAATCTCTAGAAACCAGCAATGCCTCAGTAAATCAGTAGAGTGAAATTGTATAATGTTTTGTCTCTCTTTATTTTCATCAGTTTTACCTCAGCCTTTATTAATAAACCAAGCTCTGATGGTTATTTTTTCTTTAAAATTTTATGAACCATAATCATAAAAAAATTTCCTATTTATTTAAATAATATTTAAACCCAATAATTAGAAATAATAATGGAAACATATTACTATTACCTATACTTTGGAGTAATAAAAACAAACAAATCAACTCAAAATAATAAATTCAAAATATTTAAGTTTCATTATGTAAATATATGTTTTAATTAAGAACAAAATTAATCTTCATAAAAATGTGTTTAAATAATGTAGAAACACTTTTCATAGGTTCTATATCATTAATAAGAATTTATATAATGATTAAAACAATTTATAAACTTAATAAACACATGCAACAAATCGATATATCCAGAAAAATGAACAACATAACAAACTAGAGATTTCCATATTTTCAAAACTACATATTGGTATGTTTTATGCCATACATAAAGGTAAAAAATAAATTCTAAAAAAATCATAAAGGTAACTCACAATTCATAAAGGTTGTGTTAAGGTAAAATTATTTTTCCATACCTTGTGTAAGGGTAAATCTAAATTTATGCATTTTATGTAAGGGTATACTAGCATACTATGTTAGGGCAAGTTCATATTTCATGTTCTACATAAGGATAGAGCTCACTGCGTAAAGGTATGATTAATAGATGCATAAAGGTGAATAGGTAAGTACATGTGTGGTGAAAAGGTAGCTTAGATTTTTATAAGGGTAAGTCGTAGCTAATAAATACTATTTAAAGGTAACCTTGAGTTACTTAAGTGTAAGTTGTAGTTAATAAATGCTATATAAAGGTATGATAGCATGCTATTTAAGGGTAATCTATTTTTTCTATATACTATGTAATGATAATACATGAGTTTTTTTAGGGTAGAAACAGATACGTAAGGGTAACTTGAAATTAACATATGTTACATAAATTTAAACCAATGTTACGTAAGGGTAAAGAGTAAATTAAACTACTTATGTAAGGGTAGAATAGAATTTATAAATGTTGTGTAAGGGTATATAAAAGCTTTTGTAAAAGAAATAACTTGGTTATGTAATGGTAACATGCTATTTATATAAGTTGCATAAAGGTAAGAAGAAAGTTATGAAAATTTAAAAGGAATATTGTATGGATTATATAAAGGTAATAAAAAATTTATAACACACATAAGGGTAAAAAAAATTCATGTGAGGGTAAAATAAAAATTACAAAGGATGCATAAGGGTAGATAAAATAATTATAAAATTAATTTTTCACAATATTTAATAAAAATAATTAAAAAAATAATAAGAATAAATAATGAAAAATTAAAGAATAATTAAATTCAACAAAATTATTATTATGAAACACAATAAAACAATTTTAATTTATCAATACAATTTTTCATTTGGATGTAATTTAGTTAAAATATCAAATTTATAATGAACTGAATAAAGAGATGGATATTAAAAATATAATTTTTTAACAAAATTAAAACTTTAGAATTAAAAATATTGCAATAAAAATTATATGATAAAATGAGAAAGGTTTTTAGTTTATCAAAATAATAAAATTCAATTTACCAAAACAACCCAAAACCTCAACACAAATAATATCTCCCTTTTGTAAATTTAAAAACCAAACTTTTAATTCAAAAACTCTAAAATCCCCTCCCCCTTGAAATTTATCAAAAAGAAACACAAAAAACTTTGATAAATTATTCTAATTTTTTAAAATCAACATTATCTTCATATAAAGAAAAAATAAATGGTAATAACCAATTACTATACATGAACATGCTTACATAAAATAAAGAAAACAACCTACTCAAACAAGAATAGAGGATTAACCCTCTGTATTCAAAAACTCCCACAACACACAATGATTTAGAGAAATAATTCTAAAACTTATAATCCTAAATTAAAATTTCACATGTACTATAAACATATTTTTCAAATAAATTCAACATTTTACATGATTTAACAGTTTAAGGAAACATCTACATAAATTTATGAAATTTACTATAATACATGAGTATAATTATCAAATCACATTAATCATATAGTCTCCCCTTAAATTGATGCACCTCTAAAAATATTCAAGGAATTTGAAATAGATTTGTAATGAATTAAAATTTAAGAACATATCAGTGAACCATAAAAAAATAAGAACATGCTCACACAAAAAAAATATTGATGCATCCCAACATACTATATTTTATAACAAAGATCGAAAATTCATGATGTCCATAAGAGAAATATTTTCCTGGACATGTAGACCATATTGAGACCTATTACATTTGAATATGATCCTTTGGTAACCCATGTTGTACAATAGTTATTCTTTTTAGCATTATAAGCATATTTTGATAGAAATATCTTCTTGTTTCCATATGATTGAACAAGATTTAAAGAGAAATATGAAGCATAGTTTCCCAAGGTTCCACACTTAAAATGGGAAACATTATAATCTCTTCTAATAGTACATTTAATAAACACATTATTATACATATTAGGAATATGTTTATTATAATTGAATCTAGATTTTTATTTATTTTTTCTATTCATGGACATAATCTTATCAAACTTATCTTACACTTGAAAAAAAGTTGAAAGAGTTGATTCCAAATAAGAAAAATTCTTTTTAAGTTTTTCATTACCTTTTTGAGAATTTTCTAAGTCTTTATTGATTTTTCTATTTGAGTGGGATGGTGAATTTCATAGTTTATTATTATATTCTTTTATATTCTTGCATTCTTTCTTAACTTTATATATTTTTTAAAAATAAATTTGAATCTCCTTTATTGATCTTAATTGTAACACTCTGAGATTTTATGAAAAATGTTCTATTTAACTTCATTGATGTCTTGTGTTGTACGCTACACCAAAAGGAGCTTTCACTACACACATCTCTGACTTAGCTTTCATTACACGCAATCACGACCTTCCATGATAGTGTGTGTTGTATGCAATACCGAGTTTCACTAAACAACGATATGTTATATAAACTAGTCGTTATGAATAGTAATACCCACTTTTTGAAATTTTTTAAATTTTATCTTTTTAAATGGACTTCATTTTTGGATACAGAATATCAAAATTAGCCTAGGGTGAATTTTTGGTATTTTTCTGAAAACTTTCAATTTTTGATGAATAGTGAAAACAGTGGGTTACTATTCAAAAGCCAACTTTTTTTTAAAATAATTAATTATTTTATTTAAATTTATTTTAGGTCAAAATTGATACATAATACCTATATAAGTTCAATGTAATTCATTGGAGTCATTTTATAATAATTTTAGATATATAAAAATTTTATTGAACTTTTCACTGTCTTTTACCCACCTCCTAGGAGCATTTGTAATTGTACATAAAACTTAATTTTACTGCTTCTATGAGTGGAATTTAAAAAATATGAGAGACATGGTTGATATCATTAATTAAAATGTGGTCCAATGAGATGAAAATAATTTTTGGTGAATAGTAACTTTTTACTTTTATTTACCATGGTTAAAAGTAAATAGGGTAATTAAGGGTAAAAGTGATATTATTATTACCCTAAAACATGTCCTAATTCTATTTTATAAGTGTAATTAGACCAAAAACAACCTTATTAATAAAATATTACCCTTTAGGTCCACTTGTATTAGATTAGGACATTTATTATTATTTTATTTAAAGAAGAGTTAAAATAGTAAAAATCAAAGTTTAATAACTAAAACATTTTTAATATAGGGTTATATATAATATAAATTAGACTATAAATATTAATTAGAAAGCTAAAACGATTTCCTACATAATGGTATTTTATTTATAATTTTTAGACATTAAATAATTTAATTTATTTATGACACAATGATGATGCAGTAATTACCTTATTAATGAAATATTAACATAATTGATGTTATAAATACCAAAATAAATGTAATTTTAGACTTTTTATGAATGAAGCTAATTTTATAGTTTAATATGACTTTTTAGTATTTATTAAATTAACTTTTTTAGAACTAATAATGTTTTTATGATTTTCACAAAAATCAAGTACCAAATAGTGTCAAAATTGACATAAAATGGTTTTTAAAACAAATATTATATTATTAATTGTTATTTTATTCCTAAAAATTTAATGTTCGGACAAATGACTTAGATAAGGATATATATATTAATAATGAACCACTTTGGGTTCATTTGTCTTGTTATAGTAAGTTTATTAACTATATAGTGTAATAAAATAAAAAGACGCGGTAAAAGTTAGATTATTTAACTTAGAGTTAAATCTAAATGACAAAGAAAAAATAGTAACCTAAACTTGTCTAAAACCTATTGGTTGAGAGTATTTATACCCATACCCACCTTATATTTGAACTAAATCAATTTTTATCTATTAAAAACCGAATATTACTTTATTATAAAATAATATTTTAAGTTTTCCTAAGGTGCCCCTCTCCTCCCTTATAAAAAGGGCACCCCTTCCCTCTTCTCTTCACACCATTTTTATCCTTGAATCTCAGAATAACCTAGAAAATTACTCTTCTTAACCTCTATAGTTATATAATAGAGGTTCTGTTATTCTCAAAAGATCAACTCTAGTGCCCTAAGAAGAAGTTTAAATGAGGTGCGTCGAGGAAGAGGTAATCTCTTCTACGGATTCTTTCCAGTTTTCTTTCTTCTTCAACTTCTTCTTATTTAGTTGTTTAATTATAAATTAATAACATCAGTATCACTAATATTATTTTATTATAAATATTAAATAACCCCATTTCACCTTCTATCCATCCTACGGAACACGAAATCACCACGCCTGCGTACGTACGGAATACAGTTTTCATGTCGTGGTGTAATCTATTTTTCCACCACCACCTTACTTCGATGGGTATAATGGTGTGAATAATAACTATATATAGTTATTATAAAATAATACTGATTCTATAATATTATATCATCCACTCCAATTCAATTCAATAATTTTGGGAATGATATCATCGCTCGTGTGTACGTATGGATTACCGTCTCCACGACGCGATGAGATTCATTCTCCATGTAAACCATTCAAGAATGATTATAAAGTATATATAATGAATAATAATGAAATTTATGACATGATAAATCTACTGGATTTATGTATATATATATATCATCTAATTACTTCCATTCGAGTCAATAAGGAAAGGAAAACATAGTTCATGCGTACGTACGGCCTACCGTCTCCATGAACGGTGTATTTCATTTCATTCATCTATCTATTATATATATATATACTGAATATATATGATATATAAATAATGATTTACATTATTTAAGTAATTAAATCATGATATAATTAATAATAATATCAAGAACAACAAGTCCAAACAAGTACGATAAATAAAATTATTTTACCCAAAACGCTGCTTTAACATGGAATTTGCAAAAGAACAGGTAATATAAAGTCATAAGTGAACCATATATGATATAATAACAATGAATATGACTCTGTAATAAGTAAATGACATTATTTAAATCATTATACAGGATTTTTGGATACTTACGAAGCATATCAGACTTAAGGTAAGGGATAATTTTTGAAATCTCATTTCTATCTGAGATTGCTTATTCGTAAGTATTTATTGGGGTTATATTTTTCATCCATGTCCGTAAAAATGTTTTCATAAAGTGTTTAATATTATTCCATGTATGTTTAAAGTCATTTATACCCATCTTGAATTTTACTTTGTGTTATAGAAGGAATATTTCTTTTGTTTACCATACATGGTACTTTTTTACTTTTTCGTTAAAAGTATGAGGAGAATGTTTTATTTAACTTATACGGCATGAACGGATTTTTAAGGTTTTATAACGCCTTATTTCATGAAGTTTAATCTACATGATTTCATTAATATTTTCAACAAAATCCTTTTCTTTTAAAATTTCATGGGATTTTGTGAAAAGAAAATGATTTAGAAGAAGAAAGGATATTTTCCTCAAGAATTCATTTCATGTATTTTATCAAAACCATTTTCCATATAAGATGGAATTATTTGATATGTGTATGTTTCAAGTATAATGTCTCTATGATTTATATGGTTTCACTTTTATTATGATGAAATGATATCCATTTGTTTTATATGGATTATGTAATGATGGTATGATGTTTATGAAACCCATTTTATTTTTTGGGTTATGATGAATGATTTATGTTTATTTTGTGGCACAAGTAAGAATGATTTAATTATGAGATGGGTGGGACCTATATCTCCCTCCAATGCATTGGGTAAAGATTTATATCTCATGAGAAAGACATGGCTGGAACAGTAAGTTAATCTGGTTCAGTGATACAGGACTAGAATGAGGACTAAACTCAATTCAGAAAGGAACTTTGTCCACTAAGATGGTCTTGGCAGAAATGCCTTGGCTACTATAGAAATCAGATCATGTGCTTAATGTTTTTCCATAATTACAAGTTTCATTTACAATCTATTTTATCTTGATTTATGTTCCATTATGATCTATGCCTTACGTACTTCCATGTTTTATGTCATTACTCTAGATTTTGATGTTTAAACATTATGTTCATGCTTTTATGTTCAAATGTATATGGTTTGTTTTATTTTCTCTATGCTTACCCTTACTGAGCATTTGAGCTCACCGTTTATATGTTTTCTTTTCCCCAGGATATAAAGAAAGGTTTTAGGTAAGAAAACAAAAAAGGAAGATCTTTATGGGATATGTTGAAGATCTTTCACCACGATTAGAATATTATGTTCCGAGTTTCCAAAGACACTAAACTATTACGGTCCTTCTGTGTTTGTTTTTGTTATGTATTAAGTATTCCAAAAAAAGTAATGTAATTTCCATGTACGTCAAGCTTTCAGTCTCTATATTTGGTATCAAAGGTTCGGTTTAGTCAACCTTTGGAAACTAGGATGCAAGAACTTTAGTGAGATCCCTTGAGATATTTCTATGGTATGTCTAGGGATGTCCCTAAGGTTAAGTGTAAGTATAGGTTATAGTCCTAGAATTACGGTAATGATATTAGAATTAAACCTAAGATGTTAGATATTGAAGTTACTCCCATTTGATTATGATTTTGTCCTCTCATACTATTCTTTTTGGGTTTTAGAAAATGGCTGGAAACAGGAAGATACACGATAATGGAGGATATGATGAATAATGGAATGATATTCTTCATGAGCAACCAAATGAAATTGGATCTGGAAGTCCACATATCATTATTATGCCTAATCAGAAATCTCACAATATGATCAATAATCTCAACTTTGGTAAGTTTCCCGACTCATCTAATAAGAGAAAGATGGATTTTAATGATGATCATAGAGTAAAGAAAATTAAATTTCCCTCATGTAAATCATGTGGGAAGAGGCATCAGGGAGAATGTTTCAAAGGAACTGGAATATGCTTTGGGTGTGGAAAAGAAGGACACAAAGATAGTAATTGTAAAGTAAAAGGTTCAATTAACACCATGGACAAGGATAATGGTATTGATAAGACATCAACAATGGTTAAGTGTTTTAAATGTGGAATGTACGGGCATTATGCAAACCAATGCCCTAAGGGAAAATCTCATAAAGAGAATCAGCATAGTCATATGGGTAGTATTTATGTGGATGATGATGAAGAGACTACAAATGATATATCAGATGGAAGAAATTATGAAGCTCAGTCATTGGTTTAAGAATGTAGTGTAATAATTGTATGTTTATCAAGAATAATGTATGGTACTATAGAATAAAGAAAAATCTAAGGATTATTACATTATTGCCTTTTCTTGAGTTTTGAAAGTATATGTTGAATGGTACCAGTAACCATGAAAGGTTATTCAGATATTTTTGGAAAGTAGATAATATGCGCATAATGAAGGGATAAGAAGATAATGATATGTTTGATAGTATTAATGAGATCATGACTGATATAAGGAAAATGTGATATCATTGTTTGAGTATATAGAAAATTTGGGATTTTAGTATGTGGAAAGAGTTAACTGTTGACAGAATTCATGTTTTCACTAAGGTTCTATGGTAATTTATGATTCAAGAGAATACATGATTAAGGTATTCACATGTTTAGAATGTGATCAACAAGATATATCTTATGATATATGGGGGATAAATGATGGTATTCACATGCTTGTTATGTGACCTTTCCAGTAATCATTTTCTTTATACTATGAGATTGGACAGATGTATTTTGGATAACTCTAAAGATTGGAATTCATTAGGTTGGACATCAGATAGTATTGTTTAAGGATAGAAATTATTTATATTATTTCTGGAATGTTGTAATAGTATAGTTTTAGAAAAAGGACAACTTATAGGACGGGCAACTACCCGTCGCGTCGAACAAGGGTGTGGGAATCGAACCCACAACCGAAGTGTGACAGGCCTTTATTTCCTACCACTGGTCTACAGGAAGTCCCCGGTTAGTAGAAACTAGTTTTATTAAGCGGTATTATAGATAAAGTATAAGTCCATTTTTGGAATCATATACGATTAACCTCACCATAGATGGACTTATGTATATTTTTGATAACTTTTTCTAACCTTTTGTTTGAGACAGATGGAATGACCCATCATTCTATCACATGATCTGCTAACACTTCACGAATGATAAATTCAACTTCATTTCTTTAAGATATGAAGTGGAAATTTTCCAAGGAACAACCAACGGTGAGATTGTACCAAAATAAAGAAATAATTTCTTCTAATTCCAATTACTTCAACTTTAGGGAAACAATCTTAAAAACCAAAAATGTTATCCTAGTGCCCTTATATCCGATGAATTAGATGATAACTTAGATCATCACAAATTTATGGCTCTGTGATTTTTGGTTTTTTCATAGCCATGTTCTCTACCACTCTCCATTAGAACTTGATGGTTAGATTTCTCTTCCATATCCATATTTTCACCTATGTTCTTCTATGTGGAAACCCATTGATTAGTTAATTTGGGTAACTGTTATGTTTCATAATTTAGTTTTTAAAGATAAGTTTTGGTATTCATTTTTAAGATGTGGGTTTCTATTAAAACTTTCAAGTAGTAAACCATTTTTAACCCCCACAAATTTCGAGGGAGAAATTCATTTTAAGGGGGGTAGAATGTAACACCCTGAGATTTTATGAAAAATATTCTTTTTAATTTCATTGATGTCTTGTGTTGTACGCTACACCAAAAGGAGCTTGCACTACACTCATCTCTGACTTGGCTTACATTACACGCAATCGCGACCTTCCACGATAGCGTGTGTTGTACGCAATACTGAGTTTCACTAAACAACGATATGTTATATAAACTAGCCGTTATGAATAGTAATACCCACTTTTTGAAATTTTTTAAATTTTATCTTTTGAAATGGACTTCATTTTTGGATTCGGAATATCGAAATTATCCTAGGGTGAATTTTTGGTATTTTTCTGAAAACTTTCAATTTTTGATGAATAGTGAAAACAATGGGTTACTATTCAAAAACCAACTTTTTATTTAAATAATTATTTATTTTATTTAAATTTATTTTAGGTTAAAATCGATACATAATACCTATATAAGTTCAATGTAATTCATTGCAGTCATTTTATAATAATTTTAGATATATAAAAAGTTTATTGAACTTTTCACTGTCTTTTACCCACCTCCTAGAAGCATTTGTAATAGTACATAAAACTTAATTTTACCACTTCTGTGAGTGGAATTTCAAAAATCTGAGAGACTCGGTTGATATCAGTAAGTAAAATGTGGTTCAATGAGATGAAAATAATTTTTGGTGAATAGTAACTTTTTACTTTTATTTACTACGATTAAAAGTAAATAGGGTAATTAAGGGTAAAATTGGTACTATTATTACCCTAACACATGTCCTAATTCTATTGGATAAGTTTAATTCGACCAAAAACAACCTTAGGAATAAAATATTACCCTTTAGGTCCACTTGGATTAGATTAGGACGTTTATTATTATTTTATTTAAAGAAGAGTTAAAATAGTTAAAATCAAAGTTTAATAAATAAACCATTTTTAATATAGGGTTATAAATAATATAAATTTGACTATAAATATTCCTTAGATAGATAAAAAGATTTCCTACATAATGGTATTTTATTTATAATTTTTAAACATTAAATAATTTAATTTATTTATGACACAATGATGATACAGTAATTACCTTATTAATGAAATATTAACATAATTGATGTTATAAATACCAAAATAAATGTAATTTTAGACTTTTTATGAATTAAAATAATTTTATAGGTTAATATGACATGTTATTATTTATTAAATTAAATTTTTTATAACTAATCATGTTGTTATTATTTTCACAAAAATCAAGTACCAAATAGTGTCAAAATTGACATAAAATAGTTTTTAAAACAAATATTATATTATTAATTGTTATTTTATTCCTAAAAATCTAAGGTTCAGACAAATGACTTAGATAAGGATATATATATTAATAATTAACCACTTGGGGTTCGTTTGTCTTGTTATAGTAATTTTATTAACCATATAGAGTAAGAAAATAAAAAGGCACGGTAAAAGTTAAATTATTTAACTTAGAGTTAAATCTAAATAATAAGGATAAAATAGTAACCTAAACTTGTCTAAAACCTATTTTTTGAGAGTATTTAGACCCATACCCACCGTAGCTTTGAAATAAATCAATTTTAAGCTATTAAAAACCGAATATGACTTTGTTATAAAATAATATTTTAAGTTTTCCTATGGTGCCCCTCTCCTCCCTTATAAAAAGGGCACCCCTTCCCTCTTATCTTCACACCATTTTGAGCCTTGAATCTCATACAAACCCTGCCAATTCCTCTTCTTAGCCTCTCTAGTTATATCATAGAGTTTCTGGTCTTCTCAAAATACCAACTCTAGTTCCCTAAGAAGAAGTTTAAAGGAGGTGCGTCGAGGAAGAGGTCATCTCTTCTACCGATTCTTTCAAGTTTTCTTTCTTCTTCAACTTCTTATTATTTAGTTGTTTAATTATAAATTAATAACATAAGTATCACTAATATACTGATATGTTATTATAAATATGAAACAACCCCATTTCACCTTCTATCTATCCTACGGAAAATGAAATCACCGCGTGTGCGTACGTACGGAATATCATCTACACATCGTTGTGTAATCTGTTTTTCCACCACCACCTTACTTGGATGGGTATAATGGTGTGAAGAATAAATATATAGTTATTATAACATCAAACTTATTCTGTAATATTATATCATCCACTCCAATTAAATTCAATAATTATGGGAATGATATCATCGCTCGTGCGTACGTACGAATTACCGTCTCCACAACGCGATGAGATTCATTCTCCATGTTAACCATTCAAGAATGATTATAAAGTATATATAATGAATAATAATGAAATTTATGAAATTATAAAGCTACTGTATTTATGTATATATATATTTCATCTACTTACTCCCATTCAAGTCAATAAGTAAAGGAAAACAGCGTTCATGCGTACGTACGGCCTACCGTCTCCATGAACGGTGTATTTCATTTCATTCATCTATCTATTATATATATATATAATGAATATATATGATATATAAATCATGATTTAAATTCTTTAAGTAATTAAATCATGATATAAGTAATAATAATATCAAGAACAACAATTCCAAACAAGTACGATAAATAAAACGTTTTTACCCAAAACGCTGCTTTAACATGGAATTTACAAAATAACGGGTAATATAAAGTCATAAGTGAACCATATATGATATAATAACAATGAATATGATTCTGTAATAAGTAAATGACATTATTTAAATCATTATACAGGAGGTTCAGATACGTAGGAAGCATATCGGACCTAAGGTA
Organism: Viscum album; assembly: GCA_963277665.1. Taxonomy (NCBI): domain Eukaryota; kingdom Viridiplantae; phylum Streptophyta; class Magnoliopsida; order Santalales; family Viscaceae; genus Viscum; species Viscum album. The sequence continues at coordinate 243,522,813 of OY728137.1, forward strand.
AGGGTTAATTTTGCAATCTCATTTTTATCCGAGATTGGTTATTCGTAAGTATTTACTAGGGTTATATTTTTCATCCATGTCCATAAAAATGTTTTCATAAAGTGTTTAATATTCTTCCATGTATTTTTAAAGTCATTTATACCCAACTTGACTTTTACTTTTTGTTATGGAAGGAATCTTTCTTTTGTTTACCATACAAGGTACTTTTTGTTTTTTCCGTTAAAAGTACGAGGAGAATGTTTTCTTTAACTTATACAGCATGAACGGATTTTTACATTTTTATAACGCCTTATTTTCATGAATTTTAATCTACATGATTTCATGACTATTTTCAAAAATATCCTTTTCTTTTAAAATTTCATGGAATTTTGTGAAAAGAAAATGATTTAGAAGAAGAAAGGATATTTTCCTCAAGAATTCATTTCAAGTGTTTTATCAAAACCATTTTCCATATAAGATGGCATTATTTGATATGTGTATGTTTCAAGTATAATTTCTCTATGATTTACATGGTTTTACTTTTCTTATGATTAAATGATATCCATTTGTTTTATATGGATTATGTTATGATGGGATGATGTTTATGAAACCCATTTTATTCTTTGGGTTATGATGAATGATTTATGTTTATTTTGTGGCACAAGTAAGAATGATTTCATTATAAGATGGGTAGGACCTATATCTATATCTCCATCCAATTCATTGGGTAAAGATTTATATCTCATGATATAGACATGGCTGGAATGGTAATTTAATCTGGTTCAGTGATATAGGACTGGAACAAGGAGTGAAATCGATTCAGAAAGGGACTTTGTCCACTAAGATGGTCTTAGCAGCAATGTCTTGGCTACTATGGAAATCATATCATGTGCTTAATGTTTTTCCATAATTACAAGTTTTATTTTCAAGCTATTTTATCATGATTGATGTTCTATTATGATCATTCCTTACGTACTGCCATGTTTTATGTCATTGCTCTAGATTTCGATGTTTAAACATTATGTTCAAATGTATATGGTTTGTTTTATTTTCTCTATGCTTACCCTTACTGAGAATTTGATCTCACCCTTTATATGTTTTATTTTCCCCATGATATAAAGAAAGGTTTTAGGTAAGAAAAAAAATTGGAAGATCTTTATGGGAGATGTTGAAGATCTTTCACCACGATTAGAAGATTATTTTCTGAGTTTCCAAAGACACTAAACTATTACGGTCCTTCAGTGTTTGTTTTTGTTTTGTATTAAGTATTCCGCAAAAGTAATGTAATTTCCATGTATGTAAAGCTTTGGGTCTCTACATTAATTATTCTTAGACATAAAATCATTATTTATATCATTCACATTTCGTAACTTCTCATTTTATTTTTGAGGATTTTACAACTCTTTATAATTAGAACATGTATAAAAAAATTTATAATTATTTCTCTCTTTAACCAACCTTTTATTTTAATTTTTTAAATTAACATATTTCTCATTAAGTTATTAAAAAAACTCAATATCTTTCAAATTTCACTCTTTTAATATTTTATTCTATTATTTTAATTTTTTATATCTAATAATTTTATAATTGTTTTCATCATAAGAACTTGAATTAGACTCAGAATTTATTTTATAATAAAAATTTATAGTAACATAAGAAGGATTTTATAATGGTTAAAATAATTATTTAGTTACCTCAACATGTGTGTCTATAAAATCAAAATTACCTATTTTCTTTTCACTTTATAATTCCTTACTAATTGAATTTGACTCCTTAGTATAACTCCAACCAGTATGATAATCTCAATTCATCACCTTCTAATATTTCATTTCTTTCTCATTCTTCTTTAACTTTAAAAAATCATATTTTATATGTCATGTACTCCTACATTCATATCAAGTTAATTGTGAAGAATTTTTTTATTTACTTGGCATGCATTTCATTTTGAATCCCTTATCATACTTCCTTGATCTTCCTTCCATTGAAATTTGTTCCCTATTAACCAAGGTATTTCAAACATTTAACAATTTTATTCAACTCATTTCCTTTATTACTACTAGGGGATCCTTCACTTTCATTAGAGGAGTTGGGAGAAATATACTTATAAGATTTAAATTCTAATCCCTTATTTTTGTCAACATATTCACTATCATTTCTCTTTAACTCCAGCTTGTATTAAAGAAGATGTATAATTAGTTCATCCACAGTATATTGAGTGAAATGCTTTCTTTCTTCAATTGAAACCTTATTTGAGTTCTATTTATTTATTAATACTCAAATTATTCTCTCAATAATTAATTCATTCTTAATAATATCCCTAAAAAAATCATTCCATTCATGATCTTAGTAAATCTATTATATATCTCATTAATGTTCTCATGATAATACATTATGAATTCCTAAAATTCTACATGATGTATTCTAAATTTGGTTCTCTATAACTTATTAGTACCATGATGAGTGAATTTTAAAGCCATCCAAATTCTATATGCAGTATTTAATGATGAAATATGAATATACAAAACTTAGATCATAATAAAGTAAATTCATGAATTTATAATTTAACATAGACTTGGTAGCATCATTTACAGACAGTGTATCCAAATATATTTTAGGAAATTTATAAGGATTAATCATGGTAGACCAATATTCTATAATAATATTAATTAAAAAAATACCTCAATATGATCTTTCCAATATGAATAATCACTTCCATTGAAGTTAGGTTCTCTGAGATGATGTATGACTTTAGTTTCTTGACATGACATAGAAACCAAAAATGATCTTTCCTTAGACTGTTGGATCTAGGATAGTGTTAGCAGAATAAAAGAGATAAAATTAGAACTTGAATTATCCAAAGGATATAGAGAGTATGAGAATAAATAACACAGCATTAATTATAATTTAAGAAACCACTTATGATACCTATTGTTGGGAAAAGTTATTAATGATAAGAAGGACTAGAAGGGGGTGAATAATACTTTTTAACTTTTTATAATTAATAAAAGAAATTATCAAATTGTTATTTAAGTAAACATAATAATAGATGAATGTGAGTGGGGTGTTGAAATATATACGTGGTGAAATAAAAATAAGGGACAATAATACCAATATTTTTATAGTATTTTAGTTTTGAGTGAACATACTCTACTCTTCAATCTGCTTTAACCCACCAATAGGATTATTACTCACTAAAAAAGAGAGAATAATTAGTCTTTTATAGGTGAAAACTCAACCTAGTCTATTACATGACAGACCATACCTTTCCTGCCTTTTATAAGAATAGGAATAACCCAGTCTATTTTAAGAAGAAACCAAACCTATCCATGCCTTTCATAAAGGAGCATGCATAACCTAAGTGAACTTTCTTTTTTCTCAGGTGAGCATAACAAAAATGATATCTTTTAAATGGATGTATAACCATAAGTGAACTATGAATTATAGACACATTCATATAAAAATAAAACAAACTATAATATTAGAAGATAAATATAAATAAGGATGGTGTGCAATAGTGATATTTGGCCCTTCGATAATTGATATAGAACAAATAAATCTTGGAAAACAAGAAATGTCTTATAAAATCAGAAAATTGAAATTTTATAATGTTGTGTCTCTATTTTTTAATATTCTTTTCCTCTACCTTTATTTATAGACCAAACTCTAATGAAATTTTTTCCTTAAAATTACATGAACAATATTCACGTGGGTGTCTTCTATTTATTCAATTTATATTGAAAACCAATGTTTAGAAATAAAAATATATACATATTACTATTACTTTTATTTTGGAGTAATAAAAATAAAAAAAGAAACTCAAAATATTTTAGTTTCATGCTATAAATATATGCATGAATGAAGAATGGAATTAATCTTAGTAAAAATGTGTTTAAAAAAATGTATAAACACTTTAAATATGTTATATATAATAAATATGAATTTATATAATTATTAAAATATTTTAAACACTTGATAAATATATACAGAAAATCAATATATCAAGAAAAATGAAAAATAGAGCAAACTGGAGATTTTTAGATTTTCAAAACTACATATAGTTATGTTTTATGCCATGCGGAAAGGTATAATATAAATTAAAAACAATGTGTAAAGGTAACTCACAATTCATACTGGTTTCATAAAGGTAACACAATTTTTCCATACCTTGGGTAAGGGTAAAACTCAATTTACACATGTTTCATAAAGGTAGCTTAGCATGTTGTGTAAGGGTAAGTGTATATTTCATGCATTGTATAAGGTTAGATCCCATTTTATAAAGGAAAACTAAATAGTTGTGTGAAGGTAAATAGTTAAGTACATGTGCTACATAAATTTATCTTAGAGTTATTTAATGTTAAGTTGAAGTTAATAAACACTTTATAAAGTTAGTATAGAGTTTTTAATGAGTAATTTGTAGTTAATAAACATTGTGTAAAGGTAAGTCTTAATGCTAAGGGTAATATCAATTTTTTGTATATTTTGTAATGGTAAAATAAGAGTTTCATAAGGTTATAAATTGATATATAAGAGTAACATGAAATTTACATATGTTACATAAAGGTAAACCAAAAAATACATAAGGATAAAGAGGAAATTAAACTACTTACATAAAGCTAGAATAGAATTTATAAACCTTGTTCAAGGGTAAATGAAAGCTTACATTAAGGTAACAAAAAGTTTATGTAAGGGTAACATACTATTTATATAAGTTATATAAGGTGAGAAGAAAGTTTCATAAGGGTAAACAGAATATTATAAGGCTTATAAAAAGGTAATACAAAGTTTATAAAACACACATAAGGAGAAAAACCAAGCTCGTGTAAGGGTAAAAAATAAAAGGATAACTAATGTTAAATAAAATAATTATAAAATTAATTTTCCATAAGATTTAAAAAATAATAATTATAAATAATAATAATAATAAATGATGAAAAATTAAAGACTAATTAAATTCTATAAATTTATTATTCTATAAAACAATAAACCAATTTCAATTGACCAGAAAAACTTTCATTCGAGTGTAATTTAATTAAAATATCTAATTTATAATTAACCAAATAAAGATATGGATATTAAAATTATAATTCGTTAACTAAAGAAAAACATTAAAATTAAACAATATTCTAATATAAATTAAATAACCAAATGATATAAGGTTTTAAATTTATCAAAAATAATAAAACTAAATTTACCAAAACATCCCAAAACCTCAACACTAACAACCTAGTCCCACAAAAACACCCTTTCCATTCCCTTGAATCCTTGGTCTCACTAAAAGACCAAACTAAGGATCTTTAAGGAGTTACCCAAGGGAGAAATTCCAAGAGAGAGGTAATACTTCCAAACCAACTTCTCTAGTCATTTTCATCTTCTACACTAGTATTTTTACAATGTTGAAGTGTTATTATACTAATTGAATATATATTTTATATCATCCTTTAAAATCATTGAAAAAAATGAAAACAACATCATGCGTGTGTGTGGATTACTGTCTCTATGAACAGCATGTTCAATATTTCATCACCACCTTAAATAGAAGGTTTAAAAGGTTATTTAATTAGTTAATATGATATTTATAACATGATTGTAATTATAAAAATAATATTATTTAATTTATTACCCCTACCATTCCATGGAAAATGAAAGTTTCATATGTGTGTATGTGCGAATTATTACCTCTATAAAATGACATGTTTTATTCTCCATGACCAACAAAAATGGATTACTTTAAAAATTGATTTAGTATGAAAAAATGATATTTTTTGGAACCATAAATACTCTATAAGAATAATATTAGGAATTATATATTTGTTATTAACAATAAATGTTAATAGAAACTTTAATCACCTTAAGTGGACTTTTCAAGGCACATTTCATAATTTGGGTCTATTTTGGGATGACCTTTGAAACTGTAAAATTATTCTTCTTATGAAATAATAAAGGATAAAACCTACATAATTAAATATATCATGAAGTTATTTTAAAACACCTTTAAATCTGGTTAATAAACTGAAATTGTTATAAATAAATTAACTGGATAACCAAGAGTAACTAACGTAAGAATAAACTCTATTGAAAATAAATAAAAAATGATAACAAATGGACTTTATAAAATTAAATGTAGATAAATAATTTTATTGGTTATTTATTTAAGTAACTTAATTAATTATTTATGATGTTAATCACAAGTTAAAATCCATTTCGTACATGAGGTAGGGTATATTCCATACCACCCACATTACTTACTAATTACATGTTATCTTTATTTTTATCCCTTTTATGAAATCTTTTTCTCATAAAGATCTTATAGTTTTCTATTTATGTACCTTAAATATATATTTATTTAAAATTATTTTTATTTATATGGTTGTACATATTTTTATTTCCCTTTAAAAGTCACACTTTTAAGTAAATCTGGTTTAAGGGAACTTTACTATTTATTTTCTCATGTCAAGAATCATCCCCATAAAATTTTTCTAAACTATGAATAAATTATAAAATCAAAATTATTTTATATATTACTCTATTGGTTCAATTATAGATTTATGGAAAATAATAAGGTCTTTACTTATTTAAAATATCCTTTAGTTATTTTATAAAGCTTCACCCAAGTGGATCATTTTTATTCTTTCTTCTCCTAATATTTCTCATAAATTTTATATAATAGAACTCCATATACAAGGCCTATATACCTTTTAAAAATATTAAATTAAACAAAATGAATTTGTTCTTCTCTATGGAATCCTTATGATTTAGCCTACAGTTATACCTTGAATTAAAATTATGAAACTTAATTCCTTCTCATGGGTTTGATTGTGCTTATGATTTATGTTGGTTTCTTTTACTCACGTGGCATGTATATATATTATTTTCATTATGTGATGGGTGGGTTTGAAATTATATATCCCTATAATAAATTGGGTAATGTTTTCATATTATGAGATAGCATATATGGTGCACAAGCGGTTAGCCTAATCACACTATGTTATGTAACAGATGGGCCGAAAACAATGCAGCCCTCCAATGCATTAGCTAAATCTTTATATCTCCTGATTTGATATATATGGGGTTAGGAAATGAACCTAATCCCCCATGGTAATTTTTCCAAATTATTATTATGGTCTTGGGAGTGACCCTTAACTTATGTTTATGTAATCATGTATTATGTTGTTTCCACATATTACATGATTCTATAATCTTATAATTCCATTTACATATGTCGTATTTCCATTATTATAATAATTATCTTTATTATATCATGTTATTCCTATTGACTCTCACATTATGCCTTATTTCTATGTTTATTCCCTTATTGAAGTATCTAACTCACCTTTTCCCTTATGTATATTCCCTAGGGTATCTTATACGGTTTTAGAAGATCTATGAGTTAGGATCACGATGTGAAGTTTCAAATAAATATGATGATTTTATGTTTATGATTATGTATTTATGTATATAATCATACAAATACACTATACCTCAAGATACTTGGTTTGTATTTATTGGAAATGTATGTGAAAATTTATGAAATAAAGTGTGTTTAAGGCTCGGGTCGCTATAACATTCCCCTAATCTCAATTGTTGGACAGATAATATGTGACTAAAATAAGCATGTATATGAATTTTCTTAGTCTAATTAAATAAAGTTAAAATGTATTAACTCACCATATATATAGAAAAATATCATCTTGGTTTCACTCCAAATGATGACGTGATTAGCAGCATACCCACTCACCCCCTGATTAACTAAGTTTTTATTTTGACTTGTGTAAATAGGGCATCAAATTATGAAGGTTCTCATGATACGTATATTGATAAGCCCAGGTAATGAGGATTGATAATATGCACACACACCTAATAATATAGATGATTATATGAAATTCCATGAGATATACTTTAGCATGTTGGTCCAAGTAATAAGTCACTATTTGTTAGTCATGAATCTATTCTTCATATCTCATATATAACCATTATTAATGAGTATAAGAATATTTTCAAGCTAACCTTACCATATCATAACAACCCATAATACTCCATGATGATTATCAATTATTGAAAAATAAATGTTTTATTCTTTGAGAGGATATTATCTGTAAACCATTCATGTTAAGTAAAATATAGAACACATGAATGAGTGATAAATGGAGATTGACTTTATTATAATGAAATGATACATTTACAACCAAAACATGACCCTCATGTGGTTGTTGTATTAATGGTTTTGTTAATTTATTACATATATATATATATAATTCCTATCATATCTATATATGACCACCTGATAAAATTATCCAATAAACTCTTTTAATGAGTAACATATATAAAGTAATCTAGTTTGAACAATGGTTAGACTTAGGAATCACATTCCAATGATAACCCCATTTAAACATTTCTTCAAAATCCTTTTCTTCAAAACATCTATAGGTTATGCTTTCAACTTTTGTTTTCAATTTAGAGTTTTTTAAGTTTAGTATCATCATCCTTGGAATACTATTTCATCAAAAAAAATCAATGAAACTATTAACATTTTTATTAAATGGTATATCATAAAATATTTTAGGATAAAGTTACACTCACTTTAATATAGTAAATTTAACTATAAAAATTTCTCTTTAACATTATATACTAAAATAATTGTAGTATATCAAGTGTGATCCACATTATAAATTTAATGGCATAATCCTATAGTAAATAGTGAAACTCACTTTATCATGGTAACTGCTTGTAACTTTTTACATTATTTTATTACTATAAATTTTTTAAACTTCTTTAGGATATTAAATGAAATAACTTTTAACTCTAGATTGGTGTATTCAACTATTTATTGACTTTAAACTTCTCAAAGTTCAAATATACTCTCACTGGCCTCTTAGTCATTAGATTCTTTCTCAAAATATTTTGTTAAGATTCAACAAAAACATCTTTATGTTATGTAATAACTTTTATTTATTTTATTAAGAATATTTAACAAATAAACTATTGTTTCCATATCACATATGGAATTCTATGTGTTTAGCGAATATTCCATGAAAATAAAATTATCCTTTAAAATATGTCACTGGTGATTGATGGGAATAATTTCCCTCATATTTTAAATCATTAGATAAACATTTTATTATGGATTGAAACACTATTATCCATCTCTCCTTTCAAATATATTATATAATCTAGAGGAATAAAAATATGAATAAACCATATAATCTCATTTATTAAAACAATTAATTGTTTAAAAATTTAAAATGAGATAATTAAACACACATCCAATAAAACATTCCTATCAGCTTGAAGTAATCCAAATAATCAATGAAGTAACCAATTTATCCTTACATTAAGCTTAATTATTTAATTCACCACTTCTACTTTTTAACTCCTATATATTTATAACATTTTTAAAATATATATTTGGTATAAAATAACCTTCAGACTCTAAGAATTGAATTCGATAACATTTATACCTAGAGTAGACTCCCTAAATGGATTCTTATAAAATTTTAGTTATTCTATAAAATTCCTTATCCAATATCCAATCTATCCATAGTGATAGAATTTACATTACTTATTTATCAACTTTATTAGTAGTGTGAACTCTTGATGTCCTCTTTTCTTACTGAAAACTTTTCCCTTATTCTTATATATCATCAACATGGTACTGAAGAAAGGACCACTAATGTACTGATCTATTATTGTCAATATATTAAGAATATGTGGAAATGGTTTATATAATTCATTCATGTTGTAGTTAACAATGAATTTTCAAAACCTTTCTAGAAGTAACTGAAGAATGAAATACATTACTAGCTTGAGTTTTAAAGAGGAAACCAGCCTTTATAAATCATTTACATACCTAATAATATTGATTTCATGATTATAAATTGAAGTTTCTTCCACCATTTTACATTTAATAAGATCCTTTTATACTTAATATCTTTCATTTATTTCATGTTATTAATAGAGCCTCTTTAGGTTGTCTATCATGTAGTAAGAACTCATAGGAGCATGTTATTTTTGTAACTTAGAATCCATAGTAACAAGAATTAGTTTTAAAACCCCAAGTGGGTCCTTTAGATTCTTTTCAAAGGCATTTATTTTATTTTGTAGAAAATCTTACACGGTTGGTATCTTTTTAATTGGCACTTCCAACACATATAATTTTTCCTCTTACTTGAGAAGGATTCTCAAGTTTTTGTACCAATCAAGAAAGTTGATTCCATTCAATTTTTTTATCTATGATGGATCTTAGGGTTAAGCTGGTTATAATAAAAAATTTATCATATGAGCATCATGTTTTATATCTCTTCATTAAATAATTTTAATTATATTTATCACACTAAAATTGATGATCCCATGGATCGTATCCATTTAGTGATCCAAGATGCATATTTCACTAAGAAATGACCCTAATATAGCTTGAAACTCATCACTTTAGTTATTTTGGTAGGGAAACATCCCAATCATAATAGTTATGATTCTTGGATAGTTGAGTGGTTAAATATTTATTCAATTCATCATAAATATAAACCCAAATCAATTCCTTTTATATCCCAACCCTTACGGTTTCCAATCAAATGGAACCCAAATAAAATGTCAAAAACAAGTTAACATGAGACAGTTTAGGGGAACCTCTCAGTAGAATTAAAATACCTGATTGGATAATCTAGTGTCACTCATTATTTTTTTACCTTACACAAGATAATCTAAGGGTGCCACATGATGTTGAAAAATAAATCAATTGGATGACTGAGGACTTGACATGTGCTTGTTTGGAAGTAATCTCACACTTAGTATTTGAGGGGTTTTCTTTTAAAGTCTCACCAATTTAATATACATAATATGCATAATAAATTTATAATTATTTCATATTATGGAACCCTTATCTTCTCATGTTTTATTTTATTTTTACTCATGCTTATAATGATTTAATTTTTATAATTCTTTATTCCATCCACCAAATTAATATTTTAACACCACATTAATGTATAACTCTTTACACAACCCATGGTATATGTTGCTTACCAAAATATAGAAATCATACATATTTATAAATATCCAAATGAATCATATGCATAAATTACATGAACTATTCATGTAGAGGCATAGATATATATGAGATTTATAATATCCACATGAGTAAGACTAGAGCAACAGATAACCAACCCCATTCACCTTTCTGAGTCAATGCATAAGCCTCTATATTAGTAGGTATTCTGACCCAAAATATAAGGCCCTGGCCTTAAACATTACTTAATCTTGAGATAAGTCAATAATTTTGACATTAATTCACATCGAGGATCTTTTCTGGTTTATAGTTTTAGAGAAGTAGGACAAACTCTTACATAGTAAACTCATACGTTACAAGTGGACACTTATACTCACTATCTATTTTTTCATAAAATAAAAACATTTTAAAAAAATAGACATGGTTTGTTCCATGTTTAAATAGGATTACTTTTCCTAGATCCCATCCATGACTCTATTATTCTTTAAGTCCTATGAAAAACATTTCAAAACTTGGGATGAGCATAAAAATATCAGCAAGGGATACATAAAGAATGAAAATTGTTAGTCTTGAGAAGACAAGTAAACCATGAATACATTGTCATAAAGTAATTCTTTTTACCTTTAAGAAGTAGTAAATATAATTCACTGAATATAAGATCATTGATTACTATTTTGTAACCAAAATATTACTATAAATCTCATAGAAAAAAACATATAACATATAAAGGTAACTTGGGACATAAACATACTTAAATGGAATAACCATAGGGCTGACTTCCATACATATCACTAAATGGAATAGCCATACGGCCAACTTCCATACCTAATTCATTAAAGATTATAACGTAACCACCCATCCATGGTTTATCATGGAACCACCTATCATTTGGTTTATCATGTAACCACCCATATTTGGTTTATCATGTAACCACCCGTCAAATATCCATGTACCATTATATAATCATAATATACAAAATATTTCAATTATCAACATTTCACTCATAAAATTTCATTTACAATAATAACAGATCATTTTGAGATATTAAAATGGTAAATCCACTTTCAAAACCATTTTTAATACCACAAAACCCAAAAATTGAATAAGGGATTTCTTTTCCTTTTTAAAAAAATATTAAGGCATATAGAGGAAACCAAATATCAAATAACAGTTATGGCGGTGGAGGAGTCGTTATCACCGCATAAATTTAAAAAATTAATTTTTTTATTTAGTAAAATGATTTGCAGATTAAATATTCCCTTTGAATAAAATTAAAAGTCAAATGGGTTTATTATAGAGTGTATAAAAGAAGGAGGTGTATTTTATCAAAATATGCCTCAATGAAAGGAGACTGAGACAAAGTCCCTTACCTTGATTCTGACTCCTTGTGTATGTTCCTTTTTTTCCCTGAATAATAAACTTAAGTTAATTTATACTTTATTGAGAAAAATTTTCAAGTTTATTGTTACTTTTATATCACTTATTATTATGTTATAAAAATTACATAATTATTTAAGTTCATATTGTTCGTTTTGTTGATATTTGGTACTTGAGTCAAAAATGAACTTGTTTGATGTAAATTGTCTATGTGGTCAAAAGTCCATTATCTCTAAAATGATATTAATTATTTAAATATCATATATACCTAGTATATATGTATTTATAATAGTCCATAACATTTAGAGATAATAATGAAATGTGTCATTAATGGAGATGGTAGGCCTTATGTACGCATGAATGCTACTTTCATTTCTTTGTCATATTAAAGTAATGAAAAATAAATGATACAAAGGTATTTTATAATTATATTATAATATATATGTTATATATGATACATAAGTTCATTAACTCTATCCTTTATATGTTTCATATATGACATGAATGAGTCATACCACTTTAAGGGGGCGGTAGTCCGCACTTCCTCAAATGAAATTATCGTATTTACACATTATAGAAAGAATAAAGGTATGTTGTAAATAAAAATTAAAGAATAATATAGGAAATATAAATATATTATATATTATATATAAATACATTTCCATCATAATGACCACCATGAGAGGTGGTAGGATAAAATTGAACAATCATCGTTTCGTGAGGCAGTAGTTTTCCATACACAGAAACAGTATGTTCATATCCATTAGATGGAGGTGTGTGTAAGTGTAGTTAGAATCCTTCTCATAAAAAATCCTAGTATATTGAGGATACTGTTTTTTTTATTTAATAATATAATAATAAGATCATAGGGAGTGTATAAGGAAAATAAAGTGAAGGAACATGAGAGAAGATGTTTCCTCAAAATCTGGTAACTATTTTATTTTGAGCCAAAAGGCTTTCTTAAATTGCCTTCTTCCCAAGGTAAGGATTCTAGGAGTAAGGGAGGTATGTTGGGAGATTATTTGATCATAATTTTTATGATCCAAGAGGCTTTATAGGTGTGAGGAAGTGGGTATAGGTGGTGGCTTTTTATAAAAGGGAGGAGGGTCACTTTAGGAAAGTCTTGAAATATTATTTTATTATAAACTTATTTTAGAATTATAATAGTTAAAAAGTGATATATTTCAAGGATAATATATTTATGGGTATTAATAATCTAAACTAATAGGTTTTATACAAGTTTAGGTCACAAAATTAACCTTATCTTTTAGTTTTAACCCTTAGTTAAAAACATTAACTCTAACCATGTCTTATTTTATTTTCATAATATATGGTTACTATAGATACTATCACTACTGAAAATCATGCTTTTCCCAACACTTGTATACCAATGGTTCCTTTGAACCATTTTTATAGGTGTTCTTTACCAATGGTTTGCTAAACCGTTGGTAAAGATGGGTAAAAATTGAGTTTTCCCAACAGTTTCAGCAAACCGTTGGGAAAGATGGGTAAAAAATGAGTTTTCCCAATGGTTTTATGAAACCTTTGGGAAAGATGGGTAAAAAAAAGAGTTTTCCCAATAGTTTTATGAAACCATTGGGAAAGATGGAGTTTTCCCAACGGTTTTTAACAACCGTTGGTAAAATTTGCCCCCAAATTCGACAAGGTAGGCGACCCCCACCCCGATTCCAGAAGCAGACCCTGATTCCAGAAGCTACAAATCCAGAAGCAATACCCGACTCCGAGAAGCCCTTGAGAAGACGCAACTCCAGAAGCACTGCCCAACTCCAGAAGCACTACCCGATTTCCAAAAACCCCTGCAGCACAGCAGAGAAATCATTTCCCCCAATTTCAAGAAGGCGCGCAGTGAACCCTAACCTGAGTTCTTCCATCTGATCGTCTGCAAATCACCTATCAAGGTTAGACTCTTTAAACCTTTTCCCAAATACAAACATAGAATCCCTCTACCTCTGATTTCTACATTTATTTCAATATCTACCAAGATCACGTCATTTTTTTCTATTTTAGGGATTTTAGAAAATTTTATGATTCACACTATTTAATATTGAATCAACGACTAATACATGATTGGTAGATGTCTATGACTAGGGTTGAATTTAGTTTCATATATCATTTGTAACTAAACATACGACATACTACCACTAATATGGTGATTCCACGGATCATGGGGCTTCCTCTTCTTTTGTTCTATAGAGTTTGTAGTGTTGGTTTTTAATGTATTTTATTTTCTTATGGATTTATAGTGATTATGAATTTTGTTTCTTTGGTCATGAATTTTGGTTGAGTTATTCTTAAGTTCTTCTTAGAGATCATTGTATTCATAAAGTGTGCCTAATTTTTTTTAGGTGGTTTTGACTCACTGAGTGACTATTTGGTTATGTTTTTATGATTCCAACGTTCGATTTTTTTTAATAATGAAACATATTTATATTTTAATGATATAAATGAGTGGTTTTTAAATATATGTTTATAAAATAGGTAAAAAAAATTCTAAGTGGTTTATTTGGAACAGGACAAAGACAGATCCCATTTTTATTGTATTCTAAAATCTCATTAAACATATTTATACTTAGTGAATCCTTTATAAGTTTGGATCCATGTTTGAGCATTACCACTAATATCCCATAGCTTAATACTATTTTTATATTGGGTACATCTCATTATATTTTTTAATGAGTTCACTTCTTCCTTAATTAATGTCTTCCAAGTATGTCTTAGAAATCTAATAGCCACTTGAATGTTTTTCCTTTCTTAAATAATGTAATGTATTCCTAGAATAGTCAATAAATTTTTACATTCTGGTAAACCATGTTGATAACCTTCATGATTATATGATCTCATAGGTGGGTGTGGTGAATAACGATATAATTTTAAATATATGTATTTAATTTTGTTTTTATCTTCTAGGGTTGAAAATTCTGCAGTTGGATTTTTTTTAAAGTGATATATAGAAACGTTTTAAACCCCTACTATATATGCCTAATGGTTGTTTAGTAGTGGTTTAAACCACAACTATTTAAGTTCAATATTTTTTTACCATTTTTTATTTCAGCAGTTTTTTTTCATGATAAAAAATGGTGGGGATATAATGGCGGTTCAAACCACTAATATATCCTTTCCATTTTTTGGCAGGTGAAACCGTCGCTAAAACCAAAAACGCCACTAAAAAAAATTATGTAACGATTCCCCGAAGATGTCGCTAAATTTATAGAACTAACATGAGTTGGAAGCTGATGCCAATTTTAGCAGTGATTTTTGGAAACCTTTGTATAACCATATAGAAGCGATTTAAACTACCGCAAACTCAAAAAAAAATTAGCGGCTATCAGTCAATTTTTTTTGTATTGTCTAATGCATGATTTGGAACTAGTTATAATACCCACTCTAGATAGCCTCGCCCACCCCCTGGACACCCCCTCCCCTCGTGGACTACCCCCCACCCCTAGGGACAGCCCGCCCACCCCCCTGGACACCCTATACCCCACTGGACAACCCTGCCACCCCCGCCATTCCCCTAGACACCCTGGCCACCCCCTGGACACCTCGTACCCCCTGGACAACCCCTCACCCCCTAGAAATCCCCCTCCACCCCATGGACACCCCTGACCCCCCTGGACAGCCCTGCCACCCCCGTGGACCGCCCGCCCACCCCCCTAGACAGCCCGTTCCCCCCTGGACACCCCCCACCCTTGTTGATAGCCCACCCACCCCACCCCCAGACACCCGCCCACCACCCCCCCGGACACCCCCCATCCCCCCAGATGCCCCCCACCCCCTGGAAAGCCCCCCACCCCACCCCCTTGACACCCTCGACCCCACTGGACTGTGCCGCCACCCCCATGGACAACCCGACCACCCCACATGGATAGCCCGACCACCCCCCATGGACAGCCCGCCCACCCCCCATGGACAGCCCGCCCACCCCCTGTGGACAGCCCGCCCACCCCCCTGGACAGCCCGCCCACCCCCCTGGACACCCCAGACCCCCTGGACAGCCCCGCCACCCCCATGGGCAGCCTGCCCACCCCCTTGGACACCCCGTACCCCCCCCCCCCCCCGAACAGACCCACCCACCCTATGGACACCCTGATCACCTCCCTGGACAGGCTGCCCACCCCCTGTACTCCCCCTACCCCCCCTGGACAGCCTAACCACTCCCATGGACAGCCCGCCCACCTGGACACCGCAACCCCCCTAGACATCCCCCCACCCCCTGGACACCTCTGACCCCCCGAACGGCCCCACCACCCCCCTGGACACCCTGCACCCCCCTGGACACCCTGCACCCCCCTTGTACAGCCTCGCCACTCCCCTGATCCTCATCCTACTCCTCATTCTGATCTCCCTGAAGAAGTTAAAGTATAAAACCCATGTACTCCCAGCAAGACCCTTAAGGATTATGTATTCCTTGATCCACTTAGAATATCTTACTGGGAAATCCTTGAATATAGGCATTAGAAATTATGTATCTTATTTTCTTATATACACTATATTTTGTTGTATTTCTTAATATGATTCTCATATAGAATAATGTGTCAGTTATGCTTTTATTTAAAGTAAACAATTGTCATTTACCTAAATATTTTTTTGATTGAACTTCAATATTATTGAATTGATTTGAAATGACTTATTGCAAATTTTTTACAGAATGGATAGAAGTTGGATGTACGAAACTGATCGTATTTCAACCGATTTTCAAAATAATTTGAATAGGTTTCTAGATTTTTCATTTGACAAGGTTTCAGATAGTGGTCGCATACACTGTCCATGATCTAATTGTGTTGGAATACCTTAGTTGAGTCATGAAGCAGTTAGATATCATATAACCAAATATAGTTTCCAAACAAACTATTATGTGTGGTATCACAATGGAGAGAAAATGGAATCTCAAAATGTTGATGCTCCAAATGATAGAACTGAAATGGATAGTTTGATATATGATCGGTTTCTATTTATTCGGCATCATGATAAGGAAAGGATTTCCAGCCAACAAGATTTCGATACAAACACACATGATGTGTCCAATGAAAATGATGATGTTGATAGGGTGAAAAAATTGAATGATGTTGCGATGACTCCAGTATATTGGCAATGTGGTAAAATGAAAAACTTGGAATTTTTAATCTGATTGTTTCATGGGAAAACTATGTGTGGGATTTCAAATACTAAAATTGATTACATTATTACCTTCTTGAAGGAATTACTTCAAGATGATGTAGATATTCCCTCAAACCACTATATGGCATGGAAGTTAGTTGATGAACTTGGATTCTCAAAAAAAATCATGCTTTCCTGAATGATTGTAGCTTATTTTGGGAGAAAACTACTAAAAGAAATGATTGTATCAAATGTGGAACCTCCCGATAGAAGCCAAAAGATGATGTAACACCATATCATGTGCCATAAAAAGTAATGTGCCACTTTCCATTGATCCCCATATTACAGAACCTTTTCATGTCTGATGAAATATCAGTAAAAATGTGATGGTATGACACCAAGAGAAAAAAGAATAATGACGAGTTGGTTCACCTTGAAGATGGATTTTCTTGGTAGAGATTTGATGCTCGATATCCTGAACTTGCAGCCGACGGGAGTATGTGAGACTGGGTCTCTCATGTGATGGTTTTAATCCATTTGGGAAGATTCTTACTTCGCACAGCACATGGCCGGTTTTTATACACATTTATAACCTTCCCCCATGGTTGTGTATGAAAAATCCTTACACTTTCTTGAGTATACTAATATATGTCCCTTCTGACCCTGGAAATGATATAGATGTATACATGAAACCTTTAATAAAAGAATTGAAACTTCTTTGGGATGTGGGTGTGACCACATATGATGCATGTTCGAAAGACATATTTCATATGCATGTTGTGCTTATGTGGATGATCAATGATTTTCCTGCTTATGCAATGATGACTAGATGGAGAATAAAAGTAAAATTTTCATGTCTTGTTTTTATGAAGAATACTCGATTGAGAAGACTGAAATGTCATCGTAGTTTTAGTTTTATGGGATATCGACGATTCTTGCCAATGAACCATCCATATAGAAACAATTATTGAAGATTTGACAATACCATGGAGACTGACGATCCACCTCAGTGTATGTTTGGAACTGATGTGCTTAATGAATTGAAAGATTTCAGTTATTCATTTGGGAAGGGTGTAATGAAATCTAGAAAGAGGAAAAATGTTTCCAATGATACATGTTACAATTGGAAGAAGAAGAGTATATTCTTTGAGTTATCATATTGTTCAAAAAACTTGTTACGTTATTGCTTAGATGTAATACACATTGAAAAGAATATATGTGAAATGTTGCTTTCGATTCTTCTAAATGTCAAGGGGAAGACAAAAGATGTTTTACGATCTCGGTGTGACTTGGTAGATTGGGGGATCAGACCAGAATTGCATCCTGTCTGTATCAGTGAAAATAAATGGCAGCTTCCATGTGCTTCTTATGTGATGACACCTACTGAAAAAAATCAATTTCTGGAAGTGCTAGAGACTATTAAATTTCATGATGGCTATTCAAGAAATATATCAAAAAGGGTCAACAAAAAAGAGTTGAATCTTAAATCTTTGAAGAATCATGATTATCACGTCCTTTTGCATGAGTTGATTCCAACAGCAATCTGTTATCTATTGTCCAATAATGTTAGAGTCTCAGTTATTCGGTTGTGTTATTTGTTTAGAGATCTTTGTGCTAAGAGGTTGTCCAAATCCTTCTTGAAAAAACTATTGGCAAAGACACCATTAATTTTCTGTGAGTTAGAGAAAATATTCCCTCCATCATTTTTTACATGCATGTTGCATCTGACTATCCATATTCCGACCGAAATACTTCTTTGAGGACCCATTGCTTTCCATTGGATGTATCCAAATGAAAGAAACATGTTCACATTTAAATCATATGTTTGGAACATGAATTTTCCCAAAGGTTCTATTGTGAACAGTTACTTGGCTCAAGAATTTATGGATTTCTTCTCAATGTATTGGTCTGATCTTACTACGAGAATAAAAAGAACAATGAGAAATGAAGAAGAACAGTATGGGAAAATTGAACCCAGTTTTCCATCACTTCCTCAGACAGGAGGAATTCTAGGATCATATACATCGACAACATTAAACCTTTAAGAGCGAGAGATGGAACATCGCACAGTGTTGTTCAATTGTGATTTGTTCGATGAGTATATCAAGTAAATTGTACATGTATCTCATATCTTATCTCTTGTAATTTTAAATATTTGTTAAACTATTATTATTTTTATCTATAGGGAACATAAATAATTGATATATAGAAAGCATCGTTCTTTATCTTGGAGAAGGAAATAGGATTTTCATAGCAAAGGGTTTTCTTTTTGGTTGAAATTGAAGGTAAAAATATTTCTGTAATAACTAAATAAAAATAATATTTTATTAAGTTTACTATTTTTTTATATTTTAGGTATCGAGTTTTCCTATAGACTCTGTTTCTGAGGAAATAAGAGCTTTGGCTTTTGGTCTTAATACCATGGTTTTTGCTTGTAAATTACTTTTGATCAATGGATACAAATTTATTATCACTGAACGAGCAAGAAACATAAGAACACAACATGATGGTGTTATGCTAACTGCCACAATAGACTGTTATGCTAGTTCATCGGATAATAGACCTCATTCTGAAAATGTAGCATATTATGGAGTCGTGGAGAAAATAATAATTTTGGATTATTACTCGCATGGTCGAGTCACGATGATGAAATTTCAATGGTTTGATTCAATGATGAGGCAAGTCACCTTTATTGATGAATGTGGATTTCAAGTTATTGATATGACTCGCACTCTTGCCACCGATGAACCATGTGTATTGGAATCAATGGTGAAACAAGTTTTTTATGTCAAAGATCATCGTCATCATAAATTTGGTGTAATTATTGAAGTAAATCCCAGACATGTTTTTGATGATGGTGATGATGAAGTTGACACTATCCCTATTGTAATTGGAAGAAATCTGTTTATTACTTATGATTACTCCAATAGCTCAATTTTCAGAGTTGATTGTGAACCCGAATTTGTGGTGGGAAATATATAGAATCATACAGTCGTGTTCTCACCTACATGTTTCACCTACATCATTCAGAGTGTGTGTCCTAGTAATTACCTTCAAATGACCATAAATCTTCTGTTTCTTTATTTTTTTTATTATAATTCTCTTTCTATATACTTTTTTTGGGTTACACATTAGTTATATGTTTCTAATTACTTCTCTATTTGTTTTCATTGTAGGAAATGACACCCATTGAAGAGAGGCGGCAGAAAAAGATGACAGAAAATAATCGTCGCATGACATAGATGGAAATTCCTCCACTCATACCTATTGTGATTATTTTATTTCAAATATATATATTTCAATAACTTATAATATCATGTGTTTAATTTTATGTTAAACTTTTTTCAGGATCCACCCCCTAGACGAGAGATATCTGACGAGGAGCCTGATATTGCTCCCAATGCAGAGGTTGGTGGTAGGAGGGGGTGGTGCAGAGTTAGATGACCATCTGGTGGTCCCGGTACTGAGGCCGATGGTACGAGGACTCGTAGTGAGAGAGTTAGACGATCCATTGGTCGTACCCGATTGGATCATGCCCCTACCATAGACGTATCTTTTGTGCCCCATTTTGATCCTGGTGTGTCTTTAGGGACACACGGTATATTTCGACCTCCGATGTTTACACTACCAGTTGGCCAGATGCATGTGCCATCATCTTTTTCTTCTAGTTCATTAACTCTGGGCTATTATATTCCACCTTCTTCGACTCCTGCTCTGACACAGTATGTGGCTGAGGAGCATTCACAGAGGGACAGTCCACCTGTACAGGATATTCCTTCGGCTTCTGCACATCTAGTGATGTCCATTGATCTGACTACCATAGGTATATTTATATAAATCTAACAAATTTTTATACCAAAATTTATTTTTATTATAACTTGTACTGATATTTTTTTTCTTTAATAACAGATTCATCTACTGATAGGAGGTGGGAGAGGGGGTGTACTCACTTGCGTGAGGTATGGAACCGCCAAACACAGTTGATGGTTGAATAGAATGATGATGGACAGATGATTGATAAATCCGGGCAGGAATATTGGGGTTTTTTGGCGATGCTATCCAAACACTCCGACATCATTTCGGTCATCCCTCTCTCTTGGAGACATCTGCCACACGAATTCAAGGATAATGCATGGGCACAAATATGGGTAAAAAATCTATTGGATTTTATGCAGTATTTTTTTGTATTTATATAAATTAATCTATTGGGTGTCAGCTTCGGTATAACTTCCCTGATGGTGAAGGTGCACGACCGGCACGTTTAAAGGAGCTAGGAGAGATTTGGAGAGCTTATAATTATGATCTGTATGTTGGCTGGTGTGATAGAGTGGGCACGGAGTTAGAGACATTACCTATCGTGGATGACTTCCCGATAAAGCAATATCACCAAATGATTACCCATTGGGTGACTGCCAAATTTAAGGTATTAATCTCATTTGAGGTATTTAAAATGATAGTTTTTATATTTTTCATTATTATTATAAAATTAATTATTAAACATTATTTAGTAATATTATGAAAAAAACAAAAAAAACATTGATTCAAAGCAATACCTCCCCACTTTGGGGTGCACGACTATGTCAGATCATGAGAGACAGCTGGTACGATATAGTTGTTTATAATTTTCTTTAGGACTTGACCTTTTTATTGTTTCATACTTAAATTATGTGATATATTGAATATTGAATATATGATTATACTTTCACTTTATATTGTTTCAATGTCATTACAGAAGCACAAATTGAATATTGAAGGTTGTATCCCTTGAGCAAAATTTTTTTGCTCGAGTAGAAGGAAAAAAGATGGAACTGCGGTTAATGAACCGACACAAGAAAATATTGTAAGTTTTAATTTTTTTATTTCAAATTTTAATATCTATTTTGAAATATAATAATCTATTAATATTTTTAACAGGATGCTTTAGAGGCCCTTTATTCCCAGGAGACTGACAATTTTGGGCCACACGATCATTTATATCAGGTTTTGGTAGATAAACACTCTGGTTGAGTACGTTGCCGACCTGGTAAGAATATAGTCCTGACGAGGTATTGGTCCTCTCCAGGTATCCATTATAGTACCACCGAGTTGGAACAGGTCAAGAAGCATGAAATACAGTCTGATAAAAGGGTCACAGAGTTGTAAGTACAACTTCAAATGAGGGACAAAGAATTTATGAAACTGGTGAAAGCTTTATCTTTATCACTTCCACCAGAGGCCAGTGCGGCTTGTCAAACATTTATATCGTCTATGGGTGCATTATCCAATGCAATAGGTAGTAGTTCTAGTGGCGGTCGAGATGATGACGTTCCTGGTGATGACGAGGATACTAAAGAGGATGAGGGCGAGGATGAGGATGAGGACAAGGGCGAGGGCGAGGATGGGGCCGAGGGCGAGGATGGGGCCAAGGGCGAGGATGTGGCCGACGATGAGCATGGGGATGATGACGAGGATGATGAAGAGGATAGAGATGGTGGTGAGGATGAGGCCGATGATGATAGTGGTGATGGTGATGGTGATCAGGGGCAGATTGATCCATTACATTTTTGAATTCTGTATAACTCTTTATTTTTTAACCTGGTTTTTCACTCTGGTGTGTATATTTTTGAATTCAGTATAACTCTTTATTTTAAACCAAATATGGAAGCATAATGATGTTATAATGGTTTTGAGGTGAGTGATGCTATATAAGATTTTATGGGTTACTGTGAGGAGTTTCTTTCCCTTTAATTGATTGGTTCATAAAACATAAGTTGGTGCTACATATATTAAGTAATTGAAATTGGTAAAGTAAAATGCTGGTCTTGGATTTCTGAGTTGGTTATTTGGATGGAATTATCTATCATAAGTGGGTATATCTCCATTGAATATGGGTGTATTTTCTAATTGACTAATGTATTTAATAAACTGACCATGCAATACACATTTCCCACAATACGGAATCACCAAAAAATCATAGATTGGCACTACAAACCACAAGACACCCATGGGAGACACCCCTTGAGGTAGAGTCCCTCTCGTAGCCTCTTTAATTTAAGAATGCTTTAAATTGAATTAAGCTTTTTTCTTAATTCTGATTAATTATATTGAATTGCATATCTTGAATAATTTTTCTTAAATATAATTGTTTCATTTGATAAATAAAGTGATATTTTTATAATAAAATCCCTCCAACAGAGGTGCGTTGTCTATGAAAACTCAGAGTTATAGTTTAGGGTGTGATAATTTGACTCTCAATAAGTAGTTTCAAATACCTAGTACCACTTTTAAAAACAATGAATATAAAATATATATCTTTATCATACCACAATCCTGATTCAAGAGTCTGTTTTTTATAACATAAGATATGTTTCTATAATGTGAAGGATAACTACATAGGATTTATTTGGAATCCTAGCCGGAAGATGCTGCCCTGAGGATGTCACTGGACTGGGCCAACACATCGCGGTCACGTCGCGGTCACGCCGCGATCACATCGTGGTCACGCCGCGGTCACGCCACGGTCATGCTGCGGGCATGCCGTGATTTGGCCCTGCTCTAGGATGACACCATGTGGTGGTTCGCAGTCTTGTTGTAATACGATGTATGATACCTAGATAGAGTTTTAGATACATTACCCACCCTCCTCCTTGGACCCCGAAGAGCCCCCCACTGACCAAACACTTTGGGATTGTGTTGATACTATAACACAATGATCCATGGGTAATTTTTGACATGTACGAGTCAACCTCGCCTCAATCTGAGGCGCAGTGTGGCCGACACCACTCAAAGTGTCTCACTTTTCTTTGAAATGGACAGCATTTTAAGAGAAAACAGTAACTAGCATACAGAAAACCAACCAAACTCATTTGGATTATATTGATACTTTAGTACAAGGATCTATGGGTCATTTTTGATGTGTAAGAGTCATCCTTACCTCAATATGAAGCACAGTGTGTCCGGTACCACTCAAAGTGTCTTTCTTTTGTTTAAAATGGTTACGCTTTTAAGTAAAAACAACTGGCATACGGAAAACCAACCAAACGCATTCAGATTGTGTTGATATTTTAGGAAAACAATACATGGGTCATTTGGGAAGTGTATGAGTCAACCCTGCCTCAATCCGAGGGCCAGTGTAGCTGACACCACTCGAAATGTTTCACTTTTATTTGAAATGGACAGGATTTTAAGTGAAAATAACAACTGGCATATAGAAAACTAGCCAAAGGCATTATAATTCTGTTGAAACTTTAGGAAAAAGATCCATGGGTCATATGTGATGTGTACAAGTCAACCCTGCCTCAATCTGAGGCATAGTGTGGCTAGTATCACTCGAAGTGTCTCGCTTTTATTTGAAACGGACAGGATTTTAAGTGAAAATAACAACTGACATGCGGAAACCCGACGAAACGCATTGGGATTGTGTTGATACTGAAAAACAACGATCCATGGGTCATTTTTTACATGTACGAGTCAACCTCGCCTCAATACGAGGTGTGGTGTGGCCGACACCACTCAAAGTGTCTCACTTTTCTTTGAAATGGACAACATTTTAAGTGAAAACAACAACTGGCATACAGAAAACCAACCAAACTCATTCGGATTCTGTCGATACTTTAGGAAAACGATCCATGGGTAATTTTTGACGTGTACGAGTCAACCCCACCTCAATTAGAGGTGCGGTGTGGCCAAAACCACTCAAAGTGTCTCTCTTTTGTTTCAAAAGGACGTCATTTTAAGTGAATACAACAACTGACATATGGAAAACCGACTAAAGGAATTCAGATTATGTTGAAACTTTAGGACAATGATCCATGGGTAATATTTAATGTGTAAAAGTCAACCCCACCTCAATACGAGGGCTGGTGTGGCTGACACTACTCAAAGTGTTTCTCTTTTGTTTGAAATGGACAAGATTTTAAGTGAAAACAACAACTGACATACTTAAAACTGACCAAATGCATTCGGATTGTGTTTATATTAAAGGAAAATTATCCATGGGTCATTTGTGATGTGTACAAGTCAACTCCTCTACAATACGAGGAGACAGTACGTCATTCGGACACGTGGTTTGCACGGCACGGCTGAATATGTGTTTTTTAGGTGTTCGGCGTGCTTGAAAAGCGTGCGTGGGGTGGTCTAAACTGGCCGAACAACCTCGTAATTCCATGAAATCGGACAACAAAAAAGGGTGGGTGAATTGTGAAATTTTCAGCTAGACATCACATCAATCAGAGGTGTCGTGTGACCGTGCTGGCCGAAAACGCACTCGGCGTGTCGTAAATGGCCAAAACATGGGTTTTATGGTCAAATGTGTGCCGAACGACATCGTAATGACTTTAAATCACACAAAAACACCCTAGTTATTATTCTTGAGGTGTATGAGGATACGGCATGTCATTCAGACATGCGGTTTTCACGTCACGGCAGAATATGTGTTTTTTAGATGTTAGGTGCGCTTGAAAAGCGTGCGTGGGGTGGTCGAAACTGACTGAACGACCTTGAAATACCATGAAATCAAACGACAACAAAGTTTGGGTGAATTGTAAAATTTTCGGCTAGACAGAACGTCAATCAGTGGTGTCGTGTGACTGTGCTGGCCGAAAATGCACTCGGCGTGTCGTAAAGGGCCAAAACATGGTTTTTACGGCCAAATAGATGTCGAACGACATCAGAATGACTTTAAATCAAATGAAAACACCCTAGTTATTATTATTTATGTGTACAAGGAGAAGACATGTCATTAGGATGTGTATTTTATTCGGCATGACTGAATATGTGTTTTTTAGGTGTTCGGCACGCTTAAAAAGCATGCGCGGGGTGGTCGAAACCAGTCGAACGACCTTGGAATGAAATGAAATCGGACAATAATAAAGGGTGGGTGAATTGTGAAATTTTCGGCCAGACAGAACATCAATCAGAGGTTTCGTGTGACCGCACAGGATGAAAACGCACTTGGCGTGTCGTAAATGGCCTAAACATGGTTTTTACAGTCAAATACATTCCGAACGACATCGGAATGACTTTAAATCACATGAAAACACCCTAGTTATTATTCGTGAGGTGTACGAGGAAACGACACATCATTCGGACACGTGGTTTGTGCAACACGGTTGAATATGTGTTTTTTAGGTGTTAGGTGCGCTTGAAAAGCGTGCGTGGGGTGGTCGAAACTGGCCGAATGACCTCAGAATTCCAGGAAATTGGATAACAACAAAGGGTGGGTGAATTGTGAAAATGTTGGCCAGACGACACATCAATCAAAGGTGTCGTGTGACCGTGCTTGCAGAAAACGTACTCAGCGTGTCGTAAATGGTCAAAACATGGGTTTTATGGTAAAATGCATGTCGAACGACATCAGACTAACTTCAAATCACACTAAAACACCTTAATTATTATTCTTGAGGTGTACAAAGAGACGGCATGTCATTCGGACGCGTGGTTTGCGCGGCACGACTGAATATGTGTTTTTTTGATGTTCAGTGTGCTTGAAAAGCATGCGTGGGGTGGTCGAAATCAGCCGAACAACCTCAAAATTCCATGAAATCGGATGACAATAAAGGGTGGGTGAATTATGAAATTTTCATCCAGACGGCATGTCAATCGGAGGTGTCATGTGACCGCGCTGTCCAAAAACTCACTCGGCATGTCGTAAATGGCCAAAACATGGGTTTTACGGTCAAATGCATGCCGAACGACATCAGAATGACTTGAAATCACACGAAAACACCCTAGTTATTATTCATGAGGTGTAAAAGGATATGGAAAGTCGTTCAGACATGTGGTTTTAACAACACGGCTGAATATGTGTTTTTTAGGTGTTCGGGGCGCTTGAAAAGCATGCGTGGGGTGGTCGAAACTGGCCGAACGACCTCAGAATGCCATGAAATCAGAAGACAACAAAGGGTGGGTGAATTGTGAAATTTTTGGCCAGACAGCACGTCAATCAGAGGTGTCGTGTGACAGCGCTGGTTGAAAACGCACTCGGCGTGTCGTAAATGGACCAAACATGGGTTTTACGGTCAAATGCATGCCGAACGACATCAGAATGACTTGAAATGATACGAAAACGTGCTATTTATTATTCGTGAGGTGTAAGAGAAGATTACATGTCATTCGGATGCACGGTTTGCGCGGTACGGCTGAATATGTGTTTTTTAGTTGTTTGGCGTGCTTGAAAAGTGTGTGTGGGGTGGTCGAAACCAGCCGAACAACCTCAGAATGCCATGAAATCGAACGAAAAAAAAAGGTGGGTGAATTGTGAAATTTTCGGCCATATGGCATGTCAATTTATGGTGTCGTGTGACCGCGCTGGCCGAAAACGCACTCGGCATGTCGTAAATGGCCAAATCATGGGTTTTACGGTCAAATGTATGTCGAACGACATCGAAATGACTTGAAATAACATGAAAACACCCTAGTTATTATTATTGAGGTGTACGAGGAGACGTCACGTCATTCGGATGTGTTGTTTGCACAGCACGGATGAATATGTGTTTTTTAGGTGATAGGCGCGCTTGAAAAGCGTGCGTGGGGTGGTCGAAACCAGCCAAATGACCTCAGAATGCCATGAAATCGGACGAAAACAGAGGGTGCGTGAATTGTAAAATTTTCAGGCAAACGACATATCAATCGGAGGTGTCGTGTGACCAGGCTGGCCGAAAACACACTCGGCGTGTCGTAAATGGTCAAAACACGGGTTTTACGGTCAAATGCATTCTGAACGACATCAGAATGACTTTAAATCACACAAAAACACCCTATTTATTAAGAATAAGTTGTACAAGTAGACGTCACATCATTCGGATGCACGGTTTGTGCGGCACAGCTGAATATGTGTTTTTAGGTGTTCAGCGCCCTTGAAAAGCGTCTGTGGGGTGATCAAAACTGGTCGAATGACCTCGGAATGCCATGAAATCGGACGAAAACAAAGGGTGGGTGAATTGTGAAATTTTTTGCTAGACGGCACGTCAATCAGAGGTGTCGTGTGACCGCGCTGGACGAAAATGCACTCGGCGTGTCATAAATGGCCCAAACATGGGTTTTACGATCAAATGGATGACGAACAACATCATAATGACTTGAAATTACATGAAAACACCCTAGTTATTATTTGTGAGGTGTACGAGGAGATGGCATGTCATTTAGACGCGTGGTTTGCGCGGCACGGCTGAATATGTGTTTTTTAGGTGTTCGGCGTGCTTGAAAAGCGTGTGTGGGTGGTCGAAACTGGCCAAACTACCTCAGAATGCTATGAAATCAGATGACAACAAATGGTGGGTGAATTTTGAAATTTTCGGCCAGACGGCACATCAATCGGAGGTGTCGTGTGACTGCGCTGGCCGAAAACGCACTCGGTGTGTCGTAAATGGCCCAAATATGGGTTTTACGGTCAAATGCATGCCTAAGGACATCAGAATGAATTAAAATCACATGAAAACACGCTATTTATTATTCATGAGGTGTAAGAGGAGACAACACATCATTTGAATGTGTGGTTTGCATGGCACGACTGAATATGTGTTTTTTAGTTCTTCGGCGCACTTGAAAAGCGTGCGTGGGGTGGTCGAAACCAGCCGAACAGCCTCGGAATGCCATGAAATCGGACGACAACAAAGGGCGGGTGAATTGTGAAATTTTCATCTAGACAGCACGTCAATCAATGGTTTCGTGTGACCGCGCTGGCCGAAAACGCACTCAGTGTGTCGTAAATGGCCAAAACATGAGTTTTACGGTCAAATGCATGCCGAACGACATCGGAATGACTTGAATTCACATGAAAACATCCTAGTTATTATTATTTTGGTATAAAAGGAGACGAAACGTCATTCGGACATGCGGTTTGTGTGGCAAGGCGGAATATGTGTTTTTTAGGTGTTAGGCACGCTTGGAAAAAGCGTGCGTGGGGTGGTCGAAACCGTCCGAACGACCTCGGAATGCCATGAAATCAGACAAAAACAAAGGGTGGGTGAATTGTGAAATTTTCCACCAGACGGCACATCAATCGAAGGTGTCTTGTGACCACACTGGCTGAAAACGCACTCGGCGTGTCATAAATGGCCAAAACACGGGTTTTACGGTCAAATAGATGTCGAACGACATCAGAATGAATTGAAATCACACAAAAACACCCTAGTTATTATTCGTGAGGTGTACGAGGAGACGGAAAATCATTCGGATGTGCGTTATGCATGTCACGGCTGAATATGTGTTTTTTAGGAGTCCGGCGCGCTTGAAAAGCATGCGTGGGGTGGTCGAAACCAACCGAACGACCTCGGAATGCAATGAAATCGTACGACAACAAAGGGTGGGAGAATTGTGAAATTGTCGGCCAGACGGCATGTCAATCGGAAGTGTCGTGTGACTGTGCTGGCCGAAAACACACTATGCGTGTCATAAATGTGCTAAACATGGGTTTTACGGTCAAATTCATGTTGAACGACATCAGAATGACTTTAAATCACATGAAAAAACCCTAGTTATTATTCTTGAGGGGTACAAGGAGACAAAGCGTCATTCGGGCGCGCGGTTTGTGCGGCACAACTGAATATGTGTTTTTTAGGTGTCCGGCGCGCTTGAAAAACGTGCGTGGGGTGGTCGAAACTGGCCGAACAACCTCGGAATGCCATAAAATCTGAATAAAACAAAGGTTGGATGAATTTTAAAATTTTTGTCTAGACAGCATGTCAATCGGAGGTGTCGTGTGACCGCGATGGCCGAAAATGCACTCGTCATGTCGTAAATGGCCAAAACATGGGTTTTACATTCAAATGCTTGTCGAACGACATCAGAATGACTTGAAATCACACAAAAACACATTAATTGTTATTATTTAGGTGTATGAGGAGATAGAATGTCATTCGAACATGCGGTTTGCGCAGCACAGCTGAATATGTGTTTTTTAGGTGTTCGGTCTGCTTGAATAGCGTGCTTGGGGTGGTCAAAACAGGCCGAATTTCCTCGGAATACCATGAAATCAGACGAAAACAAAGGGTGGGTAAATTGAAAAAAAAAAATTCCAGACAGCACGTTAATCAAAGGTGTCGTGTGACCGCGCTGGCCGAAAACACACTCAGCGTGTCGTAAATGGCCAAAACATGGGTTTTACAGTCAAATGCATGTCGAACAACATCGAAATGACTTGAAATCACACGAAAACACCCTAGTTATTATTCGTGAGGTGTACAAGGAGAGTATATGTCATTCAAACACGCGGTTTGCGCGGCACGACTGAATATGTGTTTTTTCGGTGTTCGGCGCGTTTGAAAAGCATGTGTGGGGTGGTTGAAATCGGCCGAATGACCTCAGAATGCCATGAAATAGGAAGAAAATAAAGGGTGGGTGGATTTTGAAATTTTTAGCTAGATGGAATGTCAATCAGAGGTTTCATGTGATAGCGCTAGCCGAAAACGCACTCAGCATGTCGTAAATGGCCAAAACATGGGTTTTACGGTCAAATGCATGTCGAATGACATCAAAATGACTTGAAATCACACAAAAACACCCTAGTTATTATTCATGAAGTGTACGAGAATATGGCACATCATTCGGACGCGTGGTTTGCATGGCACGGTTGAATATGTGTTTTTTAGGTGTTAGGCGCGTTTGAAAAGCATGCATGGGGTGGTCGAAACTGACCGAACGACCTCAGAATGCCATGAAATCAGACGATAACAAAGAGTGGGTGAATTTTGAAATTTTCATCCAGACGGCATGTCAATCGGAGGTGTCGTGTGACCGTGTTGTCCGAAAAGACACTCGGCGTGTCGTAAATGGCCAAAACATGGGTTTTACAGTCAAATGGATGTCGAACAACGTCGGAATGACTTGAAATCACACGAAAACACCCTAGTTATTATTCATGAGGTGCATGAGGAGACGGCATGTCATTCAGATGTGTGGTTTGCGCGACATGGTTGAATATGTGTTTTTTAGGTGTTTGGCGCGCTTGAAAAGCATGCATGGGTTGGTCGAAACCGGCTGAACGACCTCTGAATGAAATGAAATTGGACGGAAAAAAAGTGGGTAAATTTTGAAATTGTCGGCCAGATGGCATGTCAATCGGATGTGTTGTGTGACTGTACTGGCCGAAAACGTAATCAGCGTGTCGTAAATGGCCTAAACATGGGTTTTACGGTCAAATACATGTCGAACGACATTGGAATGACTTTAAATCACACTAAAACACCCTAGTTATTATTCGTGAGGTGTACGAGGAGACGACACATCATTCGGACGCGCGGTTTGTGCGGCACGACTGAATATGTGTTTTTTAGGTGTTAGGCGCGCTTGAAAAGTGTACGTGGGGTGGTCGAAACTGGTCGAACGACCTCAGAATGCCATGAAATCAGAAGAAAACAAAGGTTGTGTGAATTGTGAAATTGTTGGCTAGATGGAACGTCAATCGGAGGTGTCATGTGACTACGCTGGTCGAAAACACACTCGGCGTGTCATAAATGGCCAAAACATGGGTTTTATAGTCAAATGCATGTCGAACGACATCATAATGACTTGAAATCACATGAAAACACCTTAATTATTATTCG
The DNA here is from genome assembly GCA_963277665.1 of Viscum album. NCBI lineage: Eukaryota > Viridiplantae > Streptophyta > Magnoliopsida > Santalales > Viscaceae > Viscum > Viscum album. The sequence continues at coordinate 243,554,805 of OY728137.1, forward strand.
TGAGGTGTACGAGGAGACGGCATGTCATTCAGACGCGCGGTTTGTGCGGCACGGCTGAATATGTGTTTTTTAGGTGTTCGGCGCGCTTGAAAAGCATTCTTGGGGTGATTAAAACCATTCTAATGACCTTAGAATTCTATGAAATCGGACGAAAACAAAGGGTGGGTGAATTGTAAAATTTTCAGCTAGACAGCACGTCAATCGAAGGTGTTGTGTGACTGCGTTGGCCGAAAACGCACTCGCCATGTCATAAATGGCCAAAACATGGGTTTTACGGTCAAATGCATGTCGAACGACATCGGAATGACTTGTAATCACACAAAAACACCCTATTTATTATTTGTGAGGTGTATGAGGAGACGGAATATCATTCGGACGCACAGTTTGAACGGCACGGCTGAATATGTGTTTTTTAGGTGTTCAGTGCGCTTGAAAAGCGTGCGTGGGGTGGTCGAAACCAGACGAATGACCTCGGAATGCCATGAAATCGGACGACAACAAAGGTTGAGGAATTGTGAAATTTTTGGCTTGATGGAACGTCAATCGGAGGTGTCGTGTGATAGATTTGGCCGAAAACGCATTCGGCGTGTCGTAAATGGACAAAACATGGGTTTTACGGTCAAATGCATGCCGAACGACATCAGAGTGACTTGAAATCACACGAAAACGCCCTAGTTATTATTCGTGAAGTGTACGAGGAGACGGAACATCATTAGAGGAATATAAACATCCCATGTGCTTCCTATAACTCATCCTAGGTCTAAGCTCATGAGCACTACCATTGTCTATCTTATGGGTATCATGATCATTGCCACACTACCCAAGTTTTTCTGTTGGTTTTAAGATACTCAACCCAATACCATGACTAAACATCCCATGTGCTTCCTATAACATGTAGGTTTTTTCTCTAGTGTGTATTGGTGTTGTGGTTTGAGTGAGGAATGAATTCTAAATTTTGAATACTCTTATGTGTGTTGGTGTTGTGGTTTGAGTGAGGAATAAATTCTAAATTTGGAATACTCTTATGGGTGTTATTACATTTCATATAACATGTAGGCGTTTTCTCTTATGGGTGTTATTTCATTTGAATTTCTAAATTTATGAATTCTGGAATGAATTCTAAATTCTGAATACTTTGGATGGGGATTCTGTATCAGTGTTGTTGCAGGTCTGGAGAGGGGTTGGTGTGTTGTTGCAGGTCTAGAGAGGGGAGAGGGGTCTGCTGTTGTGTAGCTTTGAAATTGTATACCAATGGTTCTTCAACCATTGGTATAGATTTTTTTTATACAAGGATATACCAACGGTTCTGTAACTGTAGGTATAGATACTATTATATAATCTATACCAACGGTTTGTTATAACCGTTGGTATAGTTTTATACCAACGGTTATAACCAAACCGTTGGTATAGCCTTATAGCTTGGCATATTCCCTCTATACCAATGGTTATAAACCGTTGGTAAAGGTGTCACACATATATACCAACGGTTTACAAACTGTTGGTATATGTTATACTTTTACACACATATACCAACGGTTTTTAGAAAACTGTTGGTGTACCTCCTATTTTGACACCTATACCAACAGTTTTCACAGAACCGTTGGTATAGGCCTATTGTCATGCCTTACTTCCCCACGGTTGAGGGAACCATTGGTATACTATATACCAACGGTTTCCAGGCCCTTACCAATGGTTTTGAACCGTTGGTAAAGTGTAATATTCCAGTACTGTATAAAATGACAAGAGAACAACAATTGGATCATTAATGAAATTTTTAACATTATATAAGTTAGTTGGTTGGATATTATATTTTTTATACTATTATATCATTTAATAAAATATTATTTGTTTTAAAAACTCATTTACGTCAATTTTGATACTATTTAGTAATTGATTTTTGTTAAAGTCGTAAAAACTTTATTACTTCGAACCAAATGAATTAAATCAAAGATAAAATGTCAATATCATCCAAAAAATTCATTTATAGAATCAAAAATATCAAATTATATTTATTTTAATATTTATAATATCATTTATTTGAATCTTTCATTAATAAGGTAATCACTACATCATTATTGTGTCAAAAATAAAATTATTTCTTTAATATATAAAAATTGCAAATAAAATACCATGATGTATGACATATTTTTATCTTTCTAATGAATATTTATATTCGAAGAGATCAGTTATATAACCCTATATTAAAATTTTTTTAGTAAAAGATACATGTTTATGTTATATTTCTCTTTACTTTAAAAATAATTATGATAACATGTCATTATCACATCCAAGTGGCTCCATGAGGTCCCATAATCGACCCAAGAATTACCATGGTCAGCCATATCTCATCAAATAGGATTAAAACACATGTTAGGGTAGTTTTATATTATTATAATATTATTTTTTACCCTAATTTACCTGATTAACCCTTTAACCATGGTAAATAAATAAATTACTGAAATTACTGTTCATAACGTCCAAAAATAAAAGGTACCTATCTATATAATTTGGACCTTCTAATTCAAAATATGAAATCCATTTTTACAAATTCAAATCATATAATTTGAAAAAATTAATTTAAAATTACTTCTCGTCAAAACCAAAGAACGGGTTTTTAAGAAATAAAAACTATCAAAAGATTGACATGTGTTTATGTCCAATTTAAAAGTGAAATTACTTCCAATTAAAAAAATGTATTAAATGATAAAAAATTAATCCAATTAAACTTTAAAACCAATTAAAATGAAAATATAAATATATAAATAAATTAGATGAAAAAGTAGTTTTGAATTAAAATGCAGTATTTTTCACTATTCATAAAAATATTTATTTTATCAGAAAAATACCAAAATTTCAACCAAAGTAAATTTTGTTGTCTTGATTCTAAATAATAAGTTTATATTATAAAATTTAACATATAAAAGTGAAAAAAAAACTATTTTTAAAAAGGGTTCTCCATTAAAAGGAGGTAAAACGATCTTTTAAAAATATTAGAGTATTTTATGCTTCAAAATTGGATTCATTCTCATTTTAAACCTCTAAAATTCATTGGATAAATGTAAAAAAATTTAAAAAATATGTAAAATAATAATATAGTTAATTCTATTCATTCTCACCAATACAACATCTAGGTGTTAACTACCATTTAAAATAATATTATTATTATTATATTATTATTTTCAATATAACTCAGTGTTGTGTGCAACAAAAGATTTTAGAGAAATCCGTTGTTGGGTGTCAGGTATGCTATCGTACATAGTGTCCCATTTAACATAAAATTAATATTAAATTCAAAAATATTAATAGATATGAAAATGTATTATTCTATAAATACCTAGGATGTTACACCAAATCCCTCTTCTAAAGGAGTCTCTACTCAAGATAGAATTAAATTCATGATGTCTTTGACATCTAATATTAAAAAACTATACCCAACAACTAAATCCAATCCAATAACTTTAATTACAAACTTAAGACATGTAGATAAAAAAATTGGTGGAGTCTTACCTTGCATGAAATTCAAGGCTTTATCTTCTATAAGTGATTTATCACATAAATAAACTATACCTAATATTTATAATATAAAAAAAATTAAATATATGAATAAAGAAAGGAATAATTTTTAAATAAATAAATATTTTAAATATTTAGACATGAGATAACCATTTATTAACATTTCATAAAAAAATCTTATTATTTTATAACTAAGTTAAATATTATGATAATTCTATAATTTTAGATATAAACACTTTTATATCCAATTTCAATAAGAACTCTTTCATATTTTACATTATATGGAATTTAAAAATATATATCACATTTCATGAATTAATTTATAATTTATTATGTAAACCATTTACATAATTTATATATCATATGTATAATATTATTTAAACCTTTAATCAATCATTAGTCACCAAAACATTTTCGATGTGGTCTAAAAATATCTTTAAATTATGTCTTCCCTTCAATTTGAACAATTAAAAATTAATTAATTTTGAATAATTAATAATTATAAATATATAAAAAATTATATTTTAACCTTATTTATATGATTTATAATCTCTTTATAAATCATTTTTTAAATAAACACTTTATTTAAAGATTACAAAGATTCCATATAATTTCATAAAAGGTATTTTAAAAATTAACATTTAATATTTGGAATATTTTATTAATAAATGTTTTATAAAAATTTACATAATTTATTATAAAATATTTATAATTAATAATTTATAAATTAAAATATCCCCAAAATACATTCTATTACAACTTATAAACCATTATCAGACTTATCAAAACATAAAAAAAAAATAAGTTTCACTTTACCCTTTCGCCAGAGAGGTAACTTCAATGAAGGTAAAATCATTTAACTTTATAAGTGCCATCTATATATAGGTAAATCATTTTTTACCTTTACATAAGTTAGTTGGGTAAACATAACACATCTATTACCATTACGTAGCCAGGCTTCATAAAGGTAAACGCATTAGTTACCTTTATGCAACCCAGTTATCTAAAGGTAACATTTGGTTACTTTTATCCATCACAAATATGTAAAGGTAACATATTTATTACCCTTAGCCAACCTGGATATGTAATGGTAATTTTTTCCCCACAAAAAGAAAAACTACATAAGTGTCCAATAATTATTTTTTCACCTTTCTCTTTAAATCATTATAAACAATTAACATGATTATATTTAATGGAGAAAAAACATATATTATCAAAATTTTATCATATAACATAATATCAAAGAAATTCAAACCTGTTTCATTATATATACCAAGTTTTTCATAAACAGTAAATTATACATGTTGATATGATGAGGAAGATAGGTCTTATTCCACTCTTAGGTTTTTGTGGATCATCATATAATTCATTGGTAATGGAAGAATGCTCAAAAATCCAAAACCTACCCTCAAAGAGAAGCAAGATGCATAATATAAAAAAACATCCAAAAACATCGCATACCCATTTATATTCTATAGTGGTTGTCTTCTTCCTTGATGTGGTGATAAATCTTGAGGAATATCATAAAAGAGTATTTGATCAATGCCTACTAACTCTGAGGGGGGGACACCAGACACTGGATCCTAATCTCTATCAGAGAAAACCTAAAAATCTTGAAGGGGCGTCAACACCTTCTTAGGAGAGATTAATGAGTCTTAAGGAAGAATAATATTACAGAAATATTTTTTAGTTCCCACAAGGTCAAAGGAAAAAAGGAAAATGGGGGTGAATTTTCAATTATAAAATTATCAGGGTTAATAAAAATTAATTAATTAATTTGGTGGATGGTCAAGATTAAACAATTTAGTCATTTTAAATAATTTTAAGTGAGTGTAAGAGTGTGATAATAAATAAAAAATATAAACACAAATAATTTTATAGTACTTTGGATCTAAACAATCCTATGTATACTCTTCACACTCCAACCAATGGATTATGGAACCCTCTAAAACATGATAGAGAGTTTTACGATGGAGTATCCTAAACCCAATCTTTTATAATAGGAGAAATATAAACCTAGGATTTGAATTGGGATAATTCCTAACATAGGAATTTTTTTAAATGAGTATACACAAACCTATAGACTTATATGGGAGAACATAAAACCCAATATTTTCTATAAGGAGAAACCTCAACCAAGTGATTTTTAAATAAAAGAAATAACAAACTGTGAATTACCTTTTGGTTAGGTGGAAAAACCAACAGTACATTTTAACTATGGTATAACCAGTGTGTGACATGTGTACAAAGAAAATACAATATAGAAAATCTCCAAAAAAATAAAAACTAAGTTATAGCTTGTGATTGTGAGTATAAGTGTCGGTCTATAAAATTTATTCTTATACCTTTAAAAGTGATTGAATGATTAAGTGTGATCATTCTTGAAATTTACTTCAGTAAGAAGTGAAAAATGATTAAGCTCTTTATTCAGACATAAAAAGGTTTACAAATAGATCATGAAACTATCCTTTTATGACCTTTATTTCGTGATTTGGCCTCATTAAATAAGCAAAACTTCAATGATCATTTTCTCTACTTCAAAATCCATGATCCTTCACAATAAATTGCAATGATAAAAAACAAAAAGAGGGAGAATATAAAAATCTTAATAATCTATAAAATATATAAATGATAATATTCTCAAGGATAGATAATATAGTTTACTTTTAAAACTCATACATGCATCTCTTAGATCCTCCATAAAAAATACAAACAGTAAAATCTTCACATAGATTTTGTATTAAAATTCCTTGACACTCTGTAAAATATTTACAGCTTGTAAAGAATGTTAAAATAAATAAATAAATGTTATAAATACTCCCTAATTATTACCATGAAATTAAGAATATAAGATCCTTTATATTTCTATTATATTTGAATTTGAATCTCAATCCATATGAAGATTTGAACCAAGAAATCAAGGATCTCCATAGGGAAATTAATTTCATCACCCTGGTTTTTTGAATTCCTATATAATAAACCTGAATGAAGGAAACACCCAATGAAATGGTTTGTTTTCTAAATTTAAGTCCTTTTAACCAACCTTGAACAGAATACGGGCACTGGCTACATTGTAAAAAAATAATTTTATTTTTTTTAAAGAGAATTTAAAAACATGATTAAATCTCTAAAATTCTTAATCCATTCTACTACAACCTTTTCAAGAACTCCTTTTCTTGTAGATTTATACCTCACAAAAAGAACATGATAATTTTATAATATTCCAAAATCATTTTATATAGAATCTATATAATTAATATGTATTTATAGAATAATCAAATCAATTAAGATATCTAATATTATAATACAACAAATTGAAATACTAAGATAATTGGAAAACATAGCATGTTCAAATCTATATTATATGTAAGGGTAAGTTGCATCGACTTCATAAAGGTATAATACAGAATTAATATGTTGTGTAAAGGTAGAAATAAAATTTTATAGATTGGTTAAGGATGATCCATGATTTATATAAGTTGTGTTAAGGTAACAATCTATGTAATAGTTTATCATAATGAATTACATAAAGGTAAAAGGATATTTTTATGATTTTTATAAAGGTAGGATTTCAATTATATGTAAAGATCATAAAGATATCTAGACTCACATAAAGGTAATACAATCTAAATTTGTGTAAAGGTAGTGTATATAAAGTTAAGTTCACATATAGGTCAATTAAATTTACATAAAGGTAAGATAAATTTTTAACAAGATGTGTATGGGTAAACCAATCATGTGTAATGATAATATAGATTTTCTAAAACTCACATAAGGGTATATGAAACATAGTTATATCGTGATGGTAAGATAAACTTCAAATAAATTACATAAAGGTAAAATAAAGTGAATAAAAATAAATCTTCATAGAATGAATTCAAATTGAAATAGAATATAAAGAATAATAAGAAAATAAATAAAATAATTAATTTAACATAATTCTTTTCTTATATAATAAATAAGTATTTTAAATATCAAAACATAAAAAAATAAAGTGGTTTAGGAGCAACTTCAACATTCTCCCCCTTTTTTATATTGAAAAATAAATGTAAAATCAAAAAATTCTACCCCTTTTTGAAATTGATCAAAAATAAAAAAACTTTAAAATATAAATGCATAATCTCCCAATTTTTTAAAATAAAAAAAAATACTTTCATGGATGAATTAAAATGAGTTTTTCAAAAAAACATTGTCCCCTAAAATATTATTAAAATCACCTTAAATAATTTTTATGAAAATTATATATTAGTTAAACTCCCCTAAATAGTTTCAATATATATAAAAAATGAAAAAAAATATAATATTTGTATAAGTTTGAAATATTAAAACAGATTTAAAAAATTTTAAAAATTAAAAAAAATAACATGTTAAATCAAATTTCAAAATCTCAAATCTTCAATTATTTAAACTTTTAAACCATATTTAAAATTCTAAAACTACGGGCATTTGAACTTTTAGATAAGTGAATAAATCAAGAATAAATAAGTAATACCATCTTCCCCTTAATTATTTTTTTCCTTACATCTAATATAATAGTTAATAAAAACCTCAAAAACTCCTTAATCTATCAAAAACATAATTGCTACAAGGATCCATGAACACAAGTTATGATATTAAATGAATTCATATGTGATTTTTAATGAAATTAAAATACCAAATAGTTATTTCCATATTAGTAAACCAAATTAAATGATAGATATATAATTATCATTGGCCATATAAAATAGAAATTAAATGCACAAGCTAGGATACCAAATGATAGAACCACAAAACATGCATGTTGGCTAAAAAACACACTTACTTAGTCTTTTAGACCAACCTATATCCAATAGGATTTAGAATAGAACCTTTAGACACCCAAAATGAGTGAAATATTAGAACATTGGAATTCATTCATGATAAAAAAAATAAACATTATTATTCCCAAGTCATTGTCTAAACTTTTCACCATAATTTTTAGCATAATGGACAAGAAAATCATATTCAAAATAATTAATATAAAGAAAATAAATATTTATTTTAACATTATACTCGTTTAAATAAAAAATATGTTTGAAATATTTTTAATAGAAAAAGTATTTCTCCAGAAATTTCATTCCATTCTAATATTATCCAAGTTACTTTTCATCTTCTCATTATTAAAAACCATAAAATTGCTAAAAGAATCAAACTTTATTAACTTATCATTTTCCTTTTAATCTTATTAAATTTTTCTTCAACTTGAGATAGACCATCTAATAACAAATTGAATTCCTTTTATTCCTCTTAATTACTCTTAGAAAGAAAATTTTTGAACATACCATTCTCTTCTTTAAGCTTTAACATTTCAAGATCCAAACTTCTTAACCTATCAACTTCAAGGGATAAAAAATTTCTTTAATAAATTATTATATTCTGACTCAAGAGATAAATTTAAATCCATAATTTTACCAAGTTTCTATTAATAATTAGCATACATCTCATCTAAAATTTATTTTTAAAAATAGAAGATTCAGAATCACTAACCTCACCTAATTCAACCATATTAAACACATTACTAAAATGATCTTTTACATCAGAAAAGTTGGGCTCAAACCCCCAATTAAATTTATTCTTCCTAAAATATTTAATTTTCCTTATAAACATTATTTAAAATAGATCTTTACCTTGTAAAGTTAAGTCTATGATATATATTAGCTCAGAAAATAAAAAATATATGAAGATAGAGAAAATATATCTAAAGAATAGCTAATCATTAATACCAATTGTTACATAACACTAAGTGAATGGAAAATGACAAGAGGGGTGGATTTTTAATCTTAAAATTATTAGAGTTAATTAAAATTAATTTCTGAATTTGGTTGATGAAAAGATTAAATAATTCAAACCTTTTAAATAAAGTTAAGTGAGTGTAAGAGTTTGGATAAAAATATAAAAGATAAACACAAGGAATTTTATAGTAGTTCGATCTAAAAAATAATACATTTACTCTTCACACTCAAAACAATGGACTATCGTACATACTAAAATAGGAGAGAAAATTTTTCAAGGGAGTATCCTAAACCTAGAATTTTATAATAGGAGAAATTCTAACCTAGACTTTCAATTAGGATAAATCTTATCCTTGGAATTTTTGTGAAGGATCATCCACAAAACTATATCCTTTTTTGGGAGTAGACAAAACCTGGGATTTTATATAATGATCAACCCCAATCTAGTACTTTTTCGATAGGACCCAAAATAACTTGTGATTTTTATTTTGTCCAGGTGGGTAGAACCAATGAACCTTTTAACAATGGTATAACCAGTGTGTGTGAAACATGTACAAAGACAATAAAAATAGAAAATACCATGGAAAAAAATAAAAACTATGTTACAATTAGTGATTTTAAGTATAATTTTTTGTGTATAAAATGTTATTATCAACCCTTTAAAAGTGATTGAATGATCAAGCATAGACGTTCCAGTAGTTTACTTTAGTAATAATGAAAAATATCTTCTTTCGAACATAAAAAGGTTCACAACTAAACCATGAAACAATCCTTCGATGACCTTCACTACATGCTTCAGCCTCTTTAAATAAGAAATACTTTAATGATAATTTTCTCCACGTAAAAATCTATGATCCTTCATAAAAAATTACAATAATAAAAACCATAGAGTGAAAATATAAAAATCTCAGTAAACTGTAAAATATAGCAACACTGATATTCTTGAGGAGTGATAATATTGTTTCCATCAAAAAATCATGCATGCATATCTTAGATCCTCCATCAAAAAACCAACAATAAAATCTTTATGTGGATTCTATAATAATATTCCTCAATAATACATAAAATATTAACAACTTATAAAAAATATTAAAATAATTTAACAAATTTAATAAATACTCCTTGATGATTCCTATAAAATTATGTGTACAAGATACTTTATATCTCCATTATATTTGAATTTGAATCTGGATCCAGATGAAGTATTGAACAAAGGAAGAATATATATTAATGGTGAAATTATTTCTAGCACTCTGGTTTTTGGAATTCTCATATAATAAACCCTAATGAAGGAAACACCTAGTGTTATGGATTATTTTCCATATTCAAGTTGTTTTAACCAAACTTTAATAGACTATAGGCACCAATTATGGTGTAAAAAATCAATTGATTGTTTTTCAAAGAGAATTCAAAAACTAGAATAAGCCTCCAAAATTATTAAGCCTTTATTCTATAATCATTTCATCAATCCATTTTTCTATAGAATTACACCTAACAAAATAAAAATTCCAAAATGATTTTCTAATGTTCAAAATTATTTCACATGTAATATATGAATTAATATGTATTTATGGAACAAAAAAATCAATTAAAAATCTAATGTTAGAATGGATCAAATCAGAATACCAAGATGATCAAAAAACAAAGCATGTTCAAATCTATATTCTACATAAGTTTAAGTTGCATGGGCTATGTAAAGGTATCATACTAAATTAACATATTGTGTAAAGTTAATAATAAAATTTTATAGGTTGTGTAAAGGTAATCCATGATTTATATAAGCTATGTCAAGGTAACATGATACATAAAGGTAAGTCACAATACATTTCATAAAGGTATAAAGTGATTTTTATGATCTTTGTAAAGGTACAATTTCAATTCTGCATAAATATAAAAAAATATCCAAACTCCCAAAAAGGTAATACAATCTACATCTATGTAAAGGTGGTTCATGTAAAGGTAAACTTGAATAAAGGTAAATTTAAGTTATGTATTGGTAAAATAAAATTTTAACTAGATACTTAAGGTTGAACCATACCTGCATTAGGGTAAAATATGTTTTCTAAAACTCACATAATAGTAAGAATCAAAGTTGCGTAAGGGTAAGATAAACTTCATAGAAATGAATTTAAGGGAAAAATAAAGTACACAAAATATATTTTCATATAATGAATTTAGATTAAAACTGAATATAAAGAATAATAAAAAAATGAATAAAATAATTAATTTATCATAATTCTTTTCTTATACAATAAAGAGGTATTGTAATTATTAAAACATAAATAAATTAAGTGGTTCAAATATCAAATTAATTAATCTTTTAATGAAATTTATGACCACAATCACCCTTGAATAAAGTAAATTTAGCCACACTAGTCAAAAATCTTAGAGAACTAATTCTCTTTTTATAGGTGAAATCCAACACTTCTTCATAAATGAATAACGTGTCTATGTAACTCGGGTATTATCAAATAATACCCATGATATGTGCCTTATTGAAAAATAAGTTCAACAATCTTAATGTTAAGATTTTAATCCACTCAAAATAGATTAATAAATATGGAAACAATGTGTGGAGGATATTGTTATCATGTGAGAATATTACAGCTTTCATTCCGTGCAATTTTTCCACAAAATATATATGAATTGCATGTGTGTATTCTATATTCATCATATGCATGATTATATATACACAATATATAAATTTATATATATACATAGTATCTTATACTATATATCAACCAACTATATATATGTATTTCTTGTATATACATATTTATATATGAATATATATAATACATGTATCATACTCTTGTATCCAACATATATATATCATATTAATGTATATTTTAGTTCAAATATAGTAATTATTGCATGAAAACCTCACCATTGATTTGGTAAAGTTACCTAAAGGTAAGAGAAATTTTGAAAAAATAGTGGATCTATTAGATAAAAATTAATAATTTGGTTTAATTCCATGATATAGGACATGGTTAATTGTTTAGGATTTTCAATATAAGAAACATATTAATTTTCAAGAAATTTTCTCATATGTTGCCAAAATTACTTCTATTCAAGTAGTTCTTGGTATGGATACTAGTTCGGATTTTCAGATTGAGAATATTGATAAGAAAATACATTTCCTCTATAGTGATTTTAAGGAAGTGATTTATATGGATAAACCTAAGGGTTCTATGAAAATATATAAAGAAGATTGCGTGTGTAGCTTAAAGAAGTGCATGTATGCTCTGAAACAAACTCCGGGCAGTGGTATAAGAAGTTAAAGTTAATAGGAATATTCTCTAAATCCATATATGTGAATGTGATATATATATATATAAGCAATATCAAATTGCATGTACATTATTCCCATTAAATTTACGATTATGGAAAAATGATAAATAGTTATCATTCATTGATTATCCCATAAATACTAATATTAAAATAATTGTTATATAATATGTAACATATGGGAGTTTATTTATGCAAAAGTTACATGAGTTGGATAAACCATTTACTCATTCATTATAATTCATGAGTAAATGTGACTACCCAAGGAGCATCCTTGGGGGTTATATATAAACACTACCATGTGATGGTAATTGGGTTAAGTAATTCCATTATGCTTAGAAAAACCTCCCTAGATCACAAATCTCTATTTCATCTTTCTCCTTTGAATATAAGGTACAAGCATATTGTAGATAGAATATGGATCCCACCTGAATTTCGGATGATTCATTATAGCCTGTGGATACACTACATAGGTGGGATGATTTTTTTTCCACTTTGGTGGTCTTTGTGAAACACATTAGATAAATATTAAAGTTTATTGTGACTCTTTGATTAACAATGCTCTTGTATTTATAATATTTATTCTTTTTAGTTTATATTAAATTTCATATTATATTGAATGGAAGAACCTCATACAATAGTTTCTAATTACTTACATTATATCTAATATGTGTTATTAGATTCATAAGAAACCAAACTATGGTATCAAAGGGAACTCATTCTTAAGTTTTATGAAAACTTGTGATGAAATGTAGAAGAAACCAAAAATGATAAAAAAATATCATTTTTTAAATAAACATCTCAAAATTATCCTAAGATTAATTTTTTGGATTTTTCTGAAAAGATTGATTTTCTAGTGAATAATGAAAAATACTTATTTTTATTGTAAACTATATTTTTGTTTCAAGAATTTACAAAGTTACATTTTATTTTAGAATGTTTTGAAAGTAAAAATTATTATATTATATTATTAATAATCTATTAGTGTTCATTGGAATCAATTTTAGGTTTGAATATGGTATAAAAACATTTTTATACATAAAAAAGGAATTTTTATAAAAAGAACTATTTTCTGTTGCATTTTACATTTTTATCTTAAATTTTTTTCTTCCGATTATTGAAATTTAATCTTGAAAAATTAATTCCATATTTGGAATTAAGAGGTCCAAATTTGGTAAATAGGTAAATTTTATTTTTGTTCAACATGAATAGTAACTGTAGTTTATATTTTTCACTTTAGTAAGGGTAAATCAGATAATTAGAGTTAAAAAAATATAATAAGGAATAAAAATAACTCTAACACTTAACTTTAATCTATTGGATGAGTTTTTTTTAACATACTCATATAATATTTAAATTTATGGATATTTTTTTTCTTTTTTATTTGAAAATGACATATATATTATTTTAAGTAAATATAAAGTCAAAAATGAAACTCTCTTATTTTAATATCTATAAAAACTTTTAACAGCTACAAAAACAACTTATTTTCAATTATAAATAATTATTTTAAAGGTAAATTATTTTTTCAATTTTAATTTATTTTTTATTTTCAATGATGAAATAATTATCTTAAATGTTTATGCAACACTGACGTGGTGCTTATGTAAGGAGCATAAAAATCAAGTAAATAATTTTTAAAACACTAAAAGTAATTTTTTTTAGTTAGTTATAGTTTCCCATGAATTTTATATATAAATATAACATATTATGGATGTTTTAGTGGTCTATATTCAAATTAATTTTCTTTCATGTTGTTTTCAAAGTTAGATTAAATGAATAGTTCCAAAAATAACATTAATGATATTTTATAATAAATATTATTTTATTAATTGATTTAAAATTCATAAAAATCATATCTTCATCCAAGTGAATGGTATATGATTTAAAATAGAATCCATGTTCCATTTATAAGTCACTTGTTTTTTTATGGTAACATCCTTAACCTTTAAAGAGTAGAAAATTTTGATATTGCGGTAATTGTTAAAAGGGTTAACGGGGGTTAAAACAAAGAGATAAGGGTGAAAACATTACCTGAACTTGTAAAAAATTTACTCTATGATATTATTTCAACTCTTACTCATATTATATTTGAATTAATAAATATGGATCCATTTTTCAGTGAAAATTAATTTACATTAATTTAATACTTTAAGTAATTCCAAGAGTACATCTCTCCTCACTTATAAAAGGGAACCTCATATCCATCATTATTCATAAATTTTTATCCTTATATATTTGTCAATACCTACTCTAATATAATCCAATATTCATTAAACACATCCTATATATTTCGGTCTTTCTAAATGACCAACTTTTCAAAGATTAAGGTTTCTCAACGAAGAGGTATAACTCATAACCGAACATTTTCAATTTTGTTTATTTTATACCTACTATAAATATATAGTATAAATTATAAAATAATGACTTAAATATATTAAATATAATTAACTTTTATTATAATTATATAAAAACCACTATAATTATTCTTCCAATCCATTGTAAAATGATAATGTTGCTTATGTGTACGTGTGGACTACCACCTCCAGGAAGCGATGTGATCTGTTTTTCATTTTAAATTTACATGGATGGTAATAAAGATATATTTAATTATTATATATGATATATAATATATAATAAGTATTTTTAAATTTTAAATTATTATTTATCATTCTTTCATTCCATTTTTTGAAAATTGGAAATAACATTCATACGTACGTACAGCTTACCATCACCAAGAACAATATAAATCATTTTTTATCTCTATATTTATGGATGAATATAAATATATATATATATATATAATATTATATTTATCTCATGTTTAAAATTCTAGATATCATGGAACCATGATCAAAGTATAAGGATCGGGACTGTCTAATCGAAACCTGCATGAAAAACGAAGCAGCTATCACTCAAAATAATAATTTTAATAAAAAATTGTTAATAAAAAGGTGATAATATGTTATAAGTAAATAATATATGGTATTATAGATATTATTATGGTTATATAATATATTTATAATAAATATATACTTATTATATAGGATTTTTAAACACATATGAGTAAAGATGATACTTGTGGTAAGGGTTTTATGTTTCGATCCCATTTTAATTGGGATTGTTTATGCTTGAATTTACATTGAGTAAATTATATGTTCCTTATCTAATAAATCCATTTAATTTTTATTCTTATATATTTATTTCTATATGATATATTTTTTCCTTTCATTTTCCTCACTATAAGTAATTGAGAGACTGAAAGTATGTTTTTAAGGAAAATCGACTATATTTTACTATTTAGTCAGGAATATTTTTCTTCTATGTCCATGTTTTCATTAAAATGATTTAAATAATTTTTTTAATACTATACCATGATTTTTTAAAGTTATTTTTACTAATTATTTATTATTTATAAAATTATTTAAATAGAATCTTATTATTGTTTTCTGAATGAGGCACTTTTTGACATTTTTTACAAAAGTGTGAAAGGAATGTTTTCTTTTAACAAAATTTCCTACCTTTATGTCCACTCAACATTTTAAAACTTACATCAAAAGTTTCCATGGTTCTTTTCAAAGAAAATAGTTTCTAAATATTTTGGAAATTTTTAGTTTTTAAAAGTGATTTTCAAAGTGAAAAGTGTATTTTCCTCAAGAATATTTTTAATGATCTTTTTACAGTGATGCTATTAATCAATGACGATAAACATTTATTTTACTTATGATCCATTGGGGATATGTTTTAATTATGTCATCCTTATTATTTCTCTGAATTTTTTATGATTAATTTGAATAGGGAAATTCTTTACATTTTGTATGATAGTTTTTCCTATACAAACAGTTTTTTAATTATTAAGACATGTTTATTAAGTTGAATTGTTTATTAAAATTATGAATCCATTAGAATTATTAATTTATTAGTGGTAACTATAATTATATATACCCTTGATGCATATATAGGTCTCATGAGACAAGTTAGGTTGGGTATTGGACTGAGTCATTACCCACTTATGTATGATGTCTTGGCATGAGGCCTTGACAGTATGTTTATAATGTCTTGTTATGAGTACTTGATGGTAAGTTAAAGATGTATAGAATTATTCATTCCATCATTATGAAATCATTTATTGATTTCCATGTGACTGTATGAATATTTTTTATATTACTGGATAAGCTTCAAGATCATGTGATTATTTACATGGTATTATTTTATCATCATTTATTTTTGGCATATTATTCATTCCTTATTTATTCAATAACGGATTACATTGTATACATTCCCTTAATAAGAATATGATCTCACCCATTTCTTATATGTACTTTCCCCATGATGTTAGTAAGTTTAATATGATTGATATTCAAGGATTATGCTAGATATAATAATTATTTTCTTATATTTTATGTTTCCAAATGTAATTTGGGATTCAAGCATGTATCTAGTTTATAAAGACTACCAAAATATTCAGTCCTTTGGGATGTGATCATTTATATCTAGTACTAATGTAAAAAAGTAACCATTGACTATGGTCTTATACGGTCAAGGTCTTTATAGTTGGTATCAAAGGAAGTTTAGTATAAATATTAGGAACTAGATTTAATAATATGTAGATTTCAGAACATAACCCTATGATTAACTTTAAGGATAAGTATAAGTATTTTATAAGATACTAAAGATTTGGTAAGGTAGATATTATATGGTTTTCCTAGAAATAAATCCATGTCTAGATACTACAAGTGGACATGGTTTTGTAATAGATACCTCTTGGGATAATAACCTTGAAAAGAGTTGTTTATATAATAGCCCATAACCTGAAATCCGAGATTTGATGCTAAAATCATAAACTTTAAATTTTTTTCTTTGATACTGATGGAGGTGACCCAATTTTAGCCATCCAAAACTTAAAATATCAAAAGGAAATATTTGATCACTTATATTATCAAGGACCTTTTAGGTTTAGAGTTTTAGAGAATTAGGAAAAACTATTACATAAATAATACCCATGTCTCTAAATGAGAATTTATATTACTAAAACCAGCTTTTATTAATTATCATTAAGTCATAATCATCATCCAAATGGAATACCTTCTAGAAATAATTCATTCGAAATCATTTATTGATAATCAGGGGAAAAGAAAACATAAAAAAGGTGATCTCAAATGCTCAGTAAGGGTAAACATAATCATTAACAATTGAATTTCATCAATGAATATAAGAAGTTAATAAGGGTATAACGATATAATCAGAGTGCATGATCAAATAATAAAATAAATCATACCCATCAATACCTAGATCATCATATATGAAAACATATAAAAGAAAAAATAGTCATTAGAATTAATAATCATGAGTCATGTGATATCAATATTGATCATAAGAAACATTATAAACCCATAACAAGCAACACAAAAATATGTTAGTATCTTAGACCATTTTTCTTCATAAAATGTGTTAGACTCGTATCAGAAATAACCACATCCTAGTTAAATCCATAGGAAAAACCCTCAGGTAACTCCCTCCTTATTACCTCTCAAGACATGGTACATTACCCAATGCATTGGAGCACTATCTGGGAACAACAATTATTTAAGCTATAACAGGCTCACCCAGCACAATCTGGACCACTTCATCATATAAGATACAATGGGCCCACCTGGTGCCATCTAGGACACCTCATCATATAAGCTGTAACATGCTCACTTGGTGCTATCTAGGCACACCCATCATATACAATTTCTAAGAACCATAACATGAATAAAGTACATAGAGCTTTCATTTAATCATAAAAATCATATAAAAAATCATTATTCCTTATATAACTTGATTAACCCATGGAAAATAAATTATTTTAATGTCAGTATCTTTTAAACATGATTGACCTGTATAAAAGAAATAGGCTTCATAACAATCTCTTTGAAACATAGTTAACCTGTGGAAAAGAAACAGGTTTCATAAAAATCTCTTTAAAACATGGTTAACCTGTGGAAAAGAAATGGTTTCCATAACAATCTCTTTGAAACTATCTTAATTCATCGAGAGAAATAATGGGGATAGTATCATTAAAAAATATCTCCTTTAGAGCATAATTAACAATAAGGGTTTTTGACATTGATGAATGGAAATACCATTAAAAATCATTAAATACATTATAAATAAAATATCCTTTTCATTTTGAAAATCGCTTTTTAGAAAACTAAAAATTCACAAAATATTTCAAAAAATATTTTCTTTTATGAAAACCTTGGAAACATATAAAGTAAGAATTAAAAATCATTTAAAATGTTTCTTAAGGAAAATATCATTTATATTTGGAAAAAAATTAAAATATTTTAAAAATATTTTTTTAAAATAATCTTGAAAACTTATAAAGGGAGATTCAAAAAAAATAATGGTCATGATGTTAGTAAATTTTATTCATTTCATACATGTTAAAACAAATATTCCTTTCATATTTTCGATAAAATCCAAATGGGGATTGTTAAGGAAACGACATGAAGATTCATTTTAAAAAAATTGTAAAAAATTAAAAAATTGGTTAAATTTTCTTTAATAAATAATTTCAATAATGATAAAAACATTTTTGAAAAAAAAAATTGAAAACATGGTTTTGGAAGAAAAAGTGTTTTTCACCGAAGAGAGAAATAAAGTTGATTTTTCTTAAAAATATTCTATCAATTATTTAAAGTATAAAAGAGTGTAAAATGATATTGTTACTTGAAAATATCATGAATAACCATATGATAATAAAATTCATTAGAATTATTTAGTGGTAGATCATAATATTTCAACATTGGATAATTAAACATGAACAATCCTAATAAATGATGATATTGTAACATAAAACTCTTACCACTTTGGTAACATTGAATCGTAAGCCCAGTGAAAGATAGATCCCCAAATGGATATGTAAATAAAAATAATTTTCATGATAATAATCATAAAATAAATTCAAGGTAAGTATATACACTACATAAAATAAATTGGTGGTGAATATAGAATGTGTCTCACATAAGTAAAAAGTGAGACGGAAATCCTTTATCTCATGCTTCAATTTGGTTGATCATGATTTAAACTCATGTATAGTGGTTTTAAACATGTTATTAACTTATTAAATAACCACATAAATATTTATAATATCATATATTATCCTTTTATAACATATTATCACCCTTTTATCAATAATATTTCATTATTTTCATTGTTTCAGGTGTTAATTGTCTTGTTTTCTCATTCGTGCATTATTATGAATATTCTGGATCTTATGCATATTATATAGTTCCATCATTTTCAAATTTATAATCATGATATAATTATAATATTTATAAATAAATTATATTTTTAATACTAATCATGAAATATGGTTTTGAGAAATGAAGTATGTGACGATCATAGAGATGGTAGGTCGTACGTATGCATGAGTAACGTTTCCATTTTTCAATGATAATTATGGAATATTAACATAATCATAATAATATCATAAATACCATATTATTTATTCAAATATAATTATATATATCACCCATGTGTTATGCTAATGAAAATATAGTCACATCACTTCATGAAGGTGATAGTCCACAAGTACACGAATGAATATTATCATCTTTTAGTGTAAAAAAAGAAAATGATATATTATATTTTCATAATGATAAATATTTCATTAATATCATAATTATTTCATTTATATCACATATATTCATTAAATATATTTTTATTACATTCCATGAAAAGTTTTAGTGAAAGACGAATCACATCACTTCGTGAGGCGGTAGTTTGTCGTACACATGAGCGGCGTTATTGTATCCCCTATGGAATGGAAAGTAAAAAAGTTATATATCATATAATGACTCAATAGATATAATTGTGTTATAAATATAAAATATATACTTTAAATCCATCATAATACCCACCCATTATAGGTTTTAATGGAAAATGAATGACATCAGTTCACGAGGTGGTAGTTTATCGTACACATGAATAATGATTCCATAACCCATTTGATGGAAGTAGAGATAGTTGTAGGTAATTAACTTACTATAAAAACATCCCAAAATATATAATATACTTATGTTATTATATATTCATGTTTTAATAACAATTTAATGAGTTTTAGAATAAAATAAAATAAAAGAGCTCATTAAAGAGCATTACCTCTTCTTTAGGTATCCTCCTTAGGTTTACACAAAAACCCATCCTAAATTCGATTTCTTCCCAAAATAAGGCTTATAAATATTAGATAATTGAATTTTTAAAGTTATTTTTTCAGGTATTTGATGATCCGAAAGGTTTTTAAGGTGTGAATAAGAGAGGAGAAGGGGTGGTCTTTTATATGTGAGGTGAGTAGCACACTTGTAATTTTTTGAAAGCCATTCATATTTTTTTCATGTCCTAATGATCCAATAATAAAAAATTATTGATCCTATAAGACATAAGGTATAAATATATCCACAAAATAGGTTTTTGAAAATTCTTAAGTCATTTTTTACCCTTTTTTTTAGTTTGACCCCCGGTAAACCCATTTTTACTTTAACTACGGTAATTATTTTTTATTGTTTTCACTATTCACTTTGGTTAAAATTTAATTTTACATTATTAAAAATTATGAATAATTATTATTAAATAAAATTAATCCATTTTTTAAAATTCAATTCACATAAGTGGAAATTTTTAATTTAAAATTAATCCTATAGATCTGAGGAGAAAGTGGGTTTTTAAAGAGAAAACATTCAAATATTTACAAAGTTTTTATATCCAATTTCAATATGAAATTTGTTAAAATGGCATAAATTGAATTAAAATATATAAAATTGAACTAATATTACTTAAAAATAAATTTAAAATGTAATTTTACTTTATAAATAATTTAAATGAAAAGATAGTTTTCAATTGAAATTCAGTATTTTTCACTATTCGTAAAAAAAATTATTTTTTTAAAATTACAAAAAATTCCCCATACTAAAATTTTGAAATTATTATTTGAAAAATGAAGTTTATTTTTTCAAATAATTTTTTTAAAATTTTATAAAAATACATTTAAAATAAAACCCGTAGACATGATGAAAAATCAGGTTTTTGAGAAGTTTATTTTTCAAGCACAAGATGATTTTATATAAACTCTATGTCTAATAATAATAATTATATGAAAATCAATTTAAAATTACTAATATATAATATATATAAATTTAATTTAAAACATTCCACATTAGGTATTAATTTAATTAATTAAAATGGAGAAATATTATGCACTTCAAAACAGTTCACAAAAAATCTATTTTTAAACCCCAAAACAAACTTATACTAAAATACAATATAATGATGATTAAAATTAAATTAAGTGAATTAAATATAATTAAATAATAAATATATTACTTTAAATTTTATTAAAAACATAATGTGACTTTTAAATTGTCTAATTTATTAAAAATAAATGACTTTTTTACAAAAATCAATATTTTTCACTATTATTAAAAAACTAATATTTTCTAAAAAAATCCCAAAATTTCACCCAAAGTAAATTTTGATATTATAATTAAAAAAATTAATTTAATGTTATAAAATACATTTCTAAAGGCTGAAAAAAATTATTATAATATTCTTTTTATGAATATTAATTAAAATTATTTTTTGAAGAAAACATATATTTGAAGAATAAAATCACTTTTCTAAAAATTGATTGATTATTTAATAAAAATTTATCAATAATTTATATTTAGTAGGAAATTTATATATATATATATATATCATAATGTAGTTAATAATATTCATACCCACCAATTTAATGGCTAGGTTATGAAGATTATATATACTGTGGTTTATTTAAGCTTAGTGTTGCGTGTTAAACAAGCAATCAAACATAAAAAAACTCAAGGTTTCATGTACTAAAAGTTATGAAAGTGATTAAATTTATTTAAAAATAAGTATATCATAAAGTATATGGGAGTTATATTCTCGTCTAATTTCAGTGTTGCATTTCGTTTACACTATCGAAAATAATTTTCTTCTTTTAAAATCTAGTGGTGTTACATCCCCCCCCCCCCCGCTATTAATATTCCATCCTTGCAATTTGAACTTTGTCTCGATAATCAAAGGTTGGATATTTGAAAATACTTTTATTGTAAACCCACATCATAAAATGGTTTTATAAAACATCCTCTTAATAAGGGAGAAAGGTAAGTACAAAGGTTGGGTAGAATAACACATAACTAGGTTTCCAAATAGGAGAACATATGTGGGAATTGAATAAAATCATAAATAATTATAGAGAGTGGTTGAGGTCATTGATCATAAGCAAGTGAATGATCAATAGAAAGTTAAGGGCCTCAAAATTATAAATTTTTTATGATTAAAATATTGTATGATTCATTGGATATGAATTTAGTAGGATAGCATTTTCTATTTCTAAATAATTTTCTTGGATTTTAGGAATTATTTACCATATTGACTAAGAAAAAAGGAAATATACCTACTTTATGAGTATAATTTCATCCTTTTTTCAATTTCCACCACAATCTCATATTTTTATCTAAATGATGAGTATTCAAGATGAATTCTTCATGCATAAATCACTAAAATAAACTTTTAATAACCACATAACCATAAAAGGGATAATAAGTTATTCCTCCTATATTTAAACATTAACCAAAACCAAAATGTTTAGAAAATGGTAAGATAATTTTGAAAATGAATAAACCATAATATGATACATTAATCTTTAAAATTCAACAGTAATACCCAAAGTTGAAACTAAATTATTCCATAACCCTATATCTCAAATAACCTCAATAACTTAAAAATTAAAGAGTGATTTAACCTCAAATGTTATCTCATGAATTTTAAGTTTAAAGTTTAAAAATATAGTGATCTTATTTTTTAGTGACATTAATCTCTTAGTCACCAAATAAAATTTCGATCATGTGATTATCTATATGAAAAAACTTGTATTCTCAATATACTAGATCATATAAACCCTAAATCATATTAATACCCTAATTCTTATTTCCAAAAATTTTAAATGCATTCTTCATGTTAATCCAAAGATTTAAAAATTCTTCAACCTAATATAATGTCTCCTAAAATGTCATTAATTACTTTAATATCTCATCACTTAAAACCTGAAAGGGGTGTCTAAGACATTGAACATATGACCATCCTTAAGTTATAGACCTATGAAAATATCCATAACTATTAAGATAACCTCACATGAAAACATATTAAACCCAAAAGTTATCTAAATTGACCTCTCATACCAACTATAATATCCCAGAACCCACACTCCTATATTCAGTTCTAAAATCATAAACTTTACATTTTTGGATTTGATTCCTATGGAGGTGACACAATTTTCACCATCCAAAACTTATATTTCAAAAGGATATATTGGATAATTTAAATTATCAAGGACATTTTAGGTTTAGAGTTTTAGATAATTAAGAAAAACTCTTACATAAACAATACCCATGTCTCTAAATGGAAATTTCTCCCACTTAACCTAGATTTTCTTAATTCGCATTAAGAAAACATCATAATCCAAATGAAATCCCTTCTATAAATAATTCATCAAACATCATTTATTAATATCAAGGGGAAAATAAAACATAATAAGGGTGATCTCAAATGATCATTAAGGGTAAACATAATAATTAATAAGTAAATGTCATCAATGAAAATAATAAGTGCATAAGGGTATAATAATATAATTAGAGTGCATGAGTGAATCATAAAAGAACTCATACCCATCAATACTAGGATTGTCAAATATGAAAACATGGCAAAGTTAAGAGTCATAATAATCAATAATCATGAGCCATGTGATATCAATATTGATCATATGAAATATAATAAACCCATAAAAATCATTACAAAAATGTGATGGTATCTTGGAAAATTTTTCTTCATAACCTATGTTAAAACCGTGTCAGAAATAACTAGATCCTAGTTAAATCCATAGGAGAAACCCTCTAGTAACTCCCTCCTTCTTTCCTCTCAAGACAAGGTATAATACCCAATGTATTGGAGTTTTATATAGGTGTGCCTATTGTTTAAGCTATAACGGGATCACATGATGCTATCTGGGATACCCCATCATATAAGTTATAACAGGATCAAACAACTCTATTTGGGACACCCCATCATATAATCTATAACAGGCTCACCCAGTGCTATCTTGGTGCACCCATCATATATAATGTCCAAGAAATGTAACATGAATAAAGTATACAGAGCTTTCATTTTATCATAAAACTCACAGAAATAATCATTATTCCTTTTATAACTTGATTAAATCATGGAGAAGAAATGGGTTTCATGTTAATATCTTTTAAAAATTATTGAATCATGGAAAACAAATGGGTTCTATAAAAATATTTTTGAATCATGGTTAACCTGTGAAAAATAAATGGGTTTCATAATAATAACTTTGAAATAGGTTTAACCTATGGAAAAGAAATGTTTCCATAACAATCTATTTGAAATAATCTCAATCCATCTAGAGAAACAATGAGGATGGTATCATTACAAAATATCCTCATCGGGGCATAAGTAATAATAAGGGTTGCTGACTTTGATGAATAAAAATACCATTAAAATATCCTTAAATAGATTTTGATAAAAATAAACATTTCATTTTTAAAATCAATTTTTTAAAAATAAAAATTCACAAAATATTGAAAAAATAATTTTATCCAAAAACAACCATGGAAACATATAAATTAATCTTTAAAAATCGTTTATAAGATTTATTGAGGAAAATATACTTTCTGTTTTGAAAAAACCTTTTTTAAAAAATTTTGAAAATTATTTTCATTTAAAATAACCTTGAAAACTTTTAAAGTAAGCTTCAAAGAAAATAATCTTCATGATCGTAGAAAATTCCATTAATTCTATACACGTTAAAACAAAGATTCCTTTCATATTTTCATTAAAATCTAAACAATCATTGTTTAGAAAACAAATATGAATATTCATTTAAAAAAATTGTAAGAAGTTCACACATAGGTAAAAATTTCTTTAATAAATCATTTCAATAATGATAAAAACATTTTTGAAAATATTTTTAGAAAACATGGTTTTAGAAGAAAAAGGGCTTTCAACCGAAGAGAGAAATAAAGAGGATTTTTCTTAAAAACATTTTCTCAATTATTTTAATTACCAAAGAGTGGTGAAATGGTAATATTACTTTAAAATATCATTAATAACTAGAGGATAATAAAAATCATGATAATTATTGAGAGTTAGATCATAATATTTCAATATTTGAGACTTAATCATAAACAATCCCGATAAATGATGAGATTATAACAAAAAACTCTTACCACTTTGGTAAATTTGAATCATCATCCCCATGAAAGAGAGATCCTAAAATGGATGTGTAAATCCAAATAATTTTCAGGTGAAGTGTCAAAAAATAAATTCATGGGAATTATATAAACCATATAAAATAAATATTTGGTGAATGCGGTATGTGTCTCACATAAGTAAAAAGTGAGACAAAAATCCCTTACCCCACAATTCCTTATGGTTTATCATGATTTAACATCTTGTATAGTTGTTTTAAACCTATTATTAACTTATTAAATAAACATATTAATATTTATAATATCATATATCATCATTTTATGACATCTTATCACCCGTTCATTAATAATATTTCATTATTTGCATTGTTTCGGGTGTTAATTGCCTTGTATTCTTATTCATGATTTATTACAAAATTTCCAGTTCTTATGCATATTATATAGTTACATCATATCTAGAATAATATTCATGACATAATTATCATATTTATAAACCAATTATACCTTTAATACCAATCATGAAATATTTTTTTAGGAAATTAATTATGTTACAATTATGGATATAGTAGGTCATACATACGCATGAGTAACATTTCCATTTTTTAATGATCATTATGGAAAGGAGGTAAGTAATATTTTATCTTTAAATAATTATAATAATATCATATATACAATATTATTTCTTTAAATATACTTATATATGTTATCTGTGTGTTCTAGTGATGAAAATAGAGTCACATCACTTCGTGAAGGTGGTAGTCCACAAGTACACAAACAATATTATCATATTTTTTGGGTAAAAAAAGAAAATGATATATTATATTTTCATAATGATAAATATAGAATAAATATAATAAATATTTCATTTTAATCACATATATTCATTAACTTTATCCATATTACATTTCATGCAAATCATTAGTGAAAAAAAATAACATCGCTTTGTGAGGCAGTAGTCTATCATACACATGAGTGACATTATTGTATCCCCTATGAAATGGAAATTAAAAAAATTATATGTGATATAATGACTCTATAGGTATAATTATATTATAAATATACTTTATATACTTTATATCCATCATCATACTCAACCATGATATGATGTAATGGAAAAACAAATGACATCGGTTCACGAGGCGGCACTCCGCCATACACACGAATGATGATTTTGTAACCCATTTGACAGAAGTGGGGATGTTTTTAGGTAATTAATGTATTATAATAACATAAAAGTATATTTAAGATATTTAGTTTATTATATAATCATGGTTTAATAATAATTTAATAATGTGAAGAAATAAATAAAATAAAAACGCTCATTGAAGAACGTTGCTTCTTCTTTTGGTATCCTCTTCAGGTTTTCACCAAAAGCCTCACTAGGTTGGATTTCTGACCAAAATAAGGATTATATGATTATGGGAGGGAAGTTTTTAAGTTATTGGACAGGTATTTCTTGAACCAAAAGGTTTTGAATGTGTGAATGAGATAGTAGAAGGGGTGTCCTTTTATTAGTGAGGTGAGTGGCACACTTGTAATTTTTTGAAAGAAAGAATTCCACCCAAGTTTTTTCATGTTCCAAGGTTCAAATAATAGACTATTCTAGATCCTAGATGGTATAATCTCTCAATATTGCCATAAAATGGGTGGTGGAAAAGTTTCGATTCATTTTTTACCCTTATCTTTTTAGTTTAACTCCCCAATAAACCTATTTTTAACATAATCGTGGTAATTATTATTTACTATTTTCATTATTCATCTTGATCAAAAATTAATTTGACCTTATTAGAAATTATAAATTATTATTATTCTGAATTTTTAATCCATTTTTCCTAATTAAATTCACATAAATGGAAAATTTTAATTTAAAATTAATCCCACTGATGTAATGAGAAAGTGGGTTTTCAAAAAGAAAATGTTCAAAATTTTACAAAGTTTTTATATCAAATTTCAATATTAAATTGATTAAAATTACATAAATTTGATTAATATATATATATATAATAGAACTAATTTTACATTAAAACTAATTTAAAATATAAATTAAATTTATAAATAATTTAAACGAAAAGGCAATTTTCAATTAAAATTCATTATTTTTCACTATTCATCAAAAAAATAATCTTCTCATAATATTCTCAAATATTCACCCAAATAAAATTTTCAAATTCTGATTTAAAAAAAAATTAATTTTATTTTTTCAAATAAATTTTCTATAATTATGAAATATTAAATTCAAAACAAAACCTGTAGACGTGATGGAAAAACTCGTTTTCTAGAAGTGTATTTTTCAAGTACAAGATGGTTTTATATTAACTCTATGTCTAAAAATAAATATTATGAGAATATGAATTAAAATTTAATGATATATAATAAATAAATTTAATTTAAAATATTCCTCATTATTTTTTATTTTAATTAATAAAATGGATAAACATTATGCACTTTAAAACAATTTTTAGGAAAAACCCCTTTTTAAACCCAAAAACAAACTTATACTAAAATACATTATAATGATGATTTAAATGTAATTAAGTGGATTAAATATAAATAAATAATACCTATATTTCTTTAAATAAAATTTAAAACATTTTGTAACTTTTAAATTACTTAATTTATTTAAAAGAAATGACATTTTTACAAAATTCGGTATTTTTCACTATTCACTAAAAAATCAATATTTTCTAAAAAATCCAAAAATTTCACCCGAAGTAAATTTTAATATTATGATTCCAAAAATATATTTGATTTTATAAAATAAAATTTCTAAAATTTCTAAAAAAAATATAATATTCTTTTCATGAAAAGTAAAAAAAATCATTTTTGATGAAAACATTTTTTTTAAGAATAAATTCACTCTACTAAATTTTGATTGGTTATTTACTAAAAATTTAT
Source organism: Viscum album (assembly GCA_963277665.1). NCBI lineage: Eukaryota > Viridiplantae > Streptophyta > Magnoliopsida > Santalales > Viscaceae > Viscum > Viscum album. Next base: position 243,583,543 of record OY728137.1, read on the forward strand.
CTATAATTTATATTGAGTAGTATATTTATATATATATATATATATCATAAATTATTTAATATTATTCATAACCATCAATTTAACAACAATTATATGACAGTTATATATATTGTGGGTTGTTTAAGCTTGGTGTTGCGTGTTGAATGCACTATCGAACATAAAAAATATCAAGGTTGCATGTACTGAAATATATCAAATTTATTAAATTTATTTAAAAATTAGTATATCATAAAGTATTGAGGAGTTACATTTTCATATAAGTTCATTTTTGTGTGTTGTTTACACTATCAAACATAATTTTCTTCTTTTCGAATCTCAGGGTGTTACAGGTCAAGTATATCACGACCATAATTATGGTACACCATCAGTGTTCCCTTATTACACACCCAATTTAACACTCATATGGGATATTCTTGGTTTAATAATTATAATTTTTATCATAATTTTAAAGGTATATATACCCCTTATATGTTTTTATATTATAGAAGTACCTTGGAGACATTTATTGAGTTTTAATAGATATTTGAGGTGTATATAACCCTTATGTATAACTTTTGTTTTAGTGAAAATGTTATTTGAGGAAGAAATATACTATTTTTTGTGGCCATAAGTTTAATAGTGTTGATAAACTTTAGTGTTAATATGACAATTGATGTTGAGGTAATTATGGTTTATTGGGATAAAAGTGTTAGTACATTTTTGGAATATATCTCATAGAAAACTATAGGATTGAAAAGTGATTTGGAAATTAAGTGATTAATGTTAATTACACTATATTAGGAATATTATATGATTAAGGTAAAAATAATTTGAGGAATTAATTTTTATTTAATTTATAGAATCATGTATGATTTTATTCTAGCTTTATGGTGATTTAGGATATTTATAGAAATAATTAGCATATTTTGGGGAGTATATGATTAGGGTATATACATTTTTGTTATATGAACTTATTATTTATTGATATTATTTATATATAATAGTTAGGTTGATATTAAAAAATATATATGATCAAATATTTTATATTTTTAAGCTTTGAATTTGGCTAGAAATATTTTGGAGGAGTCTTAAGTTTAAGTTGAACTTTGGGAGTTGTTGTTAAGAATTTTTTTTTAATGTATAATTTATCTATATTGGATAATATGTATTGATCAATTTGGTTTTTTTAAATATATATAGATTTTAGGAATAACTTTTCATTCTTTTATAGATCTTATGATCTATTAAAAGTTAATTCTAGTAATTTTTGGTATGAAAATTTCATCTTGAATATTCATTTCTTGGAGTAAGAGATAAAGTGTAAGTTAATCAAAGAACAACCAAAGGATGAAATTGAACTTATAAAATGGAAATAAATTAAGTAATAATATTTTCTCATTTTCTTTATCATTATAGTAAAATAATACCTCAACTTTAGGAAAAGTATCTTGAAATTAAAATTTTATCCTTTTACCTTCATTTCGGATGAATTGATGGACTTTTCACCCCTCAAGGATTTATGGTTTTGTTTTCATAAAATATCTCATGAAAATATTATTTTTCACATTATATTATTACTTTAATGTTAGTTTTCACCTCCATGTATATATTTTAACTTTCCACAAATTTTATCCTTATCTGGGAGCCTGATTATGTGTTATTTCATGTATTTTTTATGTTTTCCACTTCCACTTTTCAAAGGAAGTTTTATTATTCCTTTGTACGATGTGGGTTTGCAATAAATGTATTTTAAAATACTGAACATTTAATTATTGAGAAATAATTTTTAGGGTATAATTTATTTAATAGGTTAGAATGTGACACCCCAAAAATTTAGAATACTATGTTTGGTAGATTTCTTAACACGCAACACTGAGTTTTAATTGAACAGCGATATGCTATTAAAATATTATTATTTAATGTAATAGTTATAATTTATATATAGGTTTTGTGGGTATTAATAGGGTTAAACAAATTATAAAAAATATTTATAAAGGTTTAATATAATTATTAAGTTCTCGGTTTTCAGCAAAATCATTTTATACTTTAAAAATATATTTTCTTAAAAACTGGTTTTTATTACATTTTGTGTGTAGAAATTATAATTAATTTATAAATATTTTATAAATTTTATTTGATAAAAATGGTATAATTTTTAAAATAATCATATCAAAATTATCTTATGGTTAATTTTTTGTAGTTTTCTAAAAAGATTGATTTTCTAGTGAATAGTGTAAAATACTGATTTTTATTGAAAACTATATTTTTGTTTCAAAAATTTAAAAAGTTAAATTTTATTTTAGAATGGTTTAAAAGTAAAATTAGTTCTATTATATTATTAATAATCCAATTAAGTTTATTGTAATCAAATTTAGGGTTGAATTTCATATAAAAACATTTATATACATAAAAAGGCATTTTTCTTAAAAAAATTGTTTTTTGTTCTATTTTGTATTCTTATCTTAAATTAATTTCTCTCAATTATAGAAATTGAATCTTGAAAAATTAATTTCATATTTTTAATTAGTAGGTCCAAATTTTTTAAATAGGTTTTGGTCAATATGAATAGTAATTGTAGTAAATATTTGTCATCTTAGTAAAGATAAATCAGGTAATTAAGGTTTAAAAAATATGATAAAGACTAAAAATAACTCTAAAACTTTCCTTTAACATATAGAATGATTTTTTTTCAAACTTACTTATCCAAGATTATAATTTATGGAAATTTTATTCTATTTTTATTTGAAAATGACTTATATATTTATTTTAAGTAAATATAAAGTGAAAAATGTCACTCTCTTGCTTTTAATTTCTATAAAATTTTGTGATAGAGATAAAAACAAATTATGTTCAGTTTGAAATAATTATTTGAAATATAAATGATTTTTTTATCATGGTAATTTATTTTTAATTTTTAATGATGAAATAATTACCTTAAATTTTTATGCAACGCCAACTCATCGCTTGTGCAAGCAGTAGAAAAATCAAGTAAAATATATTTATAAATACTAAAAGTAATTTTTTTGAGTTATTTATAGTGTCTTATGAATTTTATAGATAAATATAACATATTAGTTATGTTTTAAAAGTTTATATTTTAATTCCTTTGCTTTCATGTTTTTTTCAAAGTCAAATTAAATGAATAGTTCCAAAAATGACCTTAATGATATTTTATAATAAATAATAGTTTATTAAATGACTTGAAATTAATAAAAATAATATATTTATAAAATTTAATGTAATATTATTTAAAATATAAACCATGGTCCATTTATTAGTCACTTTTCCTTTTATGATAACATTTTTAACCCTTAAAGAGTAAAAAACTTTGATATTGTGATAATTGTCAAAAGGGATAATGGGGATTAAAAAAGAGATAGAGGTGAAAAACTCACATAAACTTGTTAAAATTTTATTTTATGAGATTATTTAAAATAATAATCATATTATATTATAATTTTTTCAATTTGGATCCATTTTTCTATGAAAATTATTTTATATTGATTTGATACTTTAAGTAATTCCAAGAGTGCCCCTCCCCTCACTTATAAAAGGGAACCTCTTCTCCTTCATTATTCATAATTTTTGAGCCTTATATATTTTAACATACCTAATCTAATATCATCTTAACTTCATTCACCATATCCTTGAGCATCTTGTCTTTTAAAAATACCATTTTTACAAGGCTTAAGGTGTAATGCAAAGGTTTCTCAATGAAGAGGTTAACTCTTAACCATGCGTTTTCAATTTTTTTTCTTATTATACCTCCTATAAATATATTTTATATATTAAAAATAACTAATTTAGTATATTAAATATTCTTAAATATTATTATAATGATTGAACAAACATTTTTCACCTGCTTTCAATACATTGGAAAATGATAACATCCCTTGTGTTTACGTGTGGACTACCACCTCTATGTAGAAATGTGATCCATTTTTCATTTCCGATTTACATGGATGGTAATAAATATATATTTAATGAATATATATGATATAATAATAATTATAAAAGTGTTAAATTACTATTTACCTTTCTTTCATTCCATCCTTCAAAAATAGAAAATAGCATTCATGCATACATACGGCTTATCGTCTCGATGAACAGTGCAATTAATTTTTCTATATATCTTTTATAGATGACTATAAATATATATAGGTAATATATATTATATTTATATAATTATTAAAATTATTTATATTATTTATTCATTATCAAATTATAAGGATTGGGACATCCGAACTGAAACATGCATGAAATACAAAGCAATTATCACCCGAAACAGTGATTTTAGTAACAAATTGTTGATAAAAGGGTGATATGATGTTATAAGTAAATAATATATGGTATGATAGATATTATTATTGTTATAAATGTATAATAAATTTATATTTATTATATAATATTTTTTAACATGTATGGAAAAAAGATGAGACTTGAGGTAAGGGATTTATGTTACAATCATATTTTAATCGAGATTGTTTGTGCCTAAATTTCTATTGAGAAAAATATATATTAATTATCTGATAAATAAATTTAACTTTTCTTATCCAATATTTATTTATATAGAATAAATTTTTTCTTTACATTTTCCTCACTTTAATTAATCAAGATACCAAAAGTATGTTTTTAAGGAAAATCTAATGTATTTTATTATTCATTCAGGAATATTTTTCTTCCACCTCTATATTTCATTTGAAATGTTTTTAAGAATGTTTTTAATATTATAATGTGATTTTATAAATTAATTTTTACCCATGATTAAATTTTTACAAAATATTTTGAAATTAATCTTCTTATCCTTTTCCTAATGAGGTACTTTTTGAATTTTTTTACAAAAGTGTGAAATGAATGTTTTTTTAACTTATACGAAATGAATGGAATTTCTCACTATCATGACCATTAAATTTTTTGAATATTTCTTTACATATTTACATGGTTATTTTCAAAGAAAATATTTTTCCTAATATTCTGGAAATTTTTATTTTTTAAAAGTGATTTTCAAAGTGAAAAGGGTATTATCCTCAAGAATATATTCAATGATCTTTTTATGGTATTTTTATTCATCAATGAAAACAACACTTTATTTTACTTATGATCCAATGGAGATATATTATAATAATAACATATTTATTCTTTATTTGGTTAGTTTATGATTAGATTTAATGGGGAAATTATTGTCATTCCATATGCTAGTTCTTCCTATACAAATAGCTTTTTATTATTAAGGCATATTTATTAAGTTCTATTTTTTATTCATATAATAAATGAATTGGACTTATTAAGTGATGGGTGAGGCCTAGAATTATATATCCCCTATATTAATCAATATGTCTCATGAGACAAATCATATTGGGTATTTAGATGAGGCCTTACCCACTTATGTATGATGTTTTGGCATGAGGCCTTGATGGTATGTTTATGATGTCTTGGCACAAGGCCTCGATGGTAAGTTTAAGATGTATCGAATTATGCATTCCATCATTATGAAATCAGTTATTTATGTCCATGTAACTATTATAATATTTTTTATATCCATTTATATGTTTCAAGCTCATGTGATTATTTATATGGAATTATTTAATCTTTATTTATTTCTACCATATTATTCATGCCTTATTTATTCTATGATAGATTTTGTTGTATGCATTATCTTACTGAGAATATAAGATCACCCATTTATTATGTTTACTTTCCCCAGGATACTAGGAAGTGTACTATGATTAGTATTAAAGGATTATTATAGAGAGAATAAGGATGTTCTCAAAGAAAATATAGTTTTGTATTTTATGTTTTCAAATATGATTTGGGATTCAAGCATGTATCTAGTTTACCAAAACTACTAAACTATTTGGTCCTTTAGGATGTGATCAATTGTATCTAGTACCAATGTAATAAATTAATTATCAACTCTGGACTTTTATATTCAAGGTATTTACATAAAGGGAAGATACCCTTATGTAGGAATGGGTTTCTACATAAGGGTAAACAAAAATATTTGTTAAATATTATTTTTAACATATAAAATTATTTTGATAGTTTATAAAATGTTTATAAATAATTATAAAAGGTATTTTGGGAATATTTAATTTATAAAAAATTTAAAAATTAATTTATTAATTATAAATGGTTTATAATTAATTAATTAAATGTTTATAAAAGTTTTATTTCTCCTAAATATTAAATGTTAATATTTAAAAACCCTTTTAACAAATCATATGAAAATTATTAAGAAATGGAAATAAAAATTTTTATTTATAAATCATAAGAAATAATTTATAAATGGTTTTAAATAACGAAATAAGGCCAAAATATAAAATGTTTATCTTTAAATTATGAATTTTTCATGATTAATTATTTTGAATTCTTAAAAATAAAAGGGGGTCTTATTGGGATATTATTTAAACCACGTCAAAAGTTATTTTGATGATTGATATTATCAAGTTTTAAATAATAATTAAGTATATAATATTTAGATTATATAAAATGTTTACATAATAGAAATTGAATTTTAAATTTTTTATAACTCATATAAAATCATATATTTAAAATGGAAACATCACATAATGATAAATATGAAAGTGTTCATATTATAATGAAAATAAAATGTTTATATTTATAATTATAGATTGTCCATATTGTTAAATTTGTAATTTTAAAATGTTTACAATTAGATTTTATTTATGAATTATTCATAAATTTTTATATCATGTTTAATTATTCGAATTGTTCATTTATTTAAAATTTATTCTCTATTTTATTCATGATTAGTAAACTTTTTAATAAATGTGGTTATTTTCTATGATTTAGTTTAAAGTGTTATACTAATTCTAGGATAGATCCTTACATTACATGATAGGATGGACTTTATAATGAATTTATTTTTTCATCTACCATGACCTCATTTTTTTAATTGAAGTTATTAGCTTGAATTTAGTTTTTGAATATAGTTTTTGTATATTAGGTGTTATAGTTATGATGAATTGGATTCTATTTTGAGAAACTTATCCCTAGATATAGGGACTTGGGGTTGGACTACCTACTTAACTAGAGGTCTATGACTTATTTAGAAAAGTGAATGGGGTTGGCTATCTATATCCCCAGGCATGCTCATGTGTAGATTGTCAATTTCATGTAATTGTATGCCTTTACATTAAGTGTTAATATACCTTATTCATATGATGTATCTGGATATGTAAGAATATATTTGGATTCTATTTTTGGGTGAGTAACACAAACTTATGGGTTTTTTAAAGGGTTAAACATCATTATGGTTTGAATATATTGATTTGGTGGAGGGAATAGTATTCAAAACTAAAGTACTATAAGCATGCATACATGAAAGAGAACAACATAAGATGAGATGGTGAGATTAAAAGCCCCATAAAAAAACTAAGTGTGAGATTACTTCCAACAAAACATGTTTTAATTCCTAAATAATCAAACTAGGTAGTTTTGTGCCATAGTTGGGTGCCTCAATGTTATATTGTTTCTAGGAAGAAAGTAAAAAAGTGACTCTAGATTTTATTTTTGGGTGGTTTCATTTCATAATTGAGTGCCCCTAGATTTTCCTTGGTTAGCTAGTTTTTTGTGTTTTATTTTGGTAACACTTAGATAGGAAGAACTAATGGTTAGGATAATATAGGAATATAGTTGAGTTTATCAATATAATGGATTGGAAACAAGGATTTTTCACTTAGCTATCCAAGAATCATATATGATATGATTGGAATGATTCCCTAAATAAATAATTAAGTGGTGAGATAAATTCCCTAGAGGACTCACTGCTTAATGAAATGTGGATCTTGTCCCACTAATGGATATAATGTGTTTTTAAAAAAGTGTTCATCATCTTAGTGATAACCTATTTAATAAAATATATAATTAAATGGTTAATAATACATGATACTCATATGATAAAATATTTTTTTATAGATAATATCATCATCATTATCAAGATAAACTTTGAAATCAATCCATGAAAGGGGAAGCTTAAAGTAAAATACTCTTAATACTGGTAACTTAAGAAAAGTTCTTAAAAATATTAGTGATTTAAGATAATTTTTTAAGGAAAAATCCTATGTGTCGTAATAGTTATGTCCTTGGTAACCAAATTTTGCAATTTTTCAATGCATAAATATAGATTCTTATATAAGCATAGTGTGATTCATTTAAGATTTAAAAGTCATTAAATGAAAAATTACCAAAGAAATATTATCCTATATTAATGTAATTAGTATAATTGGGTACCTTAATAATTTTAGTCTCATATACTCAATTTTATTAGGTACATCAAATGATGTTCAATATGATTGAGTAGGCTAAATTACTTTGTGAGAATAAAGGTTTCTTTAAAACTTTAGCAGTTATAGAAAAAAAAATTGTTATTATGAAAAATATATGATATTAATTGTATCTTTTACAAGGGTTAAAAATATACAGAAGGTTAAAAGATAATAAGAATTGAATCTTGGATTTTGGTTTCAATTATGGAGAAAAGGATTTCCTGTATTGATAACTTGGATATTTCAACCTTAGATAAACTTATGATATTATGTGTATTTTTATATCATTTATCTCTTGAGAATATCATGTAAAAAATAGTTGTTTATAGCATAAAATTGTTTTTTATACACATGGTATATTTTAATAGTCTTATTTTAAAATGAAAAATTTTCCAAACAAATAGAATACTATATATGATATGGAAATAGTGGTTTATTTGTTAATTATTCCTACTATAAAGAGAATAAATTTTATTTCCTAACACAAAATGGATTTTTTATCTTATAGAGATGTTCTAAAAATAATATAGTGTCTAAGAGGATAGTGGTAGTTTGTTTGTACTTAAAGAAGTTAAAATTTAAAAAATAAAGAACTAAACCAATCTAAGTTTAAAGTGAATTTTACTTAATATCCTAAGAGATTTAGGATGTATTTTTAAACAATAATGTAAGTAGTTACATTATTTTGAGGAAAGAGTTATATGGAATAGGGTTCTTAAGATGATGATGATGAACATAGAAAATGTTCAAAGTAGACAGTAGAAGAGTACATCATAACATTTGATGTTGTGAAGTTAAGAAGTTTGAATATATCTCACCCTGAACTTGATCTATCAATTATTTTAAATTATTCAATTATTTTTAGCCCTTTTGAGTTTTGGTTTGAACTGGTTTTAAAATTTTAAATTTTGGGCTTTTAGAATCGGTCCATGGTTGGCATAGGGTTAGTAGAAACTGTGTGTAGACTATGCGACGATGTCTGAAATATTACAGAGTTGACTAAATGGTCAGCCCATGGTTTTCTAACTATGTGGACAAAACATTCATAGTGTCTAGGTGTCAAAAAAATAATAATAATAAATTAAACTAATAATAATAATAATAACCTAAATCTAATACCCATCCCTCTACCTGATCATCCAAATCCCCTCCCCATATCCCACTCATTTGACACCGCCAATAGGGGATCCCAATCGTGTGTGATTATTTCCCTTCCTTCATCACCTTTTTCTCTCTTCTTATTATTCCTCTCACTGTGGCATGAGGTCGGATGAGACCTAGGGTATTCTTACGGTCCAATTTTTATGGTTTTATTTTCCTCTGATGATTTTTTTCCCTTTATGGGGTTCCTTTGACTCAATTGAGGTGGTATTAGGTCTCATGCATCCAAGGTAGTGAATTTCTCTATGATTTGAGGTAGGTTACCCTATGTTTGAGCCTTCAAATTGGGAACTATGATTTCTTGAGTGTTTAAATGTGTGTTTTAATTATATTATAATGTATATAAATTATATAAAATGGTTTTGATGCTTAAAATTGGTTTCTCTTTGGTTTTTCATGTTTTCCCTAAGTTTCTACAATGGGTTTCTCTTACTAAAAATATTTTTTCAAGATTGTTTGAAATGTAGATAACCTTATGTGATTATTTAGTTTTCTAATTGGTTTAAATTCTTGGGTTTGGAAAGAATAAAAACAATTGGCCTTTTGGTTGAGTTTTCCATAAAGGATTAATGGAATGTTTGGTTCTCAAAGAGTTCAAAAATGGTTTCTAATTCTCTGCCTTATTTTCAATATATCTTATACACATATACGTATATAGATATATTTAGGTGCTATAATTTTACATATTTACACATGGAGTTGAAAATATGTACATTGGGAAAAGGGGTATTTATATATATATATATATATATGTATATGTATATGTATCTAAGCATGAAGTGTGGTTTGAAACATGGAAGTTATGGTATGAAAAGTGGTTTTCCAAATAATTAATGTTTACTATAAAAATATAAGGCCCGATTGGAACTTTATAATGCTTTTCAAAAAGTAAGATGCACTCCAATGGATGCCCAAACTTTTATGTATTTTTTGGACTCTGATTAATTTTTTTGGCATATTGGTATAATCCTAAGAAAAAGGGCTTCTCATTAGTAGTGTGGGGTAATGAGGTGTTATTGGATGCATGCTTTATATTGTTGTGTGATTGAGATTTGGTTTTTCAACTACACCACTCTAATGTGTTCTAGTTTTTGGGAAAGGTACATGGGAATCCTGGGTACCTAGGTTGGTAGACTATGACTAGTAACTAAGCGATCTGGTAGAGTCTCGGCCCAGGTATCTCTAGAAAGATTATGATACAACACTAACTAAATGATGTGACATAGATTATTACTATTGTACCTTGGGTGTTTCCCCTCTAACGGAACATACATAGGAAGGGATATTTTGATCAGTGAGATATGATGTACCTAGGATCCCAACTAACATATCTACTTAGGGATTTCTCATGGTTCTTTCTCTCATTTACTCCAGTTTTCAAGGTACTATCCTAAAATAATCTTTTTTTAGTTTACCTTTCACATATAAAATAATTAATTGAATGTTTTACTTCCCTCTTTTATACTACGTAATGATAGTCTCTTTATTGTTAATCTTTTTCACTGAGTCTCTGACTTTATCATCTCATTATTTCTTATAAATGGTTTATTGGAAAATCATTCATTCTTTAAAAAATGGTTTTAGAAATAAAATAAGAAAATTGTTTCTATACATCATTGGCCTATTACTTATTTTTAAAGGAAGTGTAAAACCATATTTTCATATATTCATATTTTCAAACTAGCATGAAATGGTTTTATCCTTAAAGGTAAGTCATAGGGTGTGGTTTATCTTTTGCAAATCCCACTAGGAATTCTTATGCTCATTCCTATATCTCTATAATTTTTCAATATCAGGTTTTGGCCTATATTTTATTCTCTTTATTAGGGCATTGTGATCCTTGATTATTGGGTGGTGACTTGTATATTCACAATAAGATGGGTATATTTTTAGTTTAATTTTATTTTAGTTTCCTTTATCACATCGACCACTTAGGTTTTATTACTTTTTATAGATGGAGGGTAACTATAGTTGTTGGTGGGAGAATAAGATCCATTATAGGTGAGCATATTTTCCTTGTGGGATGGGGTGTTTGGATGGATAAGGAGGTTTTTGGTTCTTGATATTGTTTCACTACTTTCCTATTTATCATATTAGGTTTTTGTTTTGTTTATTTTTTCTAGCATGGGTTGGTTTATTAAAAAATGGTACTAGAGAAGTTGGGTTCTCTTTTATATAGGAAACTTGGCTCTATCATAAGTATCCCATTTATTTTTTATGTTTGGTAGGTATATATAGGATCATCAGAGCGTAGAAGGTAGGTCATGAGTCGGTAACTGATCACCACCACTCATGATGAAACCTAAGTTAACAGCATATATTGGGATTTTTATTTTTGAGATTTTATTTTTGGGATGAATGAGAGTTTAGATGGTGGTACATGGTGATCTCACACTAATTGGTAACCCATGTGGATCTGCGTACATGGTTTTGTGTTACTCTCAATAGTGATTGCACGGTTGACACATGTTCCACCAACCCATACAATTAATTTATACATGATCACTCTTATTGGTTGATTTTACATTGTGTGTTATTAGTCTATTGAGTTTTGGATAAAGTTAGATAAAGGTTTGTGGATTTTAAAGTGGGTTTCAAAATGGCTTTAAGATTTTATGAAAATGGAAGTGTGTTTTAAAATGGTTTCAAGTGGTTAAAATCAATTTATAATAAGAAAACAATACTTTTTTGATGGGTAATTTAAAATGTGTTCTTTACTAGAATGGTTTGGTTTTATAAAATGGATTTAGTAATGAAATGGTCCATTTAAAATATGTCCTTTAATGGAATTTATTGGTTTTAAAAATAGTTTAAGAGGTGAATTTCTAAATTTTAAGAAACGTGGTGTTCTTTTAAGTGGGGCCTTGATTTAGATCATTTGGGTTCATTTAAATTGAAGTTTTGGAAAAAAAATTGAAGTGAACGTGGTTATATTTTTTGAATTTGGGGATTTTAAAATGAAAATGTGGTAGTTTTTTAAATATGTTTTTTTTTGTGAGTTGTGTTTTTAGTCTCAGTTTATGATTCATGTTGAGACTATTTTATTTAGAGTGGGAAGCATGAATTAATGGATTCATATTTTGTGTTATTTGATTATTCCCCAGAAAATCCTTGATAAAGAGTGAACAATCAGCTTCTAGGGTGCCTTATTTGGTTTTATAGGTAAATATTGATCTTGGGAATTAGTGTTTTCTATCTTTATGGGGTCTAGTCTTGGTGAGTTTAGGGTGGTTTGAGAATTTGATAAAATTTTGAATAATATTTTCTCTAATAATTTACCTTTGAAAACTCCTTAGGGGGAATCGGTTGTATAAGTGATCATCCATTTTAATGAGGAGCATGCCTTGGTGTTGGTATTACTTATTTTAATGGGAAATTCTTAGGTGATTGGTTGGGATGACTGGGAAGGGTGTTTTATGTTTCTGGTCAGCTGGTTTCACCAAAGGTCAGTGTTTCAAGAGTTGGTCTTAGATCATCCTACCTTGACCCGAGACTGGAGCCCATATTGATCTTGTTGAGGAATGCCTATTTAGGGAATTCTTGGTCATATCTTATTTTCCTGTTATGATCGGTTGGTCCCAATTGTCTTTATTCTGGGTGGTATCCCTTTTCTTTTTGGTTTTATCAAGTGTTTAATCTTTTTAGGTAGAGCTCTATTTTAGATGACTGGGGTCTTTAGAAATGGTTTTGAGTAAGGTTAGGTTTCAGTGGTTTCACTTATGATCCTTTTGTTCTTATTCTTGATTCTTATTCATTTGGAGTTTTCTAAGTTCTCTATCCAAATTTGATCTCTTGGTGACATAATTTTCTGACCTAGTGGACTTCCTTTTCTTTTCTTCCTTTTAGGAATTTTGGTTTCAATGGAAGTATATTTTTGGGAAATTATGAATCTTGTTATTGTGAAGTGGTGGTGTTCTTCATTCCATGTATTGTTTCTGGTAGCTTATGGATCTCATTAGGACTTGTGAGTTATTCTGACTTGGGAAATCAGTATTCAATCAGAGTTCAAAAATGGTGGGGAGACCGCCATAAAAAGATCTCATGATGAACCTCATTTCCAGGATTTTTTTATGGAGAAATCCCTTATTCCCACCCCAACCAACCCCAATCATAGTGGTTTGGTTGACCAAGATTGTGGGTTGTGGGATGGATTCTCATGGAGGTCTCGAACAGACCATGATGATTTGATTTGGTGATTTCTATGTTAGGGGTTGGGGTGTTCCTTATTTTGTGGTTGTGTTTAGAGATCTAAGTCTCTTATGTTAACCCTTTTGATAGATGTTTCCAAATATTTGGTATTTCTAGTTGTCTCCTCAGATGTTGTTTTAGTTTTTGAGGATCGTCTCATAGCCTCTTTTGGGATTCTAAGTTTCAATTTATGAAGGAGATTTAGTGTTGGTTCTTATTCTTTGGATTTTGGGAGTCTAGTTTTGAGTGATAGCTTATCCTTGCTTTGGTCTATATCAATTGAATCTCTTTAGACTTTATAGGGGTAGAAAGTTTCATGGTGGGTAGAATTTTCACACCTCATTTATTTTTAATTATTTAATTATTTTTAGCTTTTTTATATTTGGGTCGAACCAGTTTTAAATTTTTAATTTTTTTAATTATTAGCATAGGTGCATAGTTGGTGCACGATTAGTATAAATCGTGCACAGACCATGTGTGGGTGCCTTAAATATTATAAATTCGAATTTATAGATGGCATAGGGTTTCCCTAACTATGAATACTTCCCATGTGAGGTCCTATAGTAGCCTAATAGAGGGTGTATAGTGGACGCATGGTTTGGATAACCGTGCATCCAAACCATGTGCAGTGTCTGGGTGTCAAAAATAATAATACTAATAAATTAAATTAAATTAGTAGTAATAATAATAAAACCTAAATATGATACCCCTTCCCCCTCCCCTATCAAATTGGCTAAAGAACCTCCCCCTCTCCCACTCGTTTGGTTTTTCCCACAAGGGCTCCTAGCCACGTGCATCCCTCCTCCCTTCTCCCTCCTTCGTCGGTCATTTCTCCTCCCAATTCATGGTGTTATTGTCTCATTTGAATATTTACCTTCCTTTATCACCTTATTCTCTCTTATTCTTATTCCCCTCATTGCAGTGTGAGGTTGACCGAACCCTAGGGTATTATCATGGTCTAGTTTTTTTGGTTTTCTTTATATCAGGGTGTTCTTTCCTTTTGTGAGGTCATTGGACTCGATTAAGGTGGGATTAGGTCTCATGTATCAAATTTAGTGAGTTTCTCTTTGATTTGAGTTCGGTTACCCTATATATGATCCTTCAAATTGGGAACTAGGATTTCTTGAGTGTTTAAATGTGTTTTTTAATTATATTATGAAGTGTATAAATTATAGAAAATGGTTGCAATGTTTGAAATTGGTTTTTATTTAGTTTTCCATGTTTTCCCTAAGTTTCTTCCAAGGGTTCCTCTTGATAAAAAAAATCAATATTTTTTAAAATGTCGAGTACCTTGGGAGAATATTTGTTTTTCCAATTGGTTTAAATGATTGGGCTTGAAAAGAATAAAAAAATTGGCCTTTTAGCTAGGTTTTCCATAAATGGCATGTTTGGTTCTCAAAGAGTTCAAAAGTGATTTATAATTATCCACCTTCTTTTAAATATAGTTTATGCACATATAAATATATAGATATATATATATAGGTTATCTATTTATGTATATTTACACATGGCATTGTGAATATATACATTTGGATAGGGGTATTTATATATATATATATAAGTGTATATGTGTATAAGTGTGAACTATGGTTTGGAATGAAAAATCTATGGTATGAAAAGTGGTTTTTCAAATGATCAATGTTTACCTATAAAAATATAAGGCTCAGTTGAAACCTTATAAAGCTTTTTTAAAAGAAATATGCACTCCAATGGAATCCCATATTTGTATGTATTTTTTTTACTCAAATTTATGTGTTTGGAATGTTAGTATATTACTAAGAAAAGGTCTTTTCATTAGTAGTGTAGGGAGGTGAGGTGTTATTGGATGTGTGATTTTCATTGTTGTGTGATTGAGATTTGGTTTTCCTACTAAACCTCCCTGATGTGTTCTGATTTTTGGGCATGGAACATGGGAATCATGGGTACCTAGGCAAGTAGAATGGGACTAGTAGTTAGGCGAGATGGTAGGGACTCAGCTCGAGTCTCTCTGAAAAGATTATGATACAACACTAACTAAATGATGTGACATGGATAATTATCATAGGAACTTGGGTGCTTCCCCTCTAATGGCTCGGGCATGGGAAGGGATATGTTTGATCACCAAGATATTATGTATCAAGGATCCCAACTAACCTATCTATTTAGGAATTTTTGATGGTGCTTTCTCTCATTTACTCTTGTTTTGAAGGTACTATTTTAAAATTTCCTTTTTCATAGTTTCCTTTTTAGATCTAAAATGATGAAAAAAATATTTTATTTCCTACTATTTTATAGCACCTGATGATATTCTCTTTATTTTTAACCTTTATCAATGATACTCTAACTTTATTAACTCATTATTTATTATAAATGGTTTATTGGAAAATTACTCATTCTTTTGAAAATGGTTTTGGAAATCAAAGAATAAAATGGTTTTTCTAAAGAAATGTCTTGTTACTTGTTTTGAAAGGAAGTGGAAAACCTTATTTTCTTGTATTCATATTTTCAAACTAGCATGAAATGGTTTTATCTTTAAAGGTAATTCATATGGAATAGTTTCTCTTTTTTAAATCCTACTGGGAATCCTTATACTCATGCCTATATATCTATCATTTTTATGTTATAGTTTTTGGACTATCTTTTATTTTCACCCATGAAGCATTATAATTCTTGATTGTTGGGTAGTAAATTGTATGGTCACAAAGTGACTGGTAAATTTTTAGTTTATTTTTATTTTAGTTTCCTTTATCACATCGACCACTTAGGCTTTTACTACTTTCTTTTGACAGAGGGTAACTATAGTTGCTGGTGGAAGAAGTAGATACATTGAAGATGGGAATATTTTTCATGCATGAGAGGGTGTTTGTAGGGTGGGGAGGTTTTTGGCACTTACTGTTATTTTTCTAATTTTTTATTTTTCATATTAGGTTGTTGTTTTATTTATTTTTCTCTATCATGGAATTTCAATGTATGGACGGTTCATGCCAGAATTTTATCTAACTTTCTATTGTTGCTTATTTAATTAGTGTTTATTAGGTTAAATCATTCCAAAAAGACGATTCCTTGATGCCCTGGAACTTGTGCCAACCTATGGGGATTGGGAACGCCCTTTGAGCCTTGTTGCGAGATGGCTCGGGTATCCATCTTAGGTTGGTTTCTGATAGAATATGTTCAAGAAGTTGAACAGTTGGGAATATAATTCCTAAATCTCACCATTATTCAAATTTTCTTACTTTATAGATATTTATCACTAAATATTTTAGTGGTAGAGTTTATCATATGTTCATATAGAGATGTTACATGGATTATATATGATGCAATGTGTTAAAAATCCCAAAAAATGTAGTGAGCATAAGGATGATCTGATAGTTTATCATATATGATATAATCTGACAGTTTACCATATATGATATGATAAACCAGTGCTTATGTTGGTTTTGTTCAACATTCTTAAAGAGTTTAAGAATATTTAAATGTATCATATTAAAGGAAACCTCTATTTTATCATTATTTCATGTTGGCTACATAAATGTATGTATGTTTATAAATATATACATTTCATGAATTGTAATGATAATTTACCTCTCATAATATGACTTTGAGATTATCTCTAACCGATGTTCTCTATAGATTATTATAGGTTATGATGAAATTTTAATATTAGAATGAGTGTTATTCTTATATAGAGATATATAATATTCTCATGAGTCACAAAACAGATAATAGGATTCTTCCTATGCATTGGATGACCTACTAAGTATAGCACATGGAGTGTCATACATGTATGTCTTTGGAAAAATTGGGGTGCATAGATCATATTTGAGTCCCCACTACCTGAGGTTGGTGAGATACCTAGCATGTGAACCTTCATACTTTGATACCCTACTTATTAAAGTCTATATATTGACTTAGCTAATATGGGGGTGGTTGGGAATGTGGCTAATCATGTTATTAGTTAGAGATTAACCAAGATGGGATTTTCCCTCTCATATGATGAGTATGAAATATGGGCCCGTGATTGAGATAGACTATGGGAATGTGTGGTTTCACCAAGATATTATATATGTGTGTGTGTGTGGATAAGGGATATGTGATTTTCTTATTCAAAAGGATGAATGCAATGTGATGTGTTAATTCTTAGAAAATTCATATTTGGGTCTTCTAGTGCTCTTGTATCTTAGTGGAACTGATTTTCATCTCGGATCATTTTGTGACCACTAAGGTTACCTCAGGCACTCATACCCTCTTCATATCATTCTTATATGGCAGTTTTCATGCTAAGGTTATGGAATCCTTATGTAAAGGTCTCGAATCCTTTGATCTGGGAGAGACGGCATGGATTGTGGGTGGAGACTTTAACATTATTGTGGGTCCGAGTGAAAATAAAGGGAGAGGCATGTTTCATCAAAAAGCTAGTGAGGAGTTAATAAATTTCATGTCTTGCAGTGGCTAAATGGACCTTTGTTTCACTAGGTACTACTTCACTTGGTGAAATAATCAAAACAGATATCATTACTATTGGTCTCGCCTAGATCGGTGCCTAGCCAATTTTCACACTATCACCTCCTATCTGAATATTAATGTCACTCATCTAGTTCACAGTGTCTCTGATCACTCCCCTTTTCTAGTATCATTATCCAATAGGAAAACGGTAGGAAAACTTTTTTATTTTATTTTTTGCTTATGGATCGATAACCCAGAATACCAGCAGGTCATGTGATGCTCGTGGAATAAACACATGGGAGGGGGTTCATAGATTAGGATTCATAATAAGCTATGTCACCTCAATGAAGAAATTAGATTATGGATCAGTATCCAACCCTCACCCTCACATGATATGGATGAGTTGAATTAGGATATCAAATTCCTAGAATATCTCCTGGAAGAGGACTAGAAAGACGTTGTCTATAGTGAGTTTGTTAACAAGAAGAACACTCTAGAGGACATGATACATAATAAAGAATGAATGGTGCATGATCAGTCGAGAATTAAATGGATTCTTAAAGTAGATCGGAACACTTCTTAATTCCATAAATGTATCAAATATAAAAGGTGAATTATAAGAGAAAATATTCTTTGTGGGGATCGATTATACATTGATGATTAGAATGTGATCGACAGTATGGAGGAGTCCTAATTCAAAGATATCCTTCCAGATACCAACCTCTAAATTCATTTTGGTTATCTGAGGGATTCTGATAATATTTTTTATGTGATCCCTAATTTGGTTTCTTCTAGTAATAATGATCTCCTAGAATCTAAGCCATCTGAGAAAAATATTCTTGAGGTTATGCACTGCTTAAACCCGGAGATCACCCCAGGGCCCAGTGGCTTCTCGGGTTCCTTCTATAGGGAATATAGGGATCTGGTTAGATATTAACTGGTGGTATAAGTGTTGGAATTCTTTTAGGGAAGCATCCTTTCCCATGTTTCTTATTCCAATGCTTTGGTACTCCTCCCCAAAATTAAGGACCCCTCTTCAATCATCCATTACCGACCTATTAGTATGTGCAACTATCCATACAAGGTGTTATAAAGTGTTCTCAACATAAGGCTATTTATTTCTATTACTTACTGGATCTTTGATGAAT
Source organism: Viscum album (assembly GCA_963277665.1). Taxonomy (NCBI): domain Eukaryota; kingdom Viridiplantae; phylum Streptophyta; class Magnoliopsida; order Santalales; family Viscaceae; genus Viscum; species Viscum album. The sequence goes on from OY728137.1 coordinate 243,602,729, forward strand.
AGGATAGGGTTGTGAAAGGAATAACAATCCCGGGAGAAATCGTTATGGCCTAGGAAGTGATCAGTGATATCTACCTCAAGGTTCATGGATCTAACATGGCTATTAAGTTAGATATAGAAAATTAATTCGGTATATTTGAGTGGAAATTTATCATAAAAATAATGGAAAGGTTGGGATTCTCCTCTTGGGATACAGAATTAATATTCAGAAGCTTCAGATCCACCTATCTTTCAATATTCTTCATGGGTAAATCACATGGTTTCTTCAAAACAACTAGAGGGTTTCATCATGGTGACCCATTATCTCCTAGTATTTTTATTCTCACACAAGATTTCCTCAGTCACCTTATTGATAGAAGTATTTATAGAGGTAGTATTACTCCTTATCATTATAGGAAGCACTCTTATAGTATCTCTCATCTCATTTTTATAGACGATACCATTATCTTTTTGAATTCCAGTAAGAGATCAGTTCACAGTATCAATAGGGTTCTTGAGGATTATGGAACATGGAGTGAGAAAATTATAAATAAGGAGAAGAGTAACTTATATATCTCAATAAATTGTTTATATAGAAAGGTTAGATATTTGAGTAATATCCTAGGCATGCATCGAAGTAGTTTCCCTATGGAGTTCCTGGGTGCTCCTGTCTCCCCTATGAGGCCTCGCATTCACCATTTTGATCAGATTGTTGGAAGGATCAAGAGACAAGTTTTAAACTAGAAAAACCATTATCTCTCCTTCTATGGATAAATTACTCTTATTAACATCGTAATCTCATCCATTACAATTTGTGCCCTTTTAGTTTTAAAAGTACCCAAATGGATCATTACTAACATTGATAATATTCTCGTATATTTCAACTGGGATGCTCACAGTGATGGTAAGCACCATTGGGATTCATGGAATAGGTTGTCCAAGACTGTATAGGAAGGAGGTATTAATGTGTGGAACCTATCAAACAATCTATGATTCATGCATTCCAAACTAGCATGGGAGATCATTTAAGAATGGTCACTCTGGAGAAAATTCATGTCCAAAAAAGGAAGGGGTTGGATCTAACAGGAGGGAGTCTTTCTCCCTTCTGGCCCACAATTTTCTCACATTATCAACTAATATAGAACTTAAATAGATGGGAAGTTCGGAGGGGATATATATTATTTTGGAATCACAAATGGGGTGGATCCAATCTTGGCTTCCCTGGGTGTCCAACCTAGGATATTACCTTTAAGAAAGCCAGTGCGCACCCAAATTTCATTGATGATATTCTGGATAGGGATTAGAGAACTATCTTTGGCCTCATTGAGATGAACAATGAACCTGAAAAATGCATTTTCATATCATCCTCGTTAGTTCTCTTCTCTTCCAAGGACTATCATAAAGTGGCGAGCACTATGAATGTCGTCGATATTTGGGGTGAGGTGTTGTGGTTTAAGGAGTTACCTACAAAATACAATTTTCTTATGTGGAGAATTTGGAATTAGGTGATGGCCAGTGATGATGATATTAAATGTACTGGTGTTAATCTAGTTTTGAGGTGTTCATGTTTTAGGGATATCTATGAGGACTCATCAGACCACCTATTCTTTGGAAGTGAGTGGGCTCATATGTTTTGGACATATTTTAGAGACTTTACAGGCTTCTCCTCCCCTGAGCAGTCAGACTCTCCCTTCCTCAAATGATGGTTCTAGGGCGTGAGGTCTACTGGTCCATATAAGAAGTAAATAGCCATTGTTATATCAGTCTATAGTTGGTGAATTTGGAAAGCGAGAAACACAACTCACTTTGGTGGGGTTGTCTTCTTGGGGATATCATTGATTATTCATATGAGAAACCTATTAGTTGATATGATCTGACTTTTCAAAAACTGGGCTAAAGCCCCATCTCTTAGACCACTCATGAAGGCCAACTATTTTGTTTTATCGGTCTTAATATCCCTACTAGCCATTGGATTCACTAGCATCCCCACCCCTCAGGACTCAAAATCAAAATCGATAACTCATGCAGTATGGGAGATTTGTAGGGAGGAGGAGTGGTTCGTGACCCTAAGGGATCTGTCATTCTAGCCTTCACTGTATGTTGTGGATATAGTTAGTTTCTTCTGGCTGAGTCTATGGCCATTATCACAGGGATTAACCTTTGCAGACAATAGGGTATTCTCTTGGCTGTAGTGGAAATAGACTCCCTTATTATTCACAATTCCCTTTATGGCATAATTTTCATCCCTTGGTCTATCTATGACATTATCAGAAAATGTAGGGGGGTCATTGCTGATCACACAGAGGTTCTATGCACTTGGAATGAGGGTAAAAAGGTGTCTAAATATATTTCATTCATGGTGGTCCAAGTTAAAAACACCCCTTATGTCTATTTCTACACTTTCCATCCTCTTGAAGGGGTGAATTTGTGAAAAGGGATGCTCTTAGCCTCCACTACTTCAGACCCCCTTAATCTCCCATTCTATGGTGTTCTTTCTTTTCCTGCCTTATATAATTTTTCATTCTAAATAAAATAAAATGATGATGATGATGGATAAGTTGGATATATGGTATTTACATTTTCCATGAAATATTCTAGAACCCACACACCAAGATTCAGTGCTAAAAAAATAATATTTACATTTATTTATTTGATACCATTAAACATGACCCAATTTCAATACAAGTCTTACAAAATCAAAGGAAATACTGGATCACTTTCATACTAAAGGATTTTTAGGTTTATAGTCTTAGGTAATTAGGAAAAACTCTTACTTATCATGGAAAAAAATAAACAACTAGTTCATAAATATATATATCATCCCCCAAAATTTCTCCACATCTATCACCCTTCTTAGACATGCCTTACTTAAAACCATTCTTCATAACCTAATTAAAGGAAAACTAAGAAAAGGGTGATCTTAGATGCTTGGTAAGGATAACAAAAGATATATAAATGATTACATAAGCATAACATGAGCATAAGGTTATAATAATGTGAACTTAACATTTGAAAATTATACCCTACATATCATAGATTAAAATATTGAGTTATGGAATAAATATTGGTCGTTCATAAGATATAAATCATAAAGTAACATGATTCATGAGATAATAACATTGTTATAATACATCAAATTATGGCATACACATAAGCATAGAAAATCATTTCCTTAGTAGTTAAGGATTTTTTCCTAGACTATCACAGTGGAAGAGGTTAACTCTCTAAACCATCATAGTTGTCAAGGTTCACACCCAAGACTATAATATTATAATGGGTTCACTCCCCAAACCATTATAATAGTCAAGTTTCACTCCCATTACTATCATGGTGGACAAGGTCCCTTACTGAATTGGGTTTACTCTCCATTCTAGTCCTATTTATCTCATAAGATATCATTATTTACCTAATGCATTAGAAGGAGATATATTTCCCACCCTTCATATAATAAAAATCATACATATTTGTGCCACAAGAACATAAATCATTCATCATATCATAACCCATGTAAATAAATGTGATTTATAAACATTTCATCATAGCATAACCCATGGAAAAGAAACAGGTTTCATAAATAGTATGCCATCATAAATATAAACCAACCAAAGAAATAATAAGTATGGTATCCTTGGATAATACCCCCTATTAAATCATAAGTAACATCAAATAATTTTATCTTATATGTAAAATTATTTTGACAGATCAGTTGAAATAATTCTTGAGGAAAATATCTTTTCCATTTCGAAATCATTATTTTAAGTCACACAATTATAAAAGAAAACATTTTATTTGAAAAGAACCTTATAATATTGTAAAGGAAACTTAAATTTATTAATTCATCATGATAGTGGTAAAATCCTCTCATTTCTTATAAGTTAAAAAACATTCCTTCTGTATTTTTATCGAAAATGTCACAAAGAACCTCATTTAGAAAACAAAAAAAATATTCCTTTCAAAACATTTTTTAAAAATTAAAACATGGGTAAAAATGATTTTAAAAAATAGTAAAAACCTTTTTGAAAACATTTTTATAAAACATAGATATAGGAGAGAAATATTCCCTAGTAGAGACTTAAATATAAACAATCCTGAATAATGATTAGATTGTGAAATAAACCCTTACCACATATGTTTCTTTTTCTTCATAAGCCCCGTGAAATAAATAAATTCAAATTAAAATTTAAATACCATGATTATATATAGATACATTATATGAAAAATTAATGTTGAATTATATACACCACACAAAAGAAATAACTGGTGAATATGACATGTGTATCACAGAAGTAAAAATGCAATGATAAACCCTTAACTCACACTTCCCTTTAGTTAAAAATGATTTAAGCTCTTTTATAATGGTTTTAAAATGTTATTAATTTATAAAAAACAATATTCATATTTATAGTATCATATATGATCATCTTATCACCAGTTTGTTAATAATATTTCCTCATTAGCATTTTTTTTGGGTGTTAACTGCTTCATTTTCCCATGCATATTTTTTCATGTAAGTTTCAGTTCTTGTGTATTGGATATAGTTCCATAATCTCCATAATATTATTTTTGGTGTAAAAATAATATATATTTAATATATATAGAGGGAGATATTAGTCCATAAATATAGAGATAGAAAAATGAATTACACCATTCATGGATATAGTAGGTCATATGTACACATGATTATTGTTTTGATTTTTTCAATGGATGAAATGAAATAATGGTAAATAATAATTAACCTTCATAGAATAATTATTATTTCATATATATCATAAATATTTATTAGTTCCTTATTTTTAACCATCCATGAAAAGTGGTGGTGGAAAACGAATTACACCACAATGTGGAGATGGTTAGTCATACGTACATACGAGCGATGTTTTCGCATTTGATAGGATGGAAAGGAGTTGGAATATAGTTGTCCCATAATCATAATAAAATATCTATATATTTATGATAATAGATTTATTAATATAGGATTTAAATAAAACATTAATAGGAAGTAAAATAAGAAATAAAATTGAAAGAGTTGGTAAAGACGGTTACCTCTTCTTCAGCGGACTTACTTTAGATCTCCTCTTAAGGGATCTAGGGTTGGTCTTTTGGAAGGATCAAAATGATAAGGATGTTTAGAAGAGTAATTCTTCAAGATATAAGGCTCAAAGTTTTGTGAATAAGTGATAAATGAGGTTCCCTTTTATAATTAAGGTGAGCGGCACTTTTAGAATTTCTCAAAAGATTAAAATATAATAAAACTATTCTTGATCCAAATGCTTTCAAATGAACTATAAATTAATAGGGGGTGAAATTTTAAACCATAAATTATCCCCTTTTTCCTTATTTAATATTTTATGATTTTATATAATTTAATAAAATATTAATCTCATAAAATATCACTATTGTTAATTTTGATATTATTCATTACTTTGACTTCAAAAACATCAAGACAACAATTCAAATTTGAACCAATTATTTTATTATATCTTAAACATGTAATATTAATCTAGATAATTCATTTATTACCTTAAATGTCTCAAATTATGTTACTTTAATATTTTTAATATCATTTATTTTATTTTTCTATTAATTAAATTAATATTGTATTAGCGTTGCACAAGCATATAAGGTAATTATATAATTTATAAAAATTATAAATAAATTTATTTCATGAAAATTAGATTATTTTGATTAAAATATATATTTATATTTGTTAAATATTTATTTTAACATGCATATATATCATGAAAACACATTTAATATGTTATTTTGACTTTTCTGACTTTATGCAAGCATTCCACAAACATTTGGATAATTCACTTGTTATATAACTCTAAAATTCATGTATAACCATAAAACTAATCAATAATACTTAATATTTAATATAAAATTCTATCAAGTACTCATATCAACCTAATTATTATTTTTAAGATACAAAATTTGACTTTTCCAGTGTTGCGTAGGCTCTGAGTCATCACCAAAAATGATTTTTATATTTATTAGAGAATAAATTATAATTTCTATGTTTTAAATTATTTTTGAATGATATTTATATTATTTTATCATAATTTATTTATTAAATAATTTTTATAAATTTTTATATTATGTCTATGTCTTGGTGTTATCAAAAAAGATATCGTATTTCCTAAAACAGTATTTTTTACAATTCACAAAAAAAAAATTCTTTAGAAAATATAAACAAAAAATCATCTTAGGATAAATTTAGATTGATTAATACAAAAATAAATTCCAGTTCATGAAATTAAATTCCTAAAAGTGATATAAATCAATTTTAAAATAAGTATGCGAAACATGACGAAAAGAGATTTTTAGAAAAAAAATATAGTTTTTCTTAAAAATACTTATTTATGTAAAAAATTATTTTATACCAAATTAAATAATAAAATTGATTCAAAATAATCTAATTTAATTATTCATAATATAATAAGACTAATTTTTCTTTGAAATTATTTTTAAAATAAAATTTAACTTTGTAAATGGTTGAAACAAAAATATAGTTTTCAATAAAAATCATTATTTTTCACTATTCATTGAAAAATAAATCTAAAAATTTCATCCTAAGATAATTTCCGTATGATTATTTTAAAAATGATATTACTTTTATATAATAAAATTTATATAATTTCCAATAATTGATTATAATATTCCCTCATAAAAAGCAAGAAAATCCATTTTTGAAGAAAAAGTATTTCAAAAGCATAAAATAACTTTACTAAAATTTGAGTACATATTTCATAATAATTAATTAATGAATTTTTATTGAGTAGGTCCTTTATATATATATATATATATATATATTTCAAAATTTTATTAATATAATTCATGCACACCAACTTAGCAGATAGGTTATAACTGTCATATTTAAATAATAATATTTTGGTGTTCCTTTAGGCTCGGTGTTGCATGCTAAGTAAACTGTCAAACACAGTTCTATTTTAAAATATTAGGGTGTTACATTCTCCTCCCACCCCCACCCCCCACCCCTAAAAAATTAAATCCTCTCAATTT